>OY728152.1:1489202749-1489826496 GCA_963277665.1 Viscum album | reverse complement strand
AAAACAGTGTTTGTGAGGATTTTATATATCTGTTTTCATTATTATAAAATTACATGGCTATTTCATGAAACTTATTGTGATTATTTACCAGGAAATCATAAAAAATTCTTTTTTTACTGTTTTTTTAGTTGAAAGAATTAATTTTATTAATATATATATATATATAACCATTCCAAAATTTTGAAGGCATTAAAAATTCATAATTTTTACATTCTATTATAATTAAATCACATTCCTCAATAATTCATTACATAAACATTACAATAATGTACATGTAGGTTGTACAACCAACCAAAAAAAGAACAAGTTTCAATGGTTCAACGTGTATGTAAATTTTATTTTATAGAGATAATATAACATTTGAAGAGGTTTAATCGTGTTATATATATAATATTTATTCATTATAACTATTTTTATAACTATCCATTTATTTGGATGATGAAAAATAAAATATGTCATTATTAGAGGCAATAGTTTACATATATACATATGTGATATTTTAATTTTTCAATGGATTGAAATAAAAGATGTTGTATATTGATTTATGTAACCATAATAATAATTATTTCATTGGTATTTTGTTAATAAATGAAATCCATTTTTTATAACAATCCATATAAGGTGGGGATAAAAAATAAAATACATTGTTCAAGGAGGTGGAATTCTGCACATATAAACAAGAAAAGATTTCATTTACCAATGGATGGAAGTAACAAAAATAATAGTTTCTACATCAAAATAATTAAATTTAATTTTAATAATGATACAAATTTAATTTTATTAGAATGAGTAAAATATATTTGGAGTATGCAGAATATGAATGAAACTTGAATGAACACGGTTAAGAGTATTACCTCTTAATTGGGTATCCTCCATTGGATCTCTCCTTAAACTTTCATAAGTTGGTTTTTTAGTAATAACATGACATCAAAGTCATGTATAAGGGTTTTGGGAATTAATTTTATCATATATTTTTTTCAGATTAAGTGCTCAAATTTGTTTGAGATGGGAAGAGGTAAGGGGATCCTTTTAAAGGTGAGAGTAGTGACACCCTTGTAAATATTCTTAAATTTAAAATAATATAAATGTATTCCTCTATGTAAAGTGGAACCAAGGAAATAAAAATTAAAAGATATATTAGGATGGATATAAATCCAATCATCCAATCAAAATATAAATTGTATTTTTTAAATATTTTTTACCTTGTCAAACAGTTTTAATGCTTTCTACATCATTTAAAACATACCATGGTGACTAACTTTTACAATAATAACTTAATTTTATAAATAGAAATAAAATTGACATTATTAAATAATCTAAATATTATAATTTCAAATATAGAACCATTTTGAAAAAATTATTTTATGAACTTCGTAAAAATTAGTTTTAATATATAGCCCTAAAATGAAATGAAAATAGTTTTTAGAAATATGTTCTTGAATTTAATCCAAAATTAATCTCATAAATTTTTTTTTGGATTAAAAATTTAAATTTCATTTATTTTCACACTAGTCCAAGAAAACATGGGAACATTAAATTACATCATTAAATAAAGGGATAAAAAATAATTATTTTATTAGAATAAAACAACACTTTAATTCTAAAATGAAAAAAATTGGTTTGTAAATTAAAAATAATATTTTAAATTTTTTATTTTACTTATTAAATATAAATTTGGTATAATAAAAATACTTAAAAATCATTCAATTCAATATTATATTTTGATTTCAAAAAATAAACAATGTTTTTAAAAACTATATTTTCCACTAGTCACCCAAAAATCAACTATTTCAAAAAAAATTAAAAATATTCATCTTAAAATAATTTTGGAATTTTCAGTAAAAAAATAAGTTCATTTTATCAAACTCAAATTATAAATTTATTTTAAAAAAAATAAAAAATAAAAATAAATATTTTTTGTAGTAAAATGAAATTTTAAACTTTAAGAGTTCATAATCTTATTTCATTTCAACTACTAATTAAACAATTGTAAATATATTGGTTAATAATTTAAAATATTATGTATTATCTTAATAATATTTTAAAAATATTGAATTTAATTTAATATGATTAAATACATTACACAATAAAAAATAATTCTTCAAAAAGAAATCATTTTTAACAATAAATCATATTAACTATTTAACATCTAACTATAAGAATTTTTAATTTATTATTATCTTTAAATTTAATAGGGTTTTTATTAATATTGTAATTTTACATATAATTTTCATCTAATTTGTCACAGATCGTTTTAATTTTTTGTTGTGTTTGAAATAATATATTTAACACAATATTTATTTAAAGGAAAATTGCATATAAATGTTTCAATTTGTTGAAAATTGTATACAAATGGTATGTGATGGATTATATTCTAAATTTTTTTATCCATATATTTTTTTTAATTTGAGTGATGGTGTTCTCACCACCTATTGGTGAAATAGTTTGATAAATAGCCTTTTTGAGATATAAATTATCTAAACACATATAATAACATATTTTATTTGTAAAACAATGTTTTATTTGTTAAATATTACTAATAAAAGGAAATAAATGTTATTTATTAAACACATAGGGTCTTTTTTTAACTTATAATGACAATTTGAAGATAATATAGTGTCTAAGAGGCCTTGTGGGATTATGTTTAAACATTTATAAGTTCAATGTTTATAAGTAAATTTTTATATTAGTGTGAAGTTAATGTTATTTAATTTAAATATCCTAATGATTTTTGGATATTTTAGAGTAATTATGTAAATAGTTATATTTAGTTACCATGAGAAGGTGAATATCACTATTTTCTAATGGTTTATGCTGGTTAAAGTACAAATTTAAATACAATTGATATCCTAAGAGTGTTTTAGGATATATATGTAATGATAAATGTAAATAGTTGAATTTAGTTACCAAAAAAATGATTTCCACTTAGTATTATAAAAGATATTTAGGGTAGAACAGTAAATTTAATTTATCGAGTGACATTTAGTTTCCATAAAAAAGTTAATATCACTTTTTACTAAATGATTTTAGGATGTGTTGGTATGAAATAATTTATATAGTAACATTATTTTATAAGGAAAAAGTTTTATGGAAAGGGTTCCAAGGATGATTATGTTAAACATAAAAAGAGTCCTAAGTTGAGAAGAGAAGTTAACTTCATTACATTTTATATTGTAGAGTTAAGATATTTGAATATGATCAAGGAGTGGAACATTGATTCTTAAATATAACCATTATTAAAACTTTATTTCTTCATATATTTTACTCACTAAATAGTTTAGTGGGAGGGATTTATCATATGTTCACATAGGGATGTGGTATGAATTACATATAGATGTAATAAGTTAATAAAACTCTAGAAAGTGTCAATAAAGTACAGCTAATGTAGAATTATATCATATATGATGGGGTAAATAGGTTCTTTATGTAGGTTTTATTTAAGTGTTATTAAAATATTTTTGTGAATAAAAAATTTATCATATAAAAGGATGTCTCAAATTTATCATTATTTCACCTTGGTTGTGTCAATTTATATATAGATATACATTTCCTAAACTGAAATGATAATTGACCTCTCAATGTATGAGTTTCTGTTTTCCCTAAACAATGTCCATCATAAATTATTTTAGGTTATGAGAAAATATTAAGGTTAGCATTAGTAGGATTCTGGTATGTGATACAGAATATGCTCATGACTCAAAAATTGTGTTTTTATACATTGTATGACCCACTAAGTATAACACATGAAGTTCCATACAATATGTACTTGGTATACTATGGGTTTATGGTTCATATATGATTCCTCATTACCTAAGGTTGTTGAGATACCTAATATGATAACCATTATACTTTGATACATTTATTATCTAAGCCTCAAGGATTAACTAAATATAGGGAAGTTGGTTATGTTGTTGATCATGTCATTTTCTATAGCTCATCCAAAATTAATATTTTCCTCTCATATAATTATTATGACATCTAGGACCTCAAATTTTATAGATTAGTGAGTGAATATATCATCATTGTACATATTATGTGCTTAACTATTATGTCGGGGGACATGTGATGTGATCAATAATAAAGATGAATTATGTCTGATGTATTCATCAATTAGGTTTTTATATACTTTGACAGTCAAGAACATATGAGTTTCTTATATGTTATTAACTTAATCAATTTCTCATGGAATCTTGAGGTATTGAATAATTGAATGTATGAGATTGAACACTAGCTTTGGATGTTACTGGTGGGCATAGATATAGAAAATTGTGTTTTCCATAGACATCATTCTAGATATCTTTTTATTTTGAGAAGCACTAATTATTTATTATAGGATGGTATTTGATTTCATTTATGGATCCATAAATTCATATATGTTGTTAATGATATAAATTCATATGGGGAATTTTTTTGGTTGGCTAAATGCGGACTGATTTTTACATAGAGAACTGATCTAAAAGGGGTTTTGAGATAATCTACCAGAGTTTTATATGGGATTTCCCAAGGTATTTCATATTATGTGATATAAGGTGAAGATTGATGATAATTTCCCAAAATTGTTTTTTCACGATATCCAAACATGATTTGAAGATTATTTCACATGTATTAGTATAGGATAATATATAAAATAGAATTCTACAAAGTCTATATATATTCAATAAAAGTGAGAGGTTGAGGGATATATGGTCCTTAAAACAATTTTTTCATATGATGAAATATGACATTACATTATTTAAGAATGTTGTAAATCATGGGGAATGAAATTATATTTCATTTCACTTCCGACTTCAATAATACTAAACAATTGAATTATATCATTTCATACATTATACATCCCTCATAATCATAACTAACGATTGGATTATTCATAAGGAATGGAATTAAATATGATTTTATTCAACTTTCTTAAATAAGACTATGAAATCATAGAGTATGATTTTAAAAAGTTGTAAGGTGGATATAAGGTTAAGTAGTACTATATGAATTTCAAATCACATGGCATGAAAAATATTTCTTTCTTTGATTTTATGGGTGAATGAATGATAAAAGTCAAAATTTCAATGGTTTACTCCATTTAAGTTGTCATTTAAAAAACCATAACAATATTACAAAAAAAAGGGGGAGAACACATGCATGTGATTCATGTGATGTCTGAGAAATTAACTCATCTATAAACACATGAGTTAACGAATGAATCAATGAGGACAATCCTAATGGATTTATAAAATACACTTCCATGTAATGGAAATAAGTGTGTTTTCTTTTTTAAGCCTTGGACAAGATCCCCTTACATTGATGTTCTATTCTACTACATTATTTAAAATCATGGATCTTGAATTCCAGGAATTTTTTAGGATACATATCCTATGAAAATAGATTTATCCTCACTTGTGGATACTCAATAGAAGAGAGATATTTTTTCGTTTTCATTGATCTAAATCTTGGGGAAATTTTTTTATGTATGTAGTTTAATATATTCAATGCAAGATAGGCCTAGTTCGTCATTTTTATCTTATGTAGATCTCAGTTATCTATGCATGGAGATATTAGTTTAGGAATCTTGATAGATTCTTCTTGTTATAATGAAGGTTATTATATCCCTTCAAAAATATACTTTTATATTATTCTATAACTCATCTATCCCTTTCAAAAAAAATATGAACCATTTGACCATTAAATAATTATACTCATTTGATATCAATTATTTGTAGATATTTCTTATTCATTTCAGCACATGGATAATCTAACATAATAAATTTTATGTGCCCATATCCAAATAATTAAAAGAACATGTTTTTCGTATGAAAAAACTTGAATATCAAATTCACAATCCTATTATCATTTTACTTTAAGAAAATAATATAAAAAACAAATATTAAAACATAACTCCAGTAGAATTTAATCGTATAAATTGATTTTTAGAAGTTCCTAGATAAATTTAAGATTACTAAGATGGGGGAGTTAATTGGGGATCCATTTATTTTTAAAATTTCTTCTTGAATTTTAACCTCTAAACTATGTTAGAGATCTGAATCTACTCAAATATATCTCACAATATCACCCCATATAATGAAAATACAAAATAAGATATTAGTAAATGATATTTATAAAGTTCAGCCTCAATATGAGGACATACCCGTTTCCATGTTTTTTATACCCCACAACATGGATTCTAAAATAAAGTCAATTATATATAGATAAACCCCTAATTAGAAAATTTAATAACTAGTTATACCCTCTAGTAAAATACTTCTTCAGTGATTGGTTTTACCACCTAATCACAAGCGTACAGTAGCTATTTATACCCTCCCAACCAAAAGATCCTTATTTATTGTTCATATTGTTTATAAAGTTACTTTTCTTAAAATATTATTCCTTTATAAGCATGTTTGATTTGTTTTTTGTTTTGTACCCCATTATTCAATATCTTTAATAGATCTTTGAAAAGTTTGTCAATCTCTAAATATCCTCCTACTCTTGAAATACTAGAATATACTAAAATCTTAACATTCTACAATTTTTCCTTCAAATATTAATATTTTAAAAAAATATGTCAAGTAATATTCCGTTAAGTATGTTGTGTCTGGTATTCCTATGTTTGGTGTGAGTTTGGCAAAAACACACACACACACACAGATATATATATATATATATATATGAAAAAACACAATCTAGAACTTTTCTTCAACCAAGTAAATTCTTGGTTGATAGCTCATATTAATCTCATAATACTTACTCTAAAAAATACATCAACTATCATTTATGAACAAGATATCATCCTTTTATAGGATCAATTTTCTTAGAAAAGTTAGTAAGAAACATGGGATCCAAATTTTTGTTTTCTACTGAACTAGCACTCTGATTGACCACCGTCAAAAGTCACTTTTTAATCATGGGCCATCATTATTTGACAATGTTTCCTCAAATATTGGTTCCAATAAAATATTTAAATTTCCCTCCAATAATTTATTGATTCCTTATCATTGAATATAAAAATGAACAATCCCATAATTTAAGAATTTAAAATGTTTTCATAAAGATCCTTAAAACTTCATCTGGCATACAAACTTTTGTATCTGATTCCATTTTAATATGATCATATCATCATAAATTCATAGATTTAAACTTTATAGAATTATATATTTCTTAAATTCATAACTCAAATAGTGTACAATAGAAATTTATAACTTGGAATTTTTAAAAATAAACTTTTTAACTCTAGAAATTTGTATTTATAATTTATAACACATACATTATACAACTAAATTTATTACTAAAACATTTTATATAACAACTTTATAACATTAACTTCTCACAACTCAACTTTATAACTCAAACATGGTACAAATAAAACTTCATCTAGTTATTTATATAAATTAATAATCCACAAATTTAATGTGGTAACCTCAGTTTGGTGACCTCATTTTCCTCAACATTCTTCCTCTGGAAATACTCAACTAGAATCATGAACTTGTTAATGAAATAATGATGTATGAAACCTTTAGGATCTATAAATCACTATCCAACTTAATAATGATTCTATAAACTAATAAATTGTTCTTTTCACCAAACGTTCTTTGTAATTTCTCCTACAAACAAAAACTAATATATTGACCACAAATGAAATAAAAATAACTTTGGCCCAACAATAACCCCCTATATGTTTTTTTAATAGCCCTAGACATCGTTAAAGTAAACATGTGTGCTAAATTATTCCTCTCTTATATGTGGGTATCTTCTTTCTCATCTCTAAACATAGGGATCATCTCAACTCATCTTCATTCATTTGGTAATCATGAAAAACATTACTCAAGAGAAGAATAGTTTCATTAGAATATATATTAAAATGTAATTTTATTAGAAAAATATAATACTACTTGAGAAAAATAGGTCTAGAAAAAAGAGTGTATAATCTAGGTGATAAATGTTTTCCATAATAATTATTTTATGTAAACCATCATCAAGATTATTCTATAATATTAAAATCATGTTGTATTTATGCAACATTATTAAGATAAAAATTTCACCCATATCAACAACCAAATATAAATAACTCATGAATTTAAACAAAACACCCACTACAACTTTTGTTTCTAAAAAATAAATACTCCTACCTAATGATCAGATTGATACAACCAAGGATAGTGATTAAAGTGTGATTCTAATTACAGGTCTTCATATTTTCTCCCCCAAAAAGGCATCACAACAACCCTTAACATGATGAATATAATATTCCATGATGGATATATATTTTTCTTATTAAACCACTACAATATTTAGTTTGATTCTATACTTATTATTTTTCAAATCTATATAAGTTATTTATAAAAAAATAATATTGGTAAAAAAGATGAACCTCACTGTTCTTTAGAAGTAACATTCAAAATAAAATATTTCTCTTAGTATAGACTTATTTTTCATGTTAGTCTTAACATGGGATGTATTTTCTTCCTTAGGATTATACTTCATAGATTTTATAACGGTTTAATTATCATTTATTGGGTATTATGATGATTTTATCATCTACACATTATTTTTTTAAAATATCAACATTCCGTAGATATTGTAAAATCCTTTTCATGTTTTCCTCTTAAGATGGAATGATGTATTTAGTATCATCCCTATATTTATATAACCACATAAATTCATTATAAATCATCAAAACACCATCTATATATAATTTATCATCAACTTTAATCTCATATTTTTAATTCATTCTCTTCACTTTTTTTTCAAAAAGCTTTTGTTCTTCCATCATCTATCTATCCTTGCCCATTTCATCTGGGAAAATAAATATACACTATTTATCTACTTTCTCAAAATTATTTAGATCCTCAAAATCCTCACATGAAGATTTATCATTATTCACCATTTGAACATTATTTTTTTCCTCATCTTGATTTCCTGGAAAGTTTTTTCTTATATTATTATCATAAAGCCCCTCAGATTCATAACTCTTTCTTGGTAGAGATATATTATACCAGAAAGGGTAGGATATGTACTTAAATACTCCAAAACACCAGTAGTGACCTTGAAATATTGATCTTTCATAAAAATAGTGGCTCTTCTATAATGTTTATTGTTGTTTCCTAATTATAAAATGTAGGAATCTTTGTTCAGTTGGAAGTCTTCATGATTTTTTCCACTCTTTCTCCATATAAGTTTATTTATCACTAATATTATTAGTCTTAGATATTAAATCTTATATTTTAAACCATTATTTTTAGTAAAGGTAGATTTATATTATGATTTCTTGGGGATTGAATCAACCCACCTCTATAGACCCCCCATTTCACTAGCTTGAGAATATTCACTTTTAACCTCAACTGATTTGGAGAATTTTTCTCCAATCTTCTTTAAATCACATTTTTTTAATAAGACACATTGATTATGTCATAGATAAATATCCATTTTTCGCATATAATATTTTCTTTAGATATGTTTTCTTCTTCTCAAATTTATTAAACATTTATATGTTTTTTTATTTTCTTCGATAATTGTTTTTTATTCCTTTTTAAACTCCTCCTTCCGAGATGGATTTTATTCATGATCATTATTCTTGTTTTCTATATAAAACACTTTAAATTGATATAATCTAATATCATTGAGGTACATTATATACTTTTTTATTTGTTCATTATTCTTAAAATTTATCACTTTAATATCTTTCATTATATTTTTATTCTCCTTATTGAGTTATGTAATTTTCTCAAGCGCCCCTTCCAAATTTTATTTTAAAATATGTTTTACTTTTATTATAATTTCATCATCATTTTTCCTAATTTATGAATAATTTCTATTTTCAACGTGAATTAAAATGATAACTTCTTATTAGATTTACTTATGGATGATGAATCGTCATTCCCTTTTATGCTAAAAATTTATTCATCTTGTAAGAAATAATTTTTTTATGTTTCAACGACTTCCATTTTAGTGGATTCTTATAATCTTCATATGACGGAAAATCAGCAATATTCCTCATTGGATAATTACTTAAATTTTTTTCCCTATTATTAAAATTCCATCACATAATATATTTTTTTATCTTTCATTTAAAATTTAACTTTTAATATCTATTTGTAAAAAAAAGAATTATTTTTTTAAATCACATTAATATTTCTTATTATATGATTAAATTTGTTCACCTTTACTTTATTAACCTCTGAACTTCCATTTTAACTTAGATTGAAATGCTATATCAACATTTTCATTCTTCTTAAAGACTACTATTTTTTCATTTCAAATGTAATGAGAATATTATGAAGTTCATATAAATATAAATATTATTGATCATTTATAGCAGAAAACTCTAGATCAAACATGTCAAGAAATTTTCTCATCAGTTTATTAAAAATAGTCGAATATTACTTCTTCTCACAAAAACCTCTAGTATTACTGAAAATTCCATTAACCATTGTAAAGTACTCATCAATATTTTCATCATCATATTTTTTTTATATCTTCAAACCAAAACCCTTATATCTTTCAATTATACTCCTTGACTTTCATGTTTCCATTAAAATACTTCTAAACATATCCCATATCCCTTTAATATTTTAAAACCCCATAAATGTTCAATAAACATTCTCATAAAGAGATATTAGACTTGAATTTTATGATTTGTCATCAAATACAAGATTTCTATTATCAATAGCTATAATAATATCGTTATTAGATGGAGGAAATTAAACTATAGTAGTTCATATAACTTTTTGGATATGAAATAAGAGGTAGGGTAACATCACATTCCTCCATCTATGATAATTCATCCCATAGAATATAGGAATTACCCTATTATTAACCAAATTTATATTCTCCATAATTAGTATATTGTTAGATATTTTAGAGTAAAATTTGATATAATACTTATTGAAGTATATATATTATTGTAATATCACTGATAAGGGATTGAATAATATATCCCCTTATTTTTGTGAATTATTGTTAAAAGCTAGTCTAAAAAACATTTTTCCTTTCTTCTTCCACTCAAAGATAACTCACAGTATCACCTTATATATATATATATAAATAGAGAGTGGTCATAAAATGATGTTTACATGATTTAGTATCAATGTTAGAACCTACTCTATTCAATGTTGGTTATACCCCCCCCCCCCATGGATTCTCTACTAAATTCATGTTTAATGGGTTACACCCCCCCCCCCCCCCCCCGCCAATTATAAACATCAATAAGTGTTTATAACCACGAAATACAAATTTATTCTTTGATTTATTATATCCCACAATCATAATACTCTAATATATGGTTATACCCTCAACTAAATTCTCATTATTCAGAAATGACCTAGTGTAGAAAGATATTATTCTTCAGATGGTCTTCCTCTACAACCAAGTTCTATCACCTTTGCAAGAGTACAACTTATTCAAGGTCATAAAGAGATCTCAAAAAAGTTTGATAATATGATAACTCCCTCATGATATTTAAAGACCATAATATACAAAAATATCAATATTCAAAAACATTTTGAAGAAATCTTATTACTTTTGAAATTTTCCATTTAGAAATACCCCATTCTGTATGATGTGTATGGTGCACTACCTTTTGGTGTGCATATATTTGTATCTTCTTTATAAAAATTAACTCTATCACAAACTCTTCCTCTTGACTCTCTTTTTATTCAACCAAGTATATAATTGGTCAATAGATCACATTGAACTAATAATACATCCTCTAAAAAAGAATTAACTACCATCTATGAGTGATATCTCCTCCTTTTATAGGCATAAGTTCCTTTAAAAATGATTGAATAAATGTGAGTTATAAATTTGAATTTCTTTCTCAACTCTCTATTTAATTTATTGGCTTCAAAATATCTATGTTAACTGGAGAAAAAAGTATTAATATGAATTTCCTCAAATATCGATGTCAAGAAAAATGTAGAATCTTCCTCTAATCTTGGCTAGATTTACTATTTGGAAATTACATATCAACATCATCACAATGTATGACTTTACAATGTTTTTGTAAATGACCTCAAACATCAATCTCGTGTACAAAATAATTTGGTCGATCCTATATGTGTATGATAAAAACTTCATAACTTCTGAGATAAACATTTTTATAGTCAAACAAATTATGACATCATAACTTGAACTTATTATATATCTAGTTTATAACTCAACATTTGCACAAATCAAATTTATAACACGAACTTTTCACAGGTCAACATTATAACCCAAATTTTTTGTATCTCAAATTTATAACTCAAAATTTTTACAACTCAACATTATAACACAAAAATTGCATAGGTAAACATTATACATTAAACATAGAATATATAAAATTCATAATTCAAATATTGTACAACATAACTTTATATATCAAACTTTTTATTTTTCCCCATTATAAATCAAATATTCATGGATAAACTTTATAGCTTGATATTTGTACAACTCAACTTTATAACTCAAAATTTTTACATCTCAACTTCATAAATCAAATATTTTACATCTCAACTATATAACTTGATATTTTTACATCTCTACATTTCCACTCATACTTGGAACAACTATAATTTCATTTTATGATTTTTGTAAAGTTTCTATTACAAAAACTCAATTTGGTAACCTTACTTCTTTAACCTCATTTTACTCAATACGTTTCATTTGAAAAAACATAGTTAGAATCAGGAACATCATGGATAGAAATTCTGATGTAAGAAGGCTTGAGAATTAGTAAATCCTGATCTAACATAATAATGTTTCTCTAAACTAAGTAATAAATCTTCTCTCCAACTTTTCCATGTAACTTATCTAATAAACACATAATAAGTTATTAATAGTAAATGAAACCAACAACAATTGGCCCAACATTATTCAACATCAATTAAAGTTAATTATTTTAGAGTTTATTTAATTTCTTTATCATGGTACACGCCTTTTTCAAGTCAAGATTACTTCCAAAAAAATAAATTTCATAAGTTTTATTAATATTTCATGTAAACTATAAAATTTTGAAACAAGAGAAATGATTTTTTTATAGATATCTATTTCCAATTTTGGATCAAATAGTACTTATTCTCATGAAGTGAAACATTTTTTAACTAAACCCAATAAATAGATGATTACATCACAAAACATTTAATAAAAAAATATGATAAAAATAGTAATATATAATTAATATAAATATAAATATAATTTATAATGAACTTTTCAAGTCTCCATACATTCTCCAATAACAATACATGAAATTGTTCTTGTTTTCATTATACATTAATGTAAATAACTTTTATCTGTATATATAGTAATGGTATAAAAGTAGGATATCTCTCAAAAATAAATAATATTATAAATTATGTATTTTTTATATTATTTAATAGAACAAAAAATGAAAGATTTTGTGATGATTATTTCAAATAAGTAATTAAATTAAATCAAACATGTGTTTTTTTTAAAATAAATGGGGATTCATGATAGTTATTTAGTGGGTAAGTTTGGAATGATACTTCACAAATTGAAAATAAAATTGTTCGTAAATGATAATTAAGTTTTAGAAATTTTATAGTTAGGGATTAATAATTACAATTATTATCTTATAGGAATTTTAAAATTATGCACTTAAGAAGAAAATATTGAAAGATGTTATATATATCCTATTAGAAATCAATTCTCTATATCCAATCATGTGATTATATCTTTGTGATATTTTTCTCATATATTAAATACTATTAATTTATACAAGGAATCAATAATTTTCATTTAAGATTATTTTATGAAGACATATGTAATGATAATAACTAATTAATAGATTTCTATTTTCTTTTCCGTATGATATTTTATACATATTTTAGAAGTTTTATTTTAAAATAAATATTTATAAAATAATAAATTTTTATGTTGATTCTAAATATAAATTTTAATATATTTTTTAAAATATTTTGAATAAGATTAATTTTTAAGTGTATAAATTGAGAGATTAAATTTTGGATACTCATGGTGAATATTATTTGATAAATTCAAAATATGGAGGCTCGTATATGCAAAGAAAATATTTAAATGAATCATTGTAATTATATGATTTAAAAGAATTAAAAACTATGAATACACTAATAATGGTAATTATAGTATAAATTCAAGGTAAAACTATATAAATAAATACATTATTAAAACCCTAAATAAAACTAGATGATAAAAGAATCCTTCAAATCCATAGTGGCCTGATTCAGCAAAAAATCCTTTACAAGAATGATCGTCATGTTATATTCATCACTAAAGCATTAAAAATTATTTTAATCAATATTAATGAACTATATGATGCCTACAACCCAATAAATCCAAGCCCATACACCATATTTAAACTTTTCAGTATAAATAATGATATGTAAGTCCTTTTACATCATCACAACATGTAACCTCATCCATTTTTTCAACTAAGTATATCCACCTGTAGAAAACTAGTATCCTATTCCAACCATTAATCCAATAAGAACTCCATTTTCCAATATACACTAATAAATATCTATATTTTTTTATCATTGAACTAATATATTGAAGATATATAAGAGAATTATGACACTCAATTCAATTTTATCACTAGAATATTAGAAACCCTATATAAATTAATATATAATAAAATATATCTATTGTGATAAACATGTTTTTAGTAGGTCATTTTTTTCTCTGGTAAAAAAAGAATAATGGTGGGATAAAATGGAATTTATTTCCCCAATAACAATGATTATAAGACCCCCATCCAATTTACCCTATGTTTTTTATATGGAGGTCTCAAGATTATATCTCTAAGAAGATGATCTCTCTTTTCTCAGAACTTTATGATCCTAAAATCCCCAAAAGTCTTCATTTTCTTGGCATAGTGGGTTTTTTGATGTTTTATACAACTCCCACTAATATTTTTATAAAAAAAACAAATATTCCCTCCAACCTTCAAACATGGTATGTTGGAATATCTGCATCACATTCAACATATGTAGAAACCAACATTGAAGCATCCAAGGGGTTGGTGCGGT
The DNA here is from genome assembly GCA_963277665.1 of Viscum album. Classification (NCBI taxonomy): domain Eukaryota; kingdom Viridiplantae; phylum Streptophyta; class Magnoliopsida; order Santalales; family Viscaceae; genus Viscum; species Viscum album. The sequence goes on along the minus strand of OY728152.1, from coordinate 1,489,811,509 downwards.
TAGTTACACCACCATTGAAAAGTGGTTGTGAGTAACTATAAATAATCTTCAATTATCCCCCTATAGATAAAATATGCTATATAATCTATAAAAAGACAATAATCTTCTAAGTTGACACACTTTTGATTATATTTGATGGTATCTAGTTCATGTAGATATTTACAAGTCTCAGTAGTTATTGATCTATCACATCATGTATCGAATGATTATTATTATAATTTTGTTTCATCTAGGAATGGACTATGGAGTTATTTCTAAATTTCATGCCTCTTTGACTATAAAAATAAACCTTAAAACCCTTGATTATTTAATGTTTCTAGAGAAAAAAATTTAACCACAACATCTCCTTCATAGCCGATGTAGTATACATGTAATCTTCTTTGTTCATGGATAAATCGACATGCTTCTACAACATATTTTTCCATTATAAACATACTAATAAAAAATTACTGATGTATCATAGTGTATAATTCATCATATAAGGATCATTATTCTTATCGAAATTGGTATATTCTTACAAGAGTGAAAAATCTCGCTCATATTACAAATATAACTTCAATATACATTTGAGATACCTCATAATCCACTTGACATCATCTTAGTTATATTTAAGATTAGAGAAAAATGGGGCCATTGATACCATTACATAAGAAATTCCTAGCCTCATACAAAACATATTACACATCAATATTTGAACATTCAAAGAGTAAAGAATCATATACATCACCTCAAATTATTCTTTGGAAGATGTACTTGTCCTTTTGGTCATATATAGATGAATATAAAGAGGAATTCTCATCAGTTTGGATCTGTCTATGTTGAAACACTTTATAAAATGTTCAATATAATTCACATAAGATAGTTATAACAAACACATTTCTTTTTTTGAATAACATTCATTCTCAAAATCTGATGAGCCACTCCCAAGACTCTTATATTAGAAAAATTTGATAACTCCTTCAAATGGATAATCTTCTCTATATCCTTCTCAATGATCAACATTTCATCAACATAAAGATATATTATAATGAACTTACAATCTTTAAATATCTAAATGTAACCCCAATAGTCCACCTTTGTCTCGTTATATATGTTACTCACCATGAATGAGTCCAACATTTACTCCATTATCAAGGATCTTGTTTCCGTACATAAAATATCTTCTACTATTTTTTAAAAAAAATTAATTATCTAGAAACCATGAAAAATTAATTCAGGTTAATTTCTAATCATTGAGGTACCTTTGAGGAAAAAAACATGTCTTTACATCCATCTATTAAATCTCCAAGTTCAAGCTAGATACCGATCAAAAAATGACTCTCATTGAATCTATATTCAACATTGGTAAAAGTATATCTTCAAATTATACTCTTTTCTCTTGAAGGAATCTTTTGACATGTAATTGAGCTTTGTGATTGACATACTCTTAATTACATTATCATCATCCTAAGCACCCATTTTTTTTAGTAAATTTTTTCATTTGGTTAGATCCACCAAATAATACATCTTGTTATTTGTTAATGATTCATTCTCATGTTTCAATGATAAAACCTATTGATTTTTTTTGAAGATAAACCACTCCATAATATTCTTTTATCCCCCTCAATCATTATACAGTAATATACACTCTAAAATCATATATTTTATTGATTGAATCCTATCTTTGGATGAGATTCAATCCTCTGAAATGTTATGTTTAATATTTTATTGTCATTATTAAAATTCTATTCGAGAGGACTATGTCTCCCCCTACTCAATATCCTCTTATACTTTCTATTGGTCCATTTATGACTAGACTTATTACAACTATTACACTTATGTGGTATGGGGTGCTTATATAGGTGTTGGATAATGAATTTTTTCCTCAACACATTTTATTTAATATATTATAGTATTTTTAATATCCTCCATGATTTAGTTTTCATGTAATATTAAATCCTTAAATGTGATCACATTCCTCTTCTTTAGGTCCCAAATCTATTATTTGAACTCCTCATCTCTATATCCGATGAAGATGAATGTGGGAGATCTACCTTAAACCTTCTTACCGAGCAATTTAAATACATGTAAAAATGACATAAATATAAAAAATAAGAAATTAAAGTTAGAGTGATTTTTACTATACCATATCCTGAGTGGAATATTGAGATTCTAAGGGACTATTGGTGATCTATTAATGAGGTAGCTTGAAAATCGAGTTAATTCACCCCCGAATGGACCTGATTTCATAGAAAAACACATTATACTACTAAAATTATATATAATGGTTCCATTAATACTTTATATAAATATTTTGTGTTTTAGGGTGTTTAGACCTTCATTCTCATGTCAAATTCCATAAATCCAATAATAGTCATCAGAATTCCTGGGTTGCTATTACCTTTTTTTGTCTGAATGAAGATACTTCATCATCTTTCTAGTTTCACACTCCACTATGATGTGTAATATCATGAATTAATCCTAAACATTTCACTAATTCATAATATGAACATCCACAATATTCAAGATGCATCATCAATAAAGGATAGAAAATATTTGTTACTACCCAATGATTCTGGCCCAATAGGACTGTTTACATCATAGTGCAGCAGATTCATTAACTCTAGTATCCTTTATGAAGTAGTACTGAATAAGACTCTACTTTCATTCTCATAAAAGTATATGTTTAGAGGATATATCAATACTTCCTTTTCCACAAGGATATAAATTATCCTTTTCAGGGTTGATAACTCTCTTTCACTCATTTGAATGAGTCTCATATTACATAAATTGGATGTTTATAATCCTTCAACTGTGTTTAGGATGTTTTCACATATTTTCACTTGAATTTTGTAAAACATACTAGATATATGTCCTTGGGTGTTGGTGATGGATCTTTTTACCATTTTCCAAGAACTATTCATAAAGATATCTTAATTCCCCTATATATAAAAGAAAATTCCTAATAATATATTGAGCCAAAGACTAAGAAAATTCCAAACATCCTTCAAGGTGGTTGTGTTTCAAATTTTAGTCTTGAATTAGATATCACCCATGTTAATGATCTATAACAAAGTAGTATTACCCATATTAAATTTACTAAATCCTCCTACATGGCAAGTCATGAAATAATTATGATGAATAGTAATGGGGTATGAGGAAAAATGTAACACCTTGAGATTTGATAAGATAGATTATTTTTAATTTCATTGATGACTTATGTAGTCTATTACACCAATATTATCTTGTGCTCTACGCAACAACGTATTAGCTTGAAGTATAGAAATCACTATTATTGGATTCTGATATACACAATTTCAAATTATTTTGATATAATTCATTTCATGCAATACTGAGAATGTGTTATAACTAAATATTTTCACCTAGTCATTATAATGGAGGATATAAATAGTATTAACTTCCTTTTAAAAAACTATTTAAATGAAAATAAGTGAGTTTATAGAATAATAAAATCATTTCTTATAGATTTTTTAGGGAAATATATATGTTATGTACTCAAATTTATGTTTTAAATTCATCTTATATGTTTTATAGATATGATATAAGAACAAATTAAATTTTTTTGAAAAAATAAGCATTTTTCAAAAAATAGAGTCTTACCACCTTTTTGATGGGAAACCCCTTGTAAATATAATTTTTGACAATTTTATAAGTTCTATTTTACTTAATAAACTTTTTTATTAGAAGCGGGACATCAAAATTTACCTTGGTTAAAATTTTGGTATTTTTATAATTAAATTCGTATTTTAATGAATAGTTAAAAATGCTGCATTTTAATTAAAAACTGCATTTTCCAAGAATTTATTTATATAGATAGAATATCTTTTTAACTATTTTAAATTGTAATTATATTATTATTTTATAATTTAATCCAATTTTTTCATTGGGATTTATTTCACATTTAAATTGGACATAAACACAGGTCAATCCTTTGATAGTTTTTACTTCTTAAAATCCTACTTTCTGGTTTTGACCACGTGATTTAATTTTAAATTAATTAATGAAACTTATTTGTTTTGAATTTAGAAAAATAAATTCCACATTTGGAATCAAAAGTTCTAGATTTTTTAAATATTTACCTTTTATTTTCTGACATTATGAATAGTAACTTGAGTAATTATTTTTATTTACCATGGTTAAAGGGTAAATAATGTATATAAGGGTAAAAATAATATTATAATAATATGAAACTACACTAACACTTTTACTATTACTATTTTAGGAGAGATAAAAAACCATGATCATACTTGGGTCGATTTTACGACCCCATGGAGCCACATGGGTGTGATAATGACCTTTTATAATTTTCAATTTAAAGAAAATGGAAATATAACATAAACATGTATCTCTTAAATAAAAAACATTAATTTCATTTACATAAATAATATGATAGAATATAAATCGAAATTGGAAATATATAAATATTTCTGAAATTATGGTATTTTATTTATAAATCTTTGACATTAAACAATTAAATTTATTTATTACACATTGATGATGTAATGATTGCCTTATTAATGAAATATTCAAATAAATGATATTATAAATATTAAAATAAATTTAATTTCAAACATCTGATGCAAAAAATGAATTTCATCAATGCCTATGATATATTATCATTGATTTAATGATTTAGGTTCGAAGTAATCAAGGTGTTATGACTAACAAAAATCAAAATCAAAATATTGTTAAAATTGACATAAATGGCTTTTTTCTAAAAAAATAATTTTATTAAATGATATAATCTTATTAATAATATATGGTTCGTCCAAATGAATTATATAATATTACAAATTTCATTAATGGTCCACTTTAGGTTCTCTTGGCATTTTATAGTAACTATATTAACTATATAATATGAAAATACAAGAAGACATGGTAAGAGTTAGATTATTTAACTAAGGGTTAAAGCAAAATGACAAGGTTAATTTTGTGACCTAAACATGTATAAAACATATTGGTTGAGATAATATAGACCCATAATTATATTATCTACAAAATATATTACACTGGAGATATTATAATTTAAAAAACATTTAAAATAAAATACCATTTCAAGACATTCCTAAAGTGCCCATCCTCCAACTTATAAAATGACACCAAATATACCCACTAACTCATACCTTTAAAGCCCCTTGTATCACCCATATTGTGATAAAATAAGCTCCCAACATCCCTAACTTCCTTCTAGAGTCCATTAATTGGGTATAAATTTATCCTATGAATACCTTTTCTACAAATAAAAAGCAGATACTCGAAACAATGTAATTGTTTTATCACCGATTTGAAAATTATTTTCTTCTTCTACTACCTCTTCATATGTTGTTTCCATAATAATGTAATAAATAAAATATCTTATATCTACTTATATGTTTTTATAATTATGGGAAAACCTTATCTATCCTTTTATCCATCCAACGAATAACAATATCACCATGCATGCATGTGGACAACTTACCAACTCTATGTCATGCTGTAATTTGTTATTCAACAATACTTAATTTAGATGAGAATAATGATGTGTATAGTGGATGTAAATAATTAGTATAACAAGATAATTATTATTTATAATTAATATTCCATCTAATTCCCTACCATTTAACCATTATGTGAATGTTATTGTCACTCACGAATACGTACGGCCTACCATCTACATAATGTGATGTGATTCAAACTACATGATCTTCAGTAAACCTAGATTATATACATTAATATAATTAATAAATATGATATATATTATACTAATATAATTCATTAAATTATATAAATATAACCTAATAAGTGTAAAATGAACTTATCTGATGAAACATGCATAAGAACATAAAGTAGCTAATATCCAAATAACGGGTGACAAAGAAATGTTACTAACAGACAGATGATAATATGATCATATATGATATCATAAACATGAATATGATTCTTTAATAAGCCCATAACATTATTTAAGTCTTTATACTAGATTTTGGGATATATATAAAGCATATCAGACCTATGGTAGGGGTTAATTTTGTAATCTCGTTATGATCTAATATTGATAATACATATGTATTTACTCAGGTATATCTATAATCTACATCCATGTTCTCTAAATGAATAATATTATTTATACTCCATTACTATTGTTTAAATTCAATTTTACCCATTAATTAATTTTTATTAAATTATATGGAAGTAGCCTTTTTCCCTTTTTGTATATGAGGTACCTTTTGACTTTTCTGACTATAGTAAAAAGAATTATTTTTAACATATACGGCATGAACATATTTTTATGTCTTTATAGTTCCTGGAAGAATCCTTGACTCAATTCCAAATTTATTTTCATCTAAATTTTTTATTTTAAAATTTTGAAGAATTTTGATAAAAGAATGAAATTTTGAAGAAGAAATGTTATTTTCCTCAAGAATTATGTTCAAGTTTTTTATCAAAATTATTTTACATCTAAGATGAAATAGGGTTATGTTTTTATACCTATTATATATTTGGTTTGATTTTTTTATGATCGAATTATTTTTATGTAATACCTTTATTTTATATGGATTAAGATAGAATAATGTATAAGAAACCCATTTTTCCTTGGGTTATACTATGATGAATGGTTTATGTTTTTATGGAACATGTAAGAATGATTTCATTATGAGATGGGTGGGACTTATATCTCCCTCCATTGCATTGGGTAGTGGCTTATATCTCATGATATATACATTACTGCAAGGAAAGGAAAAAATTTTCCCTTAATAAATTGTTGGAATGGAATGTAAACCCAGTTAAGTAATGTATTTTTCCACTATGATGGTCTTAGCAGCAATATCTTGGATACTATAGAAATCATATTATGTTCTTATTTGTTTTACACAATTCCATGTTTTATAAAAATTATATTTTATCATTGTTAATGTTCCATTATAATCTATGCCTTACATACTGCCAATATTTATTTCATGAATCAATATTTTTATTTTTAAAAATTTTGTTAGTGTTTTTACATTCTTATGTTTATGGTTGGTTTTAGGTACTCCATGTTTACCCTTACTGAGTATTTGAGATCACCATTTTTATGTTTTATTTTCCCCTGGATATAAATAATGGTTTTAGGTAAAACAAATAAGGGAATTTATTCAGGGATACGTTGAAGATCTTTCACCAAGTCAGAAGGTTTTGTTTCATGTTTCCAGGTACACTAAACTAATAAGGTTTTGGGAATATATTTGTGAAATGTATTAAGTATTTCGAAAAAAGATATATTATTTTCTTGTATGTCAATCTTGGTTCATTAGACTGAAATCTAGACAACCCATTCCATTCATTGTAATGATGTGTGAAATAAAATCATCTCTTAATATTTGTAGAAGAAATATTATTGAGTTATAATCACATGCATTTATCTATTTCTTCTTCTTTTTTTACTACCTTTGACCTTGTCTTGTAGTAACATTTAGTAGTTCTTCTTCAAGTGTACCTATATTCCATAATGGTAACATTTGTATATTATCCTTCATCCAGCTATGGACCTTAATTTTCTCTTACTTAATCCTATGCTTCCATCACCTTTACCATATCTATGTTATATCCCTCACTTATCTAGGATGAGAGCATGTATCTAGTAGTAACTCACATCCTTCCTTTGGGATTCCACATTGAATAGTGAATCATTTATAATTTCCAGGGTAGTTTTATTTTTGAAACTATGTCGTTGAGGGAGACCAATAAGATATTCCAACTATTAGAAATGGTGTTTAGTATTTGGTTTACCTAATATTCAATAGTAAAAGTCTTAAGTCCAAAAACCAATTGATTCACCAGGATCTAGAAATTTTTATTTTCTTTAACTATGGAGTTTCTAATTTATAGTCAAAGATTCATCAACCAATTTGACATGAGGATCTTATTTTGAGTAATATTTGATTGTTAAATATTCTAAAACATCATTTAGTGTTTATACACACTATTGTCATGATAATGTATTTATAGATGATTTGATATATCCATTAGTGGATTTGATAGATTGTTTTCATATTTACCTTCTTTTACTCAGATTCCTTGGTAGAATCAAGGTTGACTCACTTGTTCTCAATGGTGTTATATAGATCCTTATCATTAATAAAACATTAAATTCTAGTGTTCATAATGATTTAATTCAATAAATTCAATGTTTTCATTCATCTCAGGGGTGTTCCATTGATTGAATTTCAATTCAGTGAAAATTAAAGTATAATATGAAACATTGAATGCAGTGTTGTGTCTCAAATAGTCATAAATGGTTTAATATACCCCTAGGTCATAGAAAATGGACTCTAATTGATGATGATATGATCTAAATAGTATCAATCGCAAATATTGACTGCTAATGTGGAAATTGTGTGGCACAGTAGAGGAGCTTCTAGAAAACTTACTTGAAATGTCCCTAGAGATAAAATGTTACCATGTTCTTAAAAAATTGGTATTATCACACCATTAGTTTTAACTAAACATTGAACATGTCTGGAGATCTCATTTTAGATCTATTTTTTATTTCAGTTACACCATTGTAATCTCCCCCCAATAATATTTTCAAATATTTCTTTGAATCTTGAATTTAGGCAAGTTAAATTTTCTATTCATTAGAGAAATTTATATGTTCACTATTGTTTCTCTTAAAATGGGTATAGTAACATTTATTGTGATTCACTAATAATAAGGAAGGAATAATAGAGGGATAAAATAACCTTTATTTCACAAATAATGAATAAATAGAAGAATTCCTCCACTCATTCCACCCTTTCGTTTTCACAGGGAGCCCTCAACCCTCTCTCTTTTGAAATAATAGCCATTATATCTCGGAACAGAACGACACTCAATGCTCCCCAAGGACACCTTTTAGAGGCCTGATGGGAGGTTTCATGTTTGGTGTAGCTTTAACTAACCCCCACCCCCCCCCCCCAAACCCACATAAACCCACATGAAATCAACCATGGTAACATAGAATAGATTCTGTACATTACACAAGTACAAAAGTTAATATTGAAAAATAAAAGGGGTTATTGGGGTTGGTGCAACCACTGTTGAAAATTGGTTATAATAAATAGAAATTGTCTTCACCTGTAGAGGATCGGTTCATGTCTTTTACCATGAAAATACGTGTAATAAAATATATGATATGAAATCACTATTAGGAAATGGATATAATTTATTAATGGTGGTAAAATATATGGGTAGTGAAACAGGGTTGTTATTTCCATATTTTTTGTCATTTTTTTTGGGAAGAAATAACCATCCTAAAAAAATAAAAAAATTACAAACATATTTATTAACATGAAATAACTTATTTTTTACCTCCTTTTAGTAATATACTTCATACATGTCTCCCCGGATTCCCCTTCTCAAACATCAATAATGCTTTATGTTACATTCATCATATTAGAAAAAAATAAATTTTATTTTTTATTTTCTAAAAATTACCTCACAACCATCCTAGATAAATGGTAATCATAACCATATTATTTAAAAATTTAAATCAATACTAAAAGTATCCACCTTAATTAAAAATTAAGATAATACAATATTATCAATAGTCATAATCTTTAAGGTCATGTCTAAGTTCGACATGACTCGTCATTCCCATTATGAGTGTCCGAAATTCTTAATTCTAAAAAAACATTTTGGATCCATTTTTTTATGAAAATATAAATGAAATATAAAATTATTATTAAAATAAAAATATGCATACATACTTATTTATACTTCAAATGTAACAATATGTCGGGGCCTTATAAGAAATCGGCCTTCTCGAGTCAACTTTTATAATTTAATTTTTTTTCTATTTGATTAGGATTATCACCCTCTTAATCACATTGAAGTCTCCACCATTTATAAAAACATTAAAACCTCTAAAATATAATGTGAACAAACAAGTCATGTTAATTCTCAAATCAGATATATAATTTACATTGGTAAGTCTGAAAACAACTACATCAATCATACGAAATCATATTGTACCCATGATAATAATTTTTTTATATGACATGTTAAATATTTTTATAATACCACCATCACACTGATAACTACCAAAACATTTTTTTTGTTTCACATATATTATAATAGTAACCATAATCTAAAATCTTGACTAAATCATCCACATCTCTAATAATTGTATAAACAAATCCCTTTCATACTTCTCTTCCTGAGTAATTATATTTAATTCAATAGATTCTTCATATAGTTAGGTTGTTCCCCTTTATTATTCATTAATTTAATGAACATGTGAAAAATTATTTTCAGGTGACCATTTTTTACATACTTCTAACATAAAATGTTACCACTTGGTCATGATTCATTTTAGTTACTCTTAGTCCCTATTAATTTATTTGTTTTACCTACATTTAGTGATAGTTATGTCGACATATCATGAAAAAAATTATTACTTATAGATTTAAAATCACTAAAATTTTATCAAGTATCATTCAACGACAATGATGAAATCACATCAACCAACTTCATTATTTAATTTCTGAAAAATATTATAGTTATGATATTTCCATATCAACATGGAAAAAACCATTAAAGAAACCCTTCTTCCTCTATTTATACATGAATCATATTAACTATATCATCTATATTAACCACCTCTAAAGATAACTATCTATAGAATTTAGTGAACTCGTCCAAATGATTTTCTATATCTCCATTCCCTTGTATTCTGAAATTATACCATCTATATTTCATATATTAATGAATTGAAGGTGATTTATATTAATACATAATTTATATATTTGTATAGATATTCTCTAAATCTATTAGATTCATCACCTTCAATGGTTTAATATCGATAAAATGGAATTTAATTGTGATTTTTTAAATCTCACATCCTACCAATTATCAGTGATAATTTTAACTAGATTATCATATTTTTTCTTTAATGTTTTCAATATCACCTCATGATCCATAAATTTATTTACCCATTTTTTATTTAGAGTGAAATCAATTTTTCCATTAAATGTATTTATGTATATAATATATTTATTCATGATTATCCTATATTCTATTATTAATAAGATATATTATCTCACTCAAATACAAGATGTTGGGGAGAAATCATTATTATTAACGCACAAGAAAAATTGTTTCAAAATCATAGATTAATTTGTATCAATTGAACCCTACTGATGTGTGGGTAATTGTTTTCAATGAAATGTTTAATGTTTTGTTCTATAATGAAATTTCTATAATTTCCCTTGGGTATAATCCTCAATTATAGTACCATATTTTAGGAATCAAATTTTATATTTTGTATTTTTAATGTGAGTGTTTTTTGTAGAGCACAGGTGAAATGATTGAAGATTATAGGTTTATTTAACTATTTTTTGTGGTTTGGGTTATTTAATTAAAGGAATTGAATATTATGATATCATTGAGATTTAAAAGATAATACATTATATTAAAACCACCTTTACAATATTATTCTGATTAGAGTTCCAAAATGTAAATACATTAATCAAATACTTAATTAGGGTATCAATATTAATAAAATATTATTTGTGGAGGATTTAATATTTCATGAAACCTAGTGTATTTTTAGTTCTAGTTATTCATGGAATCCACATGTCAATAAATTGGTGTGATTAATCCATGAATTATCTATTTTAATGGACCCAGTATTAATTTAAAAAATATTGATATGGAAAAATTTCACTCATTCAAAATCCTCGAACAATGACTCACCCCAATGAGAACTTAACATATAAATTAGGTTAATTAATAATATTATTTGAGTATTTATGGAACTATGATAAAATATTTTGTATAGTAATGAGGCAAGAAAATATTATAACACCAACCTCACACACACAACCAAAAAAAAGAAAAATATTTACTTATTGTCAAATTAAAGGGGGGTTAGGGGGGACACTAATAGAAATAAAAATATTTTTTGAACTAAAAAATAATACTATATAAATAAGATGAGATAAATTTTATATGTTGAAATTTTAATAAAAGTGACATGAAATTAAAATAATAATTATGATGGAACAATAAATATAGAAGATAAAACAAAGTAAGGATGGATGGGGGGTTGATGTTATAGTTAAGAAATGGAGGTTGTAAGTTCATCAAAAATACTAAAACAACTTATTTTAATTTTAAATTTCATTTATTACTTCTGAAATTATAACATTTTACATGTATAATAGAGGTATGTATTTATACCTCAAGAGGGAGGTGGATTGGTTTATCTCGAAATATATCTTTCAAGTTGGTTGTGCAATTTGACAAATGATACAACAATATTTTGAGATATGATCTTATTTAAAATTATTTATCTATATGTCAAATATCCACCCACCAAATACCTCATCAATTGGAATTTTAGATCCAAATATATGGCTATTTTTTTTAAATCGTGTGATGTTATCCAAGATTCTCCATAATTTTTTAAAGGCTTTAATGTGAACGCATTTATGACAATTAAGATGACACCATATTGACTGAAAATAATCTAGAAATATTATATAATGTTCCTTTAATTTATAAATAGAAATTTTTGGATCCATTTAATAGGTTCATGCGAAGAAAAATAAAGATTTTTTATTTTTCCTTCAATCATGGGAACAGTTTTTGGTCTTCACTTTATACAAGCATTAGTCCCTATAGAGGTTTATTTGGGTCATTAAATATTCATAATATATACAAAATAATATAATTATAACATAATTTGATGTTTCATTAATTTTATCCTTTAGGATTTATACCAAAAAATAAAACATTATTGTTGGCCCATTTTGCTACAGATATTTGTTGGCCCCTCTTATTTGATCATAATGGCCCTTAAAATGGCCAAAATAACCAAATATTATGCTGAATTAATTGAAAGAATATATATTATAAACCATAAAAAATATAAATTACCAATTTTAGTTTCGTATATCTAAATGTTTTATCAATATATTAAAATATATTATAATTGGAAGAATTAAATTATTCTCAATATATATGTGTTTATGTAAAAAATGAATATTTTTGGACTATTACAAAAACATTAGTGATAAAAAAAAGTAATGGGAGATATTTAAAATCAAAAATAAATATATAATATAAACTCCCCTAAACTTATACTATTACACTTCTTTAAGAACAAAAAAAAACTCAAACATGCATCAAAATAACTTTTACACCCAAAAAAATACTAATTTTTTTTTATCCAATTAGGGTGTTTAAAATAGTTAAATCATCTATAATATATTTCAACAAATATTTTTATTGAAATATTATGCCAAAAAACTAATTTTAATGATCAATATTTGTAGAATAAAATATTTTCATCAAAATATCACTCATCTCAAAATGATACAAATTTATCATTGATCTTCACTAATTCACAAACAAAAAGTAAAAATATTGATGTTAATATGAGCTATCATCTTCTTTTTCCATCCTAATTATTATAATAACCATGATTTTTTTAAGGGATTCTTTAATGTCTAGGGGATTTTAAGAAATTAATTTCTATATGAATATAAAACAGGGGTAAAAATATCATAATAGAGAAAACAATGCATTAATAATTAATTGATACACGAAAGGAGATGGGAAAAAATTATATGGTGAAAATTTGGGAAGAATGACATAAGATAGAGAGAAATAAAATAGGATGGAAGTATAAAACATGTAAAAAATAGAAATCTTCTCAAAACGACTCAAGAAAACACATTTCAATTATTTGTTTCCTTTCCCTTTTTATTAATTGTTTCATATTATTTTCCATTTTTTATTTTTCTTATTTTCATTTTTTTGAATAATTTTCATTGATATTTGTTAAAAATGATATAAATAAAATACCATCCTTAACAATGTTGAATGATAACCTCACCCCCACACAAAAAAGGCAGTTTCCCCCAATCATATAAAAATGAATTGGAAATCAATGAAGGTAACCCCAAAATAAAATCCATCCACCCTACACACACATAGATTTAAAAATAATAATTCAATGAAAATACATGTTAATATAGATAGGGGCTTGGTTTTATTCTTTTAATGTGTCTATCAAAAATAGGTTTCCATATTCTTAAAGGGATACACAAAAGGTAGGTCGAGAAATGGGTAATGTGACGAAACTTAGTTATAGTGACTATTATGTGGTTTAAAAAATGAATCAATCATATTAATACATAATAATTATGGAAAATTAGGTTTATGGTCAATAAACTCAAGAAACATATGTAGGGGTAAAATATACACAAAAATAAATGATGGTCATGAGTGACCTTTTTATTAATGATTATGTTATTTCTCATTGATTGGAGGAAAATAATTTTAAAATAATAAATGATCTTTCAAAACATATTGGTCTTGAAAGAAATGATCCAATTTGGGGGTGGGATAAATAAGACTTCTGGGAAGGAAACAAGTCTCTTGACTCCTTAAAAATGTTTAGGAAGTTTTTTAATCATTAATAGCGATTATTTATGAATTTTTGAAAAACAAATACACACATAAAAATGAAAAACATGAAACGGTGGATGGAGAAAGAGGTAAACACTAAAATAACTGAGAGAGAAAGTGATAAATAGACAAAAACAATGAGATAAAGGTAAAATTAAAGAATTATTTAGAGAGATAATGGGAGAGAAAGTGTAATAGGGAGAGAGAGAGAGAGAGAGAGATAGAGATAATGATAAAGTGGTTCTTCTTCTTTTGGAAAAGGTGGGACACCTTCTCTATCTATTAGTGGATCCATTCATGTAGTTATGGATCAGGTGTAATTCGATGTGGTCTCTAGTTAATGTTACTTCTCATGGTGATTCTTTAATCAATTTCAATTATATATGAATGTTTTCTTAGTATAGGGATTTTGGAATTACATTATATTGAATGGGTAAACATTATTAATGATAAAATGACCTTCCTTATAAGAATTAACTTTACATAAGCAAAGTTAAAAGCATGAATTGAAGAACATTAGCTATTAAACTTTATGTAATACCTTTCATATGATGTGTTTTTTATGAACTCACATAGATATTTCCTTATAGAGATTATATGTCTCATAGGAATCAAGTCCAATACCCTCTATCTAATTTAATTTTAGAAACTAATCCTTACATATTTTTTCAAAATCTGAATTGAATGCATTTATATAAAAATGCAATTAATTATAGAGTTTTAATGGAAAATTACATGGTTTATCAAAAACAAGCCTCAATAGAGATATCACAATGGTTGTCTTATAGGTAGTCTAATATTAACAAAGTGAATCACTATATTTTTATGAACAATCTTTTATTGTGGGTTTAAAAATTCTCTTATGTAGTTTTTTTACTTCCCTAATAGAAATTATTATCAATCCATTTGTTTTGAGGTGATATATAGTGGATATTGTTTATAAAATCCCATGTTCTTTATCGAGACTCTATTGTAAAATTATAATAATGGGTTCTTATGTCACTCACGAAGGCACATAGAGTTCCAAATAAATGGTAGATGTGTGTTTCGATGATATAAATAACAGTATGTACATCATATTTTTTTAAGGTGTTGGCCTTTAACTATATATACACAAAATCAATAGCAAGAAAGACGTATGTTATTTTTTTGGAAGGAGGGAAGGGACCCCTGTAATTTATACCCAATATATTAATGATTTAAAATAATATTAATTGGTTTTGAGGAAACAAATTTATTTTTGAAAATTTTCCAAATATTTCGCTTGTGGGGCATGATTGAAATAACACTTGTGAGTCCTTGAAGAGTAAATTCTGAAATAATATTTAGTCTAAGACATTTCAAAAGATACTTTATGGTTTAATTATTCCACCATGAAGAAGTTATGTAAAAAATACTAATATGGAGTAATTTTTAGCTTCATCAACACATCTCATAATTTCCATGTCATCCCTATTTTTTCAATGATTATTATCTTAAAAAAATTGAATTTTGATACACTTTTTAATTTTTATTGCTATTATTTTAAAAAATTCAAACTAGACTTCTAAATAGGTATTTTATAATTTGGGAATACCATGGTAATTTTGGAGTGAAATATAAAGAATTTTCAATA
This sequence comes from Viscum album, assembly GCA_963277665.1. Classification (NCBI taxonomy): domain Eukaryota; kingdom Viridiplantae; phylum Streptophyta; class Magnoliopsida; order Santalales; family Viscaceae; genus Viscum; species Viscum album. The sequence continues at coordinate 1,489,795,479 of OY728152.1, read as the reverse complement.
GGTAATTTCATATAAAAAATTTTAGAATGAGAGGAATTAGAAATTCTACTCAAATGATCAATAATGGAGGTTTCCTTTCCATGTATCTTCCAAATCTCAAGGTAAAATTCTTGAAGAATTAGATTCCATGTTACCTGTTACTATTTGGTATTAATTTTTTAAGGAAGAACTTTATAGATGAATAGTATATGAAGATAATGATTTTTGAACATTAGATATGTGTTCAACATTTATCTAAAGAAAAAACCCACAACTAAAAGATCTTTATAAGGGAAAATGTAATATAATTTATTTTCATCAAATATTTTCATGGAATAATAGATTAAACATGAAATATTTTATTTTATTTTACTAAATAATCTCACTCTAGATCATTTAGTTTCATTACACATTATATTAAAGGGTAGGTATTGGTCAGTGTATTGAATTATTGGGGAATATGGTTGTGAATTTTTTAGTGAGGTAAAGGATCTCTTGAATGCCTCATATAAACTGAATAGAGAATCATTTTGAATTAATAGGGTGATAGTGAAGGATATTATACAAAAAATATGGATGAATTACTGATATAAACTAATACATCCATGAAAGGAATAGGTGTATCAAATAGTAGGATTGATTCTTGGTATTTCATCTAGGGTCAATCCTAGGGAATTATTGTTTTAGTCTAAGATTTTAATGATCTAGGATTCATCAAATTTAGTATATTATGTAGAGATGAAGATAGGGTATGATTGATAATGGAATAAAATTTCATACTTTAGGTTTTTAGGTGAAGTTTTTAGATCACATTTTTAATTCTTATATGGTCATGGTAGATTCCTAACACAAGAAAGGTTTCCATTTCAATTCAATTAATATTTTTCATTACCATCCAAGGTGGAGGAGTAGAGATAATTCGTTACATAACAATTAAGATATTTTTTAGGATCACTTACCTCAATGGATTTTATATTAAAAAAGTCAATTCCATCTTCACTACTAATCACCTTCTTAGTGTGGGAATGAATCTCAAAAACTCTACTCTCGTTTTTTCAAGACATGAATGATGGATTAAGTTTAACATCACTTACTGCTGTGTTTTTAGGAGAATATATGGAGAATGTAGAGTGATTATCTGATGGGTATCACATGGATTGATCAATGTTGAACATGTTAAGTTGGTCGCCAAATTACATGGATAACATACTGACATGGATATTTATTTTGGTTCTAGATATCATGAGAAGGGGTCTTCCTTGAATGAAAATAGATATCTAATAAGTTGTCTCACATTATATTTCAAGGACATTGAAATAATTATGGTGTATTATCTTATTGACTTGAATAATAAAATCCTCATTTATTCCTTTTGGTAAACTAGTGTTCAAATTAACCAATTGAATGAATACACTTTTAGGATTTAATTGACCTACACCGTGAATTGAGAATATTTAATTGAGAAAAAAATTTATTGATACTACTATTTAAATAAGTAAATCATTAAAATTTATGTTTCCTCTTTAGTATGGAATGGTTAAAATCCTATGGTTATTTCACTTCATGATAATGGATTTTCATGATGAAAACTTTTCAATGGATTTTAGTTTTCTTTTATGTTCATATAATTCCTTAAAGAAATTTGCATGCTGAGGAATTTTTTTATGATGGATACTGAATTTTACATGGTTGAACATGCATAGAATTTTAGAATCAGGTTCAAATGTTTTCTTTTGTTGGTTATGGATTTAGGAAAATTAATTTTTTAGTTATGGGATTGGATGGTGGTGTTTATTTGAATTTAGATTCCTTTACGGATAGTTTTTTTCATTGTCTTGTTTAATTGATGGGGTTAGTTTATAGGGTTAATTTTTTTTTACAAAGACATTATTTCCTTATCATTGTTCAATTTCACTTATGTTTACCTTGGAATTATGTAATGGTTAAACTAGAAGTTGGGAAGAATTATTTCTGTGTTATTGTATTATATGGGGAAAAAGTTTAGAAATTTTATTTTCAATATCATTTCGGATTTAATGGATAAATGATGAAATTTCATTAATATCACCTTCCAAAAGTTTTCAATAGTATATGGAGTGTCCAAATTTTGAATTTTCTGGACTATTATTCTTGACAAATCACTTATACTTGTTTCGGAATTGGTAAGATATGCTAGAATGATGGAATCCTAGATAATGGTGAGGAATTATTCTTTCTTATTGATAAGAAAATGGAAATAGTATTTAGAAATTACACGCACATTTACCATAATAGAATTAGTTGGGATTTTGATGATTGAGTTGAGTGGGTTGGGAGATAGAATTACCATACCCCAAGACTAAATGGTCCTTATGACCTGGGATATAAGTAGGTGATAATGGATCATAGTGGGGATGGCTATTATTTCAAATAAACTAACATAGTGGATAAGGTTTGGAGTTATTATAATAAAATACTACACTAATATTTATTGTCCCTAAATAATATGATGGATTATCCAATAAATATAAAAATTTATTAGTTCGATGAGCATGTGAGTTACAGATACAACAATTGTTTGTAGTTTTATGGTATTGAGATTATGTAGAAGATGAGTTTATTGATTTTTCTTCACTTGATAGTTGTCTTATAAGACCGTTGAGCCCACACATCAAATCAATCATCTTTTTGGGTTCTATGGAATGACTCTCTTGGGATTTCTTCACTTAAGAAAGAGCTCACGTATGGATTTTTTGTGTGTTTTCAGTCATGTTTCTTATGGTATTCACACAACTATATAGTTTTTTCCTACGAGACCACCACAACTATAAACATTAATGGAGTTTCTTTTCATAACCAATAACCCCTCATATATTTTTTGGATAAGGATTCGGTCAGTGATTTAATTGTGGTACAAGTAGTTATGAGTTTTTTGAACCACACATATTAATAATGGAGTGATTCATGTTAGGAATTGAAAAATGAAACTTATTCCCTTTCAGATAAAGATAGATGATAAGTAGAAGATTATTTATCTTATAAGATTCATTTCTTGTTATTCCCATAATTTATGGTTCTAGGATGGAGTTATTAGAGTTATGAAATTATAGATATGATTATAGATATTGAAAATGTTCGATGTTTTATTTGCTTATTAGAAACCCCATTGATTCCCCTTTATAAAGAATATAAAATAAAATGATTTGAGGTGAATATTAAGATCTCCATTGTTTATCCCACCAATATAATCCATAGGATGAATCTAACATGGTTTTAGTTTAAAATATTCTACTATGTTATTATATTAAATACAAATAGGTTGGTAATTCATATGAGGTGTGGTGAGAAATTTTAGGGTTTATTCCCTAATATTGGCCATATCATGAACTATTGGATGGACATAGAAGGGGTAAAGTTTTGTTTATATCTAATTTTCCTCATATATTAAAAATGGTTCGCTCGATTTTAGGGTCAAATAAATTTGAGGGATTTTTTGGAAGACTACAAGGCATTAACACGCACAATCTAACTTTTTTTTATGTTAAGGGTGGTGAATGGAAATAGAAGAAAGGGTTTTCATTGTTTTTCATTGAAATAGACTTATTTTTCTGTTTCTTTTTTTTTATTTTATGGGTCTTGTTTTGGAATAAAATTAAGAAAAAATAACTCTTTATACCATCATCCCTAATGAAAATTTTAGTAAAATAGTTGTGTATTATTACATATTGACTGTAAAATGTATAGTTCTTTGTTATAATATGTATAGAGTCGATATAGTTAAATCCTTGACGATGGTATTATATTTATGGAATTATTTATTTTTGTATTTTGAATGGGGATGTTTTTCTGTAGAGTTTAGGTGAAATGGTTGAATATTATAAGTGGATTTAAATATTTTTAATGGGTTTGTGTTAGTTAATTAATGGGTATGTAATATTATAAAATAATTTATCTTTTTAAACCGTTTAATTTAATTAACACCCACATCACAAGATAATTTTTATTGGATTTACCTAATGTTATAGTTTTAATATAATACATAACAAGGTTATAGGTCCAAATCGATTATTATTTTGAAAAGGTTAATTATTTTTTGGAACATATTGTATTTGTGGTTATAATAATCCATGAAATTAAATTTTCAATACATACATGTTATTAACCCATGAAATATATAGTTTAACATACACAATATTAATTTGAATAACATTAAAGCAAAAATATTTCAATCATTTAACATCCCTAAATTATGAATCACCCAAATGAGGGAATTTTTCAGCCATTAAGGTGATTAATTATCTCTATATAATATTTATAGTGATGAGTTAATTGAATAAGGAAATAAATATGATAATAAAAAATTTCACACCAAACTAACACACATAAAGAAAAAAACATTAAGATTAGTTACAATTAAAAGGGGAATTGGGAAGAGGATACCAATATAAATGAAACTAATTTTAGAACCCAAAATCATGACTATAGATATAGGATGGGAATAAGATAATGTTTTAAAAAAGACATTAATATTTAAATGTAATTACATCATGACTTATGATGGTATAAGAAATAAAAATTAGAAAATAAAGAAAGGAATGATGGGGGAGTGGATATTGTAGTTGATAAAAAGAGTTTGGAAGGTCATACCAACCTCTAAAACAAGGTATGGTCCTAAAAAATCTCTTAAACTAATTCTAAAATGACAAAAAATTGTAGTACTAAGAGTAAGATATATATATATATATATATAGCCTAAGGGGGTGGACTTGTATACCACCAAATTTGTCTAGAAATATGTCAACCAATGTTATCCCATGTGATAGAATTATCATGAAATATGATCCCTTAAAAAGTTTTTAATCTATATTTTTACTTTTCACACATTAAATATTTTGTCTAGTGGAATTTCCGATCCATAGATATGGTAGTTTTTTTCTAAATTTTGTTTCATTATCCTAGATTCTCAATAATTTTTTAAGGCCTAAATGTGAACACATTTATAGCTATGAAGATTCAACTATCCCAAAAAAATATAAATTTTTTTCCCTTATGTCTATAATTCTACCCAAATATTTTAAAATATATTTAATATGATTTTAGAGAGAAAATTATAGAATAGTTAGATTTCCTTTAATCATGGGTAGAATTGGGGGTTTCACTTCAGCATAGATTGACCCCCATATAGGTTTATTTGGTCCTTTAAATTGTTATACAAGTTATAATTGAAAATCCTCAAACATATTATGATGTTTCATTGAATTAGGGTTTAGGATTTATTCCAAAATAATAAAATAATTCTACTTGTAAATTTTTCATGATATATTTGTTGGTCATTTTTATGTGATATAAATGACACTCCAAATAGTCGAATAAATGAATGATACTATTTATTAAAATGTAGGAATATGATTCAGAAACCCAAAATATATAAAACCCATAATTTAGTATAGTGTATCAAAATTTATGATAACTACAATAAAATTCAAGATAATTGGATGAACTTGATCAATTCTCTACATATTTGTAATGCTCAAAACATGTAAATCGGCAGAAAATTAAAAAAATTCTAGTAAAAATTAGTAATTGGAGTAATTTAAAATCATATATAAATATATAATACCACTTAACCTACCGTAAATGTTTATAAGTTTATTAATAGATCAATGTTTTCAATGTTTTTATAGAATAACATTTCATATTCATGCTCAATTAGATCTTTTTATAAGAGTTGAGGGGAAAACCCCATTTATTTAACATAGAAGAAAGATTTTCTATGATATAGGGATATCAGTATGGGTGACAGAAAAGATCAATGGAATGGGACATGTCACAATGAATGATATGATATGATGATGAAAAGGATGGACCAAATATGATTAATTAAAGGATATCACTTGTAATAATGGTCTCACTCTATATGATATGGGTATATTATAAGGGTTCACATGATTCTATATTTTTGAAGATCACGAACAATACATATCATATTATATTATTAGGAGATATCAGAATATAAATAAAGGGGTAGAAATGTGTTAGAGATATTATATGAATACATCACAAGAAATTGTAAAAACCAATCAGAAATTTTAATATTATTAATATTATGATTCCATGATGATATTACTTTCAAAAAGTATTTGAATATGGAAAGTTAGGTTGTTATGTATAAATTTAATCTATAAGATATGATGGTGATGATTTTTTCTTATAAAATTCCTTGCATCGTGGAACCTAATAGATCTATGAACTAACAATCTAAAGGAAGCACAATATATTAGTTTGAAGAAGCCTGATTATATAACTAGATCACAAGAACTAAACCTCTATAACTGTTATCCTAGCTTTATTGTAACTAATGATAAAACAATAATGTAACTCACTTTATCCTTCATCCCAATCAACTATGTAATCGCCTCACTTGATTCATCTTTGAATTGAAGTTATTTGAAGGTTGATCAACCCTATTAAAGCATCCTAATGTTCAGTTATATCCCATTAATAAGATCCGTCATCACATTTTTTTTCTCTATAAAAAAATAAAAATAAATTCCTATTGTAGATATTCTTCTATGGATAATAAAATTTATTATACATTTAAATCACCTTCAATTAAAATATTTAATGAATAACTTAATTTTTAACCACCCAATATCAAGGATATAACACAATCGATAAAGGTTGTTACATAAAATAGAGACAATGGGGACACAATAATTTATCATTAAATAATACTTCTTATATCAGTGAATATTGTTTCAGATTTATCACCACTGAATTGAAAGGTAAATTATTTTGGTGAAAATTTTAGATCATTGGATTTAGGCCACTCAAGAATAGGACATTTGAGAAAAATAAAATCCACTAATCACATCTAAATTATGTGTGGGATGAATCTATAGTGAGATTATATTTTTAAAAGGATTCTTTCCTAACTCTTGTAAGGTTTTTATGAAATAACATATAAATATATATTTTGAATAGTGAGAGAGAGAGATAGATAAATATAGAGTTTCATTTCACACTTGTTCCCACTAAGTGTTTTTATATAAAAACCACATGGAAAAATGTCAAATTATTTGGTATGTGTGATATGTGGATGTGATCAGTCAGGATCAAAATACCCATGAATCCATAATTAAAGGAAGATAATGTAAAGAGATCTATGTGGATGAGTTTTTTATTTATAAAAGGGTTCGATAAAAAATCAATTAACCGCCTCTTCATTCTATCCATTCAATATTCATCTATATATTAAATGGAGTATATGCACACTATGGATAATAAATTTATGAACATCACTATAGAGAAAAAATTTGATCTTTATATATACATTATTTTAAGTATGATCATATAGGCACTGATATAGGGGATGAAGAGTATATATTTTATATTATCCGGAATTATTGATAGAAATATAGATTTTTGTTATTCATGAATGCTTTGGATATGTTTTATATGCTTTTCTATATTATCTTAACCTATTTAATCATCTTTTATATAATAATTTTTGAATTTCACAAATATATTGAATTGTGGATCAACTGAAAAATTGAGGAAATTTTTTAAAAATATTATATTTTATTTGTTTTAATTGATCCATATTTTAATATTTTATTTTAATATAATTCATAAAAAATGTATAAGTCATGTTGTATATTCTATTGAATGTAATGTTTGAGTAATTTCAATTCTTGATTATATTTTTTGAATACATTTGAGTTCAAAATAATTTATTATTACATAATATTAATTTAGAATTATTAAAAACTTTTTTATAGTTATATAATATTAAACCATCTCAACAAAGGGACTACATAACAGTAATTCATTTCAAACACTACCTATATAAATTTCAAACATTTTAGACACATATGTTTGATTAATTCGCTAGTGATAGTGGAAACATATGAGCAATATCCATGCATGAACTATTCTGTTAGTGTAAAACATGGATCAATAACCTCACATGGGATTAGATTTATATCTGTTAAAATAAATTAAAATAATGTTACAATTTGGTACATTATAAATATTACATCAATGACCCCATGTAAGAATAATTCAGACACTATATAAGAATAACCCAAATTAGATCAAATCATTAGAAAATTAAAGTGGGATCTCATTTCAAAATAATTCAATTATTCATTTAAATAACTTGTTTTAAATATGATTTAACGGGGGTAGTCCAGAATTAATTATTAAAATCGTGGTTGATCATGGACAAAGAATATTCAATGTAAATCAATTAAAACAACAGTGGATAATATTATCTAAAATCAAGGTGATTAATATCCCATTGAATATATTCTTCACGATCTTAAGCATATATTGAGAGTGATGGAATAGTGAAAATGTAGTTGTGTAATACGATATAGGGTTTATATGTTGTGCCAAATAAATTTCTACATGTTTTAATAAGAAACATATACTACTGGGGATCTATTAGAAAATCTGGCTACTGAATCATTGATATTTATAAGGAGATAATGATATTATTAGCTATGAAAGGGGAATAACCCAAGCCGTTGGTGGTATTATACATTCAGTGTAAAGGAATTTAATTAATTTATATACATATGGTTAAATAAGATCAATAATTTTGGTGATTTTAATAGTGAATAAGATGAATACAGAGTCACATCATAGGAGCTCTATGTCTGGATAAAGTTCATAGTGACATGATCAACATCGATGAGAGGGAAAGGCAGCATTGACCATTCCACCTTTTAAATAATTTGAAAGGTGGTAGGTCCTTTTCCATGATTCAAAAGTAATATTAAATAAAAAATTAAAACAATTTACTATTTTAAAAAATGTTTTCTGCAAAAACTTATATAAAAATCTATCTTTAAATATCTATAGTGAAACGTTATATTATATTTTTTTCTCATTTTTATCATTTCTAGAATTCTCATTTATACCAAGAAATTCTTTCGTTAAGGTTATTTTCTTCCACAATATTTAATTAATACATTATTTTAAAATTATATGTCTTAATTTATTTAATTTAATGATTACTTCATGTAATTGATGTTTTTTTAGATCTCATTAATAGTGATCTCAATGAATCTGTTCTATTTAAATTTTTCTTTATTTATTTATAAGGTTATCTCAATATGTTTATATTGATTTTTAGTGATTTTTGAACCTTTAATAATTAATATTATAAGTATAAATATCACAATAACAAGAGAATTATTAATTTTAATCAAATTAGTTTTGTTATAATTATCCTAGGTTTGGTACTGAGAATTAATTCATGAGAGAATGTCTTAACAATTAATGCTATATATTCACTTTATTCTTAATAAAAATATTTTAATTATAAATTAATGAAAAGATTCCCATTACTAAATTGATATAGTTTTGAAAACTTTTCCTATGTTATCCATATTCTCATTATTTAATATATATATATATACACGATTCTTCATCATTCATATTGATGTCTATTTCAAAATGAAATGTTCCATATACTCTAATGATGTTTTATTTTATGAAATCATAATTAGATAATAATTATATAAGAATTTCAATGAATCAATATTCTAACCTAGTTATGAATCCCCAGAAAGTGAAAAAACATAATGATTATATTGAAGTGAACTAATGGGAGGATTCATTACATCAATAATGATAGTTCAATATAAATTTGGTTGATATATTAATTTATAATGGGTAGAAATACCCATAATAACCATTTAATCCATTATAACTTGAATATAAGTATTTTCGATTGAAACAAACTAAATTAGAATTAAACACTGATATTAATTTGATGTGGTATATTGTGAATAACAATTAAGAAATAATATCCCAAACAGACATTCTCATTCATGAAATGAAATATGAAAAAATCATATTGAAATTAATTATTTCCTTCAATAGATGAAAATCATCTTTTAGATTTATTAGTTACTATAAAATAATCCATGGTTCGTTAATTCTTATTTTCCATAAGATATTAAAGTATACTTTTTTTTAATAAGAATGAATATTTTTGGAGTTCAGATAGAATATTATGATTACATATTAGATTTTGTGAAAAAAATAAGAACACATTAACCTACCACACCCTAACAGTGAACATGTCACATACTGAGTCAATTTCTTTATCAGGTGACCAGAATAGTTCATCAGCAGACCTTAGGCTTGACTTCCCATACACCAAAGTCTTCCAACTAGTAGAAAGTGTCTTGTAAGTCTAGTTGGGAGACTATAACCACTAGTACAGAATAGAAAACACATCAAAAACATGATAGACTAATCGATACAATCTACATTAGTAGATAAATAAGTAATTTCCAAAACAACCTAATATCATATTTCCATGTAATTTCATACTAAATGTCTTACTAAATTCATACAAGAATCCAACCAAATTAAATAATAAAAATAATTACTCTCAACCCTAGTCATGAACCCCATGATCGGTCCCATCATGAAAATGTAGTCCCAACTATCACATCGACTAATAAATCAGTAGGCCCATTTCCCTTTTCTATACCTATATTCATGAAACCAATTCTACAACCAAATGGTGTCTTATACATGGTATGTGTAAAACACCATCGTCCCTCACCATTGGTTTATAAAATAGTACATTATGAGAAATAGTGCATGAAACTACATGATAAACAAAGCAATTCATTATAAATTAAATTCATAACAATTAAATAACCTCTAACAACCTAGGAGCTCTAGGTTGGAACCCAAGGTCAACCATACCTTCTACAACATAATTTTGGATGTCTCTGTATATAACCACAAATGTGTCTAGCATCATAATCTAGATGAATTATATATATCTTCAATTCACAAAAAATACAAGGTTAATTTCCATGCCTATAGCCAATTAAATATTATGTTTACAATGGGAACAAGATGAATTCTTATACCAGAGGATAATTAAATATTAAGTTCACAAAAGACCCAAGGAGAATTCCAATACCATGGGATAATTACAAGATATTTTCTAATTCAATAAAGTATTTTCTATGAAGGAAAAATATGTTAAATATATTCCATTTTATTAAATTCATTCAAACAAAAATTACCATTCTAATTTTTTATTCGCATGAAAATATTCCAATTACCCATTTCATGCTAATTATTTAATTACTAGCCAAGTGATCAATGTAAATTTTCAATTCACATGTTAATCCATTCCCATAATTTAATTCTTAATCCCAAGAGTAAAAAAATTTCAAAATTCAATATAATGGGTCATGGTTTCATATATTCTAGATTCCAAGATAAAATCAATGATAAGTACACATTACAGTGGTCAAAATTCTAGTGTTTCAATCTCCAATAGATTTTATGGGATCTAAACAAGTTATATGTAATGGGATTCCAAAAATACATGTGGATTATAAATAAATGAGGTCATTTTATCGATGTACTAGAATGATGACTTGTGTTTCACATACTAGAAACCATAAGTAGACCATATAGAGATTTTTTAGACCACCTACCTCAAAAGAAGTGAAGAATAATTCCAAGAACCAAGTTTATGGATAAATGTGTGACACAAAAATTCCCTATAGATCATAATAGCCTCATTATTTTAAGGATAAAAAAATATTAACTAGGAATAAAATAATAAGAATTCATCAATTTTGGAAAAAACATACTGAATAAAGACATCCAAATTGAAAAATGAACCAACAGACTAAAATACATCATTGATGTAGTTAAATAATCCTTTTAGAACCCTTAATGATTGCTAATCCTGAGTGAGAATAAATTTTAAGGGGTTATATATATTAAAATAGGTCATAGGTGAAATTCTTGGGTGGCCCCAACTTAAAAATCCCATTACACCCCCACTGGCTAGCTTCTACGATCTCACTGGCTAGTCGGGGCATTATTATATCCTTATAGGATAATTCCCCATCCACCAAATAGTCAGTGGCACTAAAATATCTCATCTTATATATTCAAAATATATCCTTAGATAATACAACCCCTCTGATCCCTTGAGATGATCTAAATTCACTCTTTAGACCATTAATGCTGGCCGATTGTAGAATTAAAAGGGTTTAACATAAATTAAGTTCAAAAGTAACTAAAGTGGAATGCAAGGTTTTATAAAATATTCACCATATAAAATCATTCCACCAATTTGTACTCCGATGCATCATAGAGATGTATCTGCGATAAACTCCCTCCCACTAGTATCTTGCTAAATATTCCCATTCATCCACTATGATCATAATTGGGGATCTATCTTTACTCAAAGAATATTCTCACTGCATTTTTCAATACGAGTTAGATGATACTTAATGGATGAATTGGAATCAATCACAACATCATCAACATAAATAAAATTATAAGGATCAAGCTAATGTCTCCCAATCTATGACACATAAAATAAATTTTTCGAGGAACTATATCACTATAGAATATACAAATGGTATGGCCTTGGGATGATTGTATCTACTATTTAAAATTTCCAAAAATACATTGGTGCAAAATTTACTTACTTATGAATATAACAATCCTCTGACCTAGGAGACACTTGAAGGAAGACTTTGTGGCCAACCTTGAATTCCCGAGGTTATCAATAATTGTTAGCATAATATTTCTACCTACTCTACATGGTATCCAAACATGAACATATCTAAAAAAATATAAAACCTATCCCAAATGAGTCTATATCGAATGATCACTAACACTCCTACCTTTAACTAACACGAAGGAAAACAACACAACCTTCTGTAAAAATCCTCCTAAAATCCATTTGGATCAATTACTATATTCTATTATTATAGGGTAATATCATGATAGACATATGATTCTTATAATAATCACCAATATCCAATAAATAGGCTCACAATATATCCTACATAAATTGAATAATCCATTTATATTGGTTGTCAGTCAGGGGATTATAGGTTGTTCTAGAAGAACCTGTTAACCCAACTAATTTTCATGACCCTAACCAAACCATGATGTAAAACAAGGATATAAATATGATATTATGATTCAAAAAATACCATATAACCTAAATATCTCCAAAATATATTGGTTACCCAAGTCATCAATGGTAAAATTCTCACTATTAGATAATAAATTGGCTAACTTCATTAGTCAATCCATGACCAACCACACTATATAATTTTGCCGAGGTGTCCTAGGTAAAACCGTCATGAATTCTGTGGTAATATCATCCCAATTATATTATGAAATGGGAAAAGGATGAAATAACCATTAATGGCACTGATTCTTGGCATTCACCAGCTAACAGGTGCAACATCATGTCCTGAAACATGCTATCTATTTATTCATCCCTATCAACCAGTACTGCCTATAGAGGTGGTGATACATCTTATTATTCCGATAATTTACATCCCATTTAGAATAATGGATTTACCTCATATTATCCTTGTACATGATCATAGAAACCACTATATGAAAATGAACATAAATAATTTCTTCCTCAAATATAACCTAACCAGATAATGGATCCCCACCATATTTTTTCCATCATGGACAATCCCACTAGATCAGATAATTACTTAATCATGATCTGATTCAATAGTGTGGTAATAACGTTGGTTAATGGTAGAGTTTCTCACCACTAAGACTCTTGAACGTCTAGATGAATATCAAAAAAGAACCTAAAACTAACACTTCTTACAATATTTACAGATTTCATGCATTTGAATCATCTTTATCAATGCATAGAGAATAATTTTTCCCTTTCTAGGAGTATAAGTCAACTTGAAGTCAAAATACTGCAAATACAGACCCACATCCTTTGTTGAGGGTTCAAACCCTACTCTAAAAATATGTACTTTATGTTCTTTTGAACATTATACACCATGAATATCTCAAAAAATAGATAATTACAACATCTCCTCTAATAATATACCACCACAACAAACTCTAGTTCATGAGTAACATAATTTCTCTCATTCGATCTTAGTTACAATGAGCCATAAGGGAAAAATTTATCCTCATACATTAGAACTATTGTGATCTTGACACTTGATGTGCTGAAATAAATGATATTCTCATTACCTGGCGCAGGTAATGTTAGGATCGGTGTTGATTTTAGCCTACTCTTCAATTCTTGGAAACCCCTATCGCAAAAATAAAACCAAATAGAGTTTATCACTTTCCTAGTCATACCAAACATCAGTGTTTCTAAAAAGGATAATTCTTAGATAAATCACAGATAATATCCTGCCAAACTGAGAATGATCTGAATATCAATGATGTTCTTGGGTTTCTTGGAAGAAAATACAATTACCACCTTCTGTAAGACCATAACACTCTAGCCTCTAAGAAAATGTGGCATAATAATCCCTCTTGGTCAATCAATAAATGAAATTTTGAAATAATGGGGTAAACAAAAATCACTATTATCATACTCAAGATGATTTCAATATACTAGGAATGATCATATTTACACTAGGAGTACACCAAGATGTTATTGATGAAGATAACCAAAAAATGATCCGGATAGATGTGGAAGATCTAATTTATCAAGGCTATGAATACAATTAGTGAAATAGTTCAACAAAATAAAATTACCATAAACTCATAAAAACCATACCTACACCTAAAAGAAGTCCATGTATATTAGATGATATAACCATCAACTGATTATACCATGACCTCAAGTTAATATTGGAGAATACACAAGAAACTCTCAACTGGTCAATGATATCATTGATTCACATAATAGTATATTAATTCTTCATTATCTTCTTGTTTAGGATCTATTAATCCACTCATAAACACAAGGTTAAATCAACCCTATTAGAAAATAACATGGGGAAACCCCATTGTGATGTACTAGGATGTATGAATCCATTATCTTCTAGATCCTATAACTATACTTTCAACACCTGAATCTCTACTTGTTCAATATTTTTTTGGGGATGGAAATAGATTCATCTTTAAATATCAACTTTATAGTGATATCAATCACCCTCTTAGGAGGTAAAATAAAGAACTCCTTAGGAATGAAATCCTAAATACGGTCCACCACTATAGAAAAATATTCAGTTGTGACTCACCATCATCTAGAATATGGAGTTCTATATGATCTATGACCCAATCCTTTTTTCAATAAGTTGGTTCTTCACGTCCTTCTTGTAGAACCCATTCACCTTGATAGATATAATTTCTACCGTCTAGAGATAAGAATTTTACTCTCTTATAAAAATAGTTTATGTGATCCTAGTATATAACTAGCTAATAATTACATAGAATCAATTCGAATCCAGTAATTTATGACAAAAAAAGATCCTAGAAAAACTAATAGACACCAATTTCAAGAGTTCACTCCTTATGAGATCAAATACCCTTTAATGATGTCCCTCAAAACATATCGATGGTCATAACCCCAACCATGACTTTCATAGACTAACCCTCTTCATATATGAATTGAGAGTATAGAAAGGAATGTGATGCTCCAATATCAAATTAAACAAAAGAAAGGGTAGATTTCATAAGAATCATACATCTGATAGAAGATGGTAATCCATCCATAATTGTAGGATTATACAGTATTTTATGAAGCTGACTTTCCCAATTCCCTATGTTGTAACCTTACTCCCCTATTATGATCCTTTATATTTATATTTATACTCCTATGTTAGGGTACCACACCCTCTGACCTATCCTATGTGACTGGTGGAATTCCATCCACCTCTCTACTTATATTAAGTTGAGTCCCTCTATGACTTTGACATATTTCATGATCCCCTTCCACTACGAGGTTGCTGAGAGGCCCTATAGAATTTCATGATGTGTCCCAACTTACCACCAGCTCTTAAATCCAATTAAGAAATAGAACATTGTCAATTATAGTGGTTAGACTTTCCATTCTAATATAACTCAACCTAGATAAGTTCCTGAGATAGAGGTCTACTACCTTGGATGATCTTCCCAACTATTACTTGGAAGATATTTTCATAGTGGATCTACCTGGTAACTAAAGAGGACCATCTCAGTCAAACCATTGGAACTTTTTTTTCACCACTCGGTGCAAATTTTAGGTTAACTTCAGTTAGGAGTGAATGATTAACCATGAAAGGTAATATTTCTAAGAATAAGTTTTTAACCTATGACTTGATTTCAAATGGAATCCCAAACTAAAATCACTTCACCCTTTCTATATCATCCCCTTCAAAAAATGGACCAATACATTTAGAGTTAGTAAAATGACCAGAATTTTCATTCACATATATGCTGACTTGGGTCAAGTGTATTAACTCTTGATCCCTTTCATCCCTCAATGTATATGGATGCATGTTACTCAATAAATTCAATTGGAAATCCTTCCATTATAGCTTCTCATGTTTTCTATCCTACATTTTTATGTCCCACCAACTCTAATCTAGTCCCTACAACATACATGTATCAAGATTCACCTACTCATAATTGGTGTATATAGGTGACTAAAGATCATCTGGAAGTTCTCGATCCAAAACTAATCCACCTCTGGGCCTCCCTCATGGATCATGAGTAGGTTCTATAGATGAAAATCACTCCGCATATTATACATATAATATACAATGTTCTTTGTGTCCCTATAAATGGATTTCATGCCCCATAGATAACTATCCTAGATCCGATCATCTATTATAATCCTCAAAGCATCAAGGGGTTCCAACTCCACTATGTGAGGTGTGTTCTCATTCTCACTTTCATGGTGTCCAACCAAAAAATAATATAAAGTAACTTGTTAACAAGGGTCAACACACTTTTTAGATCATAAGGCACATAACATATTCAAAATCACAATTGAGAAAAAGGCCAACATATAACCATAGATACAAGGTCTCTTAAAATCATGGATTAAAAGTTATTTAACATATTATAATCAATTAAATTTATTCCTTTTATTAGACATGTCATGGATTTTAGGAAAAATTTAGATAGAAAGATTCATATGCAATGTATAAATCCTTATCATGAATAATTCATGATAACTTGCTTTCATTTGTGCCTACTACGATGCATGAATATGCACCTCATGTCATACTATACGATGAGTAAAATATCATAAATCATAGTAATCACATAACAAGTGCACCACCTAAGGTAATGTAACATCATAGTTATAACAAGTGAACCATAATAATAATAATCACATCCCTAAAAAATTAGCTTCTCCCTTGTGAATGGGTTTACTACTCATATGAACGAGATCATCACTTCACCATGACAGTTAGTATTATCTTATCAACCATTACCAAATAGTAAAGTGAAGGAAAACACCTCTTCTAATATCAATTATTAACATACATATCTTGGTTCTCTCTCATATGAACATAACCGGTCGCCATGAGACCTTAGGCGCACCTCCCCATGTGCTAGAGGTATCCAACAAATTGTGACAGTCTAATAATCATAGTATGGAGACTATAAACTCTTGTGTATAAATAAAACAAATATATAAACATGAAAAATGAATCAATAAAATCAACTCTAGAAAATAAACAGGCAATTTCCAAAATAACCCAATATCATCAAGACATGAAATTTCATATTGGATGTCGAACTAAAGTCATAAAAATATCAAACTAAATGAAAGACTCAATATAACTACTTCTAAAACTAGTTTGAAACCTCATGCATGTTATTTTCTTCAAACTCCTATCCTAGCTATCACATAAACCAATTAAGAACATGTCCCCTTTCCCTTATCTAAACCTACATCCATAAAATCTTTCTAGGTACAAAAGGGAGACCTAAATAGGGTGCCAGTATAACTCAGTAGGCCACCACCAACGGTGTCTAAAATAGTCTAGTCTTAGAATTAATTCATACCAAAATATGCTAAATATATTCGTTAATTATAAATTAAATAAATTACATCTAAATATCTCATCATACCTGTGAGCTCCAAGTTGACACCCGGGGTCAGCCATACCCACTTCAACATGATGTCAGATGTCCCTTCCTTACCCAAAAATGATTCCAACACCTTTATACAGAAGATATATATATATCATTAATTCACATTTGACCCTATTTTAATTCACATGTCCATGTATAATTACATATTCATTTTACAAATTAACCAAAATAAATTCCCATTCCAAAGGACAATTATATATTTTGTTCACAACAAACCCAAGGTGAATCTCTATGCCATGAGAAAATAACAGACCATGTGATGATTAAATACAAATTTTCATATGCATGAAAATATTTTAACTATATTCAATTTTATTCAATTCATTCCAAATACCAATCATCATTCAAATTTTCAATTCATAAAATAATGTTCCCAAATTCCAATTTTCAATTTCATGCTAGTTATTTAAATACAAGCCAATAAATTCACGTTAATTTCTAATTCACAAGTTATTTTTTTTAATGTAAACCAATTATATATCCCTAAGGTAAAAATGGGTCCACAATTATGTTATAATAGAAATAGGTTCATATATTTTATATTCCATGTTAGGGTCAAAGATAGGCACACCGTATGGGATAAGTAAGTCCAGAGTTTTGATTTATAATTGACCCAAATGGATCCATGTAAGGTATAAGGAAGAGGATTCGATAAATAAAAATGGATCCAAAACAAAATATGTCATAAACATATTATGTCAGTGTGATCCCATTTTTTAGATATATTAGAAACTAAAATAATACCATAAGAAGATTCTTTGGAATTCCCACCTCAGAGGTCGTAAAGAAGAATTCGAAGAATCAAACAACTAAATCAACATGTGACACTAAAATTACTTACATATAGTTATAGAATCATACTTTTTGGGATAGAAGAACAATAACATGGAACAAAATGAGTGGAATTAGTCAATTTTGGGAAAAAATAATGAATCTAGACGTTTTAATTTAACAGTAGACTAATGTACCTGAGGAGTCATTATAAAAGTTAAGGAAGCCTTAGAGAACTCTTCAAGATCACTAATAACAAATTCGTTTCAAAAAAATGGTTCAGATGTATTGAAATATCACATAGGTAAAAACATGGGTCTCTCCTCCCTTAAAAATCATGGTAAACCCCTATTGGCTAGCCTTTTTTACCTCACTGACTAGTTGGGGAATCCTTGTAGTCTTACTGGGGTCCTACCTTGTCTATCTACTATCTGATGGCACTACAACAGCTCCTATGATTCAGTCCACTACTATACTTAGACTCTACAACCCCTCTGAGTCCCTAAGAACCTCTAAATCCACTCTATTGACTAGTAACAATGTTCTTTTGTGGAATTAAAGGGGTCCAAAAAAATAAAGGGAATAGTATATCAAGATGGAAGGGGTTTTATAGAACCTTAATATCAAATATTAATAGTTTTTTTATGAAAAATAAATTAAATTAAATGTGGTATTCTTTGAATAAATGATTGATGATTAATTTTCACTTTTAATATCAAATGATTTCCAAGTGACAGTTTATAAGGACAATGGGACACAAATAGAAATCATTAAGGGAAAACCAAAATTTAAACATATTTTTTTTTAATTTTGTGTAAATTTAATTGAATGATGGATCTTGTTTTTTATATATATCACGTAACTATACTTCTTGTTCTAGATTATGGTGAAGAAAATATTGTTATGGAAGTATGTTTTGAGGAACATTTAGAGTTAATACTACTTCTTTACTGTATAAAACACTTTCTATAGACGTTTCTTAAGGAAAAACACTACTATCTAAAAAATAAAAGAATAATATTTTTTATTTGATTAAATGTCTTTAATTTTTTTAGAATATAAACTAAAATATGACTTTATTTGTATTAATAATGATATTTCATGGAATTTTTTATTTTATATTGAATAAAATTATGTTTATGTAACTATAAAAGAGGAAGAGGTGATTATATTTTACAAATTGTATTCAATTGTATTAGAATTAATGGATGAGAGTCTTCTGTACAATGGAAATATTGTAACAGGATCATGTACAAATGAGGATGTGGTTTCTCACATATTACCCTCATCTAAAATAGATTATATTTTTAATATGGGACCAGAAGAAGAGGTGGAGGCTGAGAGTTACATTTTCCAAGAGGGCCAATATGAAAATAGGTTTAATATATATTATCAATAGAATAAATGTACATGGAATCACATTAGAAAATATAATATGTGGTGGTTCATGATTCATAAGAAACACCAACCAATGTATTAGGGATGATATTGTATAAATGTACCAGATGTGGGTATTATAAATAATCACACCACTTTGGGGTTCAGCCCAACTTCTCTTCAAATTTTTCATCACATTTTTTTGTTTTTAAATATAATAAGTGTAACCTATTTTTATTATAAATATTAATAGGATATTGATTTTTGAACCCAATAATGATACTCAATAGTTTACATCTATCTCAAAATAAAACATTCGGTACTATAACAATAAAAGCTATGATAAAAAATACAATAACAAAGGTTGGTTTTCATATAAAGACTTTATAGAACAAATATATAACCATAGAGGAGTAATTATTTCATTTAAATGAACTTACAATTTTCTTTCAAATCATTCTAAAATTAATTTTAATACATCAAATTTCTGGTGGTTTATTTATTTTTTACATCGTATATATACTCTTTTTTATTCTTAATTAAAAAATATATTTTTGAAATTCATTTGAGAAATGTGTACTCACCCAAAATCAATATTGGGAATAATGTTAAAATTAATTGTGAGGGAGGGGTTTATATTTATTTGGTACAATATATCATTATTCTCACTACTCAAATGAGCAAGAGTTTTTTTTCAAATTTCATATCACTAAAAATTCGGTTATATATATGAATATAACTTATTCTGTAAACTTGTATTCAATATTTCAAGTTCTAGGACAATCAATTGTCTTAAACTTTCATGGATTAGACTTAATGTATTTCATTGTATATTATACTCTAAATATTTTTTTTTAAAATTTCTCAAGAATTATTCACACTTTTGAATTGAATATAAGATATTGGATGAGGGAAGTACCCAATAGATGGTGACAATTAAGTATTGTATTTTATATAAATAGATTATTGAAAATTTAATGAGTGACATGAAGATAAAGAGAAGCTACCAATGGTTGTTCTATAATTTAATCCATTGGAAGTACCTAAACTGGAAGGTGGAAGCATTAAAAGAAGGAAATTGGACTTATGTTTATTCTATCAAGAATATGACATTGAGGGTGTAATGCATTATCTATCACTACATGTTCTGGATTTTTGAGTGTCACCAGAACTAATTAATATAGTTAAAGGAGTGGTTATAATGGATGAAGAATAATTCATTGAGTCAATAATATTCCCAAAATTATTCATCACATATAATTATTATGGAATTTCATTCAAGTAAAGAAAATTTCTTAATGATTTTTATGTGGTACTATCTAAAATAGTGTTAAGAAAATTTATTGGATGGCAAAAGGGGAGATTGAAGATTTCAAGACTCATGAAGTAGTTCACTAGATCGTAGATTTTTTCCCTAGAAGTTACATGATAGGAATACAGAATATCATTTATAATGGAGGTATAAATTATGTCCATTGATCTAAATAAACAATAAATCCAAAATAATTATTAACTGAATAATACATTCAAGGAAGATACACTATCATATTAAGAATCATGGATGTAGACATAGTGTATCTATAAAATGAATAATCCTTCATCAAAATCGTGAAATATTATAAAATAAATGTAAATAATATTAAAAGTTTAAAATTATAAAAAATGAGACCTATGAGGTGATTCAACACATTGCGAAGAGAGAAATTTCAAGAAAATCAGAAAAGGCATAAAGTTTATTGAAAATCATGTTGCACATATCGAATACGTACTACCAAAATATCACATATATGACATTAAATTGAGGTATTACTTTTTTTTGTTCCCTTATTTATTCTTTATTTTTTTAGAGAATTTTTGCTGAAAAGTGGTGGTTTGGGCCTGACAACCAATGACGCATGGTTGGCACACAGTCAGGGAAAACCGTTCTCCCTTCTCTAGGTGAGCATCTGGCTGGTTTCCTATTAGAAAAAGAAGACTGCTTTGTTCCTATAGTTTTTAAAACCATGAGGGATAACTATCCATCAAGCTCCTTTTAGACAGGTAATGACTCATGCTTTCTATACCGTTTGGAAATCTATACAGAAAAACTATGAGACTTGTCCCGGTCATTTATAATGTGATTTTACTCTTCCACCCTTTTGGATTTTAACCCCAGAATTACCATTTCTCCCATATCCTAGTTTTTTCAACCTAATGGTAGCCTCTACCTTTTTCTCCATCTTTCATCTCCACTCCCATAGGTTGGATCTGGATGTTTCTTTATGTCTTGGGGCTAAATATTCAAGGTAATATCCTTCTCCCTTCTTCATATTCCTCTATATTCCATTTTAGATTGATTTCCTCTTCTCCCTTGATATCTTATTTGTAGGTTTCATGATTTTATATGTTTAAATTATAGTATTTTTCTTGTATAATGTTCCTCTTGGGTGTTCTTTCTTCCTTGAGCCTTTCTGGAGTTGTTTCGGGGGAGTGTTGTTGAAGTGCCCTAAGTTTGAGGTAGGCTTCCCTTTGGACTTGTCCTTTGTATTTATGAATATTTTATTTATTATGTTTCACACCTTCAGTATATGTTAAATGTTTATTTATGTTTTTTAGAATAATTTTTTTATGATAAATAATGTGGATTTATTAATTGTTCTGATGTATATTTCATTACTTTTTCAGGTTATGCACACCAAGTGTTTGATAAATTGATCAGTTGGCTTTCACAAGTGCAATATGTTTTTTAAATCATGTTTAGGCTTTGTAAATGTTTTTGTGACTTCTAAAATTGTTTTTTCTTTATAAAATTGATTTAGAAAGGGTTTTGGACTTCAAAGTGGTGTCTGTTAGGTTCATTGAATCTAGTTTGACAATGTGAAGGGAACATTTTGTCTTCCTTATGGAAACTAGTAATTTATAGAAGGATATTTGAGGTTCATTTGAAACTCTTGTGAAATTTGGTTGTCTTGAAAACTTACCTTGGATAGTTCTCTTTCATTGGTAATTTTGAATTTTTTTTGAAGGCCCATGTTGAGAGGCTACCTTGTCTTCAAATGGTTTAAATGGAGGAGATTGTTCCTTGGGGTGGCTCGGGGGTGAATTTTTTTTGAGTTTCTCGTGTATGATTTATACGCATGTGAATGACTACCTTTTTTATATTTTTGTCTCACCCCATATTCATTATATACATGATAACCAAGAATAGATAGATTCACTATTGGAAAGACGACCTATAGCCATGGTTCAAAACCATGGGTATAGCCACCAAAATCATGGGTATAACCTATACCCGCAGTTTTGGGAACCATGGGGGTGAGAGGCGACGCAATAGGGGTCTGAACCTATACCCACAGTTTGGAAAACCATGGGTATGGGGGTGCTACAGTGTGGCACACTGTTGTACAGTGTGGCACACCATTGTACAGCGTGGCAAAGCACTTCCCCCCTGATTTTCAAACCATGGGGATTTATATTAAAAAAATGAAGACGTTGGGTTTCGACCATAAGACGCCCGACTAGAAGGCCACCCTCTCTGACCAACTGATCCAACCACATGTTCAATATATACATATATATTTATATAAATAAATTAATATAGCTTCTTATCTAAAAATGAGGAATTTGAGAATCGAACACATGACCGGTTAGATGAGGATATGTCACCTGACCAACTGAGCTATGAAAATTATATAATATATATCAGTACATCAATTTAAATATATTAATTCTAACTCATTTATTAGAAAAAAAACTTGATGAGATTCGAACAGTGGACCGCCTTCAACAACACAGATTGCCTGACCAACCACCCTATGGATATTACTTGTTTTTATATGTGTATATTTGTAATTATATTAATCTAAACCATATTCCCGCCTAATATTTTTTGTTGCCCTATATAATTTTCTTTCCTTCCATAATGAGGGAAAGTTATACCCATGTTTTGGCCAAACCATGGGTATAGGTCTTCAAACAAAACCCCCCAATACCCACATTTTTGAAAAACCGTGAGTATAAGTCTTCCGGAAAACCCTTATACCCACGGTTTGGTCAAAACAGTGGGTATATGTCTTGAAAAAAATACTTATGCCAATGGTTTTGGGAAAAACTGTGGGTATAGGTCCCCATATTATCCCTATACCCACGGTTTTCTAAAACCGTGTGTATAAGGGTACTGTATACCCATAGTTTTTTGAAAAAATATTAGTATAGGCACATTTTCCAATAGTGAGTATTTTTTGGGAATTGTTGCTTCACTAACTTAGGATTTTGTTCTTGGAAGTGGCCCAAAATAGTGGATTCATTTTTTATTTCTATGGCAATGTGCTGCTTAGTCTGACCGAGTAGGGTGTGACCAAGCATGTGGGTGATTTGATTTCATCAAGTGAGGAATGCCTTTGGGATGAGTCATATGTTACTATATTCTAGATTATTCCCCTAAGATCATGGGTTATCCCTTGTTCTTTTTCACATAGTTTTCTATAGGGGATGGTTGATTTTCCTCATTGGTTAGTTACTCTTGTGTGTTATTTTTACATTACCATTGTTATGTGATCATCGTTATTACTTTATTTCCGGGGGCACTTGTGGGATAAAAGTAATCTATTTTCTTTTGAAGGTTTATGGAAAATGTTTTGGGTGATATTTTATACTCTCTTTTCCAATTTTAAATAAAAACATCATCCATTTTTTAAAATGAAAATGGTTCACCCTTAAAAATTAATATTGTTTTATATTGAAAAAGGGTTGTGGGTTGTGTTTTTATTTAAAAGAAAATGTGTGTATGATATTACTTTTATATATTTTATTTTAAACTTGAATTTTATCTATATTTTATTTAATGTATGTTCATTGGGAAAAGATTTTGTTGGGAATGCCTACAGAGTTTTAATACTCACACCTAAAGTTCTTTCTTGTTTATAGTTTTCATTTTTGTATCATCATGGTTTTGTTCACCGTGGATGATGGTTAGTTTTGGTATCAATGATTGACCATCAGGGTCATAAATAATTTGTGGTAGCCTGGTCCAGTTTGGGTTTTTTTGTTTGATTTTTTTTATTTTCATTTTTTTAATAAATGATGTTCAGTTTGGATATTTATTTATATTGAGATAATCTGTCTTTTTATGATGTATAGTATATTTTATTGGGAGAATGTTTTTACTTTATTCCTCTGTTGATTCCCTGGCACTACTTTCTAGCCCATGAGGATTGTAACCACCTATTGGGTTTTATCTAATTTTTAATTGGGTGACCGGTTTGAGGTTGTTTCAGGTTGGTTCGTGAAATAGAAGATATGTTAAAAAAATAATTTGGAATTTCTTTGGAATAAAATTATGATAAGTGACTAAAATAAGATCAAAAATATTAATTATAGAATAATTGAAGTTATAAAATGAATTTACTATGTTATAAAATTAATATAAATCAAACTTACTCAAAGAAGTAGTGATTCTAGATAATATGATCAAATTTTTAGTCGATCAGATGATAGAGAAAGTATTTTTAATGTTTAATAATCCAAAATAATTTAACATGAAGATATGTGATATCAATTAATTTAATTTCGTAAGACTGTGAGGAAATATTGAGGGTAATTTGTGATAGAAGAAGAAACCTGAGTTAAATAACTATATTTTTATACTATCAGAAATGATGATAGCATTAGTCCTTAAAAAGATAATGTTTAAGAAGTTTGAATGAATAATCTATGTGTGGAAGTTTTTGTAGTGTAGAAGTGATAACACCAAAATATAATGTGGTACGAGAGGAAATTTAATATGAGTTGATAAGAAGATAGAGGCTGGAACCTGAGTGTGACTAAAAGTATGAGGATTTGAAGTAGTCTATAAAGATATTGACCATGGGTGATGATTAACCAAAGAGTCAAAACTAATGAAATAATTCATTGACAAATTACTTTCTCACAAATAAAAATTTATTAGATGATAAAAAATGATTGGAAAATGAGATAATCTATAGGATAATCCATAAACCAATCATTTAACAAAACATTAAGAATAATGGAATATGGTCATAATATTCTCATAAATCTATAAAAAGATGTTTTTTTAAAATACTAAAGGTTTCATGAGAATAAGAGTTATAGAATCATAGGTATAATTGGATGATAAATAGTATAATATTAAGGGATAAGAATATTCAAGATGATACTTCACATAACATTTATGTGAATTCAAATTAATTGAGGAGTAGATGATCTAGACATTAAAAGTTAAAAAACCCATGAAGGGTAGTTTGTGATTCAAGATGATATAAGAAGAGTTGAAGCAGGTGGAAACTGAGTTTTATAGAGGTTTTTATGAATTAAATCTATGACATCTTTAGAAACATTGAAGTTAGTTGACTGAAAATTTTTATTTGATAAGGGTATAAAAATAAATTCTCACATTCACCATATTTATCAGAGTCTAAATAGATATATATAAAAGAGGAACATAATTTCAAAAGGTAATGTGAAAGTTTGAGAAGTTTATATTTATGTTATTGAGAAGTATGAATGAGTTGGATTAGTAGATCATGTTTATTCCAAAATATCTGTTGGGTTAAAGATTTGAGGATATAACACCCCAACCCAAGTTACCCAGATTCTGTGTATTATTGCATAACATTGGAATGATCACATGAGATCAAGTCCTGAAAGATCAATCAGTTTAGTAGCCATGGAATTAGTAGATACATACATAAGTTTTACATTAAATTATAAAATGAAAAATAAACATTGTGTCTTTTTTGAAAACATTCATATCCCTTAGCCTACCTCAACAGGTCAGTCATAATAAACTTCTTCGCATCATGGGAAAAATAAAACATTAGAAAAGGGTGATATCAGATGCTCAGTAAGGATAACAATATAGAGAAAACTATAATAAATAATAATAAACATTTAATGCATTATATAAGACTAAAACACAATACTTTTAAACTAAAACTTCAGCATAATATGGCAAAGATAAATCAAATAATGTCATTTATTTATTCACATGTATATTCTACTTTTCGAATAATCACATGTAATATAAATTTCTAATCTAATAATGATGTAATGCATAATGTTGGAAATCATTACCACCTAGTCAAGGCCTCATTCCAAGACTAAAAATAGAAATATTGTCAAGGCCTTGTGCCAAGACACTAGTTTGTATCATGAGACCCATCGATGCAGTGAGGAGCTATATCAGGCCCCACCCATCACTTACTATGTCCAATGCATTTCTCATATGCAAATGGGGAAACATTACATAAACATTTGTATTAATCTAGCATAAAAAATATTAATACATTAACCATAAACCATGAATGACATAAAAATAACACATCCATAGTCAAACATATCATCAAACTATCAATACAATATGGAATATTGTATCATAATAAATCAACTTAAATTGAACCTAAAATCCAACAATAGATGTTGACATAGATGAAATCAATCCAAAAACTATTTTAGAGAAATGTCTCTTTATACATTGAAATTATTTAAAATGCGCCTATTTATAGAAGAAAAACCTTATTTGGAATTTTTCTTATAATCTTTTATGGGAATCATTGATGGTTTTATAATGGTGGAAAATAGCCGCACCTACTGTATACGTTAAAAAACATTCATTCCTTAATTTCTTGAAAATTTCATAAAGTAACTTGTTTAAAAAATGAAAAAATATTCTTTTTAAAACATTTTAAAAATAGTTAAAAAAGTGTATAAATTACAATAACCCATAGTCTATGAAATTGTGAAAATGTTTTGAAATACATTTTTAAGAAAAATGAATGTGGATGATAAATAATTCCCAGTAGATACTTACGTATAAACAACCTCGGTTATTAAATAGATTGTAAAATTAACCCCTACCTTTACTTTTCCTTAGTCAATGGTACTTTATACTCCTATATAATGGTTAAATAATTGTTATTAAATTTTACAAAAACTACATACATTAATATGATATCATATATGATCCTCTGATATTTCTTTGTTAATAATATTTCAGTAGTATCGTGGTTTCGGGTGTCACTGGTTTGTTTTATTATGCAAGTCATGTCTGTTATGGACATGATGTAATTGATTCATATCCAAAATTATATTATGTTCTTAAACATTATTTTTTATTCATCAAATGAAAATTATTCTTGAATTGTTATGATAGGGAATTAAATATTATCGCTTCATAGAGATGGTAAGTCATACACACGCACGAGAGACAATAAAATTCTATTGATAGTTATATAATATATAATTGGATGGTATTTTATATATACATAATAATTAATATGTTATATTTATTATTTATAGAAATTTTACTCATTATTATACCCATCCAAATGATGAAGTGTTGAATAACAAACTACCCCACGATGTAGAGACGGTAAGCCGTACCTACACACGTGTGGTGACTTTGTCATTCATTGGATGGATAGAATAATGGATATGGTTGAACCATATTTTTAATAAAATCCATGTATAAGATAAAACAATTATTATTTTATTCTGGAATCAACAAAGAAATATAAAGTGAAAGAAGAAATGAACTTTGAAAGAGGTGATAAAATAATAACCTCTTCTTCGGGTGCATCCTTTTGATTTGAAAAAAGGGCTCATTAGGTTGGATTTATACTCAAAGTAAGTCATATATGTTAAAATTAGGGTATTTGGATGATATTTTAGTAGGTTTTTACCAAGCCAAACATCTTTGGATGTGTGAATTTAAGATAAGGGGAAGTACCCATTTATAAGAGAGGTGTGGGAATCTTTCAGAATATCTTGAAATACTAATTTATTATAAAGTTAATTTCAGTGTCTAATAGCTAAAAATGGATTTATTTTGAGGATAAGACGGTTATTGGTCATATTACTCTAAAAAAATAGGTATAATAAATTTTTAGGTCACCATATTAACCTTATCTATTTTATTTAACCGTTAGTTAAATAGATTAACTTTTAACATGTTTTTATTAATATTTATACTATGTGGTTAATATAGTTACTATAAATTGTCAAGAGGACCTAAAGTGGCTCATTAATGACATATGTAACATTATATAAGTAATTTTTTTGAATATTATATTTTTAGGTCTATTATATTATTTAATAAAATAGAATTTGTTTTAAAAACTCATTCGTGTCAATCTTGACACTATTTAGAATTTGGTTTTTTTAAAACCACCACAACTTGATTCATTCAAAAACAATACATCGAATCAACCCTGATATGTCATATTCTCCTATAAAATTCACGGATGGAATCAAATGTTTCAATTTACACTTATTTTAATATTTTTAATATCAATTATTTTTATCTTTCATTAATAAGGTAATCAATGCATCATCATTGTGTCGTAAATAAATTTAATTATTTTATGTCTAAAAATTATAAATAAAATACTATGATTTTAAAAAAATAATCTTAAGTATATAATTAATATTTATATTTGAATTTATCTTATGTATAACCCAATATTAAAAAAATAGTTATTAAAATTTGAATTTAACACTTTTAATAGTTCTTTAAATTAAATATATTAAATGTCCAAATCTAATACATGTGGATAAAAAGTATCATATTTTTTTCATAAGGATGAATTGGGTGGAAATACAGTTTTCCAATAAAATTATGACATATTTTGGTGTAATTTTATATTACTATAATTTTGTTTTTACCTTTAATAACCCTATTTACTTTTAACCGTGGTAAATAAAATTCAAATGTTACTATTCACCAAAATTTATTTTAATCAAATTGGACCACATTTTACATACTAATGAAAACCATGTCTATTAGATTTTTGAAATTCAACTCACCGAAGTTGTAAAATTAAGTTTTATGCAAATTTGCAAATGTGACTAGAAGGTTGGTAAAAGAATTTAAAAATTTCAATAAAATATTATAAATTTAATATTATTATCAAATGACTCCAATTATTATATTTGATTAATATATGTATTTTTTATCTATTTTCACTTTAAAATATATTTAAATTAAAAATAATTATTTTAATAAAAAGGATGTTTTAAACAATAACGCAGTATTTTTCACTATTCATCAAAAATTCAATGTTTTCCTAAAAATTCCAAAAATTTACCCTAAGCTAATTTTGAAATTCCAAATCCAAAAATTAAATCCATTTTGAAAAATAAAAATTTATAAAATTTCAGAAAGTGGGTATTACTACTCATAAATTCTTTTTAAACGACTTGTTTGATTGGTCGTGGTGTGCTAGAATTCAGAGTTGTGTACAACGCAAGCTATTGTATTAATCAAAGAGAAGCGTACTGTGGAAGCTTGGTGTGTTACATTCTTAACTCTTTCAAATAATTATGTTCTTGAGATTTCTAGAATATTACTGTATAAAAACATTCTGGGGGTTCTTCATCATAATTTTTTAGGTTCCCATGTTTCCTCTTCCATTTTATGGTATATTCAGATAACTTTTACCAGACAAGTTATCCAGTTTATCAGCACTTTTTCTCTGGTATTAAGAATATTGATAAGCTCTTAACAATAGGACAAATCAGGTTCCAGTTATATTTCTTCATAGGTGAGTACATGTTTTGGGTTTGGCATGTATTTTCTCAAAATTGATACATAGAACACATCATTAACATTGGAAAGACTTGGCGGCATTTTCAAATTGTAATCTACAACTCCAATTCATTCTAGAATTTTGAAAGGTCTGATGTATCTGGTACTTAATTTACCCTTCTTACAAAATCATATAACACCCTTCCCTTGATATACCTTCAAGAAAACAATATCTCTTAATTGAGATTCCAAATCCTTCCTTTTTTTATCGGCATAGAGCTTTTTTCTACTTTGATCATCTTTGATGTGGGTTGGGATAATATTCACATTCTCTATTGTTTCCTCAACATGTTTTTGGCCTACAAGTTTTCTTTCACCTACATTATCCCAACATGTTGGTGTGAAACATCTTTTTCTATATAAAACTTCTTATGGTGCCATCTGAATACTTGAATGGAATCTATTGTTATAGTAAATTTATATCATAGGTAAATATTGATCTCATATACCTTGAAAGTCAAGTGAGAAAGATCTCAACATGTCTTCAAAGGTTTGAATAATCCGTTCTGATTTTCAATTAGTTTTTTAGTGTTAGGCAGTTCTCAAACGAAGTTTAGTATCTAGGTATTTCTGAGGAATTTTACAGAATTTAGATATAGAGCATGGATCACTATTAAAAAGATAATAAATAGTGGTACACCATGACATCTTACAACTTCATTAATATATAGTCTTTCTAAATGTTCAAGTGTTAAAACTTCTCTTATATTAAGAAAATGTGGTGACTTGGTAATATAATCGATAATGACCCATATTAAATCATTCCTTCTAGGAGTATTTGGTATCCCCATGTCAAATTTCATCATAATATCATCCCATTTAAACTCAGGTATGGGAAAAGGTTGTATGAATCCTCTAGGATGTTTTCTTCCAGCCTTCACCTATTGACAAACCATACATCATGACATATAATCAGCAATCTCCCTCTTCATGCTATCCCACCAAAAATGTTCCTTCAAATATCAATACGCCTTTATGCAACGATGTTGTATAGAAAAATTGGAGCTATGAGCATCATCCAACAATTCTTTTTTTAGATCAGGTATATCTAGAACATAAATCCTCTTCCAAAATTTCAAAATTCCATCTTCAAATACGATGTCAACCATTCTCCCACCATTAACACATTTAAATTTCATTTGAATCTCCTCATTATTAGTCTGAGAACTTTTTATCCTTTCTAGTAAATATGGTATAAAATCTATTTGAAAATGTATTGATGTTTCACCATCCATGATAATTCCCATATCCAACATTACTAGATCCACAGTCATAGGATCCCTTTCAACTCTCATCTTGTTCAGAACTATATGATCCTTTCTACACAAAGAATTAAACACCTTATTTGTCTTCCCCATGTGGTAGTGTATTGTGCAATCATAATCCTTGAGTAGTTCAAGCCATCACATTTTAATCATGTTGAGTTCTTTCTATGAGAAAATATACCTCAAAATCATGTGATCAGTATATATCTCATATTTTTCACCATAGTGATAGTATCTTCATATCTTTAGAGGAATTAATATAGCTGATAACTGAAGTTCATGAGTATGATAGTTTTCTTCATGAATTTTTAGCTATCATGATTTATAATAAATAACTCTATCATTTTGCATAAGTAGACAACCAAGTCCTTTCTTTAATGCATCACTATAAATAACAAGACCATTATTTCCTAATGGTAGAGTTAAGATAGTATAATTGACTAATATTCGATTGAATTCTATATAACATTCTTCATACTCTTTTTTCCAAACAAATTTAACCCCTTTATTTGTGATCTTGGTTAATGGGTTAGCCAATTGTGAGAAATTCTGTACGAAATTCTGATTGTAACCTAAAATACAATAAAAATATATACCTTAGATATACTCATCGTTGATTTCCATTATTGGATTTACCTTATATTTGAAGGATCAATAGATATTCCCTCTTTATAGACAATATTTTATTGAAAATAAATTTCCTGAAGTAGAATTCAAACATACTAAACTTCCCATATATTCCATTTTTTCTATGATTTTTTAGAATAATGCACCTGTTATTTTCATGATCTTCATAGATTTTGGAGTACACTAAGATATAATCATTAAATTATACTAAAAATCCATTAATATATTCTTTGCAAACTATATTCATTAGATCCATGAAAATAGAGGGTACATTAGCCTTTTGAAAATTATTTACAGTAAACTTGTAATCCCCATACCTGGTTCGAAATTCAATATTTGGAATGTATTCCTTCCTCACACAAAACTGATGATATCCATATCAAAGGTCAATCTTTGATAAATATTGAGCTACATGAAGTTGATCAACTAAATCCTTAATGCGAGGTAGGGGATAATTGAACTTTATTATAATAGCTTTGATCCCCCAGTAGTCAACGCACAACCTCGTAAATCCATCTTTCTTCATAAAAAAAGAATAGGGGATCCCCATGGAGAAACAATAGGGTGAATAAATCCTTTATTACTTAATTAATATAGTTGTTTCTTTAGTTACACTAATTCCATAGTGACCATTATATAAGGGGTGTTTGATATGGGCCTTGAACCAGAAATTAATTCAATGGAAAACTCAATTTCCTATTATAGAGGATGTTGATGTGAATCTTCTAGAAACACGTCAACATATTCTTATACAATTGTTACATCCTCTATTTGAACATTCCCTTCCACTCCCATAGTTATTTCACTCCCATAATCCACAATAATTGAATTTAGTAGAGCTGTTTTGGGTAGATCTTAATGAGAATCAGATGGTGATGTTTCTACTCTAAGGATAAGGGATTCTTTATCCTCATAAAAAATTATAACCTCCGTATTCTTAAAATACATTTACGCATCATGGTCTGCAATCCAATCCATACTGAGGGTTCAATCATGGGTATGACAATAAAATGATCAGATAAAGCATGTTAATATGCCATAATGGTAACGGCTTGTGCAAAACATTATTGTAATGATACTTCCCTTATGTGTTTTGACTGAAAACTCCCTTATTAAGTCAAATTGGAAATATCTAATTTTCTTTGGAAACTGGAAAGATATGAAAGAATGTGATGATCCAAAATAAAATAAATCATCATCTAATTTTGATAAAGATATTAAAGTTCTTTTTATCATGTCATTAGTAACTTCAACCTCAGCAGTAGTGGTCCCATATGCTCGGCCTTTCTCCCACTTCTTTTTTCTGAGGGAAATTTCCTTAAACCTTAGGATAATCATTTGAATAATTTTCCATATATTTATAATTATAGCATGGAACATTGATAGATTCTTTCTTCCCATTACATTCATGATCTTGGTTGCATTTTTCTCCACACTTTTATCAATCTCACATTACCTTTAGGCAAGTACTTGGGTGTTTCCTCCCACATTTACTGTAGGGTGGAAATTCATCTTTTTCATTCTTTCTTTTATTTCCTTTTCCATAGTGATAAATAGATCTCATCTTCTCATGCTTTGCATTAAATTCAAAAGACTTTGAGAATTCATTTTTTTCTTGATAACACATGAGATTATATCTTCATATGACCAGACGGATTGTGAGACTAATGATCCTCCGGGAAATGGTTTTAACCCATCAAATAATCGATAAATATTAGTTCTTGGGGTACATATATAATCAGAAGGATGCCTTTCTAACCTTGTAATGTTAGCCTGATACTTTGAGACATTCCCATCCTCCTTTTACCTTAGACTTAGAAATTGCCTTTCTAAATCTACTTGATGTTCACAAGGAAAGTATTTTTCTATGAAAATATCTTTAAACTCCCCCCATTATATATTTGGGACTTCTTCATCCTCATTTGTGTTTTGAATTAACATCCACCATTGATCTCCATCTCCATAGAGGCGATAAACATCCATGAAAACTTTTTCCCTTTCACAATTCACTAGAGTAAAAACACAAATTAACATCAGTTTTTTTATTAATGATGTCAGTTTTAAACCAAATTCTATAATGGTGAAAATAAAAATATGATTTTCAGCATTTTTTTTCAAAAACCAATGCCGAAAATAATTTTTTTAGAGTTTCGGCGTCTGTTTTATCTAAAAACAGACGTTGAAATGAAAAAAAATTATAAAATAATTATAATTAAACATTCAAAAAAATCAAAACCCCTGTAAAAATAACAAAACATATAAAAACAATAAAACAGTATTTATCATCCAATGCCTTATATAACATAAATTATTATATCTAGTCAATCAAAAAAATTATTTATACATTGTTATTATAAATTAAAAGTAAAATACAAGTACCTGAAATCAATGACTCCAAGAAATTTTATGACATTTTCATGTCTCACGACTCCAGCATTTACAACATGATCATTGTTTTATATCATTGAAGAATTAATTTGATTATTAGTAGGTTCAAACAACTAATATATCAAAACAGTTTGTTTTTTGAACCCATATGTATTATTATTTATAAATATTTGAATATTCATACCTCAAATCTTAATCAGACATAACAAATAGTTCACAAAATTATATTGAATATGGATCATATAAGATTGGGAATAAGACTATGAATCATTGAATGCCTACAAAAATATTGAATGATATGAAATTAAAAAATATAATAATATGAGAGGAAATATATAAGAAAATTAATACAACTAACCTTATGAAAATTAGTAGTTTTCCCAGTTGTGATTATCTCATACATGAAATGTAAGATATAATAACCACGTTCAACATGTCCATTTTGATGATGAAACTGTAGTTATAAAACATTTAACTAATAATAAAAACCAATTTATAACAAAAATATAAAAACTATTTACTTGTACTTCACATATTTGATTTATGTTGGTTTCTTTACTGACATGTATTCCTTGTTAAAATGTTTCCATGAACAGAATTTTTTTTATATATGAACTAATAAAACAGATCTAAACAATGAAAATTAAACATAATGACCTTATAAATAATAAAAAAACTTACCTGTTTAATTAGGTGAAAAATGGTTTACGCAGTGTTCTTAATAAAGAGAAACCCCAATATAAGGTGCATTCCTTTGGAAAAAATACACCTAACATCCAATACCTCCTACAATACAAAAATTTAACAATTAATTACATTATAATTTTCCATTAGTTCATAATTATGTTTATGTTCTTACTTATCGAGAAATGGAATAAACCATCCCTGAATCTTTTTATGTGATAAGATCTCATATATATATTGAACTCTTTCATCATTCTTCACAAGTTTGACTTCCATGGAAATATACTCTGGATCTACAAAGATGTAAATTATTTTAGTTTCATTTTGTAAAATAAAATTGTGTAGATACCTAATTTCAAACGAAAATATAGTTAGTCAATGACATAATGATCATTTATTAAAGAAATAGCAATTCAAACGTCAATTTACTTACGTGGAAAACAACTGCACCACATTCAGCCCGATCTCTTCAAAATTAACTAAATGCATGATATCTTCTTTCATTTCGGTCAATCAATAATTTCTTCTACATATATCAGGCGTCATCCGAAACTCATAGATAAAATTCAAGAAAGAAGAGGACTCAGATAATCTTTTCAACCAATAATAAATATTAGAAGTATCCACTGCCGACTGTTCCTAAACATTTTTTTTGAATTTGTGTAGTTTCATTTTCTTTCAGATATTCCTATATAAGTTAAATGTCAGAAAAAAATTATAATTAATTTTTAATTATTTGTAATTAATACATAAAAAAATTCATACCTCATGTGAAATATAACAAAGAAGGGCAGTTGGCTAAAGTAAAAAAATGGCCCTAACATTCCCCAACACTGGTGATCTCCATAGTAGGAAATGGTAGTAGAGCTATAGGATCTATAATAAAATGTACTAATACGGTAGCCTGACCCATCTGCATAGGTTGATGATGTATCGAGTCCCCCAAAAAATGCACCTCTCCTAATGTAACAATATGTACGTGAGGATCTCCCACAAACAACTCACAATATAAGGCTTGATCTGAGGGAGGATGTGGATGCTCAAAGTAAGCAGGTGGGGCAGGGTAGTCCAGGTGAGCAGGCTGGGAAGGCAGAAAAATGAAAAAGGTATATTAGTGTATAAAATTTATAAAATAAAATAATATACTTCGAAAGGTTGCGCGGACGAGGCAGGGTAAGCAGATGGGGTAGGGTAGTCCGGGTGAGTAGGCTGAGAATGCTGAAAAATGAAAAATTTATATTAGTGTTTATAATTTATAAAATATAAAATTGATGAAAAATAAATAATATACCTTAGAAGCCTGTGCAGACGGGGCAGGGTAAGAAGATGGGGAAGGGTAGTCCAGGAGAGGAGGCTGAGAATGCTAAAAAATGAAAAAGTTATATTAGTGTTTATAATTTATAAAATAGAAAAATTGAGGAAAAATAAATAATATACCTCGGAAGGCTACGTAGATGGGGTAGGGAAAGCAGATGGGGAAGGATAGTCCGGGTGAGGAGGCTGAGAATGCTGAAAAATAAAAAATTTATATTAGTGTTTATAATTTATAAAATAGAAAAATTGATGACAAATAAATAATATACCTTGAAAGGATGCGCATACTATGACTATCTTTCCAATTGTTCTCATAAATCCTTCTTCACTACAGCTTGAATTTGATC
Organism: Viscum album; assembly: GCA_963277665.1. Taxonomy (NCBI): domain Eukaryota; kingdom Viridiplantae; phylum Streptophyta; class Magnoliopsida; order Santalales; family Viscaceae; genus Viscum; species Viscum album. The sequence goes on along the minus strand of OY728152.1, from coordinate 1,489,758,277 downwards.
ACCCATAGACTATTTCATATATTTCATATCTTCTTTTAAGGATTCTATTGATGGGTCCCTTGATTGCTTACTCTTACCAAAAACCATTCGAATACTAACAGCTGCCTGATATCCTCTTACACAGCCAGGGTGTTCTTCCTTTCCCAAAGCATTGGCTAGGATGTTCATCCTACCCTCAGGGATAAAAGAGCCACGTGTCTCTTGCTCCTGAAGTTCATCCTGAAATGAATAAAAGTTATATTGGTGTTTATAAATTATGTAATATAAAAACTGTTAATAAATAAATAATATTTACATACAATTCTATCAGACACTTGATGATCTTCCTTAGTAAGATACTGTTCATTTTTTCTTCTTCTTGCTCGTTTTCATTTCTCATGGTGAGTGGGAGGAGATGGAGGACCAAACTGTACCTCTTCTGAACCACTACTTGATCGAGCTCTTAATGCTTCAAATTTTTCTTCAACCATTTTTTGCTCCAAATACGAATACCCTCCATGTGATAATGTGTGAGGGTATACGTTTCACAACTGGATATCATGGAGGCCTGTTATATAAAAATATACAACTAATTAATAAGAAAAATATATCATAAATTTTAAAATATAAAACAATTACCCTACCTGAAATTTCTCTTCCTAACTACTATCAACAAATCACTTCCATGTTTCCTCATCTATATATAGATACTTAAGACATGGTCTTTCAAACCATCTCTTTCCAAAAACATAATTTCTTCTCAGTTTGGTTTTAAAATCTCTCCATCGAACCACCGCTAAAGATTGATTTCTTTTCTTAATTTCTTTGGTTTCCTCAAAATTGAATGTCATCTATAATTTAATAAATTAAATATTTCCTTTAAAATGTGTAATTTTAAAGAAATGAGATAAAAGAAATAAATTAATATATTTTACCATCACGGTCTCCCAAAGCTGCTGCTTCTCCATCCTGTCCACTGACTTCCAATCATGATATAAAATACTAATCCTACAATGGCATTGCATCGATATATAACTGACAAACTGAAATGCATTTGGGCCAACAACATTATTATTATCATTAAAACGGATGTGTACTTTATCATCATCATGAGCAATTGATAGTTTTGGTAAATGTGTAATACCACGTTTACCAACTTGAGAACTTCATTTTTGAGTAGTAACAAGAGAAGTCTCCTCTACTGAGGACGCATCAGTAGTCCTGTAATTTTTTTTTTGTAAATTAACAGTTTTATTTTATTAAATAAGTATATTACTAAATATTTTATAATATGTCAAAATAGATATACCTCGATAACTACTCCTCTCTATCTGTGTGTAGCCATTGATATAAAAACCAGACCATGTGATCACATTAAGAGATGGACCCCCTACTAACCACTTCAATGTTTCTGATGCAAATATATCTATGGTGACTTTCCCTTTAAACCATGAAACAAATGTCTTCTTATAATCAATCATCAACCACTTTTCTTTTCTTTTCTGATTTTGTAACTTTAATTCAGAAATATGTGAGGATATATATGATTGAACCTCATACATGTTGTTCAAAATGTATAAATGTGCCTCCATCACTTCACCACATGGAGTAAACATTACTTTTAAGCCTAGAACCCCTCTACCTTTACTATAAACTGTTATATGTCGAGATACAGGGAGACCAATATGCTCCAACTCATTCAAATAATCAGTACAGAACTCAATAACCTCTTGTGATACATATTTTTGAATAATACAGGCCTCTAGTCGATAAGGATTTTTAACATATCCTTTCAAAATTCTTATATATCTTTCAAAAGGATACATCCATCTTAAATAAATAGGCCCACATATTCTTATCTAATGCACCAAATGAATCATTAGATGAAAAATTATATCCAAAAATGTGGGTGAGAAATACATTTCTAGTTGACAAAGAATAAGATTTGCTTCATTCTCCAAAACATAGAACAAATTTGGATCAACTAATTTTCTACAAATGGATTTCAAGAAGGTACATAACCTAATGATAGTCTTTCTGTCAGTTGGCGGCAATATACCACGCACTACTACTGGTAGAAGTTGTTCTATCAACACATTGAAATCATGAGATTTCATACCTATTAATTTACAATCCTTCAATGACACCAAATTATTCACATTTGAAGGAAACACACTAGGCACTTTAATACCATGAAGACACAGATAAAAATTCATCTTTTCAATCTTCCTTAATGTGTGACAAGATGGAGGTAAATATATTTTGTTACCTTTCACAGCAGGAGCAAACTCCAAATGTATTATCACTAATATCAATTCCAATCTATCATGTAATCCATATTTTGTCTTTCCATTTATGTCTAACGAAGATCCAATCAAACTGTCACATATGTTTTTCTCAACATGCATAACATCAATGATATGTTTTATCTCTAAATATCTCCAATAAGGTTGTTTGAAAAAAAATAGATTGCTTCTTCCAAATATGTTTTTGAAAACCAGAACTTCTTCACTTTCCAAATGTCAAATCAATATCTTGCACCCTGTTATAGTATTCTTCAGCTAACAATAGTTGAGGGGGAAGGTTGTATTATCGTAAACCGTTAAATGTGTTTTTGAATCTACGATAAGGATGATCAATTCACAAAAATAATCGATGGCCCATGTACACTATCTTTCTTCCATTCTTCAGTTGATAATATGATGTTTTTTCTTCACAAATTGGACATGATTTATGTCCCTTAACACTATATCCAGATAAGATTCCATTTGCAGGAAAGTCTTTATAGTGAACATTATCATATCATGCAAAAGGAAATATACATTCTTGTATGCATCAAAAACATTAACACCTTCCTCCCATAGCAGTTTCAAATCATCAATCAATGGTGAAAGATACACATCAATATCATTTACCAGTTTTTTTTGTCCAGAAATCATCATACACATCATAACATATTTTTTATTCATACATAGATGTGCAGAAAAGTTGTAAACTACCATCAAAATAGGCCATGAAATATGTTGGCTACTGAGGCTCTGATAAGGATTCATTCCATTAGTACACAATACCATTCTTAGATTTCTAAAATCACTTCAAAAATCATGAAATGTTTTATCAAAACGATTCCACTATGGTGATTCGGCAGGGTGACGTAGGTTATAATCTGAGATATGCTCATCTAAATGCCATCTTAACCTTTTTTATTCAATTGAATTTTCAAATAGATGATTCAAATGAGGAATTATTGTAAGGCAAAAAATTTCTTCAGTGGGTGTTTTGATTCCGGTACCTAAAATTGAATCATAATTTAATTATCATAATTGTGTGAAAAAAATATTCGATGATATCCTTGGAAAGTACAAAATTGATTTTTCATGACGTTATATGACATCACCTAATAATGAATCTGAGTAGACTTTCCTATCTATCTTATAGAGTTATGTCCCACATGTAGGACAACTTGATAAATATTCATTTTCTATCCTATACAGTACACAATCAATGGGGAAAGCATGTATCTCTTTATACCCCAATCCCTTTGTGCATAATATTTTATTCACCTCATTATTAGAATCTGGAAGCATGTTGCCTTCTGGAAGTAGCTCTTTTAAAAGATCAAGTAAACTGGAAAAACTTTTATCACTCCACCCATTTTTTTATTTTAAGTTAACTAATCTCAAAACTACTGATAACACTGTATATTTTTCTGCAACCTGGGTATAATGGTTTCTCAAAATCTTCATAAAATAGTTCAACAGTTAGTGTTTTTTCAATGGTTTCAACACCTAAATCATGAATCAATTCTTCAATACAATCCTCTACCTCATTATGAATACTGTCATCAATATTGGATGTTGAATTTTCAATTATTTCACCATGACAGATCTAACATGTATAATTAAGGTTAAAACCATAACAAATGAGATGATCCTTGATTTCTATGGAGTTTAACTTTATAATATTTTCACACTTCACACATGGACATAAAATCAGATCAATATTTTGAAGATGTCATTTAGCGAATTCCAAAAAATTATCAACTCCATTTTCATATTCACTAGTGGTTCTTCGTAGATGAACCCAATTATGATCCATTAAATACATGATATCACAATATATTTGGTGAATGTATTAAAACATATAAACATTTAAATATCTATCAAATAAATTGTAAACAAAAACACATTTAATAAAATCTATTGATAATCAGATAGAAAATATTAGTTTTGAAACACAATTACAAATAGTAAACATTTAATTTTCATATTATATACATCTGTGTTATATTGAAATTATAATTTTATTATAATATCATTATTCTAAAATTTATTAGGTCATTTTACATAGTTGTTTCATTATTTCGTTTTTTCATGTGTCAAAAGTATTAAAGATTGAAATAATTTAAAGGTTTTAGTAAGTGTATTGGGTGAAATTTGATTGGAGTCAATGTAAAAATATACAATTTGATGATAGAATATTTATGAATGTCTGTTGAAAGAATATTTAACCATGTCATAAAAAATTTAAAATAAAATATAATCTAATAATTAAAGAAAATAAATAACCAAATTGAATGATAAAAGATTTGTCTACAATATTAAAAAAATATACAAAATTTGAAGTTGAACCCGAATGGGGATCCTCAATCCAAACTGTGTTCGGTATAATGACTTCAAAAAACAAAAACTACAAAATCTATACCCACAATGATAATAAAAAACCAAAAATAATGATAAACAACAACTAAAATCAAATTCAAATTGAAAGTCTCGTAAAATAGTGTTATGGAAGAAGAAAGAAAAAACTGAAGATAAAACAAGAGATAAAAAATGGAAACGCAAACTGAAAACCATGAAAACGGAAAAAAACCATCAATAATGGCCTTCCAAGATCAAAAATATTGCTTCGAAGGATGCCCGAAGACCAATGTGTCACAGTGAGTTTTGATTTCGACGATCCAACAAAATGAGGGTTTCGCGACCCTGATTAATATTAAAATACTTTCAGGGTCGGTTTTGTTAAAAAGCAACGCTGAAAATTTTAAAAGAAATTCGTCGTCGGTTTTTAGAATAACCGATGCCAAAAATCCATTTTTTTGTTTTTTTGGTGTCACTTTTCACCAAAACTGATGCCGAAAATTAATGAGATTTTATGTTTTGGGTTCTGTTTTCTCTAAAAACGACACTGAAACTTCAACTTATGGTGTCATTTTTCTTGAAAACCAACGCTAAGAAGATTTTTTATTTTCCGCATCGGTTTTCAGAAAACTGACACGAAAAATCATCGAATAATGGTTTTTGGCGTCGGTTTTACTAAAAACTGACGCCATAAATTTCCTTCACGTAATATTGGCATCGGTTTATAAAAAACAGATGTTATTAGGTCGACATTAAATCCCGTATATCAACTAGTGATTCCTAAAAGCATGAAATATTTTCTCTAATGAACATATCTATTGCTCAGCAATAATGTATTTTTAGTCCCATTTAATTTGGGTGGTTGTTTCCTCCTGAAGTGTTCTAACATTGATCATCTATATTGTGAATCAGGGTTCTCCATACAGGTAAGGTTATTATTCCTAACCTATGTGAGTTATCCCGGTATAGTTATAAGATATTCAGCAACAATTGCATCACGATCTCCACTATAATTATCTTCAATATGATGGAAATCCTTACTTGGATTATGTGCATTGATATGGTTTCCATTCCTTCTACAATCCACTATTTCTATACAAAGGAATACACTATATTATTTTTTGAATCACAATGAATAATTTCAAAATTGTAAAATAATTAGCATAAATTGAACAGTTAATGCATATAATCCATGATCATAAAAATGTTTTATTTGGGGAATTTTTTACTCATAATTCCTTTATAATGGTTTTTAAAGAATGTGTGAATTATCCTAAGTATATCCTCTAGGAATTTCAAACCAGATGCGCTGTAAGGCCCGTTGTTATGTACCAGGATACCCCAGGTCAATCCAGAAAATCCTTGTTAGAGTTTTCACTCCTAGGTACATCTGTGCATGCACTATGTCCACTTGTATTATCCAGACATGGATGAATTTCTTGTAAAACCCATATAATATCTACATTACCGAAAATTTGGATATTCATGTATACTATTACTCAAATTTAATCTTTGTGTAATGTTTTCTAGTCATAGTTTTTTTAAATCTATTTTCAAAGGATTATATTAATATTCTTCTGATACCAATTGTAACGCCTTGAGCCTAGTTACCTAGGGTCTATGTATTATTACATAACATATTCATGATCATAAGAGATCAATTCATGAAAGACCAATCAGTTTAGTACCCTTTTAATTACTTGTACATGAATACGTTTTACATTAAATTAGGAAATAAAAAAGCAACATTGTGTATTTTTTTTAACACATTCATATCCCTTAGCCTATCCCTGTAGGTCATTCAAAATATACATTTTTCAAATACTAGGAAAAATAAAACACAACATAGGGGTGATCTTAGATAGTCAATAAGGATAAAAATATAGTGGAAACTGATATAAATAATCATAAAAATTTATGGAAATGTATAAGAATAAAACACAATCCTTTTAAACATAAACTTCAGCATAATATGTCACAGATAAATCTAATAATTCCATTTACATATTCACATGGATATTCTACGAGTCAGACAATCACATGTAATATCAATAGCTAATCTCATAATGATGAAAGGTATAATGCCAAACATCATAACCACATAGTCAAGGCCTCATTCCAAGACTAAAAATAAAAATATTGTCAAGGCCTTGTTCCAAGATACTAGTTTTTCTCATGAGACCTACATAATAATTGAGGGGCTATAGTGGGCCCCACTCATCACTTACTACATCCAATTAATTCCTCATATGAAAAAGGAGAAAAATAACATAAACATTCATATTAATCTTGCATAAGAAATGGTAATACATTAACCACAAACCATGAATGACAGAAAAATAGCACATCCACAATCAAACATATCATAAAACTATAAATAAAATAGTGAATATTTTATCATAATAAATCTACTTCAATTAAACATAAAATCCAACAATAGATGTTTATAGAGATGAAATCAATCCAAAAACTATTAGAGCTAAATATCTATTTCTACATTTAAATCATTTAAAATTTGTATAATTATAAAATAAAACATTTATTTTGAAAATATTCTTATAATATTTTAAGGGAAGCTTTAAAGGTGTAATATTAGTAGAAAATAGCTGCACCTGCCGTATAAGTTAACAAAACATTCCTTCCTTAATTTGTCGAAAAGGTCATAAAGTACCTTGTTTGGAAAAAATGGAATGATAATTTCAAAACATTTTATTAAAAGTAAAACAATGGTATAAATGAATTTAACTCATAGTCTAGGAAATAGTAAAAAAACATAAAATATATTGTTAAGAAACATAGATGTTAATGATAAAGAATTCCCAGTAGATAGTTACGTATAAACAACATCAGATAATAAAAAGATTGTAAAATTAACCCTTAACTTTTAATTTTCCTTATTATATGGTAAATTAACATTTTTTATAATGGTTAATTCATTGTTATTAAATTATAAAACAACCAAATACATAAATATTATATCATATACTATCCTCAAATATTTCATTGTTAATAATATTTCAGTAGTATCATTATTTTAGCCGTTAATTAATTCATTTTATTATGTAAGTAATGTTTTTTATGGGTAGGATGTATTTGATTCATTTAAATAATTATATTAAGTTAATAAAAATTATTTTTCAATCATAAAATGAAAATTATTCTTGAATGGTTATGATGGGGAATGAAATCTCATCGCGTCGTGGAGACAGTAAGTCGTACGTACGTACGAGGGACAATATCATTCTATTGATGGTGAAATCATATGTAATATGATGTCATATTATATATAAAGAATTATTAAAATTATATATTTATTATTTACATCAATTATACTCATTATTATACCAATCCAAATAATTAAGTGTTGAATAACAAACCACACCAAGACGTAGAGATGGTAAGTCGTAAGTATGCATGTATGGTGACTTTATCATTCATAGGATGGATAGAATAATGAATATGGTTGTACCATATTTATAATAACATATTAGTATTTATAAGGTACTAGAGTTATTATTTTAGTATGTAAACAACAATGAAATATGTAGTATAACAAGAAAATAACTTTGAAAGAGGTGATAGAATAATTACCTCTTCTTTGGGTGTTTCCTTTTTATTTGAATAAAACGGCTCCTTAGGTTGGATTTTTAATAAAATTAAGGCTTCTAGGTATAATTTCAGGTAGTTGTGAGGATAATTGTGCTTGGGTTGGTTAATCCAATTTTATATAAGGGGAAGCACCATTTATAAGAGAGGTGAGGGGCACTTTAGGAAAATCTTGAAATATTAATTTATTATAAAATTATTTTCAATTTATAATAGCTAAAAATGGATTTATTTCTTTGATAATATGGGGATGGGTCTAAATAATCTCAAACAACTGGTTTTATACATGTTTAGTTCACCATATTAACCTTATCTTTTAGATTTGACCCTTAGTTAAATAGTTCAACTTTTACCATGTCTTCTTGTATTTTTATATTACGTGGTTAATATAGTTACTATAAAATTCCCAGATAACCCCAAGTGGTTCATTAATGAAATATGTAACATTATATAAGTCATTTTAATAAGTTTTTTATTTTTAGGAAAATTATATAATTTAATAAAATAGTATTTTTTTTTAAAAAAAGTCATTTATGTAAATTTTGACACTATTCAGTATTTAGTTTTTGTTAATGACATCACAACTTGATTAATTTTAAAAAAATAGATTGAATCAACCCTAAAATTTCATATTAACCTAATAAATTAGTTTATGTCATCCAAAGTTTAAATTTACATTTATTTTAATATTTATAATATCAATTATTTTAACCTTTCATTGATAAGGTAATTACTGCATCATCATTATGTCATAAATAAATTTTAAATTTTAATGTCTAAATTTTATAAATAAAATACTATGATTTAGGAAATATTTTTCTATTTATAATTAATATTTATAGTATAATTTATCATATATATCTCTATATTAAAAATAGTTAGTTTATTAAAATTTGAATTTAACACTTTTAACTCTTCTTTAAATAAAATATAATAAATTTCAAAATCTAATCCAAGTGGATCAAAAAGGATAATATTTTTCTCCAAAGGTTTTTTTGGTCTAAATACACTTATCCAATATAATTGGGACATATTTTGGGTAATTTATATTATTATTATATTATTTTTACATTTAATTACACTATTTACTTTTAATCACGGTAAATAAAATTAAAAAGTTACTATTACCCAAAAATTATTTTCATCCTATTGAAACAAATTTTATATACTTATGAAAATTTTGTCTATTGGATTTTAAAAATTTAATTCACATAAGTGCAAAATTTATTTTTTATGAAAATTTTTAAATTTTCCTACAAGTTGGGTGAAAAATAAGTTAAAAAGTTCAATAAAATTTTATATATATATTTTTATTATAAAATGACTATAATAAATTAAATTGTTATAATATAGGTATTATTTATATATTTTTAGTTTAAAATATATTTAAACTAAAAATAATTATTTAAATACAAATTCATATTCAAACATTAACGATGTTTTTTCACTATTAATCCAAAATTGAATGTTTATAGAAAAATACCAAAAATTTACCCTAAGCTAATTTGGATATTATGAATCCAAAAATGAAGTCCATTTTGAAAAATAATAATTAAAAATTTTAAAAATGCTTTTATTACTATTCATAATTTCTTTTTAAACATCTAGTTTGATTTGTCATGATGTACTTGAACTCAGAGATGTGTATAGCAGAAGCTATTGTATTAATCAAAATGACAAGTATTGTGGATGATTGGGGTGTTATAGAGGATATTAGAACATATAGTTCTAAAATATGGAAGATGGTTCTAGATTCGTAGAACTATAAGATAACAATAAATTCCAAAGTCAAGTGCATCCATCATAAGACTCAAACAGTAATGTGCTAGAAAGTGGGGACTACAGAAATTCTATTTCTAATAGGACAAGAAAGTAGTGATAAATGTCACCAACAACTAGTATTATTTTCAGATGCTGAAGTACTTGATATTGAGGGCTCTAAAATCATATCACCATATGGTAGTGATAAACCAACTAATATGTTTGTTAACTGAATGAATAATATGGAATTCAAGGGCCTATTCATGAAGGAGTCCATAAACAACAAATGAATACCCTTCAGTCTAGTATAAAAAACATTAAATTCCAACCAAGTGCTAAAATATTTTTTTGGGATATAACCAAAAAAAATTGTGCAATATAGTGTTAATCATAGTAATAATGATACCTACTCTTAGGGAAAGGATTATAACTTTCTCCATTGAAACGCTTATGAGAATATGGTGAAATCAGTCGATCAAGATAATAAATGGATATAATAATGAATTTTTTTCCCTCACTAGGGTTGAAACCTATGTAAATCCTGGAAAAATGTTATTAAATTTTCATATTTCTCATTTCATGTGTGGTTAAGGGTTAAGAGAATATATCAAAGATTCATAAATCATAATAGATGGTATAGAATTTAAAAACATAACATGGTAAATTGTTTAAGATTGATGTTTTTTTGAAAAAATTAATGTACACGAATTCCCCCCCCCCCTCGTGTAGAATCGTGGTCCATTGGGACTAAAAATTATTGTGTAAGCCAGTATGTCCTATGATTAGATTTAAAATTTATCTCCAGATACTTTTCACTGATTTCCATGAAGTAATGATTTCATGATGATATAGATGTTAGACTCATAAAATATAAGGTTGTTATAGAGATACATCAATTAGATAAAATGGAATATATTTTTATGGATTCTAATGTGTAGGTTTCATCCAAAACACTAAGATACTAGAATAAAAAGGAAGCTAAAAGGTTATGAAAGTTATCTTCTCAGAAAAAGAGGAAAGAGGATACAACAATATCGAAAGGTGAAAATGTGATTGATTTTTAATAAATATGTTAATAAATTTCCTAGTATTTAATCCCAATCATGATATTAAGAGTAAAATTCTATTTAATCTATGAATATGTTTACCAAAAAATCAAGGATTGTTTGAAAAATGTACCTTTTGATGTTATATCATGTATAACTCCTTTCATCAATGTTCAATATTATGAAAACACCCAACTTGAATTGAATGTTGAATAAATGGAGAGTGTATTTGTTAAGAATATTCATCTATGTGTTCTCTCAGAAAAATCATAAATTCAACGAAATTATATATCCTAATTCTCAAAAACAATATTTTCCTTATTTTAAAAATATTTGAAAATGACGTTTTGTATCAAAGATATACATGGGAATGTTTTTTAGAGCTTTTATTGATTTTATAATATATGGTATATGTCATGAAATATTAGTGATAGGTTAATTCTATATGAATGATTGATGTCGATAACTTTTTAATCTAGTAATGTAATTTATAGGCCTAGAGGGTCCTTATGGGTCTATAAAAAATATAAATTTATGAAACTCAAACTATGCTACTTAATTAATTTAAATGAGTATACTAGTAAGTTGAGATCGATCCATAGATATGGTTAATTTATTTTGATTACGTTTTTAAAATATTTAACTAAAATGAAGTATAAGGGTAGTGTGGGGATTGGTTTGATTGATTTTTTAGAATACCCAATGAAAATGAAGTAGATTGATTTTATTTGAAAACATATTTTAAATGTGTTCCAGGGATTTATTAATTTGAAGGGTTGGTAGAATTTTTATTTAAGCAAATGTGTTTATTAATTCCTTATTGGTGTTATTTTTTAGATTAGGAAGATCCAGTGTTCATTATATTCCCTCCTCAATGAAGAAATACTTTATTTCCCATGGTCCAGTAATTTTGGGTTTCACCAAATCTTGTTTGTCTTAATACCATATTTAAACCGGATTTCCCCTAAATTAGAAAATAGTCATTCATAATTTTTTATTTATTGTGGTTAAATTTTATTGTTCCTTTTAGATTTAAATATCATGTTCATGAAAAAAGAAAAATAAAGGGATTGGAATTTTTTTAAGAAATCACAGAAACCAAATATTTGAATAATGGAAAATAAATCAATCCAATGAAACCTTCCCCATTCTATTAAACTACCCTAGAACAAGTTGGTTTTACCACCTCATCATAATAATTATTGAATAATAGATATGGATAAAATGAAATGAAATAATAATAAAAGTTGATATGAACTCGAGGAGGGACCTACACAATGCAGCTTCTCACTCCACACTCTGGTATTTGGATTCTTTCATAACATATGTCTATCCCTCCTTATATAGGCTCCACATGGGCCATTTTATTGATGAGTATCATTAATAATTTGATCAAAGGTAGCTCTAGGTGGGTCCCATGTTGAATATATATTCAAAAATCAATATACACTGAAATATAAGCATTTTAAATTTGTATTGATAATTTACATGATGTGTAATGTGTTTACTTGATGTGTAATCATTTAATTTTCAGGTGTCATGAATTTTGGAATATCTCTTCCAAAAACTCATGTCATGTAAATGGAATAAATTATGTATTAATTTTTCTTCTCCAGTTTTATAACTCTGCTATATCCTTAAAAATATAGTGTTACACTGTGAGCTAAGAGAACTGCATGAAGTGTATCATATCACCAATATTTTCCGCATTTAACTAATTTTCCTTTGAAAATATATATCCTACAATAAAACCCAAAACATGTCAAGTCATTCAAAAATTGGAAAGATTAATCAATTAAATACATAAATAAATTAATATACCACAAAATATATGCATGAAATACATCTATCAGTAAGACACATAATGAAAAAGTTCATAAGTAAAAAAGTTAAATGTTATTAAGAATTAAAATATCATAAATTTGAAAAAAAAACATTTAAATTAATTTTTCTTGAGTTTTCGATAAATTTGAATAACATAGAAGTTACTCAGTTTTATTTTTCACAAAAATTTAAGAGAATATCCATTGGCATGAAAGGATCCAAAATGAATTTAAATTCTAAAAAATTCAGTCTAGTGATAGTAGAATCATGCATTAATAAGAATATGAAAATTCTGATAACATGAGGAAAAATGAAGAACCAACTTCCAATAAATATACATACACTAATTATGACTATCTAAATGGATCATGATATATTATAATGTCTATTAAATTATAGGTGATGAAAAGTGTGAAAAAACCAACCACTTACGTGAACATGGAAGAAATAAATAAAGAAAAAAAGGTGTTCCCCATGAGGATTTGAAAAGGGATAAGCCCACAATCAAGAATTAGAATTTACATCTACCAAATAAACTAAAGATCAAAATAATAAATGTATGTTTTTTTGATTATGTTCGTGGTGTGTAAAGTTTAGGCACCACTCTAATAACTATTGACATAACATGGAAATAGTAAGGATAGATAAAGGAGGCCAAACTTAAGGGCAGAAAATTGGAATTTAGAAATAGTTCAACTATGTATGAAAATCTCTAATATAAGAAGATAACTCTTTTTCTTCTTATATATTTGAATATTATGTAGTCTTCTATAAAAGGTTCAATTGAAGTGGTTTTGGTGATAAAGATTACTAGTTTACAACAACTAAGAACAAATTAGTTACAACTAATGGAATAAATATATCCAATTTGAATAATTATAAAGGGAATATAGACTGTAGGTATACCTTTGGATTTAACTAAATGTAAGTTACCAAATACAGTACACCCAGGAAGAATGTAATGGAATTTTTCACACTAAAGAAAAGATGATTTTATTGTGGATGGAAGGGCCACTAAGTGGACAGTTTAAAACTCAACATCAAGATTCATACTAATTAAATAAATCTAGAATGATATAAGAAACAAATCTAAAATAAAAATAATGTGATTCGATTGATGGATTACTCTTCCAATGTAAATAATGTATCTCATCATAGGTTACCATATAAGGGTAACTTAGTAGAATATTTTATGCTATGTAGAAGATGCAGTTCACCTAGTTATTCACTTGAAATGATAATGATAATGTTACCTGGGTAGGATATGATTGTGAACAAAATGAATAAAAATTCATAATACACTGTAGTTTTTCATCACAAAAAAATAAATTGGAATATATTATAATGTTTTATATGAAAATTCAGCATGATCATTTTGGAAGCAGTAAATAATATGGAAGAAAGGGAAGAAAAAGAAATTTATTGTGCATGTTTAATTCCTGAAAATTAAATAAGAATTCTCCACATAATACTAAAAGTTAATGTAAATAGAAGAAATCGATGCTACCTAAGAAGATTATTTCTTATAAAATAAAGCATGATAGAATGAAGAATAGTGAATCTAAAGTTAAGTGAGTTTTTGGATTAAGAACTAATTTTCAATCTTATTTCTCTAGCTAATCGGAAATAGAAAATACATATTATTCTCTCATAATTTAAAAAAATCATTTGGTAGTAAATTTAATTTGGTATAGTTGTTGGGGTCATTAATTAAAGAGTATTACATGTTGGAGTTGGTTCCCTATATCCAACTTATGTTTACTTTATGGTAAATTGTATTCGATATTTTTAATATTAGTAAACTTCTTATAACATTATAATTTTTCTTATATGTGATGTAGAATGTGATAATGTCCTAATGATTACTATCATACTAAAATTTTATACTGCATCCCCACTATGATGAGAACCTAGTAGTTCCATGAAAAAATTCTTTTATATATTTTCTATTGTGGAATGATATCATTATAATGTACATAAATCTTATATGATATCATGGGTGGAGACTCATATGACATCGAGAAACCATCGAATGGTATACACCCTAGGTAATTTCTACTATAGGGAATTGTGAGAACATGACCCGCCAGTAGAAAATCCTAGTTTTTCTATGTTATTGGATGTTCCTATTTATATATAACTGTACTGATCCTTTGACTTTAAGATAATTATTAATAGATATTATTAGTCTTGTAGTTGGATATTGATGAAAACTTTGATAACATTTGTTCATGAAAAATTATGCTTCATTAGGGGTATCATGAGTAATATTACATTGAAAAATAAAGTGATAATGGATTTATCCATTCCATTCTTAAATGGAAGTTGATATCATAAGGCCTTTGATAGGAATATCGTATCCTAATTAAATCCATGTCCAAAGTGTTGAAAGTAAAGTTCATTTCCAGAACATCAAAAAAAGATTCAATGATAACATAGGTTATTAACACCAGCATGGAATCTTCTTGATTAGAGATATCCTAATAATCAGAGTATATTACATGGTATTCATATCTATTAAGTTTCATTTCATTGAAAAATTAACTTATTTCTCTATGGGTGTGTAACACCCGAGACTTTTATGTTATATAAATCATCAAAGGAATCTTTTTCAACACACAACACTTTCTTGGCTTGCTTTACACGAAATCACAACCTTCCTCGATAGCTTGTGTCGTACGCAATACTGAGTTTCACTAAACAATGATATACTAATAAAATATTATTAAAACTAGCCGTTATGAATAGTAATAACCACTTTTTGAAATTTTATAAATTTTATTTTTGAAAATGGACTTCATTTTTGGATTCAGAATATCGAAATTATCCTAGGGTGAAATTTTGGTATTTTTCTGAAAACTTTCAATTTTTGATGAATAGTGAAACCACTAAGTGGTAGTTAAAAAACTGAATTTTTCATAAAACATAATTTTACAGATTTTGTGAGTGGAATTTCAAAAATCCGAGAGACACGGTTGATGTCAGTATGTAAAATGTGGTTCAATGAGATGAAAATAATTTTTGGTGAATAGTAACTTTTTACTTTTATTTACCACGGTTAAAAGTAAATAGGGTAATTAAGGGTAAATATGATTTTATTATTACCCTAACTCATGTTATAATTCTATTGGATAAGTTTAATTCGACAAAAAACAAACTTAGTAATAAAATATGACCATTTAGGCTCACTTGGATTAGATTAGGACATTTATTATTAATTTATTTAAAGAAGGGTTAAAATAGTTAAAATCAAAGTTTAATAAGTAAATAATTTTTAATATAAGTATATATATAAGATAAATTAGACTATAAATATTAATTATAAAGATAAAAATATTTCCTACATAATGGTATTTTATTTGTAATTTTTAGATATTAAATAATTTAATTTATTTATGCCACAAAGATGATGTAGTAATTATCTTATTAGTGAAATATTGACATAATTGATGTTATAAATACCCAAATAAATGTAATTTGAGACTTTTTATGAATTCCACTAATTTTATAGGTTACTATGACGTGTTATTATTGATTTAATTAACTTTTTTCGAACTAATAATCCTGTTATGATTTTCACAAAAATCAATTACTAAATAGTGTCAAAATGGACATAAAATAGGTTTTAAAACAAATATTATATTATTAATTCTTATTTTATTCCTAAAAATCTACGGTTCGGCCAAATTACTTAGATATGGTTATATATATTAATAATGAACAACTTGGGGTTCGTTTGGCTTCTTATAGTAAGTTTATTAACCTTATAGTATAAGAACACAAGAAGACACGGTAAAAGTAAAATTATTTTACTTAATGTTAAATCTAAATTATAAAGTTAAAATAGGAACCTAAACTTGTATAAATTCTATTGGATGAGAGTATTTTGACCAATACCCACCTTATCTTTGAAATAAATTAATTTTCATCTATTTAAAACTGAACATGACTTTATTATAAAATAATATTTTTAGTTTTTCCAAAGGAGCCCCTCTCCTCCCTTATAAAAGGGCACCTCCTCCCCCTCTTCCTCACACCACTTTGAGCCTTCAAGCTCGGCCAAACCCTGACAAATTCTCCTCTCCACTTCACTAGAGACATCCTAGAGGTCCTGGTCTTTTTCAAAGACCAATTTTAGTGCCCTAAAAGGAGGTCTCAATGAATCACTTCAAAGAAGAGGTAATGTCTGTTACCGATTCTTTCATCTTTATTTCTTCTTCCACTTATTCTTCTTTAGTTTTTTCATTATGAAGTTATAACATCACTATCACTCATATAAGGATATGTTATTATAAGTATTAAACAATCCTATTTCACCATCTATCCATCCAACGGAAAATGAAATCTCTGCGCGTGCGTACGTATGGAATACCGTCTCCATGTCGTGGTGTAATCTATTTTCCACCACTACCTTACTTGGATGGGTATAATGGTGTAAATAATTACTATATATGATTATTTTAAAGTGAAATTTATTCTGAAATAGTATACATACACTCAAATACAATTTCATGATCATGGGAACGATATCATCGCTCGTGTGAACGTACGGAATACCGTCTCCACGATGTGATGTGACTCGTTCTACATGATCTTCATTGCATAATGATTATATAAATTAATTGAATAAATTAATATGATATATATTACACTAATAACATTCTTTAAATGAGGTATCTATAACCTAAAGAGAAGAATAAGAATTTATTCGACAAAACACGCATAAGAACAAAAAGTAATAAACACCCGAATAACAAGTTGTAATGAAATATTACTAATAAGAAGCTAATAATATGACCATATGTGATATCATAACAATGAGTATGATTCTGAAATAAGTCAATAACATTATTTAAATCATTATACAGGAGGTTTGGACACGTACAAAGCATATCAGACCAAAGGTAAGGGAAATATCACAATCTCATTTTTATCCGATACTGGTTATACTTTTGTATTTAATGGGGTGTATTTTATCAACCACATACATTTTTCCTCAATATGTAATATTATTTCCATTCACCTACAATTTTTTAAATCCAATTTTACCCTTTGGTGAGTTTTTAGTAAAAGATATGAAAGGAATCTTATGTCGTTTTTTCGTACGAGGTACTTTTTGAATTTTCTGAAAAAAGTACGAGAAGAATGTTTTTTTAACTTATACGGCATGAATGGATTTTTAAAACATTTTTACCAAGAAGCTTCATTTACATGTTTTCATGTTTATTTTTAATCAACTTCTTTTAGTATAAAATTGTATGACATGTTAAGAAAGGAAAATGTTTTTGAAGTAGAAAGGATATTTTCCTCAAGAATGGAGTTCAAGTGTTTTATCAAAATTATTTTCCATCTAAGATAATAAAGGGTTCTGTTTCTATCCCTATTATTACATTGATTTTATTATGTTGTGATGGAATTATTTTTATTAATTCCTTTATCTTAAATGAATTTTTTTATGATGTCACGATGTTTAAGATTCCAATTTTTATTACATGGGTTATGCCATGATGTATGGTTTATGATTTTGTGGAACACATAAGAATGGTATCATTATGAGATGGGTGGGACCTATATCTCCCTCCAATTCATTGGGTAAAGATTTTATATCTCATGAGATAGACATGGCTGGAACGGCAGGTTAAACCGGTTCAGTGAAACAGGACTGAAATAAGGAGTGAACTCGGTTCAGAAATGGACTTTGTCCACTAAGATAATCTTGGAAATAAGTCTTGAATAACAAGAAATGATTCTATATGATTATGTGTGTATGCCACAAATTTTCATGTTTTAAGTTATGATTATTGGGATTACATTTCACTACTATGATTTATCCCATGTTATGAAATTATGATTTCTTTTGCAGGTTAAGATTTACAAAAGTTATGTTCTTATGTATATGATGTGATTGACATTTCTTTTGTTTACCCTTACTGAGAATTTGAGCTCACCCTTTTGTATGTTTTGTTTCCCCAGGTCAGGAAGAAGGTTATTAAATAGAATATTCCAAAAAGGGACTCTAGATATGATGAAATAAATGGGAGGCAAAGTAGATGCTTTATGAACTAGTTGTTTATGCTTTCCAGTTTCTAAAGACACTATACTTATACGGTCCTTTCATGGTTTTGTTATATGTTGTAATAAGTGTGCTTCAATTTTGAAGTAATAACAAAGTATGTAAAGTATGGGTCGTTATAGTTTGTATTAGAGGAAGGTATAGTAAACCTTTGGAAACTAGGATGTGAAAGCCTTAGTAAGAACCCTAAGGATAATTCTAAGCATAGAACACAATCTTAGTGTTTTAGATATGACCATGAATATCCTATTATAAGACCTTAAGTGTGAAATTTTATTCTTGATTATGTGGTTTTCCTATTATAATTAGTGTTGCTCACACTATTATTCTTGGTTTTAGTCAATGGCTGGAACCCGAAGGAATCGTGTTAATGCGGAATGTGACGGGCAATGCATTGATTGTCCCCCGGAGCAACCAAACGTTATGGGAGATGGAATGAAAAATCTTGTATCCATGCTCACACAACTTTCTCAAGCTATGAATCATGCAGGACTTCCAAACAAGAAAAGGAAGGAGAAACATTCTGTTGAATCCTTCATGAGGCAGCGTCCACCTTCTTTCAGCGGGTCTACAGATCCATTAGTTGCTGAAAAATGGATTAGTACTACTGAAAAGATATTTTCAGTTCTTTAATGATCTGAACATGATAATATCATCCTAGCAGTGTATCATTTGGAAGGAGATACTGATCAACGGTCGAATCTTATTAAGAATATGAGGCAAGGGGATGTAATTGAGTCCATGGAATGGGACGAGTACAAGAAATTATTTTTCAATAAGTACTTCCCTCGTATTCTCCGAAAAAAGATGGAGAAAGAGTTTCTTGAACTGAAGCAAAAGGATGATGAATCTATTGGTACTTATGAGGAAAATTTTACAAGACTTGCAAGGTATGCTTCTGGTATTATTATCCAACCTGAGAGTAAGATCGATCGATTCATTAGTGGATTAAAACCAAGTCTTCGAAGGGCGTTGGCCACAAGGGACTTCAATAGCTATGAGTAAATCATTCGATGTGCCCTCAAAGTCGAGATGGAGATTGGAGTAACCCATCAGTCATATGAGTTTGATAAGAAGAGGAAAATGGAATTCGAAGGAGAATCTAAAGAGAACACTGAAAAGAATATGAGCTTTCCCTTATGCTCAAAGTGTGGAAAGAAACATGGAGGGAGTTGTCTTAAAGGGACAAGTAAATGTTTCAAATGTGGAAAGGAAGATCATCGGGCATTTGAATGTTGCAATGATGGGAATAAGATGTATAATGATGAAACCAAGGAAGGGATACACAGAATGACCCTACTACACTTCAATGTTTCAAATGCAAGTAGATGGGGCATTATGCCAATCAATGCCCAAATCCAATTGTTAATGATGATGGTCGACGTAAACAAACTCTTAAGGACAAAGACAAAGGAAAGTCACAAGCAATTTCAATCAGTGATGTGGAGTACGATAACGATATGGTGAATGGTACACTTACCATATACTCTAAAGTAGAAAATGTTTTATTTGATTCTGGATCCACCCACTCCTTTATTTTGAAGAATTTTCTAAGGATATCACCGTATTACCTCAGCAGTTAGATGTTGAGTTAGCTGTGACAACCCCTAATGGCACAACAGTCGCATCAAAAGTTTATAATTCTTCTCCGATTGAATTTTTTGGGAAAGTGCTTCCTACAAATCCTGTGATCCTTCCTATAGTTTAATTTGATATGATTCTTGGCATGGATTGGCTTTATCTACATGGAGCTCATATCAATTGCTAAAGAAGGGAAGTCACATTTCATATTCTAGATCAATCTATGATCGTCTATCGATGCAAGGATGAACATAACCTTCCAGTGGAAATTTCTTCCATTTTATGGGTATTGATTCCACTAAATGAAGGTTATTTATCTCAAATGTTTGGTGAGAAACTCAGGATTAAGAATATTCCCATTGTACGAGAGTTTGATGATGTCTTTCCGGAAGAATTACCGGGTTTTCCACCGAATCGTGAAGTTGAGTTTTCAATAGAAATCGTACCAGATACATTGCCTATTTCAAAGACACCTTATAGAATGGCCTCAATTGAGTTGTATGAATTGAAGAATCAAATCCAAGAGAATCGTGATAATGGGTTCATACGCCCTAGTGTGTCACCTTGGGGAGCACCTGTTTTGTTTGTTAAGAAGAAAGATGGATCAATGAGACTCTGCATTGATTATCGAGAACTTAACAAGATCACTATCAAGAACAAATATCATCTCCCGCGCATTGATGAACTATTTTACCAACTACGCGGACCTCAATACCTTTCCAAGATTGATCTTCGTTCAGGGTGTCATCAATTAAGGGTCAAAAGGGAGGATATACCAACGGCGTATTTCCGTACAATTTATGGACACCATGAATTTATAGTGATGCCATTTGGTCTTACTAATGCCCCTACTATCTTCATGGATCTAATGAATAGATTCTTTAGAGACTATCTTGATCAGTTTGTGGTAGTCTTTATAGACGATATTCTTGTCTATTCAAAGATCAAGGAAGAAAATGAAGATCACTTGAGAATTATATTTAAGACCCTGAGAAAAGAGACGATTTATGCCAAATTTACCAAGTGTGAATTTTGGCTTCAAAAAGTTTCATTTTTGGGTCACATAATCTCAAAAGAGGGGATATCTGTGGATCCAGCAAAAACAGAGGTTATTGAAAGATGGTCGAGACCAACAATAGTAACTGATATCTGAAGTTTTCTTGGTTTGCCTGGATATTATAGACGTTTTGTGAAAGATTTTTCATGATTATCTAATCCAATCACCAAGTTGACTCGGAAAGGAGTTAAGTTTGTTTGGAAGGAGGAATGTGAAGAGAATTTCAAGGAGTTTAAAAGAAGATTATCCAGTGCGCCTGTGCTCACACTGCCTTGTAGTGGAGAAAGGTTTGTGATCTACAGTGATGCATCCAAGAAGGTATTGGGGTGTGTTCTTATGCAAAATGATATGGTGATAGCTTATGCCTCACGACATTTGAAAATATATGAGAAAAATTACCCAACTCATGATTTGTAGTTAGCTGCGGTAATCATTGCATTAAAGATTTGGAGGCATTACCTTTATGGTGAAAGGTCTTATATTTATACTGATCATAAAAGTTTGAAGTGTATGTTCACACAAAAGGAGCTGAATATGCGCCAAAAAAGATGGTTGGAGCTGATTAAGGGTTACAAATTCTCAATTCATTACCACCCTGGGAAAGCAAACAAGGTGGCAGATGCATTAAGTCGACCAGACCATGCTAGTTTATCCATGATGAGGATCACAAAATATCCAATATTTATGGATTTACAAAGGATGGATCTTGAAATTATAATCAATGTGGAAAATCGTATCTTTCTCAAATGAATGTTCAACCATCTATACATGTGAAGATTAAAGAGGCACAGAAAGAAGATGTTGAGTTACAAAAGAAGGTGAGAAATGTTCCTGAATTTAACCTTGATTGTGATGGGATAACAAAGTTCAGGAATCGGGTTTGTGTTCCTCCCATCCCCGAATTAAAGAAGGAGCTGTTGGATGAGGCTCATAGTTCTTCATTCTCTATTCATCCTGGAATCACGAAGATGTATAGGGACCTGAAAGAGTACTTCTGGTGGAATGGCATGAAAAGAGATGTTGCTGAATATGTCTCTCGATGCTTGGTTTGTCAGAAAGTTAAAGCTGAGAGGCAGAAGTCTAAGGGGATGTTACAACCATTACCCATACCTGAATGGAAATTGGAAAACATCACTATGGACTTTGTCACCAGACTTCCTAAAACATCCAAAGGAAATAATGCTATCTGGGTCATAGTTAATCATCTTACAAAGTCTGCACACTTCATCACTGTTAGAGAGGATTTCTATCTGGATCAGCTTGCCAGGATATATGTGAAGGAAGTTGTAAGATTGTATGGAGTACCACTTTCTATCATATCTGATCGGGATCTGTGGTTTACCTCAAAGTTCTAGCGAAGTCTTCAGCATACTCTGGATATAGAGTTAAGTTTCAGCACTGCTTATCATCCTCAAACAGACGGTCAGTCTGAGAGAACAATTCAAACTCTAGAAGATATGTTGAGAGCTTGCTCTATGGATTTCAAAGGTGGTTTGGATCAACACCTACCTTTGGTGGAATTTTCTTATAATAATAGCTTTCACTCTAGTATTCAGATGGCTCCTTATGAAGCTCTCTATGGAAAGAAATGCAGGACACCAACTTGCTGGGATGAAGTTGGGGAAATAAAGCTATTAGGACCCGATCCCGTTGATGAAATGGCAGAAAAGGTCAGATCTATTCAACAACACATAAGAGTAGCTCAGAGTCGACAGAAAAGTTATGCCGACAACCGAAGAAAAGACCTAGAGTTTGAAGTGGGTGATAAAGTGTTCTTACAAATATCTCCCTGGAAGAGGGTCATGAGATTTGGAAAGAAGGGGAAGTTGAGCCCAAGATATATCGGTCCGTTCGAAATAATGGATCGTGTTGGGAAGGTAGCTTACCGATTGGCGCTTCCACCGAATCTCTCTCAAGTTCATGATGTGTTCCATGTATCTCTCCTGAGAAAGTACATACCTGATCCTTCACATGTACTCAGCTCAGAAGTTGTACCACTGGAGCAGGATCTTTCTTATGAAGAACAGCCGATAGAGATTCTGGATCGTAGCGAAAAAGTCCTACGAAACAAGACCACTCGATTGGTGAAAGTTTTATGGAGGAACCACCAATTAGAAGAAGCTACATGGGAGCTTGAGGATATGATCAGGGAGAGGTATCCTCATCTGTTTATTACAAAGTGACGAATTTCGAGGGCGAAATTCATTTTAAGGGGGGTGAATGTAACACTCGAGACTTTTATGTTATATAAATCATCAAAGGAATCTTTTTCTACACACAACACTTTCTTGGCTTTCTTTACACGAAATCGCGACCTTCCTCGATAGCTTGCATCGTACGCAATACCGAGTTTCACTAAACAATGATATGCTAAGAAAATATTATTAAAACTACCCATTATGAATAGTAATAACCACTTTTTGAAATTTTATAAATTTTATTTTTCAAAATGGACTTCATTTTTGGATTCGGAATATCTAAATTATCCTAGGGTGAAATTTTGATATTTTTCTGAAAACTTTCAATTTTTGATGAATAGTGAAACCACTAAGTGGTAGTTAAAATACTGAATTTTTCCTAAACCTTAATTTTACCGCTTCTGTGAGTGGAATTTCAAAAATATGAGAGACACGGTTGATGTCAGTATGTAAAATGTGGTTCAATGAGATGAAAATTATTTTTGGTGAATAGTAACTTTTTACATTTATTTACCACGGTTAAAAGTAAATAGGGTAATTAAGGGTAAATATGATATTATTATTACAATAACACATGTCCTAATTCTATTGGATAAGTGTAATTAGACCAAAAACAAACTTAGGAATAAAATATGACCATTTAGGCTCACTTGGATTTGATTAGGACATTTATTATTAATTTATTTAAAGAAGGGTTAAAATAGTTAAAATCAAAGTTTAATAAGTAAATAATTTTTAATATAAAGATATATATATGATAAATTAGACTATAAATATTTGTTAGAAAGATAAAACGATTTTCTACATAATGAAATTTTATTTGTAATTTTTAGACATTAAATAATTTAATTTATTTATGACACAAAGATGATACAGTAATTATCTTATTAATGAAATGTTGACATAATTGATGTTATAAATACCCAAGTAAATGTAATTTGAGACTTTTTATGAATTCCACTAATTTTATAGGTTAATATGACATGTTATTATTGATTTAATTAACTTTTTTCGAACTAATAATTCTGTTATGATTTTCACAAAAATCAATTACTAAATTGTTTCAAAATTGCCATAAAATAGTTTTTAAAACAAATATTATATTATTAATTGTTATTTTATATTCCTAAAAATCTAAGGTTCGGCCAAATGACTTAGATAAGGTTATATATATTAATAATAAACAACTTGGGGTTCGTTTGGCGGCTTATAGTAAGTTTATGAACCTTATAGTATAAAAACACAAGAAGACATGGTAAAAGTAAAATTATTTAACTTAATGTTAAATCTAAATGATAAGGTTAAAATAGGAACATAAACTTGTCTAAATTCTATTGGATGAGAGTATTTCGACCCATCCCTACCTTATATTCGAAATAAATTAATTTGGAGCTATTTAAAACCGAAATTTACTTTATAATAAAATAATATTTTTAGTTTGCCCAAAGGAGCCCCTCTCCTCCCTTATAAAAGGGCACCTCCTCCCCCTCTTCCTCACACCACTTTGAGCCTTCAAGCTCAGGGAAACCCTGCAAATTTCTCCTCTCCACTTCCCTAGAGACATCCTAGAGGTCCTGGTCTTCTTTAAAGACCAATTTTAGTGCCCTAAAAGGAGGTCTCAATGAAGCACTTCAAAGAAGAGGTAATGTCTGTTACCAATTCTTTCATCTTTATTTCTTATTCCACTTCTTCTTCTTTAGTTGTTTCATTATGAAGTAATAAAATCAGTATCAATCATATACTTATATGTTATTATAAGTATGAAACAACCCTATTTCACCATCTATCCATCCTACGGAAAATGAAATCACCACGTGTGCGTACGTACGGAATATCGTCTCCACACCGTGGTGTAATCTATTTTCCACCACCACCTTACTTGGATGGGTATAATGGTGTAAATAATGACTATATATGATTATTGTAAAGTGATATTGATTCTGAAATAGTATACATACACTCCAATACAATTCCATGATCATGGGAACGATATCATCGCTCGTGCGTACGTACGGAATATCGTCTCCACGATGTGATGCGACTCGTTCTACATGATATTCATTTCATAATGATTATATAAATGAATTGAATAAATTAAAATGATATATATTACACTAATAAAGTTCTGGAAATGAGTAATCTATAACCTAAAGAGAAGAATAAGAATTTTTTCGAAAAAACACGCATAAGAACAAAAAGTAATAAACACCCGAATAACAAGTTGTAATGAAATATTACTAATAAAAAGCTAATAATATGACCATATGTGATATCATTAAAATGAGTATGATTCTGGAATAAGTCAATAACATTATTTAAATCATTATACAGGAGGTTCGGACACGTACAAAGCAAATCGGACCTAAGTTAAGGGAAATATCACAATCTCATTTTTATCTGAGATTGTTTATACTTTGGTATTTAATGGGGTGTATTTTATCATCCAAATACATGTTTCCTCAATATGTAATATTATTTCCATTCACCTACAATTTTTTAAATCCAATTTTACCCTTCGGTGAGTTTTTAGTAAAAGATATGAAAGGAATCTTTTGTCGTTTTTTCGTACGAGGTACTTTTTGACTTTTCCGACAAAAGTATGAAAAGAATGTTTTTAACTTATACGGCATGAATGGATTTTTAAAACATTATTACCAAGAAGCTTCCTTTACATGTTTTCATGTTTATTTTTAATCAACTTCTTTTAGTATAAAATTGTATGACATGTTAAGAAAGAAAAATGTTTTTGAAGTAGAAAGGATATTTTCCTCAAGAATGGAGTTCAAGTGTTTTATCAAAATTATTTTCCATCTAAGATAATAAAGGGTTATGTTTCTATCCCTATTATTACATTGATTTGATTATGTTGTGATGGAATTATTTTTATGAATTCCTTTATCTTATATGAATTGGTTTATGATGTCACGATGTTTAAGATTCCAATTTTTATTACATGGGTTATGCTATGATGTATGGTTTATGATTTTATGGAACACATAAGAATGGTATTATTATGAGATGGGTGGGACCTATATCTCCCTCCAATGCATTGGGATAAGATTTTATATCTCATGAGATAGACATGGCTGGAACGGCAGGTTAAACCGGTTCAGTGAAACAGGACTGAAACGAGGAGTGAACTCAGTTCAGAAATGGACTTTGTCCACTAAGGTAGTCTTGGTAATAAGTCTTGACTAACAAGAAATGATTCTCTATGATTATGTGTGTATGACACAAAGTTTCATGTTTTAAGTTATGATTATTGGGATTACATTTCACTACTATGATTTATCCCATGTTATGAAATTATGTTTTCTTTTGCAGGTTAAGATTTCCAAAAGTTATGTTCTTATGTATATGATGTGATTGATATTTCATTTCTTTACCCTTAATGAGAATTTGAGCTCACCCTTTTGTATGTTTTATTTCCCCAGGTCAGGAAGAAGGTTATTAAGTATAATATGCCAAAAAAGGACTCTAGATATGATGAAATAAATGGGAGGAAAAGTAGATGCTTTATGAACTAGTTTTTTATGCTTTCCAGTTTCTAAAGACACTATACCTATACGGTCCTTTCATGGTTTTGTTATATGTTGTAATAAGTGTGCTTCAATTTTGAAGTAATAACAATGTATGTAAAGTATGGGTCGTTATAGGGTGCCTTGGTGTGTTACTAGATGTTGACCTTAAACTTAGGGTTTCTCTACCTTATGACACTAAGAAAAGTACCACAGGGTCACATAATAATTGTACCTAGAACCTAAGTTAAATTTTAAATATTATTTACAAATTTAAATTGCTGAGTAAATTTTTTTCACATGCACGGTTTTATAATTATTCATGTTTTCCTGATTGATTATATTCTACCAATAATTATTCTAGACAATATTTTGTGATAAGAATATTTATTAGATATTTGTTTTTTATTTTGGAAATATAATATTTAATTATATATTAGAGAATAATGGAGTGATATTTATTTATTAAATAAATATTCATTGTTCAAAGCCATATAAATATTTTCGAGGAATGGTGGATCAAATTTAATGTTCTCGTGATAAATAATACATATTAAATATTATTTGAATAAATTATAAAAAAAATTAATCTGGAAATAATATTTAATAAACTAATCAGTTATTCACATGTAAAGACATAATAATATTATTATTTTTAATTACTTTTAATTATTTTGATATTAGTTAAATAATAAGGGTACATGTTCAATTATTATTTTCTAACCCTATAACTATTTAAACCAAATTATATATTTTTTATCTCTATGGATAACTATTTTTTGGGTGTTCACAACAACCTATGAAGAATACTCACAATACCCATAGAGTTCCTCTCTAAGATCACTCTTAATAATTGAGAGAAACCCTCAACTTCCACCCCTAGAGGTTCAAGAGGGGTTAATAAATCATTCTTTGAAGTGATTCTGTTAGAGATCAAAGATAAACGATGCAATCATTATGATATTCCATGCTAGAAATTAGATATTCTAGAAATGAGGTTTGGAGGTGTGTGCTGCACATATGGATCACCAATAGATGGAATCTACACATGATTCCAACAATGCAATAATGAAACGATGTAGAGATGTTCTCATATTCATTGATGAAGAAAGAATTAAACACAAGGTAATTCTTTAACTTGTAAAATTAATTATAAATAATTATGTGATGATCCTATGTTTGGTTCTGATAGTATCACGTATATTAATATATTATTTCATTCCATTGTTGATTGTGTTATTCATTCATGTACATCTCACATTAGACATTAATTATGAAAAAAATCTGAGTTGTGAATGCCCTAGTGGTACTTCTCATCCCCCCAAAACCTATAAGTAGAATCAAAGAAATCCAATAATAATTTATAATTATTTTAATATAGTTTTTTTATTTACACATTTTATCATTAGTTTTCAATTCCGGTTTAATCATTCTTTAACCCTACTCATGGCATATTCTCCCCTTCCTCTTTATTATAATCAATAAAATAAATAAATGGATTACTTTTTAATGAATAAAATTCATATAACTAACATTGAGGTTCTAAGGACTCTTTCTAGATATCACTAGAGTACACAACATATAGATTTTTGGTGCACATCATGTACCTCTGTTTAATGAACCAATATAACTCACAAATGTTTTCATATTGTGCTCATATATCCCATATGGTGTGTAATATATAATAACTACATGTTGACTAGGATATCCTAGTGTTTATTTAGATAGACTACATGGTTTTTGACTTGCATACACAAAGTATATCGCATTAGTCAAAGATGATTCATGTGGTTTCACATGACATGTGTGAATGGTGACTGTGTAACTATGACACCACATGGAAGGTATACCACAAATACACCATGTACTGCATTAATTTATATGGATGTCACACATAACGAGTTCTTAGGTGTGTGTAAGAAATATATTCTTCATTTTTTATGAGTATATAGTATATGAATATGATACACACTAGGTAGATTATATGGGAACTCTTCTAGTTTCCTTAAAGGTACATATTTTTTACATTTTAAATTTTAAATAAATTCATGTAATTTGTTTAAAATTATGATAGCTGAGAATATCAAGAATGTTTGGATGTGCATTAAGACAAAATAATTGAATAATTAAAGAAGATATTCAAATTATTTGAGTATGATTTATCTTAAAATAGAATGATTGGGAATGAAGGAAGATTTATTAAATGCCTAATTCAGCACATGTTTGTGGATGCTAATGAATTTGATCCAGAACATTATATTTGATTGGTTTCATTTTAATTATCTATTAAATTAAATTTATGTCCTATGAATCAACCCTCCTCCAGTTATGTAAGGGCTTGTGTACCCATATTTTCCTATTATGTCAACTCTCTTAAGTAATATTTGTGTTCTTCTTTCCTACATGTGAGTAAATTATTATGTAATGGATGGATATCCCAAGCAAGTGGTGGTGGTTCATGTAATGACCAAAAAGTTTATTAATGAAAATTACTATTGATCTAATGAAATTTCTTATTATGTAAAATGGTTATATAAAAAATATGCACTTCCATGGTTTTATGTTTTTTGATTTTAAAATACCGTTAAAAATAGTTATTGTTTCTAATATAGTCGTTGAACAGTGATCACAAGATTAATATAAATATAGGGATTTAAAAAATCCAATTTAATTATAAAAAGGAAGTGATGGCCTCATCTATTAAAATTACTCCATATGAAGCCCATTTTTTGGAGCTCATAAAGGAGGTAATGTAAATAGGCTTTTCTCTTGACCAAGCCCAATCCAAGATTCAATATTCTAAGATTGAATGAAATTTCCTAAGGGAGAAGTGTAAGTTGATAGAGATTACCGCCCGAGCGATGTTCTCCGAGACACCCCAAGAGTCTGTCACCATCGCACATCTTACCCATAGGTTTTATATAGGTGTTATACGGGGTTATGTAACAAGTCTCTAGCACAATGATTATGTGCATTATTTTTGTATAAATAATATACCTTAATTTTATTTTTGTAACTTTGAAAATGGGTTTTAAAGCACAATTAGTATTTTTTTTAATATTAAACAAATAAATATATTTTGATGAATTAATGGATTTTTGAATTAAATAATATTTTAATAAAATATTATTTCTAAATTAATTTTTATTAAATATAAATGATCATATAACTTTTATAAAATTGTAATTTGTATTAAGTATTGAAAGTTGTTTTTGTCAAAACCCATGAATTTTCAATAAATGTTAGTTTTTATTTTTAAAAAGGATACTAACATATTTATAAAATTATTTAGAGAAAATAAATATCATTTTTGGATTCAGGATGTCTAATTTTTCTAAGGGTGAATTTTTCATAATTTTCGAAGAGAGTCGAATTTTTGAGTAAAAATTAAATATCGTTTAAATATATAATTTTTTTATGAAATCATAATGACCCAATAGTAATATCATAAAATACTATAAAAGTTATTTTCGTCCAATATATATTTTATCTTTAATATAATGTGATTTTAATTTTTTTAATTAATTTTATGGTTCCTTAGTGGACCCTCCAAGACTTATAAACCATTTTAATTTTTTAAAATAATTTCATTGAGAGTGTTAATCGCCTCCACATAAGAAAGTATAATATTTTAATAAGTTAGGCCATTTTACTTATAAAATTATGTTTTCCACTCCACTTTGTAAAAACCTATGTGTTAAAACCATGGGTTGGTTTGTTTTTTTGATTAGTTTAATGTGTAGTGTCCAAAAACAAAATAATTAAGAATTTCCCTATCCTTTCCTATATAAACTAACTCAATCTTCCATAACTCTTCACTCAAACCATTTTCAGCTCAACCAATCTCTTCTATCCTCTCTCTATAATCCTCCCAAGGCTACACAACCTATAAATAGGCCTCTCTCAATCCTCTCCCAAGCCATTGGGGTCACACTTCCATGTAAGGGATCTCACTTTCCTTATTTATTTATTTATTTCCATGTTTCCTTAAATTGGTATGCCATTTTATTTTCAATTAAAAATGTTAGGGTAAGTTTTCAAACCTCCCCTATACTTCCATCCGTATATTTTAATGATGAGATACCCATTTCTCTATTATTAATTCCTCCCACGGACACCTGTTACCATGTTGACATTCGGTAAGAGATTTCTTCCTTTCTCATTTTTTTCCATGTTTTTTGATGGTGTTATACCCTTTTATTTTCAATTAAAATTGTTGGGGTGGGATTTTGAACCTCCCCCATAATTCCCTCCTTATGTTAGAATAAAGAGAGAAATCTTTCTATCTCATTAATCCCTCCCATGTACAACTGTTACCATGCCGAAATTTCATAAGAGTTATTCCATTTCTCCTCTTTCTTAAAGTTTTTTTATCATATTATACCTTCTATTTCCAAATTACATGTTTTAGGACATGTAACTATGTGACCCATTTACTTTATATTCCATGTACATATGATGAGATACTTATTTCTCTCTCATCAACTGTTTTTATGAATCTTTATGTCATGTCGTTATGCTTCCGAAATTGCACCATGATTTTCCAAGATAAAAATTTTGTATAGTGAATACCATGCCCATTTATCTATAAAGGGTATTCACCTTCATGCACATATACTTATTGAATAGTACATACAGGTTTGTATTCCAAATTATTTAATTGTTTAAAAGCTTAAGATGTTGAATGATTTCATGTTATATGATCCATGTACATACTTATGCATGAAATGAAATGTTTATAAATTTTATGCCTTAATAGCGCTCCAATGCATTGGGTAAAGAATAGTATCATGATACTCCATGTGAAATGATGTTTTACTCATGCTCTTACAAGTGAAAATAGGTTTTACTATTGAAAATTGATGTTCAATGAGGGTTTACTCATGCTTCATGCGAAATGAGCATTTTCTCATGCTAATATCATGTCAAATGTTGTTCCCACATTTCCATGTTATGATAATCATGCTATATCATGCCTTTATGTTCTTATTTTTATTTTGTGCCATTGATATGCATATTTCCTAACATGTACTATATTATTCATGTTATCCCATGTGTACTCCCTTACTGGGCATTATAACTCACCATTTTCTAATGCATGTCCTCAGGTTATCCCATGAAATGCTAAGTATAATGGAATGTTTTTGTCATGTAAAAGATATTTTCAATAAATAAGTTGTGTTTTAAGTCTTAATTTTTTATTTAATGTTCTTAATTTCCCCATAAAGTAGACCTCTTGATCCTCAATGTTTTATTAAGATCAAGATTATGTAATAAATCATTTTTATGTGTGTAATAAAGAGCAGTGTTGTTATATTTGGTATCAAAGGAAGGTTTAATTATTTTTTGGATTAGGATTATCAAACCATAGTGAAACACTTATGGATAAGACTATGTATAATAAAAACGTCCCTAAATTTTGGTGAGTATAGAGTAATTAATTTATCATGAAAATACACCCCTGTCTAGATACAAATAAGTAGAGGTGGCTCTGGAACAGATGTATCCTAGGATAAATACTAAAAACACTGCTTTGAGCTAGACATGAATGGGAACTGGTTCACAAAAATGGCCATTTCTGCACTCTTGGTTATGACACTCCTCGGGTATACGCTTTGGTAAATTCATAAACTTAGTATGAACCCTTGTTAAGGGAATAGAAAATGCCCCAAATAATATATGTTGGGATGTAGATTGTAGATAA
The DNA here is from genome assembly GCA_963277665.1 of Viscum album. Classification (NCBI taxonomy): domain Eukaryota; kingdom Viridiplantae; phylum Streptophyta; class Magnoliopsida; order Santalales; family Viscaceae; genus Viscum; species Viscum album. Next base: position 1,489,725,290 of record OY728152.1, on the reverse strand, counting down.
CATAGGTTGAAGCCTATAAATTTATAAGTTAAGGAAATAAAATGAAATGTATTAGTTATCCTTTATTTCATTGGATTAAAATTTATGTTTTACCCTTAACTATCCTTTTATTCCAACCAATGTCCAGTAGTAAGAGGAAATAGGCTAAAAACTGATGTGGAGATCAATGAAATGACTATTCTAATGATATGTATAATCTGTTGGGAGCAGGAATTGAAAACTTTATCATCATACCCTTTTAGTTAACTTTATTTTTGAATAGAAACATGGGTCAATAGTAATGTCCAACCCCCCCCCCCCCTCTAATGAAGTTACAAGCCAAAATCAAGAGCTTCATGATAAAAATACCTCTAATATTTAATGGATCATCTGATCCCCCAATCACCGAGAAATAGATCAATACCATTGAAAAGATCTTCTCCATCCTTAAATGTTTCGAACAAGAGAAGGTTCTTATGGATTCTTCTCAAATGGAGGGTAAATCTGATCAATGTTGGGAATTGATAAAAAATATGAATCTTGAGGATGATATCATGGTTTTGGAATGAAAGGATTTCTAGAAAATGGTTTTCAGAAAGTATTTTCCTTTCACCCACTGACTTAATATGGAAATGGAATTCCTTTACCTTAATAAAAAATATAATGAATCCATCAGAGTGTATGAGGAAAACTTCACAAGGCTTTCATAATATCATTCTGGATTTTTTGTTACCCTCAAATGCAAGTTTTATCACTTCTTTGGTGGGCTAAAACCTAGCCTACAGAAAGCCTTAGTCATATGTGACATCGATAGCTATGAATAAATTTTTTGATTTTACCTTAATGTTGAAATAGAGATTGGCGAATCTTAGGGGTATCATGTGGATAAGAAGCATAAGGTGGACTTTAATTCTAGAGTCCTAGTATATAAATCCAACAGTGCTAAGAAATTCCATGACCCCACATTCCAAATGTGTGGAAAGAAGCACCTTGGAAATTTCCTGAAGGGGTGAGGAAATGCTTTAAGTGTGGAAGAGAAGGGTACCAAGCCATTAATTTCTAAAAAGGAAAACTCGTTGTTGTGACAGAGTAGAGGAATGCTCTGCTCAACCATCAACGCATTGTTCATTGCTTCAACATCAAAGCACCCGGGAACTTTTCAAACCAGTTCTTTAATAAATGAGTTTTCAAAGGCAACCAACAACCTTAAAGGCCACAAGGGTGAGATTTTTCCATCACTATTGCTGAAGAGAACCCTGAAAATGAAGTTTTGACTGGTATTCTGGTTATTCATTCAAGAATAGTGATGGTACCTTTTTACTATGATTCTTTGTATTCTTTTCTATCTCAAAGGTTTAGTATAACAATCCCAAAACCACCACAAATCATGGAAGTAAATATTTCGGTGAGAATGGAAAATTGGGAAATTATTGAATCGCATTAATATAACTCCTCCCCAATCACAATTTTTGGTATGAACTTCCAAGAGAAATCTTCATACTATCTCTGCTGGAATTTAATGCAATTCTTGGCATGGGTTGGCTTTCCATATATAGATCCAATTTAAATTTCCATGAGAGGGAAATAAATCTCCATATGGAGAATAGATCCCCGATTCTGTACAAGTGTAAGGAAGAAGATGAATCTTCTTTAGCACCATCTTCTCAAGCATGGATATTACTACCCTATGAACATGCATATCATTCATAGATGACAGATTCTAAGGAAGAAACCACCCTTCAAGACATTACTATTGTGAGGGATTTTTCTTAAGTGTTTCCCAAGTGATTTCCTAGTGTTCCTCCTAGAAGAGATGTTGAATTATTGATTGATCGTATACCTAGGGAATTTCCAATATCCAAGACTCTGTATATAGTGGTTGTTGTGGAGCTTCAATAGCTAAAGAAAAAAATATTGGAGAGTCTAGTTAAAGGGTTTATATTCCCAAATTCTTCACCATGTGGTGCACCAATCCTATTCATTAAGAAGAAGTATGGGTCAATGCGTCTTTTCATTGATTACTGTGAGCTCAAAAAAATACAAAAAAGAAAATGTATCCTCTACCTCGAATTTATGTCTTGTTCGATCAGCTATGTGGATCAGAATAATTCTCCATGGTGGATCTGCAATCTTCATATTAATATTTAAGGGTAAATAAAGGGGATATGACAAATACTTATTTTCATACAAGGTATGGGCACTATGAATTCATAGAAAGAAATTTCAGACTCACTAATGCTCCAGCAATCTTCATTGACATGATGAATAGAGTATTCAAAGATTACCACATGAAATTCGAGGTAGTCTTTATAGAATATATTCTAATATACTCTAAAAACAAGGACGATCATGAGGAGCATCTAAACACTATACAATAGGCCTTGCAAAACATGAATCTCAATGCAATGTACAAGACGTGTGAGTTATGGTTGAAGGAAGTTTAATTCATGGGTCATGTCATCGAAAGCAACTGGATATTTGTAGATCCCTTTAAGACATCTGCAATTGAGGGATGGACGAGGAAAACAATAGTGATAGACATATGTAGCTTCATAGGGTTAAGTGGATATTATCACCGATTAGTGAAAAATATTTCACCAATGTCCATCCCTCTTACCATGCTAACCAGGATGTTAGTCAAGTTTTCTTATAGTGATAAATGTAAAGATAATATCAATGAGTTGAAAAGGAGTCTCATCACCCCCTCTGTGCTCACACTACCAACAAGTGGAAACTTTTTGATGAATTTATTGATGCTTTGAAGAAGGTAATGGGTTTTCTGTTGATGCAAAATGACAAATTAATAACCTATGATTCAAGGTAATTGAATTTTCATGAGTAAAAATATCCAACACATGATCTAGAGTGTGCTATTTTAATAATTGATTTTAATATTTTGTGGCATTACCTCTTTGGAGAGAAGTCTGAAATATATACTAATCAAAAAATCCTCAAGTATATATTCACACAAAAATAGGTGACCATGTGCCAACAATGTCGAATAGAGATGATCAAATACTATGACTGATCAATCCATTACCACCTTGGGAAAATGAACAAGGTGGATAATTCTCTAAGTAGAAAGGACTCAGTGATTCTATCATTGATGAGAATTTAAAAGAATCCAATCTTAATATATTTTGATGAAGATAGACATGGGAATCATAAATAAGGGAACATCATCAATCCTTTCACAAATTATTTCTCATCCTTCTCTTTGGGAAAGGTTAAAGGATACTCAAAAAGATGATGTGTGGATTTAGAAATATGTGGAAACTATCAAAAAAGGGGAATCCTCATAATTCAATGTTAATGAATAAGGAATTGTGATATTTGTGTCAAGACTATGTGTTCCATCAAATATGGAGTTAAAGAATGCTCTTTTGGATGACGCAAAAAGTTTGAATTTCTCTATTCACCCAGGAAACAAAATGATGTATCGAGATCTATGACAGCATTATTGGTGGGATAACATGATGAAATAGATCTCTGAGTATACATAATAGTGCCAGGTATGTAATAAAGTGAAGGATGAGAGGAAGAGTTCTAAAGGGATGATGCAACTGTTTCCCATACCAATATGGAAGTGGGAGAACTTCACCATGTACGTTTTCACCGTCCTTCTGATAGCATTTAAAAGAAACAATGCTATATGGGTTATTGTGTATCATTTTACAAACATTGCACACTTCATTTCAATTCGAGAGGATTTCTCATTGGATAAACTGGCACGGACATACATCAGATAAGTGGTAAGGATACATGGAGTACCACTATCGATTGTGTCCGATTGAGATCCAATATTCACCTTTATGTTCTAGAAGAGTCCCCCACACACTCTGAATACTAAGATGAACTTCAGTACAAATTATCGTCCTCAAAATTATGGCCAATCTGAGCAGACTATCCAAACACTTAAGTAAATGTTGAGAGCATGCCCAATGGACATCAAATTTGGATGGGATCAACATCTTCCACTTGTTGAGTTCTCTTACAATAACAGTTTCCACTCAATCATCCCAATTGATCCTTATAAAACCTTTTATGGGAAGAGGTGTATAACTCTAACATGTAGGGATGAATTTGGGGAGTGATAAATTTTAGGTCCATAAATGGTTAAAGAAATGGTAGAGAAGGTTAATACCATCCAACATCACATTAAAGCTTCTTAAATTTGACAAAACTGTTATGTTGACAATCTTCGATGAGACCAAGAGTTTGATGTTGGAGACATGGTATTCCTATGAATATCACCATGGAAGAGAGTTATGAGATTTGGGATGAAGAGAATGCTCAGTCCAAGGTACATCATCCCTTTTGAGATCATTGTTCGCACTGGAGAAGTGGCCTATCGACTGGCACTCCCAATGAACCTCTCTCTAGTACATGATGTATTCCATGTATCACTCTTGAAGAAGTAAAAACCTGAACCATCACATTTACTCAATCCCAAGGTGGTACCAATGGAGAATAACATCTCCTATGAAGAGAATCTGGTGAATATATTAGATTTTAGGGAAAAAGTTCTATAAAATAAGACAATGCCCCTCGTCAAGGTGTTATGAAAAATCAAAAGTTTGAAGATGTGGTGTGGGAATTGGAGGAAGTGATAAAGCAGAGTTACCCCCATCTATTTTATTATAGAGAAAAGACATTTTTAGGGTGAAATTTATTAGGGGGTAGATTGTAATGACCCAAAATATTGTTAATGAAAATTCCTATTGATCTTATTAAATGTATTATTATGTAAAATGGTTATATAAAACATATGATCTTCCTTGGTTTTATGTATTTTGATTTTAAAATACTATTAAGAATTGTTATTCTTGCTAATATAGTCAGTGAACAGTGATCACATGATTAATATAAATATAGGGCTTTAACATATCCAGTTTACTCATACAATGGAAACGATGGCCTCATCTAGTAGAATTGCTCAATACGAAGCCCATTTGTCGATGTTGGGAAAGGAGGTAGCATCACCAGGCTTCTCTCTTGACCAATCCCCATCTGAGATTCATCATGTTATTCTTGAACGAAATCACCTGTGGGAAAATTCGAAATTAATAAAGATTACCACTCGAGCGATGTTATCCGAGCTGCCCAAGAGTTTGTAATCATCGGACACCATACCCTTAGATCTTATTCTAGTGTTATATGGGGTTATGTAATAAGACCCTAGAACTATGATTAAGTGCATTATTTTTTTATAAAGAATATACTTTCATTTTATTATTGTTACATAGAAATGGTTTTTAAAATAACAAATAGTATTTTTAGTTAATATTCAATTAAGATATCTATTTTGATGAATTAATGGATTTTTAAATTAAATAATATTTTAATAAAATATTATTACTAAATTCCTTTTAATAAAATTTAAATTATCATAAAAATTTTATACAATTGTAATTTTATTTAATGATGGAAAGCTGTTTTTGTCAAAACCCATGAATTTCAAATAAATGACTATTTTTATTTTAAAAATATAAATTAAAATATTTATAAATTTATTTAGATAAAATGAATAAATTTTTTGGATTCAAGACATCAAAATTATCTAATGGTGACTTTTTCATAATTTTATGAGACAATCGAATTTTTGGGTAAAAATTAAAAAATGTTTAAATATATATAATGGGTTTTATGACATCATAATGGCCCAATAATTATGTAATAAAATAATATAAAAGGGATATTTGGAAAATCTATGTTTTATATTTACAATAATGTTATTTTATTATATTTTTTGAGTAATTTTATAGTTCCTTAGTGGACACTCCAAGACTTATAAAATATTTTATCTTTTTAAAATGATTTACTTGAGAGTGTGACTCACCTCCACATAAAAAAGACTAATATTTTAATAATTTCGGACATTTTACTTATAAAATAATATTTTCCACTCCTCTTTGGAAAAAACCATGGGAAAAACCATGGTATGGATTGTGGTTTTGATTACTTTAATGTGTAGTGTCCAAAACCTAAAAAATAAATAATTCCCTCCCATTTCCTATATAAACCCACTCAATGTCCCATTAATCTCCACTGAAAAAATTTGGAGCTTGACCAACCTCATCCCTCCTCTCTCTAGAATCCTCCCAAGGAACCCAAAGATCCCAAGAATCCTCTCTTAATCCTCTTCTAGGCCTTTGGGATCACACTTCCATGTAAGGGATCCTCACTTTCCATCCTTACTTATGTCCTAGTTTTCTTATATTGTTATACCCTTTTATTTTCATTTAAAAATTTCAGGGTATAATTTTTCACCTTCCCTATACATTCCTACTTATTTTTTAATTATTATAGACTACTTTATCTCTCATTAATGCCTCCCATGCACACTTATTACCTTGAAAAAATTCCGCAAGGGATTTCCTCTTTTCTCATTTTGTCCAAGTTTCTTTATGTTGTAATAACCTTGTATTTTCAATTAAAAATTTTGGGGTATGATTTAAAACCTCCCACATACTTCCCTAATAATTTTTTAATAATGATATTCTTCTTTATCTCTCATTAACCCCTCTCATGTACACCCATTACCATACCGAAATTTCATAAGAGTTATTTCTTTTCTCCTCTTTCTTCCTGTTTCTTTTTTATGTGATTCCATATATTTTGAAATTATATGTGTTGGTAAATGTATATATATAACCCCATTAATATTTTTTGAATCTATATATGATGATATACCCCTTTCTCACTCATCAAAAATTTTATTAATCTTTATGTCACATCATTATGCTTCTGAAATTGCACCACGATTTACCAAGTGGAATATATTATATAGTGAATACCATACCCATTTCTCTATCATGGGTATTCACCTTCATGCACATATACTTATTTAATGGTACTTAAATTTATTTATTCCACATTCTTTGATCTTGTAATAGCTCATGATATTGAACGATTCCATGTTATATGATTCAAGTAGCACACTTACGCATGAAATGAAATGTTTATAAAGAATGTTCCCTGATAGCGCTCCAATGCATTGGGTAAATAATAGTATCATGATACACCATGTGAAAAGATGGTTTACTCATGATAATATAAGTAAAATTAGGGTTTAATAATGCTAATCCAAGTTCAATGAGGGTTTTATCATGCTTCATGTGCAATGATCCTTGGCTCTTGTAAATATCATATGAAATGTTATTTCCACATTTCAATGTTTTGATAATCATGCTATATCATACCTTTATATTCATATTTCTCTTGTGATCTGATATTCTTATTTCGTAACATGTAAATTATTATTCATGGTATTTCTTGTTTACTCCCTTACTAGGGTTCATAGCTATACCTTTTTTAGGAATGTCCTCAGGTTATCTCATCCAATTCTAAGTATGAAGGAATGTTGGGGTCATGTAGAATAAGTTTTCAAAAAAGATGTTCTATTTTCTGTCCTAGGTTGTTATGTAATGTTACTAATTTCCCTAGACACTAGACCTCTTGATCCTCAAAGTTGTCTTGAGTTCATGTTTCTGTAATAAATCATGTTTTTGTGTGTAATAAAGAGTAGGGTTCTTATAGTTAATGTTTGGAGCTGAGGTGAAACCAATCCAAAAGATACATGGGTGGAAAGGATGAGACATTCAACAGTTACCAAGTCATAGTTCAAGGTTTATTCCCCCCAGTTCAATGGATTTTTCATCATCTACTTCATTAACTTACCCATGGGAAAGGCTCATGGTCATACCACTATTATAATTTTATTTCTATCAAGTTTCATGGTTAATTTAATTATGGATTTTTTCTCAATCACATGAATTGATGAATTAAAAATCATGCAAGATAGAACCAAATAATTTGTGTTATACATAAAATATATCTAAGACATGGTTAATCACATAAATAAATCAACTTGATATTAAAAAGCATGTAATAAAAATAAAAATGTTCAATTTATAAATAAATATTACAAATACCAAAATTATATATAATAATTTGGTATATAATAACAATAATTTAGTTAAAATAGAACCATATTTCAATTGTCTTGACTGGAAAAAGTCCGGTTACATTCAATTATTATGGAATTATAGCTTGATTTTTAGGTTGAATTAACTTATTTCACATCAATGGTTTACTAACATAAAATTAATTGGAATAACTAAGAGGAAAAGGTTAAAGACATCCAAATTACGGATTCTATGATTTGGGAGTCCACTCAACATATCAGGAAACTATGATGTAATGCATTTGGAAAACTTCTGCCTACCTAAAACCATTAAAAATACTTTTCATCCTAATTATGGGAAATGAGAAGGAGAATATGGGTCCTTTCCACTAAAATTTCCTATAAATGGTATATTTGGAATGCAATGGGGAGGGATATTTGATTTCTAATAATTAATTGGAGATTAATCAATTTAATATTTATTATCTATTTTTAAATCAGATGAAGTAATAAAGTTAATGTCTTCTTAATTTTGGAGACAAAAATACACATGACATCAAATATATCATTATGATCCATGCTTCATAAGAAAATACTTTTCAATATAAATAATTTCCAAGAATAAAAAATTCACATCTAGGTTATTTTATACCATGAAAGGAAATTATATGTGCTGGAAAATTCCATTATGAAGTGCCTGAATGAAGCCCTAGAAAAGAAGAATAATCTATCTACTAAAAATATTTTAATAATTCCAAAAATCTCAATTTATTAATGATATCATCAATTTAAAATGATATTCTAGGAAAATATAATGATATTAATGTATATAGAATGATTTATCACCTTCATGATCTATACCAATAAAAGGTGATATAAGAGAGATATGAGATATCTTATGTATTTTTCACATACAATTTTAGATATTAGGTGTCTATTGGGCCTCATGAATTTGATATTATTGGTGAAAAATAGTGAATTAATGAATGTTCATGTCATTTTTTCTTTTTCACATCAGTTTTTAACATGTGTTATTAGAGGCGATGTTGTAAATAACTTTTTAACAACAGATGACTAAAATTGATGTTGTAAATTAATATTTCTATCAGGTTTTTGTGTCAGTTATCCTAAAATCGACATAAAAAAATTAAAAATGAAATTTGATTCATCCCAACAGTAGCATAAAAATGTTACAAAATAGCAGAAAACACAGCAGAAAATCGGTAAAAGAAACTCAAAATTGATCTTCGAAATTTACAATCTATTTTACAAATAAACTAAACATCTATCAAACCTATAAAATTATTATCCCCTTAAATTTTCAAATGTCTCAAATCCTATTAATTATATGGAAACATGTCATCAAAAATCTATAAAATAATAATGAAATCATTTAAATTTAATTTTTAAAAAAATGAAATATTAAAGAAAGCATTATAAAAAAAATATAACTTTTTGAAACTTTATAGATGTCCCATTTGAAATTATTTCATACATAAATCTTAAAACATGATATCCATATTCTTTTAAACATTATTTTTTATGACACTGTTTCAAATACATATTAATTCCAAATTAAACATTTATGTAATACATCTAAAATTTAGTAATTGTAAATGTAAATTCACTTTAACTTTTAAAATTTTATCATGGTGATCATTTTTCTTATCATATCTCTAAAGAAATTTCATTCCCTATTTGAAATAACATAAATAAAATAAATTATATTCATTATAATTTAAAAAAATATTAAAATAATAAAACATACAAGCTCAATAAATTCTAAAAATTTGCACTAACTTTACTATAGGTAGAGAATTGCTGGTATTATGTCCTCTCTACTAGACAAAAACACCAAACATCAAATGGCCACTGATATATAAGAAATTTTAGTTGGAGTTTAAAACATATTAAGTGATATATAACAATTTTTGAGATAAAATTTTTTATACTCTTGACATTATGAAAACATTCAACACTGAATAGTGACACTCTTCTTAAATATTTAATCTATTTAAATTGTTCTTTATGTATCGTTCATTGTTCAAGTAATAAGAGAAATAAACTCCAGGTCTATAAATCCATATACATCTATCTTGTTATGATCTATAAAAAATTTATACAGATAACTAATACCTAGTAGATGTAATTATAAATTTCAAAAAATTAAGGAAAGGGAAAAAAATAATCAACTTACATGGATAAAAATTGAATCATCTTGATTCCCAATTAATCTCCAATAACAAGATCCATGATATAATTTTTCAATATACCCAATTCATTTCATTCCAACAAATAGTATCATAAATTGAAATCTCATATACATCCAACACAAATTTTAGTATACTAAAAATCTATCAATACCAGTAGAATATTTATCTGAAGTCACGACACTTTTAATTTTTTGTTGTTTATATAGTATTTCTTTAACCTTAAAGTATTCTTATAAAAAATAAGAAAAATATGTAAAATTAAAAATGTGGAAATTAATTTAATAATAAAATAAAATAAATGATAACATATATATATAACTTTATGGTAATATGTCGAAGTAGTATATATGGCCAAACCAAAAAATAATTGATACTTTTTCCAACTATACTCAATTCATCTATAATACATGTTACTTTTGCTGATCAATCTATAACATCAAGTACAATGAACTTATGATTCTCTATCTCAATATGATGATGATGATGGTGATGATGAACAATATCGATGATATAAAATATCATGCCATATAAAAAAATATGTTGAGGACCACCATCATATAACTCTCATTAGCTAAGATGCAATGCAAGAGGGGTGTAGGGGTAGGATAAGAAGTATTTGAATCTGTAGAAGAGATGTATGAGTATGAGAAGGTGGAGTGGGATTTTTTGGAAGAGGTGGAGGAGTATAATCATCAAGTCGAAAATATCCTTTAATGTTTTCTGACATAGATTGTACCAAAGATTGGATCATATCCTCCATCATCATATGAATATCCAGAACTTCAAATTCCAAAGATTCTATTTTCTATAAACATTTTCCATTGAAGAATCTTCCAAACATGGAAATTTTTTTCTAACCAATATACCCACTGGGTATCCTCATACATAACTCTGGGGTTTTCACTTTCCCAATACTATAGTTAAAATATCATTTCTACCCTCAATAATAAATACCCCTTGTGTGCTCATATCCTCAAGGTAATCCTTTATGAGACATTTAAAAAAATATTTATTGAATCACAATATATAAAGAGTTGATTTAACATAAATTAATTAATTAATTAAACATCTCAAAATCATCTCAAATATAACTCTCTACTATTCTGTAAGATATTTTCATTTTTTTCCTCATTCAATACCTCTTCTATTTTTTATGTCTAGTGGAGGGGAAGGGGGTGAAACCTCTTCAATCCATGAAAACTCAACTCTCAACATTTGAATTTTTCTGGTTGCATATGTTCTTCCAATAATGCATACCCTCTCTGAGATTATGTATGAGGGTATACATTTGTAGCTTGAATATCCAGATGAAATACCCCTGATTGTTCTAAATTAATAATTAAGAATAAATAAATCAATAACATGGTCATTAATATAAAAAACTTATAAAAAAGTAACATTGCATTTACGAAGAACTCTTCTTATCATTTACTTTTAGAAAAATTATTTCATGTATATTCATTTATTAATGGGTATATATCACAATGATTTTTATTATGTCTATCCCCAAAAATTAATTGTGATGTGGGGGTGATTTAAAATCCCTCCATCTCCTAGAGTACAATAATAAAAAATTCCTCATAACTCCTCCAGTATCACGTATATCATATGTCATATAATAATAATAATAAAAAATATACTATTTTAAAATATTCAAGATAAATAAAATAATAAAAAACAATATTACCAAAATGATCTCCCACAGTTGTGATAATGCCACTTTTTCAACACTTTCCAATCATCAAATAAAATAGTCACTTCTCTTTTAGTCTATAGTAATACAGAATTCTTGAATTGTTTTGAATTTGGATTTCTTGAAATATCATTAGAATATAAGTATATTGGTATCCCCTCAACCTAGGCATAGGTAACTAATAATTTTTGTAAACATGTGGTTCAACATTTACCAACCCATGAACTCTTTTTACCCTATGAAAGTAGATGTCTCATGTAAAGAAAGATAAGGAGGCCCATCAACAAGATCATGTGTACGTTACTCCCCATAGGTATCAGTATGGTCATCTCCAGAAATATTTGGTGGATCAAAGGATTTATATTTCGTTATCCTACAAATAATGGGAACAACAATTATTATAAAAATATACAACTCCCATAATTACATACATATGTAAATAAAAAATTAACGATTATCAAACAAAAAGTAAAGTAAAGTAAACATAACACATTATTATTCTTATGTGTTATAGAAAACTGAAATTGTAATAATATGAATGAAAGTTGAAATGAAATAAATTAATTAAAACTACACAATATTAATTAGAGAGGAAATGACATAGTGAAAATTCACGTACCAGATAAATTATTTTTATAACAAAATGAATTTTTTATAATATACTCTTATACAGTATTTTTTGTTTTTATTTAAAATGTTAATTTTAATGGAATTAGTTTTCAATAAAATCAATTAACAAATAACTTACATAAGGTTAAACATGGAAAAATCGAAAAAACTACTCTAATACAAACAAAATATTTAACATATTATTTATAATACTTGTTTTAATAAAGAAATATATATATAATTTATGAAATTTAAAAAATTAAACCAAAATTAGACATATTTTACTTCTAATATTAGGAATGTACTAAATAATTTATCCCACATTCATTCTTCGTGATTCTTCAAAATGTAACAAACAATGTCTCTGATGTTTTTATCAATATAATTTGATAATTGTTCCATTAATGTAGGGATCTCAAAAAAATTAGCATCTTTGTCAAGTTTATTGTCCCCAAACTTCTATTTTTTTCTTTTAAATCAATATATCACTATATATAAGATTGGAAAAGAACATATATTTTTTCATTTGTTAACATGATAAAAGAATCGGTTGAGATGTCCAATTTATTCAGATTAACTAGTTTCATTCAAAATTCTACATGTCGGACACTATAGTTACTGAAAAACTTTTTACAATTAAACACTATAACATGAAATTTAATGTGATCAACCTCTAATATTTCTTCAAATTCTATATAATATGTATTTAATGCGAATATTGGGGTTTTCTCTTTGGAACATGAAACATGCATTGCTTCAATGACCACTAATGCAATACTACTATGAATTTCACTTATGTTATCTGAGCCATTCATATGAATTTTATAAAAATTAATGTCATATCAAGGCCATGTTATCAAGTTCATATTTGGAACATCCACTAACCATCTCTATTTTTTTCATTCCTTTGATCTACTAACCCTAGTCTCTTTAAACCCTAGAAAATTGTTTTTTGTTTTGCTCATTCAAAATCCACATATCTTTCTTCTTTGGATAAAATTGTTTTGACAAATTAATAGAAAAGGTTATATTTGGTTGATCATAATTTATGTTATTAAATATGTACAAATTTAAAATATTTATTTCATCAGAAATAAAAAATTTGACTTTCAAGCCATGAATCCCCTTTCCTCCATAATTAACTCATTCATGGGAAGATGTATGCAATCTGATGTGCTCCACTGCAAAAAAAATTCTTGTACAAGACTATGCAACCTCATTGAAAATATAAATCTCAATAATTGATGCTTCATGTTGATATGGATTCATAACATACCCCTTCATTATCTTCATATACCTTTCAAAAGGATAATTCCAACATAGATATACATGTCCTGAAAGATTTATTTCTCACACCAAAAGAACCATTAAATGAACCGTGATATCAAAAAAAATATTTTAAAACAAATTTTCAATTGACAAAGTATATAATCTGTTTAATTCTCCAAATGTTCAAGGAATTCAAGTCAATAACATTTTAAAAAATTTAATAAAAAATTAACAGACCTTCATGGTAGTCATTCTGAAATGGGTGGGAAATATTCCATGCAATGGAACTGGCAGGATATTTTTCATCATGAAGTGACAATCACAAGATTTCATACTTTTCAACTTAAAATACATTAAATAAAAAAATTACATTTGAAGAATAACCATGTGGAACTTCTATATCATGAAGACATTGAAATAATCTAATTCTATCCCTCTTGGATAAGATATGATAAGTCAATGGTAGTAATATTCACCTTCCATCAAGAGTGGGATCCAAGTCGAAATGTATTCCAATTGATTGTAAATCAAATCATACATTCAACCCATCTTTAGACTTTCCTTTAATATCTAACAATATTTCAATAAAATTTTAATTGATATTCTTCTCCATGTGCATAAAATAAATGTTTTGTTTCACCACATGATATCTCCAATATGGTAGCTCAAAAATTATTGACCATTTCTTAAAAATATATCTATCATTGCTATATTTATGTGTCTTTATGAATGTCACATCAATCTTTTGCAACCTCTCAAAATATTGATCAGTGGATAGTGGTTTTGGGGATATATCTAATTCATGTGATCCATTAAAAGAGTATTTTATTCTTCTATAAGAGTGATCCATAGTCAAAAAAACTTTGATGACACATGTATATTTTTTTTATCCCATGATGGAGTTGATCACATGAATTATGTTTTTCACAAATTGGATAAGCTTTATTCCCATTAACACTATATCTAGAATAATTTCCATACACTAGATTTTCATTTATAGTGAAAATAATCATTTCATACATTTAAAAATGTTCTATTATATAAGAATGATACACCCTTAAACCTTCCCCCCATGATAGTTTCAAATCATCAATTAATGGTGACATGAAAACCTCGATATCATTTCCCAGATGTTTTTCTCTAGAGATCATTAAACTCAACATAAAATATTTTAACTTCATAAAAAAATATGGAGATAAGTTATAAATTACTAATAAATCATGCCATTAACAGTGTTTTCAACTAAGGCTCTGATATGGATTCATTACATATATTCACAGTCTATGTCTTAGATTTCTCACTTTATTTCTGAATTTAAGAAACTATTGATCAATTTTCCCAATTATGGACACTCAGCTGGATAATTAATTTTTCCATCACATATCCGCTCAACATCATTCCATCTTATCCATTTTACCTCATGTGAATTTAAAAATAAACATTTAAAATTATTAATTATAGTAATATGTTAAATTTTTTTTTAAGGGGTCTCTAAAACTACTAAATAATCTGGTGATTTTTCTTTCAAATTATACCATGACATCCCACATTTAGGATACCCTGAATGAAATTCATATTCCTTTCAATGTACAACATATCTATTTGGGAAGGCATGTATTTTTAACCCTAATCCCATCAATCATGGTATACTCTTTTATTTATAATGTGATTCTATAATATCATTGTCTTTAGGAAGAATATCGTTTAATAACTATAGCAACTCTGTAACACTTTTGTCAGTCCATCCATGTTTCTCATTCTAGTTAATCAATCTTAACTCCATCAATAAAATCATAAATTCCATATAACCTTGATACAATGGATTTTCATAATCTTCTTATAGACACTCAATTGTCAATTCTTTATTATATTCCTATCACTTAATATCACAAATCATTTCTTTAATTTTATTGGACTTATAATCATGCATATCATTATTATAAACATATTCGAAATTCCTCTCAGTTTGACCATGCCAAATCCAAGGCTTGTATATCAGATTAAAACCAAAAAAATCAAATAATATTTGATCACACTTATTTTCAAATTCATCATGTTTAATCAGTTCAACCATGGAAAAAAAATATGTCATTATTTCGAACAATAAGTTTAGAAAAATCCTAAAAAACATCAATACGTTACTCATATTCATCACTTATTTGAAGTGTCTTAATCCAAATTCAACTCATTATTATCTATAAAAAATATCCTAAATATATATCTTATCAAGATAAACCATGTTTAAATTTATTCCAATGATATCATAATTTGAATGGGACAAAATTTTGAAATATAAAAAAAATATGCATATTTGAAATGTATAATTATAAATTATAGAAGATAAGGAAATATAATTTTAAATATATTAGGTAAATTATAAAAATTGATGATGTAATTTACAAAATAATACCCCCAAAATATATATATGAATTCCACACTAACTCATAATATCTGAAATGATAAGATTCCACCTCTAAGACAAAACATTCCACTCTACTGTTTTTGGAGGAGTGAATTGTGAAATAATTTTACAATCAATCAAATGATCATTTATAAACTATTTCATGTTTTGAAAGGTTTTAATCTTTTTAGACATAAGAATAACATAACCATATCAATAAGAATCAAAAGATAATTTTACATGGTACCCACAAACTCCACTCACTTGAGCATACATTGGTTTTCATATATCACTATGTTTTATATAAAAGATTCTATTAGACATCTCAAACATTGATATGTTTTCTTTATAAAACAATGTACTGTTGAAATTTTAATACCTTATATTCATCACTTGGAACATCAAAAACTTAATTATATATGATATAACCCTCCTCTATTAAATTCCCATAATGGAGGAAAAAATTATCATCTATTTAATAAATTTGATAATCATAATAAACTATAATTGTGATAAATATACCAATGGATTTTAGAATAAAAATATTAAAAATAGTCTTCATAATCAATACAATGATTTTATTTTATAATTGGGGTATTAGAAATTGAAACAAAAGATAGAATGCCCAAATATTATAATTGAGTGGTGAATGCACAAAAATAAAATAGAAACAAATGAACGAATGTGAACGAATAAAATTTAGGGCTTCGGAACCATTGAATGACTGAAATAGAGGATAAAAGATTGAATATTACCTAACTTTAGAAGTTCAAATTTGTAGAAAATGATATTGAAAAAATTATCTGTGAATATGGAATTATGAGTCCATCAGATCAAAGAAACGATGGTTTGTGCTTCTACAAGAGAGAAAAAAGATGGATTTTGCAGGAGAGAGTAACACAAAACTGATTCAAACCACCTATTAATAAAATTTTAAATTGTATATAACATTTTTTATTATATAAATAATTTTATAAAGTGGCTTTATCACTTTTGTTATTATATAACAGATGTGATGAAGTGGGTAGCTTCCTTTACCACATCTTTTATTTTAATAATCGATGTGATAAATCAAAATTCCAATCCTTTTCATGATTATTTAGTAATAACATATTTAAAAATCAAATTATCCATATTATCTCATTAGTTATATAATAACTAACATGATAATAAATGATATTCATCTTTATCACATCAGTAATGAATAACCTATGTAAATAACCTGACATGATAAATAATTTTTGTACTAGTGTATATAGAGTGATTAAACATCGTGGGTATTACATTCCATCAAAATATATGAATACAATTCATCATTTCCTAACTAAAAAAATCATACTTAGGTTTTGTTTTCAATTAAAAAACTATCAATAGAAAGTAGACTCTTTCATAACTTCTTACATTAATTCACTATGTTGATAAGGAAATGGGGTTTGAAAATTGGTTGTCCTAATAGTGAACAATAAAAGTAAGAACAAGGAAAATGTGCCCAAGACTAACTAAAAGTATAAATATCTTGATAACTATCCTCCTAAGAAGAAGAATATGTAATGGAAGGTGAAAGAAAATGAAGCATTATGTTTTTAGTGTGGCAAGCCAGGCCACTAGAAGAGGAACTATCCTAGAAGAAAGGGTAAGACAAAGGTGCATTTGTTATCTAGGTTAATATTTTTATATCATTAAATTGGGTATTATATAAATATTTCATTGATCGTATTTATATAAAAATTTAATAACCATTTATATTTCATAATATTTCTAGAGGAGAGGTGGATCTTTATGTATCTAATAGATCATGACCTGATATATTGGTTATAAAAGACTAAAACCTTCCATTGCCAACTGGAAGGATTTTGATTTTAATGAACTCTTATTTTACATCAAGTGTTACTAAGAATATTATCCCTACTTACTTACTTGACATGGATGAATTTGTTCTAAATTTTAGAAATAAATAATTATTCTTTTACAAATAAAACATTTTTATGGTTTGACATAACTATATAATGGTCTTTATTCATTAAATTACAAAATCCAAGTATTGAAAATAGATGAAAAATCATGTTAATATGACTTATATAAAACCAAACTATGGAATCACCTTCTTATTCATGTAAATAATATTTGTTTCATAAAACTCTTTCAATATGGGGTTTTAAAACCTTTTTAGTTAAGATCACTTGAAAGATGTCAAGATTTTTTGTGAGAAAAAATGACCACAACACAATTTATTGTCATGGTAAATGGGATATTGAGATTCTTTTATTGGTACTCATTGACATATGTAGACCATGTTTAGTAAAGTCTAGTGGTGGATATTCTTACATGAATAACATTAACAAATGACTTGAGTATATATGGTTATGTTTATTGATGAGGTATAAGCCTGAGACCATTGTGAAATTCGAGGAGTTCAAGAATGAAGTTCAAAATCAACTTGGTACAAAGGTAAAATAAAAATTTATTTGATCAAGGTGGTTAAACCTGTAACCAATAGTCTATTAACATTATATAATAGTTCGGGATTCTATCTCAAATCACTCCAATTTATACAACATAGTGAAATGGTGTTATTGAAATGAGGAATTGTACTTTACTAGAAATGGTAATGAAAATGATGATTCATTTGGAACTATTATTATCTTTTTGGTGATATAAATTACAAACTATGGAATACACACTAAATAGAGTTCCAACCAATGTAAAAAACAGAATTCCTTTCATGTTATAGAGTTGAAAGTAAAATGTTTTTCCACATAAAATTGTATAGGGGTGTAGAGAATTTGTTAAGTCCACAATTGGAAACAAAGTAGATTCTAGAGGCATGAAGTGTATATTTATAGGATATCCCAAATAATATTATGAATATTATCTATATGACACCTTATACAATAAAGTTATTATAACAATAAGAGTCATATTTCTTGAGAGGGAGAACGTCCTCATGAAGGGTAGAGGGAGAATGATTGAATTCAATGAATTTTATGTTTATGATACACAAGAGATTTTAAAATAATATATTCCATTGGTTCCTATGGAATAATTTTTTCATGAAACAAAATTTATTGTGTAAGAGTACTGGAAAGGTAAAATAATAAGAAAGATACCATTTTTTAGTCACTAAAGATGGTGGTTCATTATTGATTAACAATAATGAACCTCTCCTCTATAAGGAGGAAGTAGAGAGATAAAAAATTTGATGATCAATATAATATAAGAGTTAGGAGATGGATTCCATGTATTAGAACCAATTTTGGGTTCGATTTGATCCACTGGTTGATAAAAATTCTATTGGGTGTTAGTGGGTGATTAAGAAAAAACTGGACATGGGAGGTATATTAAATACCTACCAAGAATGGAAAGTGGATAAAGGGTTTAAAAAACATTAATACATTTACAATGATGAAACCTTTTCTCTCATTTCTATATTTAAATACATTCTAATGTTATTTTATCATTCCATGACTATGATATTAGAAAGATAGATGTAAAAACCTCGTTCCTTAATAGTAACATTCATGAGGATTTATATATGAAAAAATAATAAGTTTTTTAGACTCCATTGAATTAAAAAAAACATGTAATTTATAGATATCCATTTATATATTGAATAAAGAATCTATTTCATGTAACATTCATTTTAATAAAGCTATAAAGGTATTCGGTTTCACTAATAATGAATATATTCCATATGTTTGCAAGTAGTTTAGTGTGAGTGTAGTCGTTATGTAATGAATATATACTGATAAAATATTAATTATTCGAAATGATTTACTTGTATTACAATCAGTTAAGGATCTATTAAACAAGTTCTTCTGTATAAAGAACCTAGGTGAATTATTCGACATTATAGTGATGAATATCATTCATGATATATCCAAGAGGACTCATAGATTATACCAAGGTATATATATTTAATAAATACTAAAAGGGTTTAGTATGGAACAATCTAGGAGATTAATGGTCCTAGTGTCACTTGGTATATATCTTTCAAATAAAATGTGTCCTCATGGTCAAGTGGAGAAAGAGAGAATGAGTAAGATCCCATATTATTTTGTGGTAGTATTAATCATGTCTGTCATGTTGTGTACCAGTATTTATGTTTCCTACAACTTGATCATGGTAGTAAAATATCAATAAATTATTGTTTAACATCATTGGTCTTTTGTTAAGGCTATATTTATGTATCTAAGAAAAACTAAGGATAATTTAATTGTATATGGAGGAGACAATGAGATATCCACAAAGTGTTATAATAATGATAACTTTCAAATAAATTAGAATGATAGGAAGTCATAGTCAGGATATTTCTTCATTCTCAATAGAGGAGGTATGATATGGAATAGTTCAAAGAATCCAATTTCCCCAAATTCTATTTTTCAGTATGAGTATATAGTCTCTTCTGGTGTAGATAAAGAATCTATTTAGCTATGTAACTTTTTCTAAGATCATGATGTTGTAGCTTTCAGTAAATACCCTATCACATTTTATTGTGATAATACAATAGATATGGCTCTTGCAATGGATCCTTGGTCTCACAATGATATAAAGCACAAACTCCAAAAGTATCACCTCTCGAGGGATTTTTCTCAGAGGGTTGAACTTTCAGTGAGAAACTTTTCATTGTAATAAAACATGGTTTCCCCCATGAATAAATCTTTATCTCTGCATAATCATTAGTATCGTGTGAGATCGAGTGGAATAAAGTTTGTTAGTAATTGGATTTGGTGAAAGTGTGATTAAATTAGAGTTGGTTCCCTAAAAACAACTTAAATATATTTAACGACTAGCTCTGATCATTTTTTGAATATTAATAAATTTTTTATCACATCATTATTTTTCTTCTGCATGACATTGTATATGATAATATACTAGGAGTAGTTGTCACACGAAAAGGTCATATCAATTTCCTTCTATGATGATAATTCATTACTTCTATGATAATATTCTTAAATATTTTTTCTATAGTAAGATGATATCATATAATGGGATTCAATGGATATAGTCAAAAAAGGGTGGAGACTCATATGGCATTGAGCCATATTGTCATGGATTAATCCCTTGGTAATTTCTAGTGCAAGATATTGTTATAACACAACATACTAGTAGAAAATCCATATTTCTATATTTCATTGAATATTCCTATATTTATATGTGTTCATTAATCCTTGTACTTTAAGATTATGATTAATGAATATTATATTCCATTTACATTGATGTATTGATAAAAACTATGATGACATATGTTCGTGTCGAAATATGATATGTTGGGTGTATTATGAGTAAAATTTTATTAATGAACATTACAATAAACGATTTATATCTTCAATTATTATACAAAAGTTGATATTTCAGTCCCTTTATGGGAATGGATAAGTATAATTAAATAAATTTCTTTGGGTTTGAATGAAAAGATCATTTCCAAAATGAAAAAGAAAGATACATTGAGCACAATGTTTTTTGGCACTAGCATTCAAACTTCCAGATCATAAATATCATGATAAAGGGATTATATTACATGTTAAGAATATATATGAGCTTGAATGTTATTAATAAATTAACTTCTTTCTCTATGGGTGTCTTGTAATGTTGTTAGATATTAACTTTGGACTTTTGGTGTCTTCACCTAATTCCACTGAGAAACAGGTTTAGAGGGTCACACACTTAGTATGTCGTAAACTTCAGTTAAATATTAAATATTATTCATTATTTAACATGTTGAATAAATATTATTCTCAAAAAAATTATAATAATTTATGTTTTCCTGATTTTATATATTTTTTCACTAGTTATTCAAGGGAATATTTTGGGAGCTTAATATTTAATAAATATTTTTTTAAATTTAGTTAATATAATATTAATTAATCAATTTATTGGTGAATAATTCATTGGTTTTATTTATTATGAAATAGTAATTATTCCAGGGCTGATAAATATTATAGAGGAATGAAAGACCGACTATAAAGGTATGTTGAGAAATTATATATATTTAAAATTATTTTAATATAGTTTAGAATTTAGTAAAGAAATAATATTTTATTAATTCACTAGATTTATTCTTGAATGAATTATTATTATTATTATTGTAATAGACATGGGGTAGCACAAAGATTAAAAAATAATATGGGTAAATGTGCACTTATTAATTTCTGACCCTAACATCATTTAAACCCAATTGTATTAATTTCAACCCTAAGGCTAGAAATTTGTTTGGGTGTGTGCAAAAATATCCAAATAATCATATAAATCCCTAGAGATATCCTCTCTAATAATTCTCTCTAGAAAAAATATTGAGCACCATGTACCACCCCACTGAATTATAGATAGATTAAGGATAATCCTTCTCGAGAGTGATTCTTATGGTTATCAAAGATTAAATACACAAGTGATTGGATCTTCTGTGATATCACTCAGATATTAATATAGTGACACTACCAGGTTCATGGTTTATGTGAGGATCATTGATAGAGGTAATATGAACATGATTCATATGATAAAACCACTATATGATTTAGATAAATCGATTGATTCATCGATAAAGAATCAATTCATCAGAAGGTAATTCTCTAACTTATTAAATTAATTAAAATAATTATTTGATGACCTTGGATTTGGTTCCATAATTCTCATGTAAATTGATATATTATTTAATTCTGTTGTTCATTAATATTCATCTTATATTATTAATAAATCGTGACCAAAATTAGTTTTGGGAATACCCTATGGGAACATCATCTATTCATAGAACCCACACTATTAAAGTATGATAGCATTTCAAAATATATCTTCAATGGAGAAATATACATTGATGGGAAGCATGGTACCCTTATAGAACACTTATATTTATGTTAACCGTGATTGATCAGGAATATAGTGTTAACACCTTTATAGGGTGTGAAACTATAGTTTTTTATTATATATATTTTCTTTTTTGGGGTAAAAGATATAAACTCAGGGTAAACAAAATAAGTGAAAGCTAAAACATTTTAATTTTGGATAATGATGTTCCAAAGAGTGTGGTTCTCGAAATATTGATGTACCTTAAAAGTAGAATCTCTATATTATGATGATGAGGTTTTGGATATTGAAATTCCATATATTTAATATTCTGATCATGACTCTTATAAACTTATAGTTTGTTGATTTTTTATGAATTACATTAAAAGTAAGTAATTTCATCCTTCTCATGAAGAGTTTAGTTGTTAATCACATTTCAATAGAAGATAAGTGGATAAGCTGAATTATGATTAAAATTTTCTCTCTAAAGTAAATTCATGGGTTTATTTTCAATTAGGTGGATAGGGAATCATTGGATTTAATATGAAACCAATGTCAACAAAAAAATTCCAAGGAGAAATTGATGTACATGAATAATGATAATGATAATATTTTATATTTATTTTCATTGGATTGTATAAAATTCATTTAGTAAGATAAAGATGAAGTGAATATATCTAAAGTTGTTCTAGTGTTTAATCAACAAAAATTATATAAATCATATGGTGAATCTATCATAAGAAGTATCACTAATAGATGTTATTTTTATATAGAAGATTACTTTGTGGATGTGATGAATATTCTATCACTTGTATTTGATAATTTTTACTATCAATAGATGTAATAAATATGAAATATTGTCTTTGTTGATAGATGAAGGAGAATTCACTGATTCAATGCTATATCTAAAAACATCAATCACATTAAAGGATTTTGGATCTATTATTCAAGAATATGATAAATAATGATGACTGAAAAGTTGTATTTTCTACAACAGTGTTATGTAAATTTATTAGATGTATAAAAGGGATATTAAATATCAAAATACTCATGGATTATTTGGATGTTTTATTTTTTTTTCTTGAGAAATTATATTATAATCTTTTAGAAGATATGTTTACTATGGATGTGAAGTTGAAGTTCATTTAGATAAAGGAATTACAAATTTTAAATACATGGTAACAAGATGATACATTAATGTAAGATATACAACTATATTAAGAATACAAAATGTAGACAATGTTCATATAGATGAAAAATAATCCCTGATCCAAATCATTAAGTAGTCAAAAATAAATGTATAGAATATTGAAATGTTCAAAATTGGAAATGACATGAGAATAATGAGGTGATTCTTCACCTTAATAAGATAGTACATCCAATAAAATAAATAAATTCATGAAGATGATATAAAATAGGGTTACATAAGTATTGACAACACTATCATAAGATATAATATAAATAATAAGTTAAAAGGTATCCAAAATAGAGAAATATTCTATATAACTGAACGAATAAGTTAAAGATTAATTATGAATGAATCTAATCAAAATGATAGGATAAATAAGGATAATGTTGATGGATCAGGAATATGGTGATAAAAATATTTGTGATATCACCAGAAGTAACATTTTTCAATGATGTGGTAGAATCAAAGGCATTATAAGATAAAATATCAACCATTAGTTAAGGCAGTTGATGTTTATTTTAAAATACAAACTTATAACATTGGTTGATGATAATTTAAAAGTGCTAGAGGCATGAATAAATGATAAAATCAATAAAATGCTTAGGCTGAATAAGTGATGGCATAAAAATATGAGGTGGTTCCAAATGAATTTGAAAATTGGCTGATCAAAAGATAGAAATCAGAGTTTGAGGGAGACTAGAGGAAAAATGATCAAAATAATTTAGTAAAGCTGATAACTATGGATGATTATATAACAATGTGTCTAAAACAATCAAATACTAAAGTGAAAATGATTTTTTAATTTATAATGGATCATATTATAAAAACCATAGGATGAGTTGATCCAATGGAAAAGTCATAAGTTTAATATTGAACAAAATTTTAAGATTAGCTGATTGTGGTTACAAGAAGCTCTAAAAACAATGAAAAAATACCAAATAATAAAGGTTGTAGGAGTGCGATTGTTTATGAATAATAGAAGGAACTAGATGATAATTATTTTGAAATTAGTAGACTAGGAGGTGAAATAAGATATTTTATATATTATTTATATAAATTAAAAGTAAATGTGATTATGTTGAGATGGAAATTCAAATTTTTTAAATTCATAAAGGGATGTATATGATTCATGTGATGATTTTCGTAAGAGTTGAAGTAAATTTGTGATGATTTTTTATATGGTTTTGAAGAAGTTAATCTCTAATATATTTGGAAGCGTTGAAGGATGTTAAATGAATAAATAGATTTTGTGGGAGATTTAAATTCAAATCACACATTCCCCAAAATTATCAAAGGCAGAATGGATATATTAAGGGGGTATATCATTAGAAAATGTAATGTGAAAGAGTGAGAAGTTACTGCTGATATTATTGAAAATCATAAAAGAAATGGGGATAACTACTAACTATATCCTATATGGTTTTTTAGTTCAATGATTTGATATGAAATGAACATATAGTTTGGTAAAATGGAAGAGGGTTCTTGACTCAGATAACTAGAAGATAGTGATAAATTAAAATGTCAAGAGTAACTTCTACAAGATATATACATTGAATAACTTTAAAGGTAGAAATCTACAAATTATATTTCCAAAAGGAGAATAAGTCCATGAGAAATTCCATAAACAACCATAATAATTAAATACATCAAAGTACTCAATACTGAGGGCTCTGAAATCAGATCATGAAAAGATAATGATAGATTGAAATTTATACAAATTCATGGGTAGAAGAATATAAAAGTCAAATACCTATTCACAGGGGATATTGTGAATAACATTTGAATATGAGTGATTCCCATATAAACAATAACACATTCCAATCAAGAGTTAGAAGAGGATATTCATGACATAGTTTAACCACTTGGGAAATATAGTGACAATTAGTGTAAGGATGATACCTACTCTTGGGTAATGGATAACAATTTTTCACAATGTAACACTTATGATAATAGTAAAGTCTCCAGATCAGGATAATAACTGGATGTGTCAAAGAGTAGGTCTCCCACACTAGGACTGAACTTTTTATCTTATTCATTTCATGTATGAGTAAGTTTGTCGGGATCATATCAGTGATTCACGCATCCGAACAAATGATAAATTTTTAAAAAACATAAAGGGGGTAAAATTTTAATTTGAAGATACTCATAGAAACATTATCTACACTAATTCACCCCTTTCTCTCAGTATATCTACATGGTCCACTAAATCCAATAATGAGATACAATTTTAAAAATAATTTTTTTTATTAATCATAGGGAATGAACATTCAATCATGATTTGATCTATTTGTGTTAAAATATATAAATAGTGATGAATTATCTTTGATCCATTGTTACTCTACCTAGTCTTATCATTAAGAAATAATAATAAATAAAATACAAGTGTTACCATATTAGTTTGAAAATTATATGGGCCTCATGAGATAAAATTTAGTATGCTAATCATTTGAATTATATTTAAAAGTTTTATACCTAGATTATTTTTGGATAAGATATTTTTCATATATCTATTCTTATTTATACAATTGGTTGGATTTTTAAAAAAAATTGTATGGATTTGGGGGTGATTGAAAGTGATATCTCCATATATTATATTTCTATTAAGAGAATATGGTATATACCAGTTCCAAACAAACACCAAATTATTTATGGATTTAAAATTACTTGATATTAATGAATCCATAATTATATTACTAGAAGATATGGATAGATTTACCTTCATGTTGGTTCACTAAAAGAAGAATATGGAAATTAGAGACCTTTTTATAAGGGAGTTCATAATGGACATTTTTATACTGGTGGTTCAAGTATAAATAATTCAAAATTCCTACCAAGATTTAGAAGGATGTTTTCAAGAGATAGTATAATAATATTTATAAAATGGAGGTAATAAAAATAGGAAAGATACATGTTCTTTTGTAAAGTATAATATCATTCTACACTAATCCTAAAGAGAAGCTGAAAACATAATACTGGAAAAAAAATTAATAACTGATTGTGGTCACCATAAGCTCACATTTCCATTAAAAAAATAGGTTCAAAATATTTATGGATGTGGGATTATGAGAGTTTTAGAAGTATATGCATATCTAGATGATAAATAATTATAAATTATGGGACTATAAAGTAAAAAAATATATTTCACATATCATTTATATGAAATATAACTAAATTTTATGATGCTGAGTTGGAAAATAAAATTTTTAAAAAAATTAAGGGATGTTTTTGATTCAATATGTGACTTATAAAATATCTAAAGTAAGTTCATGTATATATTTTTAGTATTTTTGATGAATTTTATATCAAATATATTTCGAATAATTGAAATCGGTTGACTAAGTACTTTGAAATAGTGGGAGATTCAAATTTAAATCCCACATTCCCTATATTTATCAATGGCTATATGGCTATATAAACAGGGGAAATCGTTAAAAAATGTAATGTGAAAGAGTGATAAGTTATTGATGATGTTATTAAGAATCATAAAAGATACATATTAGTTGACCAAGTATATTTTAGAAGATATTTTGGGATGATAATTTATAAATTCTATAACATATAGATATGAATTATGGAATACGATACTACATTCAGATATCCAGAAAATAGCGAGAAAGGAAAACTTCAACAAAACATATAAAATATCAATACATTGATTTTCATTAAAGTATAGCTCCATAAATTATATTTTCCAATTGATAAAAAGGACAGTACAAAAATTTTGTACAATCAACATTATTTCAATACATTAAAGCACTTGAAATTGAGGGATTCAGAATCAAATAATCAAAAAATTGGGATTGAGTGACTTTTATACTGGTTCCCCAGATGTTGAATATGGAATTCAAAGACCTATCATGGTGAGAGTTTGTGAAGAATGTTTAAATATTTTTCACTCCCATATAACAAATTCTACATTCCTTCCAAGAGGTAGAATATAATTTTCATGAGATAGTCTAACCACTTGTGTAATATGATGGTAATCAGAGTAAGGATGTTACCTTATATTGGATAAAGTATAATAAATTTCCCCATTATAACACTAATTTTAGTAGTGAAATATATATATCAGGATAATAAAATTATTCCACAAATAGTAGCTTTCCCACACAAGGATCAATCTTTTTAAAAATCCAAGTGCATTATTGTTTCCTTTGCATAATTTTTATTACTTATAAGAGTAAGTTTTGAGAGAAAATATCAATGATTCATACATCCTAACCAATGTAAGAGGTTCAAATATCATAAAGGGGGTAAATGTTTTAGTTTAAGTTATTCACTATAAACATTTCTACACAGATTCACACCCCCCATTAGGGTAACAGAATGGTACACTAAAACTAATAATTAGAAGATAAAAATAAAATTTTTATATTTGATAAATAAATATGAATAAAATAATCCATAATTTGAGTACAATAAATAATTATGAATTATCCTTGATCTAATAATAATATAGTTATTATTATGATTAAAAACTAATAGTAAAGAAATGATTAGTGTTCCCAGATTCGTTGGAAAATTCTATAAGCCTTATAAGATTAAAGGTCATATACTGATCATTTAAATTATGTTTGAAATTTTTTATATCTAGGTTAGTTGTGGATGAAATAAATTTCATACCTATTATCCTTTATAAAATTGGTGTAATCTGAAAAAAAGTGTGGATTAAATGTGTGCATAATCAAACTTCTTAGTAAAGGATCAAGGTAATATAAGATGTAACTGACTAGGAGAATTTTAGATAAATCATTCATAATCCATGACTATAAAACTAATTCGTCCATTAAATAAATTTTTGTGAAATAATAATTGTGTTAATTATTTAGTGAGTTCTGAATCATGGTAAAAATTTGTTCTAGATGAAATATTTTAAAGAAAAATTAAATTTTCAATTCTCATCAATTATATAATCATTGATTATTATTTTTGTAATTGGGAACCAAAACTAGTCAATTTGTTTTTTATTAATATAATGATATTTTTTCTTATAATTATTTAATTCTATTGAGATATGATCATTTTCTTTAAATTGTTCAATACCATGAAATATTAATTCCCTTTATCATTATATTTCATCTTGGTGAATATATATTTTTATTACATAAAGGAATGTGATTATTAATTAAAGTGAACTTAGATGTGGATATATTTTATATATTTTCTATATATTATTTTTACCCATTTTAACCAATATATTAGAATATAATTGATTAATATAAGAAATATTAATAATTTTTCCGAAAATGATTAAATGTGTTATTTTTTTGAAAAGAATTATATTTTGTGTGTTTTAGATAATAATTTTTTTCAATTTTTTTAATATAATTTGTGAGAAAATATTTGGAATACATGTTGTGGTTTTTATTAAATATTAGGTTTGAATAATTTTAATTTATGATGTTATTTTTATAATACAGTTGAGTTAGGAATAATTTTTTGTTACATAATATAAAATCAAAATATTTGGGCATGTTTCATAGTTTTGTAAGATTAAAACATATCCAAAATGGGGATACATTTCATTATTTCACTTCAACCACTACCTACATAAATTTCCAACTTTTTGGACACTTACATATGAGTAATTACCTTGGGGAAAGAAACTACATGTGAGTAAGAATTATAATGAATCAAAATGATCATGTGTGATTAAATGAAGAATTAGTAAGAAAAATAATAATTACATTAATAGCCTCTATGTTAAACAAATATTATTTTAACTCAAGAAAAACTTATTAATGATTAAAATAGGTATTTATGTTAGGATAATTTGATTTTTCATGTGAATAACCATTTAAAAATACAATTTTTGTGTCACTATAACTGATTTTATACAAGTTTTAACGAGGAACCAAAACTATTGAGAATCTGTTAGACCCATGGGCGATGACTACCAAAATAATAGGGAAGAACAATACCCTAGAACCATACTTGTTAATGAAAACAATGATATACATAGAGAGGATAATGTGGGATGAGGCCAGTAAAGGGGAAATAGAGAGGGAAAAATAAATCCCAAAGAAGAAGACAAATCCATTAAGGTGAGGGAGAGGTCAGTTCATGAGAGAGACACCATCACCGTCACGGGACTATAGAACCATATAATAGAGAATGGAAGAGATATATTCTAGGAATGTTGGCTATTTATTTACAACATTCTTAATAAAAATATTTTGATCACAACTTAATGAGAAAGACACATTATTAATTCACATGCCTATAATTATTAAACCTGTAAATAGCCATTTAATTAATATTATGAAGTGGTAGATGGATTTAGAATAGATACCTAATCCATATACTAATTTTCTGATCATCATATTTTACGTAATGAAACTGAAACAAATATATTGGCT
Source organism: Viscum album (assembly GCA_963277665.1). Classification (NCBI taxonomy): domain Eukaryota; kingdom Viridiplantae; phylum Streptophyta; class Magnoliopsida; order Santalales; family Viscaceae; genus Viscum; species Viscum album. The sequence continues at coordinate 1,489,694,895 of OY728152.1, read as the reverse complement.
CATTAACAATAGAAAATGAAATAATAAAAAATAATATGTGATATTCATAACCCTATAGGAATCCTAACTTTATGGGTAATTCCTTATACATTATGGAATGAAATTTTATGGAATACATGATTTATCTAACAATACTTATATAGTAAATTATATCAATATATGAAACATGAGGTTAATTATTACCTAGATCACCCCCACACATATTTTATTATTTAAAAACACCATGTTTTGTTGCCTCTACTACCTAGCCCATTGTACTCTTCCAAAATTAATATAAAACACCATAAATAAATTAATTTACTTTCTAGTCACACATAAAACACCAATTAATGTTTATTTGAAATATTTATACAAATGTAAATTAGTGGAGTAACCAATATTCTGTCCTTGTGGATATGTATTGGTTATTACTAGTTATTTTCTTTAGATAACCTGTAATATAATGGAATTTTTTCACTCAAACTAAAAAAATACATCTATAACATTTTCCAATCATTGATAGGGACATTAAATCTTCAATTTGTGTTAATTTATTTTTTAAATTTTATTGAATATGATTTAGGTGAATAAAAACTTTTTTAAAATAAACTATATTGGGGATCTCAAACTTGAGTGAGTTTTTTTCCATGAATGAGTAATATATTAATAATTTATTCTAATATAGTAATTAGATTGACATTTTAATTATAGTTAATTGAGAATATCGGAACTAAAATAAATGTATTTTGAGATGTCTTAGCATAGTTTTGTGGGTGAAAAATCAAATACATTAATAAGATAATATTATATTCTATTATATAAATATCCCATATTCCTTTCATACCACGGTTAGAATAATTAACCTTGAGAGATAACTTCTAATTCGAATACTTTATTTAGGGATTTTAATATAAAAGTTTTAAAATATATTTTATGAAAATTAAATAAATAAGGAAAAATATGTTTTCAAGGAGTTCGTAGTTAATAAGGGATAAGAAAACAAAAAAACTAGAATACTTAACTTATATAAATAAGAGGAAAATCTAACTTTCATTATATTTTAATTTTGATGAATCATTATTTTATGAATTTGGTTAGATAAATGAAAAACTTGAGTGAGATAAATTTAAAAAGTTGTTTTCATGTTAATATTATGATTCAATTAATTCTTTTTTTTATTAAATTTAATTAAACTTATGCTAAAAAAATAGATGAAACGAAATATTATTGATAACTTTTGTTGGAAAAAATTATTACTTGTCAAATAGTTTCCCAAGTTGGGGGGATTTTGGCACTCTAATTTTGAAAATGGAAGAATCTCACTAACTCCATAAGAAAGTAGTAAAATTTCTAAATGGAAAAAACTGAGAAAACCTAGTATGAAATGAGTCTAGTTACTAGATGGAATAGTGTTCCTAACTACCCTTTCTATAGTTCGACATCACATGCTCAAATGTCCTCACCACCCATTTCATTTTCCTTTTCTATAAGATTAGATTTCTTGGAGATAAAACAAATATTTTCTATGTTCACTAATGTGAAACCTTTATAAGGACCCCAGTCCCCACCTTAGACACATTATAGAACCTACGTTTTAGTGTAGAACAATGAAGAATCTTTAGTATTAATTAATCTTTCAAAATCCATGCCTAACTCCAATTAACCCCCTTTTTACTGATTCATGAATCCAAATTAAGGGTAAAAGATAAATAGAATCTATAATTGTGTTACCTTGTGGTTTTAATAATTAAGAATTAATGTGATAACACTTACACTATCCTCTAATGGAGCAAGGGTGAATGATACCACCTTGAGGGTATGCTAGGTTGGTATTCACTTTGGATATCTTCAAATAACTAGATAAGGTAACTCCATGAAAAAGCCCACCTATACCGTCATACTAGAGAGAAATATTTTCTTATGCATATATATTAGTGAACCATATTTACCTAACCTATATATTTAGGCAAAAATTTAGCTAGACCTTTATACCAAGTCACCATATTCACCTAATTCCCCACATAGAAGACACTTCACCAAGCCGTACCACACTGGGGAAATAACTCACCCCATCCATCCCATTATAGCGAACCTTTATCATGACCAATACTTGGGAACCATTTTCACCATTGACCATAAACTAGGGAAAACATTTACATAACCCCCATACTAGGGTTCTATATTCACCTTATTCCTGTGGTCGAGATCACCCTCACCCAGTTCTTCTTCTTAGGCACCTGACTACCCTTGCCTCCTCTAAAACAACTTAAGACACATGATCTAATTAGGAATTATATTTTTTCCCCTTAAATCAGGTATCCCTTTGATAATGGGATTCAAGAATCTTATAATTAGTTCTTCCTACTGTACCTCTCTAATTGATATGACTCTCAGGATAATATCAATCATGTATTCATTTGATTATGATTTATCCTTTAATTGGTTGATTAAAAACCACCATAGATCAAGAAGAATATCTTAGATACCCCACATCAGGTATCCTACCAACTTAGTTATCCATTTAGATACCTTTTTCACTCAATTATTCATAGATGTTATGGTCCTCCTACTTCACTTATTCTTCAACAACATCCTTATCGATGATTCCATATATGGAAAAATCAAGGATCCAAACCATAGTAAGTGCCTCATACAATGTGTAATCTCATATCCTAACTTTACTTGAGTCATCCACCATATTAAACCATATGGGCCTCCAATATAGTTCAATCCCCAACGCTTCCTCACTAGGATATATTTCTCATGAGTCCCTTCTTCTTTCCCATCCATGTTACCAAAAAAGTGATGTCCACATACATATATATTCTTATTACTAGATATAACCTCTAATCATATACTATCATATTTATGTACCATCTAACAAAATAAACCAAAAATCTCTGCTCATATGTAAGTCCCACAATAACTATTTCAAGAAAACCCTCTCTTAGTAATCCTTTCTACATGAAATTAAGCATTATATAATATAATCCATTTTCCTTTTTGTTAAAATTATTGGAATCAGTCCAAGAGGTGTTGAACTAAAATTCATATAGCATGGTTATTGTTTTAGTACTTTAAAAGTCCCCACAATGGTCCTTGTCATGTTACCCTAAATTGCATGACATATCTCGTTAAGTGGAACCGAACTATGAAAGTTATGATTCTGTTTATATAGATACATAAAAAAATCCCTTTATTGGATTAATCCTATCCCAAAAATCACCTTTATTCTCTTTGTATTGATATAAATTCTATAAAACCCAACTGTTTGGTTTTAAACTATAGTATAACCATGTAACCCTAAAAGGGAGATATGAAGAACTTCTAATATATACTAATGGGAACATTCTTCAAAGATAACAATCAATAATTTCCATGAGGGTGACCAACCATGTTAATATAGATATTAGGAAAGATTTATGAACATGTATTAAATAAAGATAAGATTCCATTAAGATTAAATAACACACCCCATGTAATGAGCTGACCTCCTGTCCTTTTATTCATCATTTTATCTATTATGCCACTAGTTTTTCTAATGGACCTTACATTTGGAAAGTAGAACCAAAACCAAAAAAAATTAATAGGAGATAACATGTGTCTTAATGATAGTGGTCAAGTTGACAATAGTCATTAACCCATTAAGGATATCAATTTATCATGCACCTCTTCTTCAGAGGGTTTATTGTTGGGTTCATTTTTATGATATTTTCTCTCATGATCCCCATTAATACTCCCTATAATACAATTAGAAGCATCAAAATAACTATCTCACATTAAGATATCTGGAAATAAAATAGGCCACTAGGATGATCCATAAACTATGAAAAACTATCAATTGATATGTTAGATGTATTCTTTGGCCACAATTAAGATCATGGGCCTATGAAATAGGAAGAATTTGTTTCCCAAATACTGTTTCTAGTGGCTAGTGGGCAATTCCTTGGTGTTGGAGTATCATCAAAAGATACATATTCAAACCCTAGAGATATCCTTTTGAGATAATTCTATAGATAAACACCAATGGACCACCCCACTAGTGAATAATCAATGAAAATACAATGCTTCTGGTCACCACATCTAATCACATTGGGTGACTATTCCTACAACATGAAAACTTGTACCTCCATTTTATTTGGGAGGAGGAGGATGACATTGAATACATATTCACTATCACTTAGTATCTTCCTAAGAGGGACCCTACCATCAATCACCTCTTACAGTATAGCATGAAACCAACTCCTTAATAAAACACTAGGGAGGCTTCCTAAAAGATATCATCCCCTGTTATATATAATAGGGAACTCGGGAGGAAGTCTCACCAAGGGTGTATGTCCAATAAAGGTAGGAAACATGATCACAAATATATTCCCACCAAGGAAACCCACCAGTACATCTTATATTCCACCAAAGAGAATGATCATATCCTTGTTCACCCCAACTATGTCGACCGATGTGTCTTAGTAGGGATAAAACATGACCATTTTCATATCCTAGAAGTAATATATGATACAAATAAGTATATTACGATAGAGACCATGGAGAAATATTATATTCATGGTCCCCATTAAAAATATATCTATATATATTGGTGACTATTAGGTGAAGTCCTATATTCATTTTTGGGTCAACAGAAGTGGATTTATTCAGCATATCACGATGGACACTTAGTAGCATGCCCATAATACTAATCCCATTTGGTGAATCATAAAAAAAATAATAAAAATGAAGATTAGGGGGAGAAAAGATCCTTCTTCCTAAAAATGTTCATCAATAACACATAGTGACTGCTAAGAAGCAATATCATATTCCTAAAGCTATCATAGAATATTGATGAAATAAACCAGTGATAACAGAAGGCTAAAATTATCTCCTTACCCACATATATAAATTCCATTGGCATATCTTAGTGGAACTCACTAAAGAGTAGAACCATATTCCCTCCATCACTTATTAAACCTAATGGAATATTCTAACATCATCCAAATATCATAAGAAAATTTTATCCCTATTCATTCCAATGTTCATCTTCATATATTGGTGGCTAGTCAAGATCAGTATCATATTCACAGTCCAATAAATTTTTTTGGAGACATATTCTAGTGACAATAAGGGTCAGAATCATATCTCATTCCATATATTTGAATCCCATCATTATATATGGTTGTAACCTGTTGAGGAGTGGACCGATATAACTTTCCTTACATACGAAGACTATTAGAGTATTCCAAAAGTGGATTAAGAATAGAAGTGGGATAATATTCCAATTCCTACCAACACTTGTGAAGCACACACATATATTCCAAAAATTATTAAAGTGAAAATTCTAATCACTTTTTATGATAAGTAAGAAGTATCCAAATAGGGATTATATTTATTAGGGTTATTCCCCACACTGGGTGTCTCCAATCATGATTTAGGTCTCAAAACTAGTCCCTCAGCTATATAGATCAAGAAAAATATCTCTTCAAGATAATCTTTCAATATGGGACTGGATCTCTACTACTTCAGATGTGAATATTCTAGAGTCTCATATATATATCTTGTTAGTATCCCTAGGTTTTATATGTTCCCCATTAGTGGTAGAATCAAACTATGCCAATGGAGGTCCTCCCCATGGTACCATAATCAGTGCTTTTCAATGTCCTTCCCAGAATACATATCATGGAGTTATTCCTTATGACCATATGAATATTGGTCATTATGTTCCTTCTTATGAAACCATTTAAAAAGCTCCTCCCCATGGAATTGAGATCATACAGCAAGGAGATCATCTCCTAGATATCCTATCGACAACAAGTAACCCTGAGGTTCCTCCCCATGGAATCCAATCCAATTACCTTGGAGTTCCTACCTTTTTCATATGTTATAGAGATCCACCCTTTGATACAACATCAATATAGAATGGAGGCCCTCCAAAAAGTGTAAAATTAAAATAAAATCATATGGTTCCTCTCTATGGTAATCATTTTAAAGTTACTCCAAACAATTATATATATTCTTTGCACAAAAGTCCTTTCCATGTCAATATTACCCCAAGGAATTACTCATATCAATAGGCTCTTATGAAATCAAGGATGGACACCCATAATATCACTTAATTAATAAATGGTGTTTCACCCCCATAAATGGATGATTTTGGGTGAAATCCATCATTTATACCTCCCAAAAACCATTAATCATTGGATTCTGCTAAAGAGGTTCAAAATGAGCATGTTCCCCATAATAAAGTAGTGGGGAAAGAGTTTTATGGTCAGAAAAGGTAGAGAAACCCCTATTTTAAGATAGGGATAATTCCATGGTCAAAGGGAAATATTTTCATGAAGAAAGAGTATCAGTAATATTATATCCCTTAACCAATCTTAGATATTAAATCCTACAGGAATTAAAATATGATTTCATGTAACGCCACAACCCCAGCTACCCAGAGTCGGTGCATTACTTCGTAACATTGGCATGATCACAAATGATCAAGTCTCGAAAGACCGATTAGTTTAGTAGCCTTGGAAACACTAGATACATTCATAAGTCTTAAATTACATAATAAAGTGAAAAACTAATAACAAAGTCTTCATAGTTCACACTCATATCCTCTTCTGACTATCCCTGCATGTCATTCATAAAATACATCTTCACATCCTGGAAAATATTAAAACATTGAAAGGGGTGAGATCAGATGCTCAGTAAGGATAACAATATTGCGGAAGCTTTCATCAATAAACATATACATTTAAGGCAATGTATAACTAAAAAAAGCCTTTTAAACTTGAACTTCAACATAATATGGAAAAAGTAAAATGAGATAATGCCATTCACTTCTTCACATGGATATTCTACTGGTCAAATAATCACATGCAATATCAATAACCACTTTCATAATGATGGAATGCATAATGCCAAACTATCATAACCACGTAGCCAAGGCCACGTGCCAAGACCACAAATAAGATTTTTTCAAGGCCTTATGCCAAGACACTAGTTTGTCTCATGAGACCTGCCGATGCATCGAGGAGCTATATCGGGCTTCACCCGTCACTTATTAAGTCCAATGCATTCCTTATATGAATAGGTTTAAACATATCATAAACCATAACATAATCGTATCACATAATACATGTATAAAGAAAACATGACATTTACACATTTCAATCACAAGATATCAATACAACACATTGATATAATAAAAACACTTTCAAAACCATTTTCAATACCAAAATAAAAGAAATTTAAAACATTGTATTTATTTTTCATTAAAAAAAGTGATGGCTTGTAGAGGAAGCCAAAACTCAAATAATAGTCACGGCGGCGGAGAAGTCATTGTCGCCGCATATGTACGGAAAGAAAAACATTCCCATTTTGTCATTTAGTAAAACGCTTCGTATAAAAAGATTCCTTTTGAATAAACATACAAGTCAAAGGGGTTTATACACCGTATAAAAGAAAGTTGTGTATAAAACCAAATATGCCTCAATGAAAGGAGATTGAGACGAAGTCCTTAAAAAGTTCATTTTTAAAATAAAATAGGTCTATTATGTGTATTCACTATAGGTACACATAAAGAAAGTAAAAATACAAAATAATACATAATAATATCATGACATAATTTGAAAGTAGGAGATTAACCCAAAGAATGGAAGTTGGGTTAAGAAATTCCCTTACCTTGCGTCATGTCCTCACTCGACCGTTCTTTAACCTCCTGAATAATAAACTAGAGTTAATTTCTATTTACTTAAGAACCTTTTTCGTGTTCATTATTCCATTTATATCCCTTATTACCATGTTATGAACATTATGTATTTATTTAAGTTTATAACGGTCATTTTTTCGATCTTAGGTACTTGAGTCAAAAATAAAATTCTTATAATTACAAGTTGTTCATGTGGTGATATATCCATTATATCCAGAATTATGTTCATGATGTAGATATCATATATATCATATATATCCAGTATATACATGAATTTATAATATTACATAACATTTAGAGGTAAGAAATGAAATTCACCGTTCATGGAGACGGTAAGCCGTACCTACGCATGAACGCTTCTTTCATTTCTATTTCGTATTTAATGGAATGAAATAATAATAATATAAAGGTATAATATAGTTCCATTATAATATCATATATAATATCATTTACTCCATCCTTTGTACATCCCACATATGGCATTAACGATTCACATCACTTTGAGGGGGCGGTAGTCCGCACTTCCTAAAATGAAATTATCGCGTTTACCCTTAATGGAAATCATAAATTATTCCATAAATGAGAAATACAGAAGAATAAGTAAAACATAAACATATCATATATCATATATAAATATAGTTACATCTTAATGGCCACCTTTGAAGGTGTTATATGAGTGTTGAACAATCATCGTTTCGTGAGGCAGAAATTCGCCATCCACAGAAACCGTATGTTCTTTAAACATTAGATATAGGTGTGTGTAAGTGTAGCTAGAATACTTCTTATAACAACATCCTAGTATATTTAGGATACTGTTGTTGTTACAAAAGAAATGAATAAAAATAGTTTAGGGGGTTGGAGAAGAAAAATAAAACAAAACAACATTAGAGAAGACATTACCACAAAATCGGGTAACTCTTTTTGATTTGAGCCAAAGGCTTCCTTGGGAAGAGTTATGCCCAAAGTGAGGCTTCTAGGAGTAAGAGGGGGAAGTTTGGAGAGTATTTGGTCCGATTTTGGCCGAGCCAAATGGCTTGATAGTGTGAATGAGGTGGTAGAGGTGGGGGCCTTTTATAAGAGGAGAGGAGGGGCACTCTTGCAAAGTAAGGAAATTTTACATTATTATACAATGCTTTTCAGATTCTAAAGGTCCCACACTTATATAATTCGAGGATAAGGTGATAAGGGTTAGAAATATACCCATCCAATAGTCTTTGGACAAGTGTAAGCCTTGGAATTTACATTATATTTTCATTTTATTAAAATCGTTAAATAATGAAGTCATCGCTGCATCATCATGATGTCATAAATAATTTAATTTATTTAATGTCTAAAAATTATAAAAAAAATACTATGATGTAGGAAATCTTTTTAGATTTCCAATGACTATTTATAGTCAAAAATATGACTTGTATAACCCCATGTAAAAGTTGTTTTAGTAAAACATTTCATGTTTGTTTCATTTTTTTACTTTAACATTAAATAAATGGTATTTATGTCATTTTCCAAACAAAGTGGCTCCATAGGGTCCCCAAGTTGACCCATGTATTTTCTTGGTCGTCCATGGCACATCCAATGAGGGTAGGACATGTTTCAAGATCATCTCATATTATTAAAACATTATTTTTACCTTAAACTACACTAATTACCTCTAATCACAATTAATTAAACTTAAAAGTTACTATTCACCAAAAAATTATTTTAATCCCATTGAACCACATTTTACATCCCAATGACAACCATGTATATAGGATTTTTGAAATTAAAAACACATAAGTGGTAATATTTCATTTAAATGAAAAATTAGTTATTTAACTACCACTTAGTGGTTTCACTATTCATCAAAAATTGAAGTTTTTCAGAACAATGCCAAAATTTCACCCTAAGCTATAATTGATATTCCGAATTCAAAAATGAGGTCTATTTTACAAAATTCCAAACATATAATTTGAATTAATTAATTTTATAATTAATTCCCGCTGTCATAACAAATAGCGTGTTTTTAAGAAACAATATATATCAAAAGATTGACAATTGTTTATGTCCAATTTCAAAGTGAAATTAATTCTAATGACCACCATTGGATAAAATGGTAAAAATATATTCTAATGATACTCTAAAACCACTCAATATTATAATTTATCACTATAAATTATTTTGTTTAAAAAAGTTGTTTTTAAGTATTTTTCACTATTCATACAAATGGAAGTTCTCAGAAAATTACAAAAAATTAAACTTAGGATAATTTAGATATTATGAATACAAAAATGAAGTCCATTTTGAAATATAACATTTCTATAATTTTAAAAAGTGGTTATTACTATTCATAATGGCTAATTTGATTAGTTGCGGGGTGTTAGAACTCGAAGTTACATACAATGCAAGCTATTGCATTATTGAATGAGAAGCGTGTCATGGAAGCTCGTGGTGTTACATTTCATTCCTTTTATATGTAAGAATTTATGGGTGAATCTTCTCCATCTCAAGACCAAATATAAGCCTTATTGAGAGTTTGTTAACCCCATAAATGCTAAGAGAGAGCTATATCAAGAGGCTGACTTTGCTACCTTCTCTATAACATGGAACCCAATGTTATAGAAGTAGTATGAGAAACTATATCATGATGTCCACAATTATATAAAATCCCACAATTACAAAATTTTAGATACCCAACTTGATATGTATATCGGAGGATGGGGTGAATACAAAACTCTACATTTTATCTTTTTTGGTGTCCTTCATATATCATTGGGTAAGGTGGCATGATATTTCATTACATCATGTTAAGTCTCAATCCCATGGTTGGTATTAGAAATTTGGTCTATTTACTAAAAACATTTCATCCCCAACTATAGAAACAACATACTCAAGGGAATCGGGCTATTGATTAACTTCTACATCAATCATCCAAGAAGGTCATGTTGGCCTCTCATTTAATGAAAAAACCTGCAATGATGTACCAACCCTTGATTGAAAGAGAATCTCACCCTAAAGAGGTACAATATCCTACCCACTCCTAAATAAAGTCCTAAAAACTAAGAAAACTACAACAGTAACATCTTTAATGTCAAATGGGAGAAACACTGTCCCATATAGATGGGGGAATTTTTAAGACCACCACCACTACTAGCTTATCCAAAAAATAAAAGAGTATGTTCATGATGGTGTAATATCCAAGTAGAAACTATCCCATAGGGTTGGGGGTATTATCACCCCACCATCACCAAGGATATTGGTCTTCCCGAGATCTAGGAAAACCTCAAAAAACCATTCCTCTCTATTTATACCATTATATAATTCATTTATTTTATTTATAACAAAATCAGAGAAATAGTTTATGGAATATCTCATGATCACACTCTATAAATCACTCCCAAGTGACCATTAAGGATAAAATTAAAATCCACATAGATTTCTAAAGCCAAATCGGTTTACTATGAAACCTCAAATTATGGAAAATTATGATGTTACCCTCGATAGATATTTAGATGATTATGAATGCTCTACTACTTTAATGTACATGAGGACATGTTCCACACTACAAGATTCAGGCTAGTAAATGTTTTTGATTTATCTCTATAAAAAACACAAGCCATGAATCTAACATGGAGAAACATAGTGAGGGGGGATCTTCTCAAAATGTGTTTCACACTAAAATATTTGATAAAGGTATGCACAAGAGATATTAGAGAAAAACCCATGATCTATGAGCTCCTCAAAATATAATTCTTATTCTTACTCATCACACATTGGTGAATGATAAAGTTAAATTCATGGATATATCCCACCCACCACCAAAAAAGGTTGAAACATTTTCAACTTAAGAAAAACAAGAATATTATGAAATTGATTAGGATTATATGAGATGAATTAATATTAAATTAATTAGGTATAATATTTATATTGAGTAAAATATCCCAAGATTAGACTGATATATCTCATATAGAAAATCCCTCTCAATTAGGGGGAACCACTCGACATAAAAGAATAGAATTTGGCCATCCAACTAACTTATGGCATATAAGACCAGTAAATCGGGCCCCAATGGTCTTGGACTGCTAGTAATTCCACTATATTTGGTGAAACATACACAATTCCAAGATAGTTACTCCATATTGACTCATGATGGGTATTAATTATAGGCATAACTGTGCTAACCATTTTAGTTTTCACTCACCAGCTTGACTTAGGCATCAACATAGGAAACATTCCCATCATAACTCCTTGAATCATTTTGGTACCATACTACTTGAATGAAATCCATATAGGGGTGAAAACTATTATTCTTTCCATAGAGGAATCCATATATTGAATGTTTGGATGAAAATTCTCCTCTAAAAAAATTTGGGAGTGTGGTCTTCCTATCTTGGAATGGTACACGAGAAATGGAGAAACACTTGATACACATTGTTTATTAATTCCACCCTATGATACATATATTAGAATATTACGAGGAAATAAATATTTTGTTCTTTATAGAGACAATAGAAAGACCATTATTTAACATGCATAATAACCCGCTATTAGGGGTCTATCTTAAACTAGGAATACATTTGATGGTTAATTCCATTCCAATTAAGCTCCATACTGAGTAAATTGATGACTCTTGGTCTCTGAAACTATAAAAAAATGTGAAAATGACAGTGTATAACAATTCATAACTATGTGGAAGGTCTTTATTTACTTCTAGAACATGAAAATCCCAAAGTATAAAATATTGTATATAGGTATAGAAATTCTCAATTATGAGTTCCAGATACTTCTTATCCCATTAAAATACTCTAGTAGATTTCAATATTTTTAGCAGGTTCACAACATTTGGAAGAATATATTCAATTCTATAAATAAAAATCCTAGATTACTCAATCAATATGGTGAAAGTTCCTTGGAAAAGTGAAAACTATAATAGTCAGTCCTAAATTAGCATCGGTCTCATCCCTAACTCTAAATACTACTCAATATCATGAAATACCACATCTTGAGTAACAAATATAGTATTGAATCCCTCATAAGTAGGGAAGTAATGTGTATGGTATCTTGAAATATTAGTACTACAAGAACAATTAATATTATTTTTATAGTCAATAGGTTCATAGCTTATTTACCATATTACTCTAGGAGAACATGATTATGTGTTTAGATATCAAAAGACTCAATGAATTTATTCTAAATGATCAACCAAATTACTTCCCCTCACAATTAATGATGGAGTAAAATATCCAAGACTACATTGTATATAAATAAATCCTTCAAAATATAGTTTAATTTGGGAAAGTGAGGCTGGTTGGATCCCATCACATGTGACTTCAATCCTTGATATCCCACAAAATGAAAACAATGAATTTAATGATGTCTCAAACCATACTATATGATAATTTTATGACTAAATGAATAGAAAATTGGTCGTACATGGACATTATATAATATGGATGCAAAAAAATTAAATAATCTAGGACCTGAATTTCATTTATTATAGTAGAGGAGCCAACCTCAAGATTATAGTCCCTTAATATTTAGAGTAATTTCTATTTACTAAAAACCAAGGCATGGAAAGTGGATCCCTCATTGGTTCCCAATCTAGTCTATAAGCCTTAAAAATAATTACCACCATTACTAGGAGGATATGCACCACACCTAAAAATATAATCTTTACAAGATAAGGATCCACAATAAATCTACATATACATCATTCTATTAATGAAATATTATACTGATGATGAAGAGATATATATACCTAATTTCCCCAACTACAATAATTGAAGTGTCCATATAGGTTAGGGTGGATTAAATTTTTGTTGAACCTAAGGACTAGGATTTTTTCTAAAGTCGTACAGATAGATGAATCCTAAAGGTAGCACTCTTGTGAGGCCAACATTAACACTAATTTGACTGTGAATCTGTCAATGCCCGATCAGAACTGATTATATGGAAAGGCCAACTGGTAGAAAGAAATAAAACCCACCCATATTAAAATACAAGTCGGTAACTTCAACCCAACCCATATATGAAAAAATTACTCCAAGATGTAGGATTCTAGAAAAGGGAGGGTATGTAGTCGATGATATGGAACACTGTCCATGTCATTACTCCAAATGACCTTGAAAATACCCTCGAAGTCCATAAAGAAATATATAAAATCATTTTTTGCTTCTTATAAAAAAAATTAAGAAAGAAACTCCAGTTATTAGAGACCACTAGGTTGAATTCCCAAATGAATGAAAAATAGCATATGATCTAGGAATGTTCTCTTTCATTCTCATGAGAACATCTACAACTGATGAACCTGGTCATTCAGAAAAGGGATATGATTCTGATAGATATAATGATTCCCCTAATAATAATTCCCCCATTTCATCATTGAAATATCAAGATTTTAGTCTATCATCAACCCCTAATGCTGATGAAGAGGATAAAGAATACCTCAAGGATCCTCTTCCAGTATTCACTACTGATGATTTCAGATTGGTGAATCTGGGTATGAAACAAGATTCAAGGCCTACATTGACCTGGTTCACAATGACTCTCAAAGAGTAGGATACAAACATATCCTTATTTAATAAGTATTGATATATGTTTACATAGAACTATATAACTATTCTTGGGTAATATTACTAAGTGGATATGCACTATTTTGGTATTTTTTGTGACCACCATGTTAACAAACAAACATAAAGTAGAATGACTCCTACATTTTCATCCACATCAGAGGCTTAATTTTATTAATTTGATCAAAGGAAGATTTCATCTAGGAATTTTGAAACCTAAAAGTATCAATAATATCATTATTATCTTGAAGAATAATGGTAAAATAATATATTTCATTGGTATTAGGGATCTCAACCAATAATATCAAAATGATGATTTCTTAATCCCAGCCATTAAAATGTTAATTGATATAACAACTAGATTCCAATAACTATCCTCTATAGATATATATTTAGTTGTAACTCACTCTTAATTTCTCACAATGTTGAGGAGATCACTACATTTAGGGAAACCCAAAGGGTATACTATAATCCGTTAATTCCTTAGTGCTAAAAACTATTGGCACCACAAATCAGTATTTTGTGCACTATATCTTCAATTCCATCCTTGTAAAGATAATAGAATTATATGTGGATGATCTGGTGGTAATTTCTTAACAAAACATTTACCATGTTTTTTATCATTATTCAGTTTTCAAAAACCTGTGAAAACATAACTTAAAGATAATCCCACTAAAATGTGCCTTTGGGGTGACATCAGAGAAGTTTATTTTCTTCTGGGTATGCCATCATGACATCAAAGTTGACATAAAAAAAGACAATGTAAATAATTTATATCCTTGAAACCTAAATGAGGTGATCATCCTCTAGGGTAATATTTCTTATATCAGATTGTTTATGTAACATTGTAAATTTTTGTAAGAACACTATATTCGAAAACTTATACAACACGCTACACAGAGCATAAACAAAGCATGAAATATCATTATATGACTATTATAACCTTGTTTTTATATTGATGAGTATTAATAGGGTTAAACACATTATGAACATATTTATTAAGGACTTATATAATGCAATTATTAGTAATAAATATATACTTAAATTTCAGTAAAATTATTTTATACCTCAAAAATAAATTTTCTTCAAAAATGGATTTATTATTTATGTTGCGTGTGGGAATTATAATTAGTAAATAAAAATTTTAGATATTTTATTTTATAAAAGTAAAATAAATTGTGAAATTATAATATTAAAATTAACATAGGGAATTTTTTTGGATATCTCTTAAAGGGTTGATTTTCATGAGAATAGTAAAAATACAGATTTTTATTGAAATCTGTATTTTTTGTTTCAAGAATTTTCAAAGTAAATTTTTTATTTAAAATAGTATAAAAGTGAAATTTGTTATATTATATATTTAATAATCCAATTAATCTCATTGGAATCAATTATTTAGTTTAATTTAGTATAAAAACATTTTTATACACAAAAGACATTTTCCTGAAAAAATATTTTTCATTGTGTTTTGTGTTTTAATCTTATATTAACTCATACCAATAAAAGAAATTAAATAATTAAAAATGGATTCTATATTTGGATATAGGAAGTCAAAATTTTGTAAACAGTCCTCTTTTATATTTGGTCGTTATGAATAATAACCATTGTAAATTATTGCAAACACGGTAAGGGTGAATAAAGTAATTAAAGTAAAAAATAATATGATAAGGAATAAAAAATAACAAAACATTTGATTTTATAAACATTTGCTGGTTAATTTAATATATTTAATTACAATTCTCAAATATATGAACTTTTTTCATATTTCTTTCATTAGGACCTTAATAATAATTTACAAAAATGATAAATACAAAATGGAACTCTCTTGACTTTGATAACTCTACATTTTTATTATAAGGTTAAAAAGTAAGAAAATTTTTGTTATAAAAGTTTATCTTGAATATGAAAGTATATTTTTATTATCATAATTTATTTTAAATTTTTATTTATTTAATACTTAGCATAAATGCTTATGTAACACCGACATGGTATTTATTCAATAAATAGAAAAATAAAATAAATGACAATAAAAATATTAAGATTAAAAAAAATGGATGACTTTTTTTATTACATGGATTTTATAGATACATATGAAATATCAATGATTTTTTAAAGTATTATATTATAATTTAATATTTTTCTTGATTTAGTTAAATTCAAACTAAATGAATAGTGTAAAAATGATATTAATGATATTTTATAATAAATAATATTTTATTAAATGTTTTAAAATTACTAAAAAAATTATATTAATTAAACTTAATAGGATATGGTTGAAAATATCAATCTTTGTCCATTAATAGATTATTTTTCCCTTTTATGGAAACATTTATGACCCTTAAAGTATAATAAACAATAATATTGTTGTAATTGTCAAAAGGGATAATTAGGGGTTAAAACTAAAATACAAGGGTGATAACATAACCAAAACATTCCCAAATTTTATTATTTGAAATTATTTTAACTAATCATCATATTATATTATAATTATATAAATTTTTATAATTTGGATATAAAAAATATTTTATATTAATTTAACACTTTATGAAAATCCAAGAATTCCCCACCCCTCACTTAAAAAACACTTCTCTATTTTATATACGACACATTAAGAAAACTATATCAATAAAACCTACCCAATTCCATAATAAAAATATTTTTCCAAGTTATAAATTTTTTCTACCATATGAAATAATAACCCGAGGTCCCTTAATAGAAGATCTAAAGGAACTCTTTGGAAGGAGATATAATCATCTTTTATGGCTCTTTAAAATTTATTTCTTCTTCAAATTCTAATCAATTATACCTATATTAAAATAATAAATATAGTATCATAAATATAATTATATTTTATTATGATTATTTGACAACAATTTACCATCTATTTTCCCCCTTTAAAAAGGAAAAACATCGCTCATGCGTACGTGTGGCTGATCGTATCCACATCGCAGTGAAATTCATTTTTCAGTACCATTTTACTTTAATAGTTATAAATATATAAATAATGAATATATATTATATTTATTACAGATATAATATTCTATAATTGTAATATCATATATAAATACTTACCTTCTAATCTATTGGAACATGATAATATCGCTCTTGTGTACGTGTGGACTACCACCTCTATGAAGATATTTGATATGTTTTTCATTTAGGTATTATATAGATTGTAATAAAGAGAGATATAATGAATATATATATAAAATATATAAAATAATAATTTTTTAGAAAGTAAAATTATAATTTACCTTTCATTCATTCCATCCGTCAAAAAGTGAAAATAATGTTAATGCGTATGTACGGCCTATCATCTTCATTAAGGGTGTAATTTATTTTCATATATATAACTTTCGTAGTTAAATATAAATATATATAATGAATATATATGATATTTATAACAACATTAATATTCTATATATTATGGAACCATGATCAATGTACAATTACCAAAACTACCAAACCAAAACATACTTTAAAAATGAAGTAGTTATCACCTGAAAAGTTATTTTAATAAAGAATTGTCAATAAATGGGTCATAAAAGGTTATAATTAAGTAATATGTGGTATTATATATACAATTATGGTATTATAATAGTTTTATAAAATCTATATTTTTTATATATGAGGTTTGAACACATGCAAAAAAGTCATACGTAAGGTAAGGGTTTTCTCAACTCAATTTCCATTCATTGGGTTATACTTATACATCATCGACTATGTTATGAAATTATTATGTATTAAATTACCTATGATTTTATTATGTTTTATTTTATCTTAATGAATTTTGTATTAATATTTGATACAAATAATCACTTAATTTTTTAATTCCCACTCTAATGATATGATCTTTGTAAGGGATTTCATCTTAATTTCCACTCTATTGAGACATATTTGGTATTGTGCACCGATTAATTATTATATAGTTTATATAATAACCATATGATTTATTTAATAGGAAAAAATATTTATTCATGATTATTAATTTTTCAATTCATGTTTATTTTTTCAATTGGTTACAATTTGAATGTTTCCAATGTAGTAAGGATTTCTTTTACTATCTTATTTTTAAGAATTATATTATTTTCATTGAAGGAATATTATAATATATTGTTATTAACATTAAACTATTTTATTATAATATGGATATTTCAGGATTTTCTATATTTTATTCAAAATTTTCTTCTCTTTTTCAGGTCAATTAATAAAAGAAATCTTAAAAGGAAAATTTGATCTTATTTCTCTTTTTGATCATGTATATTTTTCTTCGAGTTCCATATTCTTCAAAATTGTTTTAAAAAAATTATTTTTTTACTTAGATGATTTATTAAGAATATTTTTTATTATCCTTTAATTTTTAAATTATTTTAAAAGAATATTTTTAATGTTTTCCCAAAATAGTAATTTTTAAATTTCTTTATAAGAACTCAAAAAGAAATGTTTTATTTTAAATGTATATAACTTTAATAGGATTTCTCATCACCATATCCATTTTATACTCTTCAGTTTCTAATGAATGTTTTCAATGGTACAAAAATAAAATTATTTAATTAAATATTTTTTTATATTTTACTTCCATTTTATTAATTTTTCTAAAGGACATTATTTTATTAAAAAACCTATATTTTCGATGTATCGATGGTCGTCTCTTATCTATTATTAATTTTGTGGTAATTTATTTACTATTGAAATAATAAATTTATTTTGATCATTGTACATTTAGATTCTATTTAATAAACATATTATTTGTTTCATGGATGTGATTATTTATTAACCATATACCATTTCTACATACAGTGTTTTATTTTAAAATTTCTTTGATTCACTTGGAAAATTTTTATATTATGTATTATTTATTATATACTTAAATTTATTGATAAGTAATATTGTTTATTGGTTAAATTGAACATTAAATATATGAGTAATTCTTTGGGCATGTATTTAAGTGTAGAGAAAAGATTTATATATCCCTTTGATGCATGAACATGCCTCCTAAGACAAATATGTTTTCAAAAATGAATGTGTTTTCGGTGTTTACAACTCATAAATTAAAATATCTTGGAACAAGGTCTTGAAAATATAGATATCTTGATTTCTAGGATCATAACGTCCAATATGAAGATTTTTCTTCATTGATAGTTCTGTTTTCATTGTTGATGAGATTATTCCATAGATATTATCCATAGATGCATTTCTTTAACAAGTTATTGATTAAATGGAATGCATTTTCAGTTATTTACCTTTTCATATTGATTATATCTTATATATTGCTGATATCTTATGTTTTTAATAACCCTTAATGAAAATATAAACTCACTTTTTTATTTTTATTTTCAATTCCCCATGATATAAAGAAGGATATTAGAATTAATATCAAGGTCGAAAGAATGATTATTATACTATGTATTTTATATTTCTAATAAAATATTTTATATTATAGGTATCTAGTTTCAAAGACTATTAAACTTATCGATCCTTCATAATGATTTCACATTTATATATACTAATATAATAAAGTAGACACCATATATGGGTCACTATATTTGGGGTTATTACACTTTATAACCAACCTCACTAGAAAAGTTTTACCTATCACGAGGTTGGGGAACAATGTTATCAAATACTAGTGGGCTCACTATTGTTAATAATCATTAAATGATCTCAAATAGTACATCATGCACCTTCTAGTCTTGATGTTACTTGTAGGAAGGAAACCACTTAACCACTATGTGGAAACCTTTGAGA
This sequence comes from Viscum album, assembly GCA_963277665.1. Classification (NCBI taxonomy): domain Eukaryota; kingdom Viridiplantae; phylum Streptophyta; class Magnoliopsida; order Santalales; family Viscaceae; genus Viscum; species Viscum album. The sequence continues at coordinate 1,489,674,933 of OY728152.1, read as the reverse complement.
GATCACTTGGAACACTATTTTCTTATAAGAATAACATAGTTATGTAAGGACCTGGGATTTACATATATAAATATTACATAGTTTTTAAGGAATATTCTATACATGTCATACAAACTCACCTAAGGACTATAAAGCTTTAATGTATTTCGGTCCTAGACACAAAACCTTATTATTTATTGAAATGTATTCAACATATACCAAAAATATCTTCCCATGTAGTACTTTTCTTCGACAAACCCTACATAAAACATTTCTTCTTAACACAGGGAAAAGAAACATATGAAAAGTGATCTCATATTCTCAAAAAGGGTAAATAAGGGGGAAATCAGTATTTCATGAGCATAATGTTATGAAAACATGAGAGTGAATTTTTAAAATCATACCTTACATATCATAGATCATAAACTAGGGTCATTTCATAAGTCTTGGATTTTCATAAGACATAAATAATAATGAAATCATATAAATGAACCATGAGAACATAAAATTGGAATAAGTTATATATTTATAGAATATACATAATAATAAAAATTTATTTCATTATTATTAAAGGTTCATTGGAAAAACTATCATAGTGGAATGTGCTCAATTCCAAAACCATCATAGTTTCAAGATTCACACACAATATTATGATCGTGGAAAAATCCCCTTATTGAACTAGGATCACTCCCCTTTCGAGTACTATTTATCTCATGAGATATTAATACTTTACCAAATAATGGGAGGGATATATATGTCTCACCCATCACATAATGACAATCATACATACATATACCCTAAAAACATAAAAATTTATTCTATCAGAAACCATGAAAATAAATGTGGTTCATGAACATTTTATCATAGTATACACTACAGAAATGAAATATGATTCATTATAAGTTCACATTTCATAATATCATAAACCACGAAAAATTAAGTGTGATTCATAATATTTTTGTTAGGATATAACCTATGGAAGAGAAAAAGTTTTCATAAACATCTTTTCATCATAAACATAAACTATCCACAGAAACAATATGAATAGTATCCTAGGAACATCTTCTGAGTAAACCATAAGTGACATCAAAGGATTTCATCTTAGATGGAATGTGATTTTGAAATATCACTTGGAAAGATTATTGAGGAAAATAATATTTCCAATTTGAAAAATACTTTTTAAAATATAATACAATTTTAAAATATTTTTCTTTCAAAATAAACTTTGTAACATAAATGAGAATATTTAAAAATAATTTATAACATTTGTTGAGAAAAATATCCTATAGAATTTAAATTTTTAAAAGTTAAATCATTTTAAAAATATTTTTCTTTAAAAACAACCTTTGAAAGTTATAAAGGAATCATTAAAATCATTTATAACATTTCTTAAATAAATTATCCTTTCCACTTCAAAAAACATTTTTTCAGAACATAAATAATTTTAAAAATACATTTCTTTTAAAATAATCTTTAATACATATAAAGGAAAATAACATGAAGATTATTTTAAAAATATCCTTTAAACAAGGAAAAAATGGTTATAATGTCTTTAATAAATCCTTTGGATAAGGATAAAAGAATTGAAAATATTTTCAAAAGACATTGTTATAAAATAAAAAAGTTATTCAAATGAAGAGAGAAATGACATAATTTTTTATAAAAACATTCCTTTAAATACTTGAGTACATAAAGAGTTTAAAAATATTGGAAAACATGTATTCTTATGAAATAATCAGAGGAGAATGAAATTCATGATGTTTTTTTGAAAACAGATCATAATATTTTATCTTTCAAAGCATAATCATAAATAATTTTGATAAACAATGAGATTATAACATAAAAAGCCTATCCACTTTGGTAAATTTTGAATTGTAAACCCCATTAAATCATGACAAAAAAATAAATTTAAATATAATAAATAGGTGTATATTCATGGTATAAAGTTTAAAAGGGTTAGTATGTGTGATTTCCTGACTGGGGTTCCATGCCCTGATGTTTCGAGTTGGTCTTCTATGTATCCTCAATTGCAGCTATTTATATGTTAGAGGCTTCTGACTAGTAATAAGTGTCTAATATCAATCATGGAGATACTATAACATCTTTATTTGAGTAAAACCAAATTTTAAAATAAATAATCAATAAACAAATCACGATATAACATAACTAAAATAATCTAATATCCCAAGATGATCAAAACTAAAAATACAATGTCAAAACTAAATAGTAGATATGCCATTCTAGAGTATGTGCCAAATATAAAAATTGGACAAAAAATTAAATACCACAACAGCTCCAAAATGGGTCATGAACCAATTATGGTTACCTCATCCATGATCCATCCCAAATCATCAATATAATACATATCCTTTTCCATTGTCCTATCCTCTAACTATTAAATCTATTCAGGTACCGATCAGGAAACCCGAGTAGGGTATGAGTGCAACTCAGTTGGCCACCACCATTGGTGTCTAAAACAATATCTAGTTAAAACAATGTATGCAGTTGTATAAACATAAAAAAACTGGAAATAAAGTAAAAAATTTACATTTATTCATTTACTCTTTATTTAACCACATATCACTCGGGTTTCCAAGGACCCCCAAATTCTATTCATATACACAAATTATATATTACCATTCATATTCTCATAATTCATGATTGAATTTCCATGTTACCATTAATAATTACATAATTGAATGAACCTCTTACCATTCATATTTCAGGGATGAATGTCCATGTTACCATTCACTATTTCATTATTCATGATTTAATGTCCTTGTTACCATTTATTATTTCCCAATTCAATGATCATGTTACCATTAAAAATTCATAATCGAATGACTATGTTACCATTCATAATTTTATAATTGAATAACCATGTAACCATTCATCTAAAAATAATTAATTCAAAAATTAATTATCCACATAAAGTTCATTACTAATGAAAAAATTAGTTAATCATACCAATATCATTAAATGACTCACCAATTAATTAGTGATAAACATCTCATTAAATAATTCAATGATTAATTAATCATCACAATCTCATTACTAATTCAATAATTTGTCCATCACATAATTCCCCTTAATTAATAACATCCATCCCATTAATTAATTGACCAATTAATTAATAAATATCCATAAATTCGATATCCCATAATTAATTCCATAATTAATAATCTATTTCACAACCTCAATACTTCATAATTAATTCCACAATTCATTATCACAATTCACAAATCTCAATATCTCATAACCAATACCAACATTATTTATCTCATTCACAATCTCAATACTTCATAATTAATTCCAAAATTAATTAACTCATTTCAAAAATCTTAGTATTTAATGATTAATTACATAATTAATTATCTCATTCTAAATATCAATAATTCATAATTAATTCCATAAATAATTATCTGAATTCACAAATCTCAATATATTATATTTTATTCCATAATTATATATCCCATTCACAATATTAATAAATCATAAATAGTTCCACAAATAATCATCTCAATTCTCAAATCAAAATATGTCACAATTAATTATCTCAAATCTATAATCTCAATTATCCCCAATTTCACATATCTCATAATTAATTAATTCAAAAAATAAATTATTTCAATCAAGAACTCAATTTATAATAATTTAATAGTAATTATAAAATTACATACACATAATTGAAATAAAGACATTTATATTTTAATTATAGACCACATTATTTAATTCATTTACAATTCTCGCTAATGGAAGAATCTCCAATTTATATGGAATAATTGGGTAGAATGATATCTGGATTTCAAACCCTATATCAAGATTGAATGAAAAAATATCCCTTATATCTAGATCTATATACACAATTCATAGATCAAGATACAAAATACTATTTATAAATCAAGTCAAAATTTATAAGAACAACCCTACAATGGATTGGAGATGAAATGAAAAGATAAAGGAAACCACACAGGATAAGATCCCCTTATCGGGAGGGGTGCATATCTTCAATCCAAGATTTAAATCCCCAAGAAAGTAATTTAGAGTGGCTAGAAAACTCTTCATGAGGCTCTAAAATTAATATAATTAAATTATGGGTCAAGCTAGGGTGTTTAGGGTATTTGACGTGGGCTTGGGAATTATTTTAATAAAATTCGGTGGATTAAAATCTCGTACACACAGCTTCCTTTAACCGTCAGCCTTAACCATGTACCTAGTATATGGGGTGAACGGTTTTTCCTAATAGGGTGCATGGTAACGAAAACTATTTTTTAGCCATGAAAATCCTCTTCGTTTCTGTTTGTAGGGTTTACTGGGTTGGGGCGCACGGTTCGGGAAAACTGTGCGCCAACCATGAACTACCCATCCTTCTTCCATATTTTTGAAAATTACACCAAAAAACACCCCATGTTAAAAACTAAATAAAAATTACTCAACACTAATCAAAATAGTACATGTAACCTATCCCAAGACATCTCCAAAAAATTATGGTGTTTTACAATCTCCCCACCTTATAATAGTTCATCTTCAATTTGTACTCTCATGTAACTCTGAGATTCAGATTGAAAAATATTGGGTTATGAGCCTTAATATCTACTTATCTCTCCAATTTTATTCCTGAAAATGTCCATGTTTCTATAATACATGAACTATCATCATTTTCATTCCCTACAACACTTTCTCACTATGATCCCACACTTGTATTAGATTCTCCTCAAAGGACACTTCTATATCAAGCTCAACATCATCCAAATTGATCACATGAGAAGGGTTCTGGTGATACTTCTAAAGTTTTGACAAATGGAAAACATCATTACTATCATTGTATCTATGTGAAAGATCAAATTAGTACAATGCCTACCATATTCTCTCCACAATCTCAAATATTCCAACAAACCTCAGTGTCAGCATGCCCTGTCATTGAATCTGACAGTGACCAAACCTAGGTAAAACCCAAAGGAATAAACAATCACCCTCTTTTAACTCTATTTTTCTTTAACATATATTAGCACATGGAATCTTTCTACTATGAGATGTAGCTTTACTATTCTGAATATGAAAACCTACTTTGGAGTCTCCTTTACGTGACTCGACCCTAACAGCTTAGACTCACCTTCCTCCATCTAGAATCGATATGTTATGAATGACCTATCATAAAGTGCCTCAAATGGTTTCATATTTTTAGTTACCAACTAAATTTTGTCATTGGTAAACTCCACAATTTCAAGGTTCCTTTCTGAAGTCCCACCAAAGTCAAGAACACATTCTCACAACATATCCTCAATAACCTGTATTGTAAACACTAACTTTACATCTTTTAGTGGGTGGAAATTCATACTACACAAATCATGCATACTAAGAGAATTCTTTAATACCTTGTATATGTATGAAGTATAACGTGATTCGTAGTCAGAAACAAAAGTTTGTGGCACCCCTTGAAAAAAAAATTTCCCCTAAACATACAGATCTCCCAACTACCCTACTGAGAAATTATCCTATATTGAAATGAAATGTGATACCATTGTAGAATAGTCTATAATAACCCAAATAGAACCATTATTATAAAGATTTCTTTGTAGACCCACCACAAAATCCATAATCACATTGTCCAGCTTCCATTCCGAAATGGTTAATGGTTGTAGTAAACCACCAGGTCATTGATGCTCATCCTCCACCTACTGACAGGTTTAGCATCATTTTAATAACCCTGCTATCGCATTTTTCATGCCTAAACACCAAAATTTCCATCACAGTTCACGGTACATTTTTTTCAAACTTGGATGTACCACCCACTTCAAGGAATGAAACATACAAATCAACTCCTCTTGCATGCTTGTAGGCATAATAACCCAATTCTATATATAGATGGTATCATCCTCATTTATGATTTAATCGGAAGGTGACTCCCTCATTCAAGGTTTTCCTTCATGTTTAAGCACTCTAGATCCCCATATTCCTATTTATAATCCATTTCAAAGGTACAATATTGTCTAAAACTCATACCAGAATCATCTTACCCTAAATATAATTAACCAAATCATGCATCTCATTAAGTAATATCATCATCTTCCACTCAGCACTAGACACCAAAACTGCATCACTCTGAGTTTTCTTGCTCAGAGTTACATCCACATTGTTTCCCTTCCCAAATGTATATGCTAGCTCAAAATAAAATTACTGCATATACTCAACCCATCTTCACTATCAGAGATACAAATATCATTATGAGAATTTATAATTTAAGCTATTTTTATCCTTATACAGTGTAAAATTTTCTCCTAACATATAGTCTCACCATCACATCAAGTCATAAACAACTGCTTCCAACTCAAGGTTCTGTGTAGGTCAGTACTGTTCATCTGGCCTTAACTACCAAGACATATATACCTTAAATCGGTCTCCTTGTAATAACCCAGCTCCATGTATGATCCTAAAAGTGTCACAAAACAACATATACTCCTCACCTGGGTCTGGTAGGTTCAATATTGGCATTGATTTCAATTTCATATCCAACTCTTGTAATGCCTTCTCACATTATTCCAACCATTTGAACATTATCCCCTTTTTGATAAAGTGTGATAGAGGTTCTTCCAATAAATAAAATTACTAATTATCCTCTGATAATATCCTTAAAACCTTAGAAAGATATGGATAGAAAAAAAAAATCTTGGGCTACTCCCAAGAAACCACTTCCTAAACCTTATGTATGACAAAAAATAGAGCTTCCTCTGAGATGATGTGACACAAGAAGTGTACCTGACCAATGAAAAACTAAAACTTAAATAGTGTGGTGTATATAAAATTCTATATCAGTTTACTTAGGATGATGTAAATGTGTTGGGAATGATCATCATGATTCTTGGAGTACACCATGATGTCATCAAGAAACACTAACAAAAAATGGTCTAGGTATAGATAGAATATTCCTTTCATCAAGTCAATAAACACTACGAGTGAATTTGTTAACCCAAACTGCATTACAAAAAACTCATATATTTCATAACTACATATGAAAGGAGTTCTAAGTATATGAGATGTCTAAACTATCAATTGATGATTCCCTGATCTCACATATATTTTTGAAGATACACAAGATTCTCTAAACTAGTCAAAAACATCATCTATATGTGGAAGATGATACCATTTTTTCACTTTCATCTGGTTCAACCTTCAGTAATAAACACATAAGAACAAACTCCTATCAACCTTATTGAAAGAAATAACTGATGAACCCAAATTAAATATACTTGGATAGATAAATACCTTATCCTCCAACTCCTCAAGATGAGTATTGTTCTGCTGAAGCTATGTATGTTCCATTTTGTAAAGTGGTCTATAAATTGGCTCAGCACCCTACATGATCTCAGTAGTAAATTCACACCTCTCTCTGGTGGAAAACCTGATAAGTATTAAGAAAAAAAATCCTAAAATCGATCCAATAAAGGTGAAAAGACATCCTTCTTTACACCTTCATCATCCAGTAATATAGTAGAAACCAGGGTTGTAAGCTCTCACAATTTTTTATGAATTGGATATTCTCGGTAATCCATTATATCCCACTCTCCTTAGTGAATATACTTCTCACCCTTAAGTGACATGAAATTAACTCTCTTTTGGTAAAAATATATGTGGGATATGTATACTACTAACCAGTCCATTACCATAATTAGGATAAATCCTGAAATGTCAAGGAAATAAATATCCCACAGAAAACTATACTATCCAACCACGAGAAGAAATCCCTTGAAAAAGAAAATGTCTCTCAACTGTACCCCCAATGGTGTATCTATCGTCAACACCCCACTCATAAACTTCACCACCAGGCTCAAAACATTCATATTTTTTTCATAAATAAATGAATGAGATGTTATAGTATCAAATAAGAAACTACATAACCTATAATCTACATGAATAATACCTATAATTTTCAATGGTCCATCCTCACTATCCACAAGAGTGGGTTTAATGGCTTGAAACTGGCCTACCCCTATACACAGTGATGTAGCCTGAGTCCCCTATGCTACACCACTCTGATGACATGGGTTATATTTCCCAGATGCATTGTATCCACTACCTCTTCCTCTATAACTAGTAAAACTATATATGTTAGACTTATGGGGTACATAATGTCCCCTTCCCACACCCTAGTCCTGTCTAGATCTTAAATCAGTATCCGTCTATCACGAGTTCTGGAAAATCCTCTGTAGATGTATAATATTTTTAGAGCCTTGGAACTCTACCATTGGTCAGAGAAAATATCTCCAGATGTTTTATAACCTAACAAACTGGTGACAAATCACTTGATTATGATCCTTAGCAACTGATCCCTCTGTCTGGGTACTCCACTTCCCACTGCACCAGATAATTTTTTCAGAGATGGTTCTTACTCTCAAAAGGCATACCTCATGACTGTTTATATGGAAACACAAATACTACATTGGAATCCTCCCTCAGGTTCCCCTTAACTATGAGAGCATGATCCACCACCTTAGCAAACATCTTTACCCAAAAATGGTTATCCTAGGATATAATATCAGATTTAAGTCTGTCCTGGAATTGCCTTGTCTTGACTACCTCATACTCTTCCAATGCATGTTAAAATCCTTTCCTATTTTTAAAGTGTCTATAATATCCATCATGGAAATACTCCCATGGGATAACCTTAGGAACATCATTACTCTCTCCTATATCAATTTCATTTGATATAAGTGCTCTATGAACTTATCCAATAATTTATTCCATAACATACCATCAGCCTTTCGAGTCAAAGACAAAAATTCCCACCAGTGCTTCACTTATCCACATAGAATATAAGTAGCCAACGGACCCTCCCCCTAGTAAGAGGCTATAAATGTTCTTGTATAATCTGGGTGGACTCAATCCTGAATTAATATTCCTCAGGTCCACCCTCTTTAGTAAAATTTTGATGGTGATGCAACTGAAACCCACATATGATAGCATAAATACTCCTCACAACATTCTCTGGGTATCCATCCATAACATTCATGAAGTGGGTGAAGTTCTCTTGGAACGTCTCTCATTCTTCCCCACCGAACAATATTAGTACCTTCAGTTCACCTACTTGTAGATCATCTCTATCCATAATATATTATAATCCTCTCAACAAGCATTATCATGGAAGAATAACTCTACAATTAAAAACACATACCTTAGAAAAAATTTTAAAATATCAAAAATTTACAGGAAACACAATATGCCACAAAAAATTCATTTCTCCATACCGTTCCACATGGTCAAATCCAAGGCATTATCACTACCCTTAACAATTAAACTCCTAGGTCCTAGTTAACAAGGGGAAAAAAATTATCATTATTCATATTTCTCATTTAGAAAACCATTTATTCTCATCCTAAATAATTGTACAATATCTCAAAATTTCATGTTAGGCCTGATTTTCATTTTAGTTTCACAAGAAAGGAAAAACCTTTCAAGTTGAATAACATATCCATAACCCATTTTCCCTTGTGTGTCTAAAATAACGCATTTCAAAAAAATCCTGAGTTCCTAGAATGATGTAATAAAACTAAACTATAATTACATATAATTCCATGAGTCAAATATCAACAAATCTTAGAAAAAATAATCACAACACACCACAACTGTGTCACTCAAGGAGAAATTATATTAAGCTCTAATAGATAACAGAAATAACAATAATCCCACCCTAGGTACTTGGGTTTTCCCATATACATGGGTTAGCTACTCCCATGCACAAGATCATAACCAAGACCTGACTCTTCCTAGTCCCATATCTACCTTTACCAAATTGTAATAGAAAATAAAATAAAAAGAAAAATGGGCTCTAATACCACATTTTTACACCCTGACCAGGGTACCATGCACTAGTTCCCCGAGTCAGTCTATTACATGACCTCAAACATGCCTCACCGTAAACTAGAGGCTTCAAACTAATAGTGAGGGTCTAATATCAATCATGGAGAAAATATACTCTCTTTATCATACAAATACCACAATGGAAAATAATGAAGAAATATCCTAATGATGATATAATATAACATTAAATAATTTAGTATCACAAGATGACCAAAATAGGAAATACAATATCAAAACTAAACAGTAGATATGATATGCTAGAGTACGTGGAAAGTGTAAAAACGAAACTCAAAAGTAAAGACACTAACAACACCTAAGTGGGTCATGGACCATGTTTGGTTCCCTCATCCATGATTCATCACAAATCAATCATAAAACATAGGGAATTTCCCTTTATCTAGTCCAACAACCATGAAATCTATTCATGTACTAATTAGGCAACCCGAGTATTGTGTGAGTACAACTAAATAGAACGACTCCAACGAAGTCTAAAGCAATAACAATTCAAAATAGGGTATGTGGATGTAAAAAAATAAAACCAAGAAATAAATTAAATGGTTTTCATATATTTATTTACTGTTTATTTAACCACAAATCACTCAAGATCCCTTGGACACCCAAATTCTTTCTATTTTTACCATTCATATTCTCATAATCTATGATTTACTTTCCATGTTACAATTCATCATTTCATAATTGAATGTCCATGTTACCATTCATATTTCAAGGATGAATTTATGTGTTACCATTCATAATTACACAATTGAATGACCATGTTACCTTTTATAATTAATAATTTAATTACCATGTTACCATTCATAATTTCAAAATTAAATGGCAATGTGACCATTTTTCAACACATAATTAATTCAAAAATTAATTATCCAGATAAATTTCATTACAAATTCAACAATTAATTAATCATATCAATATCATTAATTAATTCACCAATTAATTAATTATATCAATCTCATTAATTATTTCAACATTTAATTAATCATCTCAATCACATTAATAATTAAACAAATAGTTCATCACATAATTCCCATAAATTAATTCCCCAATTAATTGAGCACATAAATCCCATTAATTAATTCACCAATTAATTAATTAATATCTAAAAATTTAATACCACATTATTTATTACATAATTAATTATTGCATTCTCAATATCAATACTTCATAATTAATTCTGAAATCAATTATTTTAATTCAAATATTTCAATATCTCATAATTAATTCCCTAATTAATTATGCTATCCACGATATTAGTACATCAATATTAATTACACAATTAATTATCTCAATTCAAAAATCTAAATATCTCATAATTAATTCCAAAATTAATTATCTCACCCATAATCTCAATAATTCATAATCAATTCCACAAATTATCTAAATTCAAAAATCTCAATACCTTCTAGTTAATTATCTCATTCACAATATCAATACGTCATAATTAATTCCAAAATTAATTATCCCAATTAAAATTTCTCAATATATCATAATTAATTCAAAAATTAATTATCTCAAATCTATAACATCAGTTACCCCCAACTTCACAAGTCCCTTAATTAACTAATTTAAAAAATTAATTAATTCAATCACGAACTCAATTTCTAAGCCTCTAATAGCAATTCTACAATTATATCAACATTATTGAAATTAAGACTTTTGATTTTAATTATAGACCACCTAACTAAATTCATTGAAAATTATCACCAATAAAAGAATTCCCAATTCATATAGAATAATAACATAGAACGAGATTCAGATCTCAACCACTAAATCAAGATTTAACAAATCAAGATCCCTTCAATATAGATCTAGCTAATCAATTCCAATATCTAGATAGAAAAAACTATATCTAAATCTAATAAAAATATGTAAGAACAACCCTACAACATATAGAAGAATAACGAGAAAGAAAAAGGAAACCACACTGGATAATATCCTCTCATCGGGATGGGTGCATATCTTTAATCTGAGCTTCAAATCACCAAGAAATATGGTTGGAGTGGATTGGAATACCTAGGATGGGATCTAGAATTGAGATAAACTAATTATGAAAAAACATAGGAAATTCATGGGTATAATATGGGGACTCAATATTATTTTTAAAAAAATAAGTGGATTGAAATCTCATACGCACAATTTGCTGCCTTGGGCACATAGTTTTCCCATAACTGGTTCCTTTACCATGTACCTATTATAGGTTTTGCATGGTTTCTCCTAAGAGGTTTCATAGTTAGACAAAACATGATCCATCTATGAGAACCCACTTGGTTTGGGGTAGTATGGTCGACTATCTTGGGTGTAGGGTTTGTTCAAACCGTGCGCCAACCGTGCAATGCCCATTCTTCTACCATTTCTCTCAAAATTTCACTCACCCAAACCACAAGTCAAAACCCAAATTAAAATTACTCAAAACTATGAAAAATATTACTTATTAATGATACCGATACATATCTAGAAAATTTTATGGTTTTACAGTATATACACCTCATAAAATATTATAGGTGTATAACATAACATATGTCTCAAAGAAGGAAAATTGAGACAGACATCCCTTACCGCATTGGTAAATTTTGACCCATAAACCCCATGAAAAAGTGATCCTCAAATAGAGATTTATAACAACATGATTTCAGGAGAATCATCATAAAATAAATTCATGGGTATTATATACACCCTATACAAGAAATAGGTCGTGAATATGGAATCTATCTTATTGAAGTAAATAGTGATCTGAAAATCCCTTACCCTAAATCATGACTTGCTTCATAAAAGTTTGAACATCCTATATAATAAATATATTAAATAACCATACCCAAATATATCATACCATATATTATTTACTTCTGACCTTTTATTACCTATTTATTAACATTTACATTTTAAAATCATGTTTTGGGTAATAGTTGATTTATTTTTCATGTATGTTTTCATTTAAAATTTTTGATCTTATTAATTTGATCATGGTTATATCATATCTATATTTTTAAACTCAATTTTATATCATATATATTCATTATATATTTATTTTTTGTAATACATAAATTATGGAAAATGAAATACATCGTTTATAGATACGGTATGTCGTTTGTACCCACGAATGATATTTCAATTTTCTTAACAGAATGAAATAAAGAAAGGTAAATAATATGTTAAAATTCATAGGAAATTTTTTATTCCATATATATCACATATTTGTTTTTAAAAATTTCCTTATTTTCTTACATGTAAATCATACAAGAAAAACGAATCACATTACTTCACGAGGTAGTAGTCCTCCGTAAACAAAAACAACGTTATCTTATACCACATAAAATCGAAAGTAAGAAGGTATATGTAATGTAATAATTATAGAGGTATAATTATATTTAAAATATCTTATGTATTTATTTAATCTATATTTATTACTATCCATGTAAAATAAATATTAAAAACTGATCACATTTGTTTGTGAGGCGGTAGTCTGCTATACACACGAGCGACGTTATTGTTTTTACAATGTGTTGTGAGGTAAGAAATTAGATGTGGTATTATAATTATAGAGATATAATAATATAATAAATATTAAATATAAATATTAAATCCATTATTATATCAAGCTATGATAAGTGGTTATTGAAAATGTATAACATCGGTTTGCGTGGCGGTAGTTCGCCGTACACATGATTAATGATTTTTTCTCCCATCAGATGAAAGTGGAGTTGGATTTAGGTTATTAAATTAAAATAATAAAATATAATTATATTTAAGATAATTATTTAGTTATATCATCCTGTTTTAATAAGAATTTAAGGATATGGATGAAGAAATAAAATAAAATGCTTGATTAGGGATGTCATGTCATCTCTGGACAACTTCTTTTGGTTTTTACCAAAATGCATCATATGTTGGTTTTATGACAAAAATGAGGAGTATATTATGATAGTATAAAAAGTTTTATGTTTTTTTGTAATTATTGGATGAACCAATAGGTTTTGTATGTGTCAATAGGAGAGGGGAGGGGTGGCCTTTTATAAGTGTAGTGTGAGGTACACTTGTAATTTTTGAAAGGAAAAGTTGTGAACACATTTTTTATATTCAATAAGACTCAAAAATGGACCATTATAGAAACTTATAGGTTATAAGGTCTATATATTTCCATAAATGTTTTTTTGGACAAGTTTTTAGGTCATTTTAACCATTATCTTTGTAGTTTAACACCCGGTAAGCCTATTTTAACCTTAGTCGAAGTAATTAATTTTTACTATTTTTAATATTAATTATGGTAAAACATTAATTTAAAATTATTAGATAAAATAAATTGTGATTATTCAAAATAAATAATCCATTTTTTAAAATTACAATCAGAGAAGTGGAAAATATAATTTAAAATTAATCCCACAGAGGCGACAAAAAAATCAGTTTTCCAAAGAGAAAAGTTTCAAAAACATGAAAAATTTTTATATAAAAATAAAATATTAATTTGATTATAATGAATTAAATTGGATAAATAGATATATAAATTAACCAATTTTACTTTTAAAATCATATTAAACTAATATTTATGCCTTTAAATGCATTAAAAGGAATTGAAATTTCTTAATAAAAACTAGTATATTTCATTATTCATAAAAAAGTTCTTTTAAGAAAATTATCAAAAATAAACTAAAATATAATTTTGAAATTCTTATTTTAGAAATTATTTTTAATTTTTCAAATAAATTTAATAAAAATGGGAAAATAATTTTAAAATAAGTTCACAAAAGGCGAAAAAATTGATTTTTAGAAAAATTACAAATTTTAAGCATAAAATCGGTTTTATTATTATATCACGTATATAAAACACATAAGGTGAATAATAAAACATTTATTGAATATATAATATATAAATCTAATTATAACAATTCACCAAAATTAATATTTTAATTTCTTAAGATAAAATGCATTTTTTATCATAAAAATAGTTTTTTCAGAAAATGCTTTCCTTAATTTTTTGATAAGTTTTTATTTTCATTTATATTTAATCGGTCATGAGAGAATTAATTTTATATTTATGTGTAATACTTAAATTTTCATAATTTAGTTAATAATATTCTTACCCTCTATACAAAGGGTTAGGAAATAAATATATTATTAAACAATAATATTTTAATAGTATTTCACTTTTTATTTAAACTCAATGTTTCATATAACACAATAAAAACATACAGTTTTTATAAAACAAATCTAAACTCAGTGTTGTTTGTAACAAAAAAGAAAAAATTTATTAAATTTATTTGAACAAAATATTTCAAAAAAATCTTGGGGTGGTACATTCTACCACCATTAAAATGAATTTCTCTTTTTATATTAGTCACTAGTGAGGATAATTCTATCACATTCCATCCTAAAGTTCCCACATAGCTTTTTCAAGATGGTGGTTGTTTCAAAAAGCATTATACATGGAATTGGTACTATTTCCTATAAATTTCTTTATATAATCAATAATATCTAGTAGTTATTCCTCATAATAAAGATCATTCTCCAGTGGTATGGTCTCTATGTTCAATACATGTGATGGGTCATGTATATACTTCCTCAGGAGAGATACATGGAATAATTCACGAACCAAAGATAATTTTAGTGGAATCTCCGATGGATAGTATACTATCCCGATATGATCAAGAATATCAATGGAATGATATACCTAGTGTATTTTCTTTTTTATATCTTATTCATAATTTCATCCTTTGGTTGTGATTCGATAAATTTCTACATGATATTTTACTCCAACAAATTAATATAATTTTTTTATGATTGAATTGTTAATGGATCATAATATCCATAATATAATTATAATACATTATTTCTATATCTATTTAGCATCAAAAAAACAAGGTTTATCACCGGTTATCTAATAAGCATAATTCTTTATATGGTGAAGTAATATATTAATCTCTAAAACCTCATCCAATGATAAACTTAAACCATTCCATAAATGTTTTTCCTTTTGATCCTTCAAAATTTAAAATTTATAAATAATGTAACAGAAATTAAATATATCAACATAACATTAACCCCTCCCCCCAAATATCATAAGGTAGCTCTTAATTTTCACATAAAAAATATGTGAACACCATGGTCATATATTTGCATGAAATATGGTAATAACCAGAATTTCTATACATAATTAATGAAAACATATATACTTCTTCATTAATATAATAAAACCACATATTATTTAATATATTCCATAAATCCTCTAATGTTTTAAACTCCAAAAATGATAACATAATCCACTTTGTCCAAAAATAATTAATTAGTTCCAAGTTCATCAATATTGTCCAATTTAATTTATTTATATATCCATGATGTATTTATCCAAACATCATTATCTTAATATCAGGAACATATTAATGGCTACCTTCCATTAATAATATATTTTCTATAAAATATCACCTTTATATAAAATCAATTTTCTATGTAATCAATACCATTGAAAATATTATTACATATACTTAATAAAAAATTCTATTGAATAATACTTATATATTTTACAATTCATATTATATAATTCTTGAATTACAATACATAAACACATCAATCATCCCAATTCATTCTTAAATAATTAAATAGGATTCATCTTATTATTCCTTAATAACTCCTTCCTTTTATATGTCATTTGTAGTCTCTTCATCATCAAAAAAACCTTTAATTGTACCACCTTACTAATTGTTTTCATGATATTTCCCCCAAAGACATTGATTTTCATAATTCGCATATTTTCAAAATTTTGAAACATCTAACCATTGATCATACCTTAGGAAGAACATTATTATTATTCATTAAATTTAGTGAAATTTTAATTTTTCCATGGAAATTACTTTCTTTATTTTCTTCTTTTCCACACTAAAAACATCTTATAATTATTATGAGACATTAACCTGGGTCATTATTCCCACATTCTTGAAAAATAGAAAACATAATAGTCTTCCCTCTATATTCTCCATTGTGTAAACTCTTAATTAAATCTATCCTTCACTTATTTGGCGAGTCGAAGAGTTAGTTATGGCAAATCTTTTTAATTAAATATCATGATAACTGATTTGGAATCATGAAACTATCCTTCAATCTAGTAATCACCCAATTTTTATTCTCATCAAAACATTTTCTATCACATTCAACATTAACCCAGATCCTTATGGTTCCTTTAATTAAATAAAACCCAAAAGTATTGTGTGATAAAGAGTATTCATATTAGAAAACAACATAATCATGGGAAATAATTTATAGAATTAATTAAACATGACAGAAACATTTAAATTTATGAAACATTAGGCTTAACAAAAGTTCTTTTATAGACATTACATAAATCCTTCATGATAGTTAGTAAGCAGTTTGTAAATTTCAAAAGCATATTCCCTAGGAGTGTCAAACCAGGATTGCAGCACTTCATATTTTCCTGCACTGGGTGGCGATCTAGTCTAGATAAATGTTCCTTTTTGAATGTTATTAACCCTAGTTACCTAAATTAGTAATCCACATCCACATTTATTATCTAGAAAGGGATTTAATTTCATAGGCACCACTCACTTTATCCCTTATCAAAATTTTAGGACATTTTCCAATACTTTGACTCATCCTTATACTTATCTTGTTACATATCACTAGAAATGTCTATAGAAATATCCCTAGGAATATCACTAATTTTTTATCACACTATTTCATAAAGGTTAACTAAACCTTTCCTATGATTCCAACTGTAAGGACACATACATTACATACAGAAATATTTTATCTTTTTAGATGAATATTCTATACATGTCATGAAAACTCACCAAAGGATTATAAAAGTTTTAGTGTCTTAGGATACCAGACATAAAATCTTATTATTTCTTGAAATATCTTTAGTATATCTCATAAATATATTCCCACATAATAATATTATTATATATACCCTACTTAAAAATATCATCATAACCTAGTAAAATGAAACATAAGAAAGGGTGAGTATAATGCTCATTAATGGTAAACAAGTTAAATATAAACATATCATGATAATAAGGGTGTGTGAACATTATAATAACATTTTAAAACCATACCCTACATAACACAGATCATTAACATGATTCATAGAATAAATCATGGTAGTTAATAATAGATTAATCATAATGGAATCAAAGAACAAAAGCCATAATAACATAATATTGGCACAATATATAGATTTTTGGAATACACATAAAAATATAAATTCATTTTATTATTAGTCAAGGTTCATTTCAAAAACTATCATAGTACAATAATTTTATTCGTCGAACAATTATAGATGTAAAAGTTCACTCCCATGATATTCAAAGTGGACAAAGTACATTACTAAAATCCATCCATATTTATCTCATGTGGTGTCAATCTTTACCCAATTTATTTAGGGGAGATATAGGTCCCACATATCACATAATGAAAATTATACATTCATATTCCATAAGATCATAAAAAATTCATTATATCAATACCCATGTAAATAAATCGGTTTTATAAACATTTCATCATAGCATAACCCATAGAAAATAAACACGTTTCACAATCAATTCATCTTTTAATCATAGTACAAAACATGATAGAGTAAATGGGTTTCGTGATCATTTTCTCATGGAATTACTAGTT
Source organism: Viscum album (assembly GCA_963277665.1). Lineage (NCBI taxonomy): Eukaryota > Viridiplantae > Streptophyta > Magnoliopsida > Santalales > Viscaceae > Viscum > Viscum album. Next base: position 1,489,656,462 of record OY728152.1, on the reverse strand, counting down.
TAAGTTAAATGGGTTTCATTAAAATATTTTCTTCCTAAACAAAAACCATTTAGATAAATAATAGTAATTTTATCCTTAGATAAAATCCCCATTAAAGAATAAGTAATATCAAAGGAACTTATCTTAGATATTAAATTATTTTTAAAGATCTATTGGAACATTTATTCAGGAAAATAACCTTTCCACTTATAAAAACACTTTTCAAGACATAAAAAATTTTATAAATACATTTCATTGAAAGTGTCATTTGAAACTTATAAAGTATGATTTAAAAATAATTTATAAAATTTCTTATAGGAAATATCCTTTTAAATTTGAAAAAAAATAAACATAAAAATTTTAAAAAAAACATTTTCATTAAAGATAGACTTTAAAACATATAAAGAAATATTTAAAAATAATTTATAACATTTATTGAGGAAATATTTTTTAAAATTTGAAAAAAAATAAAGCATAAATAATTTTAAAAATAATTTTATTTAAAAATAACATTTTAAACTTATAATGGAATATTTTAAAACATTTAATGGCCATTATGGTGGAAATTTTTTTTCATGTTTTACACATTTAAAACATTGATTCCATTAACTTTTTTAGTAAAATCCAATAGGGAAATTTATTTTTAAAATGACATAAATATTTATTTTAAGTAAATGAATAATTCAATCATGAGAAATAATATTTTTCATAAATCCTTTTTATAATGCTAAATAATTTTTGAAAACTATTTTAGAAAACATGGATATGGATGAAAATAAATTTTTGATAGGAGAGATAAATAACTACAATTTTTGTAAAAAATATATTTTCAAACCTTGAGTACATAAAGAGAGGAAAAAATAGTAGAAATATGTACTCTGAACTAATAACCATTTTAGAAAAAAATATTAATTTATTTATAAATATTTCATAATACATTATCTTTGAAATCATATTTATAAATAATCCTGATGAATAATGAGATTGTTATACAAAACCATTACCACTTAGTCACTTTTGAATTGTAATCCCCATTAAATAAGAGCACAAAATGAAATTTTAAATTTCATGAATAGTATTATATTCATGATATAAAATCCTTGAGGTTAATTTTATACACATTATCAAATAAGATAGTAGAATAAAATAACATATGTCTCAAAGAATGAAAATTGACCAAAAATCCCTTACCGCTTTGATAAATTTTGATCTATAAACCCCATGAAAGAGAGATCCTAAAATGGATATGTAAATACAAATAATTCTCATGTGATGAATAAAAATAATCTATTCATGGGTAGTATATACACCATGTAAAAGAAATATGTGGTGAATATGGCATGTGTCTCATAGAAGTAAAAAGTGAGATGGAAATCTCTTACCATAAGTCTTAACATCTTTCATACAGATTCAATCCTTCTATATAATAAGTTTAATTTTGTTATAAATATAATAAAAAAATATACTAATATATATATATATATATATATATATTATACCAGATATGATTTACTTATGATCTTTTATTACCTGTTTATTAACTATTCCATGTTAAAAACATGTTTCGGGTATTAACATCTTTGTTTTCAAATATGTTTTAGTTTCGTATTTTTGTCCTCTTAATTTGATCGTGGTTAAAAATTATGTATAATTTTAACCATGTTATAAATTTCATATGTATTAATTATTTATTTATTTATCATAATTCATAAAATATATAAAATGAAATACATCGTTCATAGTGTTGGTAGCTCGTGCGTACTCATAAACGATGATTTCATTATCTCGATGGAATGAAATAAAGAAAGGAAGATAATATATTACTATTACATAATAATTTATATTTTATATATATCACATATTTTTATTTAAGTGGTTCCTTATGTCATTCCATGTAATGTGTAAGTGAAAAATGAATCAGATCGCTTCAAGAGGCATCAATCCACTATACACATGAATGATGTCATCACATACCCCATAGAATATAAAGTAAAAAAGAAAAAATGTAATATTATAACAAAATAAGTATAATTATATTAAAAATATCATATTTATTCCTCTAATTTATCCTTATTACCATCCAAGTAAAACAACAATGAAAAATAAATCACATTAGTTCACGGCATGGTAGTATGTCGTACACATGAGAAACGTTATTATTTTCCAATGGGTTGTTATGTAAGAAGGTAGATGTGATATAATAACGAAATAGGAATATAAATATCATCAATATCATATATATATACATATCATTATAACCATCCATGATAAGTACATGGTGATGGAAAATGAATAACATCGGTTTGTAATGTGATAGTCCACCGTACATATAAATGATGATTTTGTATCTCATTTGATGTAAACAAGGAAGGATTAAATTATTAGATTATTATAACATCATATAATTATATATAATATAATTATATTAATATATCATCCTGGTTTAATAATAACTAGAGGAGGAGGGGAAAAAAATAAAATAATATGCTCAGTTAGGGACGTTACATATTCATCAGGAAACCTATTTTCGGTTTCATCAAAAGGATTCATAGGTTGAATTTATGACCAAAATAAGTCTTATATGTTGTGATAAAAGTATTAAACAACTTATTTAAGTAGTTATTTTATGAACCAATGGGTTTTTGAAGTGGTAATATGAGAGAATAGGTGGTGGCCTTTTAAAAGTGATGTTAGTGGAAAACTTTTAGTTCTTGAAAATAAAAAAATGTACCCACATTTTTCACATGTGTAAAGAATAAAAATATAAAAAATTATAAAATCTTAGAGGTTATAAGGTCAAAATATGGGAATAAAATTGGTGTTGAACAAGTTTCTCATTCATTTTACCCCATATCATTTTTGTTTAACCACGAGTAAACTCATTTCAATATTAATCACAGTAACTGATTTTTAGTGTTTTTACAATTAATTATGGTAAAAAATAAAAAGATAAAATTAGATAATATAAATATTATTATTCTAAATATGGAATCCATTTTTTCAAATTAAATCCAATGAAGTGAAAAAAAAATTAATTTTAAATTAATCACACACATGGTAAAAAATTATTTTTCCAATGAGAAAAGGTTTAAACATTTAAAAAGTTTTTATATAAATATTATATATTAAATTTATTATAATGAACTAAATTAGAGAAATAGAGATATAATTAAACTAATATTACTTTTAAAAACATATAAAATAATTTTTATGTTTTTAAATTCTTGAAAAAATGACAATTCTTAAAAAAACAGTATTTTCATTCATTATCGAAAATTTTTCCTCTCCCAAAAATTATAAATATTAAATACATGATTATTTTGAAATTATGATTTCAAATTTTAATTTTATCTTATAAAATAATTTTTCTAAAAGTTAAAAATGTAATTTTAAGATAAGTGTCCAAAAATAGACAAGACTTTTTTTAGAAAAAAACAGTTTTTAGTATAACATTTTAATTACTATTTTATATTGACTAGAAAACCCGTAATATGAATGATAAACATTTGACTGAATATGTAATATATAAATTTCATTAAAATCATTCATAATAATTGATTTTTTTAATTTATTGAGGAAAAACTAGTTTGTGTGCATAAATATAGTTTTCAAAATTCAATTTCTTTTAGTTTAAAATAGTTTTTATTTTCATTAATAATTAATTATTCACCAAAGAATTAATTTTTTATTCATGTGAAAACAATATATTTTCATAATTTATTAAATCCTTTTCATACCATCCATTGCAACAGATATGTGATACGTATCATATAAAATAATAATATTTTAATAGTATGTCACATTTCGTTTAAACTTTTTTTGGGTGTAATTCATGATAAACACAGTTTTCTGTGTAATGAAATCTATAATTATTTTTACATGTGATTAAGAATACAAAAAAGATTAAATTTATTTGAAAAAAATAATTCACAAAATCTTCGGGTGCTATAAGGTAAGGAAAGAACCTCTATTGCCTTTTCATATTGATGTTCGACATAAAGACTCAATATTTTGATTTTGATAAGAACTTCTTTTCAATGATATTTATCATTAAAAATATAATACACTACTTAAACCATCACAAGGTTCATCTATTCTCCTGTGTTGATTCACTCAAACACATCTTTAGATAATCAATTTTGAATGAGCATCTAGAGTGGGGAGTGGTCATCCTATAGCATTTTGACAACAAGTTCATGTCCTAGGAAGTGATTAAAGGAAATATTATATAAAATTTCATTGAAGTACATCATATACTATAGAATTATTTACTGGACACTAAACTTCTTAACACATATCTCTTATTTATCCATGAAACCTCTTAGTAATGGGATCTATATTTTGAGGGTGCCTCTAATTCCCTAATAGAAATAATAATAAAAAACATTAAAATAAATTCTATTGGTTTCTGGATTGTATTCATATCTCTAATAAAGATATTTCTACCAAACTCCTTCATGTTTTCAACATCGTGGTAGATTACCAGGCACTCATTGTAGGATTAGTTTTGTCCCTATTGATAACAGTGTCTTAGTTAAATATCAATAATGATTAAAAATTAGTAATTAGGTAGATTAATCGTGATAATGTAAATAAAAAGGATTTATTACCTTACTAAATTATTCGATAGGTTTGATGGATGAATTACCCTCATTACCAGTGAAGTGTCATATCTTGCATTCATAAATATGTTACACAGATGTGCTATCTAATATTGCCATAACCTTGGAAAACCCAGACTAGAGTGAGACATTCATTCATTTTGAAAACATTGTTGTGGTAGCATCATTAATTTTAAATGATTTTTTAGAGATAAATGAAGTTTAAATAAACCCAAATCAATGGAATCATCTACCCACAACAATTTATAACACTATAATATAAATTTATTGTAATTACCTGCTAGTTATCATTGTCTTTAAAGTATAATGAGTCATTACTAGGCCTTAAGAGACATCCCCAAGATGACAAAGGCTAGAAATAAATGCCTAAGTTTTTCAAAGAAAGTGGGGGACGATTTACCCTACAATCCCTAACAACAACAACCCAAAAGACCATCCTTAAACAGGTCACTATATGATGCATGAAATAAACTAAGAAATTTCAAATCATTCTCTTTGAAACAACCAACCATGTTAAGATACTGTAGAAGAAAAACCAACATCAATGTAAACAACAGAAATGAAATGAATAAACTCCAAGATGAGAACAAGACTCCATGGTCCTTGAGCTCCATGCTTATATATCATTAATTAGTCTAAAGTATCATGACATGGTTCTAAATAAGTGTAATACTTTACCTTTTCCAATGTCCCAGAAGGTTGCATCAGAAAAAGAACCAATGGTCTAAAGAAGGGGTGAGTATATAACTCAGTAGTTTTTTGCACTAACATCCCTTCTCATGACACTAGGTTATAACAGTTACCACATTATAAAAATAGTTTATATAAAAAAATTTACCAAAAGAGTATATAACCAAATATGAACAAGTTCGAAAACCCTTCATAACCAATTTAAAATTCATGAAATTGAAACCAGTTTTCTAGAACGTTATTTTCCAAGAAAAATAACTAATTAAATATTTAAAACTATTCCACCATATTCTTTTGGCATACCCAATCCATGGTTCATAAGAAAGACACCCATTCAGGCTTTGTTTGATAGTTCCATACACATGAGTGGTATCTTGTCCAATTACCTTGATTCCAAATGAAATACTCCCCCAATATAGGTTCATGCACTATGTAACCCAATGGTATAAATCCCTTATTCAGGGGCATGTTGAACATGAACTCACACAACCCCATTTATTCCAAACCATTTCAAATTATCAAAACAAACCATTCACTAAAATTGCACCTTAATTGAAAACCAAAGAATAACCCAATTTCAAAGACACCATTTAATTTCAATAAAACATTCCCTTTTAATGAAAACATCTAATACAAAACATGTTCCAAAATTCTAGAAAATTACCTTTTTAAAGTCATTATTTTAAAATTATGAACACAAACATTGTATTCAAATACTCAATATTCCAGATTTCCCAAATTTTCCAAACCATCTCAAATAAGGGTTTCCAACGATGGATACACAGACAAATCACAACCAATTAAACACTAGATATTAAATTTTAAATCATTTTCATTAGTACTACTAAGTGGAGTCAAGAGAGAATCCACCTGACTCAATGTTTTTAACAAAACATGACAACAGATGAAGAACGATTAAGAAAACAAGGTCGATTCATCATAGAACCTCCTTAGATATTTTATCCTAGTAAGATCAAGACCAAATATCAACATATTTTGAATCCAAACTCTTATATCTACCTAAAAATGGTGTAGATTTTAAAACCCAAGAATAAATGATAATTATATCTAAGTATATCTAATAAACCGATCAAGAATGTTGAGGAAAGATCCCATACCTGAAGAATACAAGTTCAAAACACCAAGAGAAGACTTCATATTGACTCCAAAATTATTGGGAGAGGTTATTATACCTTCAAGGAAAAGAAATATAGAGTTATGGGTTCATAGAAGGAAAAACAAGCCACTTAAAGGAAGAAATGTGTGAGATTTAATTTTTTAGGATCTCATTTAAACCATGTGCATGGTTAGTTCACACAGTTAGACAAACTCTTCACTAACTATGTGTAATCTACTATCTTGGAAGACCCTCACACGAACTCCTATAATGGTCTCCATAACCGTGAGCACCCCATAATGAAAATCTCTTCCTCATATCTACTCTTAAATAGAGTTTGTACTAGGATTTCTACACGGTTTGTATAAACTGTGCATAGCACGTGTGCCTCTCCTTTTTCCCCAAAACATAGTAAAATATCACCAAAAAATTCCAACCTCTCCCCTGTATTTTATCAATAAAAACACAAAGAAAAGGTTATATACTAGAATTCGGGGAAACTACATTTCTCCCCACCATTGGTCTTTTCACCCTCAGAATGTAGAAAACCCTCGCTTCCCTGAAAGAGTTCTATCCATTTCTCTATAATTTCCTTCTTGAATTCTCAAGTCTCTTCCTAAATATGACCATTCCACCATAATCCCCACACCAGACCAATTCTCTTTCCACAAAATACTTTCTATTCCCTATCCATAATCTGTACTGGGATATGTATCAAGGAAGCATCTGGCTATAGGTCAATGTGATCACATCTGATCACATGGTTAGGATCATGCTGATACTTTTTCAACTAGGATACATAGAACACATTATGCATTGAACTAAAAAATGGTGGTAAGGCCAACTAATATTCCACCTCTCCAATCCATTCCAGTATCTCTAAAGGGTCAGTGTATCAAGAAGATAACTTTCCCTACTTCCTTAATTGATGATGTCCAATTCTTGTATAGACCCTCAAGAACACCTGATCACCCAAGGAAAATTAAAACAGTGTTTGACGGTGATGTGCATAATATTTTTAAAAATTATGAGCCGTCTCCATATTTTTTCTAGTCAACTGTATCTTTTCCATTGTTTTGTGGACAAGTTTTGGCCCAACTAGTGAAGTCTCACCTGTTTCCACCAAACATAGTGTAGAACGACAATGACACCCATAAAATTCTTTAAATGGGGCCATATGTATCGAGGGATGATAGATGTTATTATATGATAACTCCACTAAGGGTAAGTGCTCCTCCCATGAGCCACCAAAATCCATTACTCAATCCCACAACATTCCTTCAAATGTTTGTATTGTCTGTTTGGGTTTCCCATCCTTCTTAGAATGATACACCGTGCTCATATTCATTTGAGTGCCAAGGGATTTCTTTAAGGATTTCCAGAAACGAGGCGTGAACCTCAGAACTCTATCTGAGATGATTGAAGCTGTTACTCCATGTCTCTTTACTACTTCTTGGATATATATTGTGGATAGATCCTTCACAATATGAGTTTCAAAAATTCAAATGAAATGGGATAAATTGGTAAGCAGATCTATTATGACCCATATGATATCGTGTTTCTGAATCATTATTTGGAGACCTTTAACAAAATCCATTATTATCTTCTCCCATTTCAACCTTGGGATAGGTAAATACTATGTCATACCCACTGGTCTCTAATGCACTTTCTTAACTTGCTGACAAGTTAAGAACTTAGAAACGAACTCATCCACCTACAGTTTCATGCCTCTCCACCAAAATTATGACTTCAATACCTTATACATCTTCTGTGTACCTGGATGTAGGGCCCATATCGAATAGTTGTCAGGATGAAGGATTTGTTCCTGACAAGTCATAGGTGCAACCATTTGATATCTAAAACACAAAACTAAACTCCAATCATGTTTTCAGCCATTAATGGTCTCCCCACCATTGAGTTTGGAACACATAACCAGACGTTCTTCATTAGATATTTGTTCCTATTTGACCATATTTACCAAATCAGGAACATGCATAGCTGAAAATAAAACTACAACATCACCTCAGTCTTCACATTCCAAATGCATTCCAGTAAGGACTGATATCAACTGCCATTCATCTGAAGATTCATTCACCAACTTAGTATATTACTTTCTACATAATGAATCAACCATTGAATTCCATTCTCCTGGTGTGTACATCAAGTCAAAGTCAAACATCTGGAGATACTCCATCCAACTCCGTTACCGTAGATTCAAATCTCACTATGAGAAAATATGTTTCATTATTTTAAGATCCATAAACACAGTGAATTTATAACCAAAGAGATAATGTCTCCTTATTTTCAAAGAATGGGTGACTTTATATAACTCCAAATATCATGTTGGGTAATTCTTCTCATGCACCCTCAACTGCCTTGAACCATAAACAACCACATGGTCTCCTTGCATGAAAACACATCCCAAACCTCATCCTGAAGCATTATAGTACACTGCATATCCCTATCCTGGTTCTAGAAAAATCAAGGTAGGTGTCGATGTAAGACTAACTTTTAGTTCCTGGATAGACTTCTGGCATTCCTTTTTATAGTGTAATGAAACATTTTTCTTTGTTATATTTTCTTTTGGGGAATCAATTCGTGATAATTCACGCAAAAACCATCAGTAGTAGCCAGCTAGACCAAGAAAACATTGTATCTCGAAGAAATTATTTAGTGGTTTACATGAGATATTATATTCTATATTTCAAGTATCAACCAAAATTCCTTTCTCAGAAATGACATGGCCATGAAAATGTACTTTATGTATCCAAAAATCACACATTGATAATTTGGCTTACAAACAATGATCTCGAAAAATTAGTAACACTATTGAAATGTGTTCCTCACGGTCCACCCTTATCTTTGAATACACTAATCTTTTTTACACAAAAACCACAACAAATTAATCCATATATCGATGAAATATCTTATTCATAAAATCCATGAAGATCATTGGTGAATTCGTCAAACTGAAAGGCATGACTACATATTCGTATTGTCCATATATGCTTCTGAATTCTATCTTTGGATTATCTTCTTTCCAAAATTGTAATTGGTGATATCTTGGTTACAAGACAATTTTAGAAAACCACTAATATCCCCTTAATTGATCGAACATATCATCAATGTTTTGAAGTGGATACCTATTCATTATCGTAACTTGTTTCAGCTTATGATAATCAACACACAGTCTAAGAGTTCCATTTTCTTTCTTCACGAATGAGATTGTTACTACACACGGAGATGTACGTGGATGAATGGAACCCTTTATTTCCATATCCTACTAATATAATTTCAATTCCCTTAACTCTACTCGTTCCATCCTATAAGATGGAAGGGAAATAGGACAAGTCCATGAAAGGAGATCAATCGTAAAATCCACTTCCCTTATAGGTGGTAACCCTGAGAAGTCATCAAGAAATACATCTAGTCATTGATCCATGATTGTGGGAAAAAATACATCCTTGATCTCTTCCATGGATTCCAAAGACAACACCTCCAACTAGTAAGATATTTTTCCCACTTTTGATGCCAACAAGATCATTGCACCATTCTTTCAAACCCTCTCTCCTTTGAAGAGATGCTCAACACCGTCCTTAGTTCTAAAACTGGCCATTTTACTATAATAGTCAATGTGATCCTTGAATGTTGTCAACCAATCCATACCTAGGGTTACATCATATACATCCATGTCCAACACAATGAAGTCCCATTTTAGCTTAGCTCCATATATAGTTATAGTACATGCTCTACACACAAATGCATGACATTCTCATTCCCCGATAAGACATTGTAGTTTTAAAATAGAAGGAATCATTTACAACCTTAAACATAGAAAGTAAACATCATGAGATGTAATGAAAGAATGTGATTCCCTAGTATCAAAGATAACTTTCACAAGAGTAGAATTCAAAATAATTAGACCTCTAATCATAGATGGTCCAGCCTAATCATCGACAATCATCTGCTCAGCTCCATACAATTGTTTCATCGATGCACTATTCTCCTTGTTTCCCTTTTAATATTTCCCTAGTTAAGTATTAATTGTATTTCTATAATCACCACGTATATATTTTCTTTATTGATGAGACTGATTTTAATGTCCCCTCCCTATCGAATCATACGATGCTTGTGTCGCCTAAGAAGTTTCTCAAGCACCTGACCTTGATGCACTGTGACAATAGCACTGAAGATTCCCCATCTTATTATAGTTATGAAATGCTCTAAATTGTGTCGTAAACTCTCTCTTTATGTGGTCAAGGGAACCAAATTGAAAAAAAACTTCTTTTCTATTGGGTCATGGAGGAAGGTTCCCTGATCTAGTAGTCTAATTCTGATTTCCACTACCACTGTAGAAATAAGTGTCCATTTTCAACTTGATCCTAGCATTTGAGTCCCCACTATTCCTTATAGGTATCCTCATACCTCCTCCCATAGATCTCGAGACATCACAATCATCAATAGTCGCTCTGTTCACTATATCTATATATTAAAAAATACATAGCACCAAAATCATTAATTGAATCTCCTGCCTTAGTCTCGATTCAAAGATGCGTCCATTAAAGATGCACTTTCTGAAACTTCTAGTGAGAATGCACTAAATTCCTAAGGTTAGCTGCATATTACATGAATGAGAAATTATCCTACTTCAGGATAAATAGTTCTATCATTTTCAATATTTTGAATGTAGGAGGATATAATTTTTTACTAAATAATTCCTCAAAATCTTCATAAGTACAGCTTTTATCCCCTTTATCATGTAGTATCTATTCCCACAATTGACATAAAATATCCATGATAATTTATGTGGAAAACTTGAGTTTGAGATCTATCAGTGTGCCGATGAATTCAAATATGTGATTCATCCTGCTCAGCCACAAATCCTCCTTTTCAGGTTCAGAATCACCCCTAAAGATGGGAAGATTCTGCTTCATGAACTGGATGGAATGATCTACGTGCCTTGGATCATCCTATCGGTTCACAGTGTCCATTGTTTGGAATTCTTGGGCAGTGCTCTGGATTGGATCTTGGTTAACCTTTGACTCAGGTGAATCCTCATTCTCCACTTCTTTATCTAATTGGTTCCTATGATGCCTACCAAGAGCCATTTTCTAAACCAACAACTAACTCTATCAATCTCACTCTTAGGAAACTGATGGCTTAGCATTTACAATATAATCACATAAACTATCACAACACTGTTTTCCATAAACAACATTTTTCCATGTTAAATCATTTTTTAAAACATTCATCTTGATTTTTGAAAATAAAACCATTTTCAAAATACCATAAGCATTTCATTTTTCAAAATCCTTCATTTGAAAAACAATTTCATACTTTTTCAAAAATAAACCCTTTTTACAACATTAATCATTCCTTGAAATTTTGTATGAACTCCTAGTGGGAATTAATCCCTCCAACATGCATGTCATGTTTGTATCAATGGATAAACCCATGATAATGAGGTTTTAGAATCCTAGATGTGTCTCCAAACACTTACGTACCCAACATCCTAGTAACTTGATGTTTATAAAATATGGGTTAGTTACATCCTTTTGTGCTATACATTTCATGTTCATAAAATCCTACTACTTTCAAAGATTCCATCCCAAGGAATACACAAGAAATAATTCCAACTCCAAGACCAAGAACATTGGTGACTCTTTGTTAGGAAATCACTGAAAAAGATGTTACCATTTGTAGTAACCTCCGAGTTCTCATTGGCATGAGAGTACTACGAGTCATTACTGGGCCTTAAGATACATCCCCATGATGCCAATGGATGGAAATAAATGAAAAAGGGTTTCAATGAAAGTGGGGGAAGATTATACCTTTAATTTCTAAAAACAACAACCCGAAAAAATATCCACAAACAACCCACTATATTATGCATGAAATAAACTAAAAAAATTCAAATCATTCTCTTTAAAACAACCAACCAGGGTATTACACAATAGAAGACAAACCAACATAAAAGTAAAAAATCATAAATAAAATGAATAAACTCCATGATGACCACAAGACTTCATGCTCCATTATCTACATGCTCTAACATAATCAATTAGTCCAATGTATCACAACATGGTGATTAAGATGTCTGATAATTTACGTTCTCCCAAGTCTCAAAAGGTAGAATCTACAAAAGCACTAATGTACCAAAGTAGGGGTGAGTATATAACTCATTAGGTTTTCCCACTGACTTCCATTCTCATGCCACTAGGATAGAACAATTAACACATTATATAAAATAGTTTATATAAAACAATTTACCAAAACACTTAATAACAAAATATAAACAAGTTCAAAAACCCATCATAACCAAATTAATATTCAAGAAACTGAAACGAATTATCCATCAAGTTATTTTACAAGAAAAATAACTAATCCAAGCATTTAAACCATTTAACGGTATTCTTTTGGCATGCCCAATCAATGGTTTACAACACACACACCCATGCATGCTTCGTTTGACAATTCCATCCTCATGAGTGGTCTCTTGTCCAATTACCTTGTGTATCAATGACACATGCCCCCCGATATAAGGTCACGCACCTTGTACCCCAATGGTACATGTATCTTATTTAGGTGCACGTCAAACATGAACTCACACAATCCCGTGTGTGCCAAACAATTTCAAATCACCAAAACAAACTGTTTCAATAAAACTACACCTTTACTAAAAACTAAAGAACAAAAAAAAAATCAAATCTGCCATTGATTTTTAATAAACCATTCTTATTTATTGGAAGAAAAACTAATCCAAACCATGTTCCACACTTCCATTAATTCCAAATTTTGAAATCTTTTGTTAAATGTAAAGAACGCCAGCATTTTATTCAAATACCCAGTTTTCAAGATTTCACCAGTTTTCCATACCATCACAAATAATGGTTTCCAACGATTTCTAAACAACCATATTACAAAAAATTCAACACAATATATTTAATTTTAATGAATTCCAATAATTTCTTCTAAGTGGTGTCAAGAGATAATCCACCTACCTCAATGGTTTTGACGAAACATGAAAACAGAAGAAGAACGCTTATGAAAACTAGGTCGATTCTTCACATAACCTCATTATATATCTTCTCCTATAATGATAAAGACCAAATATCATATTATTTAGAATCAAAATCCATTGATATACCCATAATGGGTTTAGATATGACATCCCATGAATAAAGGACAAGTAGATATATGTAGATCTAAGAAACCGATCAAGAACGATGAAGAATGATCATATACCTCAAGATTCCGGGTTTGAAACGCCAAAGGAAGCCTTTCGATTTACTCAAAAACTCTTGGGGGAGGTTATTCTACCTTCAAGTAAAAGAAATCTAGAGTTATGGCCGTTTAAGTGAAAAAATTAGCTACTTAATGTTAAAAACGTTTGAGATCCACTTTTTTAGGTTCTCATTTAAACCATGTGCATTATTAGTTTGCATGGTTAGACAAACCATGTGCTAACCGTCCATTATCTAATATCTATGAAGACCCTTGCATGACCTCCTCACACAGTCTCCCTAACCATGAGAACATCGTGTTGAAGCTCTCTATTTCAAATCTTCTCTTGCACACAGTTTCAACTAGTATTTCTACAAGGTTTGTTTAAACCGTGCGTAGCCCGTGTTCCTATCCTTTTCTTCCCAAAACAAAGAAAATATCACCAAAATCTCCCAACCCCCCCCCCCAACATTATATCTATAAAAAAAAATAAAGGGTTGTGTACCTGAAACTGGGGTTACTATATGTATCCTACTATAGACTACCATCAAAATAGGATTATTCCACTGTATTATGATAGGAATGAATAAATCCATCATCGAGTAAAAAAAATTCATTTATGATGTAATGAATTATTAGACATTATTCTATAATAAATGATTTTATAGGGTTCTCCTTAAGAGTTTTATTGGAAAGGATACCTATACCTCCATACAATAAATTCTTGTCGATGCATGCATTTCCCAACAATTAGAAACCATGATTTCCCATAAAATCTTGAGACCTTGGTATTTATTAACAAAAACATTTCATCACAGTATAGAGAATATAAATAGGTTCCATACCTATAAAATACATGTTAAATTAATCCATCAACATCCAAATATATTTCAAACCACCAAATACTCTAGTTTATATTTGGGGGGGGGGGGATAAACATCATGAGTCTTTACCATCCATCCATAATCAATTAGTTCAAGTGTTTTATAACTTCTATCGAATTATTCTAATAATGGGTAAATGTTATACCTGTTGAAGAATTTTAAATAACGGTTGTGATAGATTTCATAAAGTCTAACATCATTACTAGATTTAGTGTCCCTCATACAATATGTAAAAAAAATGGCACCAATTTCAATGCTTTTGAATTAAAGAGGTTGTATCATGAGTATAACATCTAATACAACCATTAATCACACTAATATACAGTGGTGAATAGATAAAGAATATATTTTAAAAAAATATTTCATGTTTCCATTAGAATATTGTGGATGAAGATAATAATTATTTCCCAGATAAACTCTTATATGATCTATGGGTTTATCGAACCACAACCTGCACTACCACATAAGTGACCCCAAAATTTATATTTTATGGGATAGAGTCACTGTCCCGTCGATGTTTAGTTGACAAAAACATGCATCACCATATTTTATAGACTATCTAAAGATGAGAAATATCTTATATGACTGAATTAATTGGAATTACTTTATGAGAAAATATTATAATCATTGCACAACCATGAAGACTATCAAAATTGAGTCATGAAATCATTCTATAAGATATTTTTCCTTTGTTCATTTATTTGGTGAGATTTGGTTCTATCCCTATGAAATACCATGATACCTGGGATGAAACTCTTGAATCTGGAGCCAAAATAGAAATGAAATTAATCCAAACATACACTCTACTCTAAAAAAACTTATTCCTTAAATTAAGATGGATGGAAAGAATATAACACCTTCCAAAATTGAAGGTTCCCCAAGAAATAAATTTCATAACTCAGATATTTTTAGAATCATTATGTTAAACTGTGCCATTAATGTCCTAACTATAAGACTCTAAAATAAATATCATAAGTCCATTCCATATAAATTTAAACTACTTTGACAAGGTCCCCTTTCATATGAAATTAAAATATGAAGCAGGATAGTCATTATTATGTGATTTAAAACTAAACGGTATATACTCTAACCTTAAAGACCCTAAAATACACTAAGTTGTTTTTTTTATATGTTTTCCCCTTATTTATATATAATATAGATCTTTTTATAAGGTTCTGTGTGTACAGGTTTATCATGTCACATTGGGTATTCTCCAGTGATGCCAAACTATGACAAAACCATTTCACCTAATCCTAATATTGAAACCTCATTCCTGATGTGTTTAATTATTCATCCCATAATTATGTTTTTACATTTTATTATAATTTCACTACACTTTAGTATGGTCTTTTCAGAGAGAAATCCAATTCAGAATTATGTTTGGATTGTTACCTATTACATCAGGATATATAGTGACACTTGGACTTCATTTAAAATCCCCAAATAAAAATTCTATAAACATTACTCCTAGTTATCTTGATTTTACTCACTCATAATTATCCTCTTATAGATTCTTATCACCTAATAAAATCCACCATATTTCTCCTACATGTGAGAAATACCCATAAAAATACCTTATAAGAACAATGTTTGGATTCAATCTGTACATTTAATCCAATATATATAATTTAAAACTATATATCATTGAATCCTATATAAATATTTTTTTCCTTTATAAAATCCCCAATTATCATAGCATTTGGGTCTCTCAATTCAAATATAGTTTTCCCACATTGACTCTGAGTTTGAATAATCCTCAATGGATGAGCTTCATCTCAATACAAACCAATTTTTCAAGAACCATTTTTGGATTTATTCCTTTGATTCAAGGATACATTGTGATTCTTGGATCTTCTATCCAAATCCTAAATATAACCAATTTATAAATTTTATCTTTCATTCCATCTTGATGTTTGGATTTTAAATAAAATCATACTTTTAGATAACTCATATATGGATAAAGGGTACCCACTTTCAAAACTAGTGACTTAGTGTTTAAGGCCCTATCAATCCACAAAATGATTCCCTTATTATAGCGTGAAACTGGGGAATAGTCAATACATATTTACTTACACATGAACAATATAATTGAAAAGTAATATTTGAATTGAACTACATGAAAATTGATTCTTTTTCTCAAAGGATATATAGTGAAGTTTGGAACTATTATCTTAGACCCTTCTAGAAATTTTCAATCACATAAAATCATCAAATCCATTATAGTATATTGAGGGTTCCCTTCATTGATACCTACTCTAAAAAAAGTTCTATATTATCTAGAACTATGTTCTTCTTGATTCTTATCCATATAAGATACATAGTGACCTCCATATCACCTATCTCGAACCCATATACAAATTTCATACCAATCAAACACCTAACTCATCCTAGTGCTTCACACTTAATTAAATTGTATTAGTTTTTCCTCACTCATAACCAATACAAATACATTTTATATGGTGAATTATAAGAATCAATATATATCTCCCTATATATAGGTCCTTTTTGTATAAATTTAAACTGCATGACACTCTAGTCCTTATTGCATGACGTAAAACTGCATAACATATTGTTAATAATGTGTGGAAATGAAACTGATCATATTGGTATGTGTAACATAGACTAATCTTTTTACATGAGATATATATCCTTGTAGTAATTCACTAGTATATGGATATTTATCCACACTACTACACTCGTACAAATATCCTTTTTTTAAAATTGTGTTCTGGTCTTTGAGTCATTGTCATTCACATTGGAACTTCCTTCTATAATTATTAACTATGATAGAATCATTAGACTTCTCTTCTACAAGTGATCCAAACCTATATTAAGAATCAGTTATATGAAATATATGTGGATTGATAATAGTTTTCTCAGAATGCATTGAAATGTACGAACCATATATTTTGGACCCATCCATTGATCATCATCATCCTCAACCATGTTTAAACATTCCATGACAAACCAATATGTGGTATTGTTATACTAGAGTTATCCAATATTTTTTTGGGTTCCATCCATTTATATTCAACACTTAATACATTATGTGTCTGAGTTTTCATAAACCATTCATGGATACTGGTAATGAGTGTATATAATTCTTAAATAGACAGAAATACTTGGTAATTGTATATTTTCCACCTATCTGACTTTACAACTAATGGCATGTTTTCATTATGAATAGTAAATTATTGAACTCCGTGTTCCTTTGATAATATTATTATGAAACCTGTTATTCAAACATTGGTGAGTGGTCATGATTGGCCTATTTTTTTATCCCACCATTCCCTAACATTAAAACTTATGGTTTTTATTTTATTTGTACTCACTAATAATCTAAAATGTATTAGATTTATTCAATATCATGATCCCCATTTTATTTTCCACCTCAAATTGTTCAATATCGTTCCATGAACTGTTAACATAAACTATATGAACCTTATCTTAAGGCCCTTTACACTAGTACTAGGTTATCCATTCATATTGGTTTTAAATCACCCTAGATACTATGTAGATTGACTATTCATTAGGTCAAGGTTGTATGACCTTAAAACCGAGTTACTTTAATTCTATGTGATATGACCTTAAATTGTGAGAAACCATATTAATGAAGTTCTTTGTATTAATACGCGGCTCTTTAGACACGTTGGGTTATCACCATTCCCTTCATGCTACATAGACCATCTCACTTTTAGTTTAATGTTGTATGAACCTAAACCCCATCAAATTTTAGTCCAAGTATTTCATCCATAAATTTCATGTACCCCTACCCTTTAAGTGAAATGAAATAGCACTAAGAATTTTAGTCATGTAAGGTTTTCATTGTTACCTTAGTATGACATATATCATCTCACATTTAGGTTAAAGTTGTGTGACCATAAACCCTAGTGACATTGGTTCAAATCAATATAACATTAAATAAAAAAATTTATGGATATGAATTTCAAAAACATAAAATTTGAAAGGTTTTTTATACAGTTACCACTTGTTTGAACATTTCGGAAGGATATCTTGGAAAATATATGATTCTTCCCTCACTAGGTATGTACCTTGAAAATCCTATAATTTTTTTGATCATTTCAAAAAAATGTTAAAGGCTACAGAATTTTATGGTAAAAAACCCATAATGTGTGGCCTGAAAAAACATTTAGTTCATGCCTACTATGAATCACTTCATCAATGGATTAAGAAAAAGATAAGTCTGAAAACAAAATACATAAAGCTTGTGAGGACCACTATACAGTCCTAGAAAATGTTATGTTATGCTCATTAGGACCACTAGATTGGAAAAAAAATAGGGAACCCATATAATACTCACATATATTGATATGATGTTTCCTAGAATCTACATAAATATATGGTTTCAGAGTATTTTATCCTTTTTTAGCATTGAAATACTCATACACATTTCTGTATAATGGAATTTATGATATTGAGACATTCCCCTTTGATATCTGAATAGACAAACCTTGGATTGTGAGGATGGTACATGTGTTTCCATATTCATCATGCCTATATCAATATAATAGAACACATCTAGGGGGAAACCCCACTTCAAATAAAAATGGACTGACCTTGACTTATGATGAAAGTAGATGTGCAACTGTATTCAGACTGCCAATATAAATTTGAGTGCACACATTCATGAGGGGTTAAAATCATATATTCCATCATTTATCTGGCTTTATTTGACTTATTTTGATGATATATATGTATATATATATATGCTAACATATATGGCCCTCCTATATCCATCTGAGGGTATATTTTTTTGTACATAACTATTTACATCATACATTTCATTTGGACTGAAGTATTTATAAGTCATGATTGACTTGATCCATTCTTATTTGAGCCAATAATATATTTACTTATCATGATATTAATTTTTATGAAATATATATATTACCATGACTTTATAGTTGACATAACATATGAGTCAATAATTTCACAAAAGTAGAGAGGAAATTTTTTTCATTCATCTGAAAAAGGGGGAATCCATAGCCTTGGATCCTCTCTATGATGTATTAAAGATTCATAGTAGAGAATAATATTTAAAGTATAATACAACATGAATTTCGAATAAACATGGAATTGTATCATTCTTCGTAATGAATTTTCAATTTCTTGAAAAAGTGGATCCATGCTTACATCATCCACCTCCTCCTTTGACAATGATTCATTGTCCCTAAAGGTAACATCCTCACATAATTTTCAACTTCTAAATCAAGATCTTCCTGAAACATTATTTTTTTCTCGTGACTAGTAATAGAAAAATATGGGACCCAATACTTACTATGAACTTGGTGTAAAACATGAGTGAAAATGGAGAGCTCATCTATATGATTTTATTATTTTGTAATGTATATCAATGGAACCCCTCATATTTATAGTGAAATTATATGTTCTAAATGAAAAAATTAACACCAAAATAGTTCGTCAGAAAAAGAACACTGAAAAATAGCCTCAAAATAGAGAATATAACACACTAGAACATGATTGAATTTCTCTTATAAGGATCAGTGCAAATTTTGGTTTGTGCCATGTAATTTATTCACCTCATAATTTGATCCTCTTCATGCCATTATATCTGATTCTAGAAGGGGATTTATTGGTGTTAAAATTATGATAAATTAATAATCACATCAACTCTATGATAAGGTTATAAAATCAAAGGGAAGGAACCAAGGGTGCTCAAAGGAATGTGCACTCACTTCCAAGGATGTTTTGGGTACCTATCCCCCCTTATCTAAACTATGAATTACACACCCAACTATACCTGGTGCCCATATTATGCCCCATATGTAAAAGGGATGAGAAATCATGGTAGTTATAAACATTGTTTGGTTTCCCAAATCGGATGAAAATAAAAGGACCCCCAGACCCCCAACTTTAACACCTTTTAGCACTTGAGTGTGCATTGAATGAGAAGAAGAATATCTGGTGGAAACATAGTGTGTGTAACCAACACTTAGCTCCTATGAATCCTCTTTTAGGTGATTCATGACTCCAACATTAGGGGTAATAAATAAGTAAAAGGTAATTGAGTTATTTAAAAGAGATAATCATTAAAACATCATAAAATATAAATTAAACTATGTTCTTATGGGACATGGAAAAAGGAATGCATCCTGAGGCTAACTGGACTAGGGTAATACATGCTCAAGACATCTTCAATGAGCTAGAATAGGGTTTCATAAACTAATGTCTCCTGATACCTCCATACTATGGTGAAATATTTTCCAAGGAATCCATATTAGGGAATCACTCATCCTTTATATTTGGATGACACTTCATTTAGGCCTTGATACTAGGACACTATAATTAACCATATCCCCTCTTAGATAATACTTTTCCCTAGACTACCAAAAAAGGAAGAAAACATCACCCAAGACATCCCAATAGGGTGACACTTCACCGAAACCTACAATAGGGTTCCATATTTAAACTAAAAAATATACTAGGGTGGTTATTCACTCATCCCCCACACTAGGGTCCCATATTCATCCTAATCCCATGGTTGAGAACACCCTCATCTAGGTCTCCTACCTGGTCACCCAGTTACTCAGGCCTATTCCATGAACCTCCTAATATGCATGATTAGATTGTGAATGATTGAGTCCTCCCTTCCAATAATGTATTCCATTGATAATTGGATACTCTCATCTTATAAGAGGTTTCTCTTAGTTTTTTTGACTAACTAGTTAGACTTTCGCTATACATTCAGTCATGTATTACATTGAAAACAAGGTCCCCATTGCTAGGAGATTGAGTAAACTAACCCAATCTCATTATTAGTGCCTTAAATATAAAATATTATGAATTATATCATATTAATAATCCATCTAGTCCATTTTTTTAACCTAGTGATCCATTTACATTATGGGAACATACTAGGTACAAGTACCAACCTTATCCTCATTAATTATTGCATCCCTGCTCCACTAAATTATCCATAAACACTATGGTACTCTTACTGGGTGTAATCCCTAGACCTACATTCACCTAAGACATCTTTTAAGTTGAACCATATGGGTCTAAAATCCTATATAATTCTTAACCATTCCTCGCTTGGAAATATTCCCCACAATTCCAGTCTTCCTTCCTAGCCATGTTACTAATATATTAGAGGTGAAATACATATATGATCATCATATTAGGTGTAATATCCAACTATATCATCTCATATTTATTTAACAACAAATAGTATTAACCATAAAGGGCCACTCTGGCATGATCCTCACATCAACAATTTTGCAGAATATTTCCCCAAGAATTATTTACTGCATGACTTTGTATTTTATAACACACAGTCCATTACATAGAATTTTAAACTAAATAGAATCAATCTTGTATGCATGAACCTTAAAGGAAATTCACTTGGAGCTAGCTAAATGACCTTAAAAGAAACCACAATGTTCCTTATTGTGTCAACTTAAACTGTATGATGTGTCCTATTAAAATGAAATGAATTACATGGGTTCGGATTACCTTCATAAAGATACATAGAAATCCCCACTTATATGACAAATACAAACTCTAAAACATCTACTGCATCCCTAGATGGAAATAAATTCAAGATCACATAACTGTGTGGATTTAAACAATAATACGACCAATAAACCTTGGAATGAATATAAATGGAACATATAATACATATAGATGATCCCATAATCACATGATAAAAAATGATCATTTTCATGGGGGTAAATGGTAGTGTTAATATTATTATTTTGAATGACTCATGAAATTTTTTTCACCTATCAAAGAGTCTTATAATAGTGAATAAGTATTGGTAACTGATGAGTTAATCTTCCCATCCTATCGATCTAACAAGAGATCCATTATATTAATGGTATATCCCAAACACCCATTCCTTTGGAAAGAAGGCCTAAAACAAACACAAAACTCATGAATTGTGCCACATAAGAAAAATAGACCTATAAATATTTGATTTTATTCAAGTTTTTTGTAATATTTTATATGTATTTTGGTTAAAAAAATATAATTATATTATATGAAATATTTCTTTTTTGATAAGAAATATGTGTTTAAAAAATATTATATATTAAATCCTTAAAATATGGTCACTTTATATATATATATATTGGGAGAATAAATTTGGGTCTCATGGTAAAAATTATCTGACTAAGGAAAAGTATGGAGGCTCAACTGGACTAGTAATAATTAAATGATACATGATAATTATATTTAATGAAGTAATTCAAACCCCAGAATTCACTAATATCATCAAAGATATTAAATTTTCAAGGACCACATTCATAAATAAATAATTTCCTAAATACTTTATAAAAGATAGTAGCTTGATGTATCCTTGGGAATATATAATGGAATGCTTAAACATTAACTTCTTTCCAGTATTAATCATTTTGTTGTATTCATCACTTATGTGAATCATAATAATTAAAATTCATATTGTAAGAACTATTTTAATCTAAAAACAAACATCACTAAGATCATATATCAAATTAAACCTTTTCAAAATGTTTCAACATGAGTGTTTCTTATATCATCATGAAATGACATCACCTCATTCCCTTTTCCACTCAAGTACTTCCACATATAGAACACAAACATCCCTTTACAACCAATGAACACTCTTAATCTTCATATATGAATATATATTGGGAAAAATATATATTTTTATTACCAAAATAACATGTTATATCCATGTAGGAGAATCCAAAAAACATTTTAATTTTTCGTTTTGTTGCATAGGAAAAACACATAACAAGTTATACATAGAAACGGAAATCAATTTTGATCATATGGTTTTTAGGAATGCTTCATCAGCTCAGTTGATGTCAAGTTCCATGAAAATCCATTAATGAACTCTATAATATGATATCTCCATTATTATATTTCCACTATGCACTAAAATAGGTTTAATATGTATGAAATTATATAGTTTTCATTTCCTACATTTCTATCATTTTCTATGATATATTAATGTTGTTGTGGGTGGTAAACATGTTCAAAACAATGGGATGTATTTTAGAAAAAAATAAGAGATGATGCTGAAAATAATGGAGTCAAAAAAGTTGATTATATGATATAATTTATAATTGTGGTGTAAATCTATAAGACATAGATATATCTTGGGGAGATCAGGATTCTTTATTTCTAGAAATTATGAACAATACCTATCATCCAGAAGGATTAGAGGATATCAGATGATATATTAAGGGGATTTAGTTTACTATTGAAACTATGTTGACCCATACCATATGTGAATTATGATTAAATTATTTTTCAAATAAGTATACATAATAATATAATTACTAAAATAAATAGATATAGTATCTTTTTTTAATTAAGTTCATATAATATAAACACGCATAATGTTTTATTTTTTTCAGAAACATCAACATAATCCGCCTATAGGATTTTATAATATTCTTAATACATATGATATCCCATGGATATGCATCAAATAAATATTTTGAAAAAAATATAATTAATGGGGGTTAATAATAGGAATAAAGAGGACATATAAATCAACATGATTACATGGGTGAGCAGAATAATCATCGTCACATCATTAATATCATATTATAGTATCAATAATCATATGAAAGAAAAATAGAATATGGAATATAAATAAAAATAAAACATTAAAAGTTAAGTCTCACTTCAAATACATTATAACAAAATGGACAATGCTAACTTCTTAATATCTATGAAAAATTATAGACCAAGATAACTACATCAAGATTACACATAATGATCTCATGAGATATGATACTTTACCAAGTGTTTTTGGGGGAAGTATAATTATGTGACCACCTATCACACCATCATATAATCATAATAATACATTCTATTTGTATAGGAAATATACATTAAGCATAAACATAAAATAAACCCATTGGAAAATTATGTGTTTTAGGATAATTTAATAATTTAAAAATAAATGAATAAATATGGTGGTTTCCAAAAGAAGAAGGGTAAAATTAATTTTATATATTCAATGGTATCAATATATAAAATAGAATAGGTTATTAAGAGAATAATAAACATCATCATAATAATCAATGGTAGGTTTTATAAATAAGGTCATTATTAATAATCATTAAAGGTGCCTAAGAATTCATCCCAAGGAAGTAAATACGTGTTTAACTATAAGGGAAGAAAAAATAATGTGAAATAAATGATATTTATAAGTGATGTAAAAGAAATTTTGGAATTATTATAGAGAAAATACAGGTAAATTAAAATCTTGTAACTAATGAAGATATTTTGAGAGTCTCCAACCCTTAGGTTTGATATTGTTTTGTAACATTTCCACCTCTTATAGAACCAAAAAATATTTATTAAACAATTAATTTATTAGTATATTATATTAATTAATGTTATTCTTGATTATTTATAATCAATAATTATTATTTATTAACTTCTCATTATAGTTAAAATGGTTTTGTTACATGTTTATTTTAATTATTACATTTTTTTTATTTCATATTCTTGTCTCGTTTTTATTTACCAATTACGTAAATTACCTCCAAAATCATAAAACATAAATATTTAAAAATATTAATATATTAAATATAATCTACATAAACTATCAATTAATACTGGTATAATTAATGAATTGGCAACATCCTTGTTAGCAGTTAAACTGGCCATTAATTGGTTGGGCCGAAAAAGGGATAATGACAATGTATATGTCATAAGTAGCTTATAATAAAAAAATGTATCATAATTAAAATAATATATACATCTATAATATACACTAAACACAAACAAATGTGGTTATAGATAAATAATTGATAATGTCCTCATAGGTGGTGAACTGACCATTAACAATACATGAAGAAAATAGGGGATATAATATATATAAATATATAGTTTATATAAGTTATATCATACTATAATAACATTAATCTATTATTTTATAATTTAATATTTTATTATGGTTGAATATTAATTAATAATTGGTGAATAGAAATATAAAATTGAAATAGATATAATTGTTGAGTTAGCACTACTTTAATTCTTACTCATTTGTTATGGGACTAATGAGTTTAAATATTGGAGTGGGTGAGACTAGAAAATCCCAAAGGTTCCTAGGAGAAACAATATAAGGGATTTTTTAAAATATATGATAAAAGTATTTCTTTAGGAATTAATTTTCTATAGGGGTGAGTGGTGGTATTTATAATTATTTTGGAATTAATTTTTATGTTTAATGTTTGAATATAATATTATTTTAAGACCAAAACATGCAATAATAGTCTCATTTAAGA
This sequence comes from Viscum album, assembly GCA_963277665.1. Taxonomy (NCBI): domain Eukaryota; kingdom Viridiplantae; phylum Streptophyta; class Magnoliopsida; order Santalales; family Viscaceae; genus Viscum; species Viscum album. The sequence goes on along the minus strand of OY728152.1, from coordinate 1,489,630,676 downwards.
CAATTAATATTATTTATTTAAATGATTTATTGTTTTATGAATATTAAACCCTTACACCACCTAATTTATTACTTATAAAAAACAAATAAATATAAACTGAAAAATATTTTTTATTTAAAAAATATATTTTTACAATTTTTAGATTACTTTTTAGGTTTGGAGATTGAATATATTATTTTTAAATACATTATTTATATTATTAAAATTATTTTGTTTCCATTAAAATGTTTTAGAATATTTTATTTCATTACAACATCAATATTATGTTATAAAAGAGATTGTATTTGAAAAACTGTATTTTTACTCTTCCACAAATAATTCATGTTTTTTTAAATCAATAAAACAAATATTGGTTAATTTTAATGTGATGATTCAAAAAATGGTATTAATTTTTTCAAAATATTTTCCAAACATAGATAATCATAATAATTGATTATTAATATAAAAAATAATTCTATTACAAAATATATTAAAATAGAAATTATTATAAAATAAACTTATTCTTTATTTGAGTTACCTGATTTGATTTTTGAATTTATATCCTTTTAGTATTAATATTTACTGATTTTTTTAATTATACATATTTCTTAATATCCATTATACTAAATTAATGGTCAAGTCATTATTCTAATGGTTAGGTTACTATAATAAACGATATGTTACTATTATAATATCTATAATTTCTTTATACATCCTATAAATGATTTTTATTTCTTTCATTAATCATTTAATCGGTTTTTAATCAATGTTTTTTAATTAATTCCCATCAAAATATTGATGTTTTTTTAATTTTATTGTCATTTTTATTTGTGTGATATTTCTTAGAGACCATGACCATATAGATTTTTATATTTTAATAATGTTTTTAATTTTTTTTAATTTCATAATATATTATTTTTAATCTTATAGAGTATATTTGTCATTATAATGTAAAATTTTATATTAATGAAAAGGTAGTATTTTTTAATACATGGAAATATGATTTATACTATACTATACCATATATCTAAATATGACACACAAATGTACTTATAAAAAAATTAAATAGAAAACTCTATGTTATTACATTCATCCCCTTTTAGAAATTTAATCCCTAAATTTTATCTCATTACCTTGGGTGATAATAGATGTATGTATTCCTATTTTCTTGAATACACAAGTTACCATATTTCATCATTTTATTTATGGTTTAAAAAAATTAATTTTATAAGGTGAGTTTTCTTGTTTTTAAAAATTTGTATCTTTAAATAAAGATCCTTAATACCTACTCCTCATAAGAGTGGTAATTCACCAGTTGTAACCCTATTGGATACAATACATGTGACAGATTGAGTGTTTACTTCCTTAAGAGAGATTTTTGGACCAAATTATATACTTGATCTAGGTTTGTTGGAGGTACATGATAATAATACAAAACTCCAACATTATGATGGTGTTGTACCTCTCTATATCTCATAGTTTATCCATGATCACAAACACTCTTTTTTGTTTCTAATAGATTCATTTGCGTTAATTTTGGTATCTTTATTTTGAATCTTATTCATTCCATTGATGATGTTAATAAAGATATAAAAAGATATAAAAAGGAATCATGATGAATCTTTTTAAAGTCTTAAACTATAATATGTCATGTTTTATGATTTTAGAATGATGTTTGAGGGTCAAACGAATGCCACATAAGTAAGCTAGGAATGGCATAGTAGAAAGTGAATAGGTTAATGGAACTGGCCAGCTTGTGCTCAATGTATTGAAGACCATATCTCCAAGAAGTCCATTGACCAACCAATAATAGTTCCAGATCCATGTTCTTCTGTGAAAAGGCCGTTGGACAACCACTGGCCAGACACAACTCTCTAGTGGATATTTTACGTAAGTTGGTAGATCCAAGTGTAACAATGATTAGTCGATGGAGGCTACTAGGTATCCAATGGCATCGTGGTGGGAATTTCTAGGATTCATTTATTGTGGTCCAATATTTTTTAATTTAGTTTTCTTAGTTTTTAATGACCTATGATGAATTCTAAAAGATTCCTTGGACCGTTGTAGGCTATAGATAGGTCTATTTGGTGGATTTAAATATCTAATAGTTAACTATAATTCTTCTATAGTGAATATAATCCTTGATTAATTTTTAGCACACCAACAATGAAACTCTAGTGATTTCTCTACAATATTGAAGAATAATAAGGAAATATAAGAGAAGGTAAGTATAAAACCAAATGTAAATAAAATAGTTTGAGAGTCTCCATACCCTAGGTCCTATTTTGTTTAATCACATTTGTATATCCTATATAATTATAATATGCTTATTAAAAAATTAATATAGAATTATGTTTCATCAATTTATGTTATTCATGAATAATTTTAATTATTAAAATTTATTTGTTAAATTTTCATTTGAGACAATGAGTATTTTTGATATTTAGGTATAAAATATTCATATTTCATTTATATTTCATTATTTTGATTAATTTTCATTTATCTCAAACATAAATTCCCTATAGAAGATAAAATATCTAAAAATAAATAATTTTATATGATATATAAGTTAAGTTAACTAGCATTGATGGATGGGATAATTAAATAATAAAGAATTCCATTATAGGTAGTTAAACCACCCATTAATGGGATTTGTCAAAAGATGGATAAAGATATTGTATGTGTTATAAATATCTTATAATAATAACATGGAATAATAAAAAAAATTCATATGATGTGTATAATCTACACTAACCAACCATGAAGTTAGTGTTAAATTAATAATTAACAATGTTCTCATAGGAACTCAACCAACCATTAAAGAGATGTGTCATATATATAGGTGTGTTTGCGTTTGCTTATGTGTGCGTATAAACATGTATGTGTGTGTGTATTATTTTTTATAATAATCATATCATAATATAAAAATATTAATGCATTATATATTTATTAATAAGTTTATGAAGGATGAAAATGAAAAATTAATAGGGTAGTACAATGAGAAAAATTAATTGAATGGAATGGAGAAGCTACCTCTTGTTTGATGCATACTCTTTTATAATTGGACTAAGGCCTTGGAGTCTTGGAGTGGGGTGAGATAGGAGCATCCCTAAGGATATTATTCAGTCTAGGGGTGGAATTTAGAATTAATTTTCAATGGTATAGATTTGAGAAACTATTTTCCATGGGGGTTATAGGAGTATTTACACATGTAGGGGAAGATTATTTTCATTCGAAATAATGAATGAAGTATTATTTCAAGACCAATACTTTCAAAATTAGTATTATATGAGACTATAAATAGTTTTAAATTAAAAAGAAATTTTTTTGTTAATTTTAAACCCTTACAGAATTGATTGTATTTGTTTATAGAAATAAAAAGATATCAAAAAATTAAAAATAGTTTTTTACTGAAATAAAATATCTTTCTAGAGTTTGAAAATTATTTTATTTTATTAATTTAAGTTATAGATTATAAATAAATTATTTATCATATTAAAAATATATTAGGATTAAAACACCATTTTATAATTTTTTTCATTACTAGGCCAATATTTTGTTTTAAAGAATTCATTATTTTGAAATCTATATTTTTAATATTCACCTAGAAAATAATGTTTTAAATAAAAATACCAAAAAACACTCCTGGATAATTTAAATTTATTGATTCATAAAATGAAATAAATTTTATCCAAATAAATTTTAAACATATGTAATTTTAATATTTGAATATTAATAAAAAAATATTATTTTTAAAAAATAAGTTAAAACGTATCTTATTCAAAATGAAATCTTATAATTCATTTGGTTTACCTAATTTGAAAATTTATTTTATTTCATTAAAAAAATTCTATTCTATTATTTTATTCAATTTAAATATTACCAGTCATGTTATTATTCTAATGGTCTTGTTATTATTCTGACAGTTGGGTTGTAATTTTAAAAGTCAGGTTACTATTCCATTGGTTATAATACCTTTATAATTCCATTAAATATATCTTCTTTCCTTTATTAATTATTCTATTATTTTCAATCATCTTTATATATATATTTCACAAATTTTTAATCTTATTTTAAATATTTATTTATAGTGTTGTTCATAGGTTTCATATTTCTAGCCGACCATAAACATATATATTTTCAAATTCTACAAATATTACTTGTTTCTTTTATTTTACAATTTTACTCTTTTCAATATTATAAAATGTACTTATCCATGATATTTAATTCTCTATATATTGTCTCAAATTTTTTCTAAAAAAATAATCAAGAGGGGTGAATTAAGTCCTTTAAAAAAAATCACTGAATGAAAACATACATTTTAATTTCATAAAATTATTTCTTTATCTTATAATAAAGTAATGCAATAGAATTAAAATAAAATAAAGAGTATGACATGTTGTTTTTATAGTGTTTTAAGGATACTGTTAACATCCACTAATCTACTCCATCAATACCCAATGCGGGCCTGATGATTTTTATTTAGATAATTTTCCATAATATTTCACTAAGGAATAAATGTAGTGAACACAAAGTAAAAAGATTTTACTAGAACTTAATATCATTATAATGATGATCTAGAAATTAATTACCAGTAGTTAAAACTTTCTTTAAATATTTTAATGCAATTATATGACACTTAACCACAATATAGTATAATAATTTTACACTCACTCTATATTTTAGTATAAGTATTTGGAACTTAAAATAGAAGTATATATAATATAGAAAATGAAAACAATTTCAGTGCATATTGGTTTTTATAACTGAAATTAGATAATTCTCTATATAATAAATAATCATCAAGGAGTAACAACAAATAAGACTTATATAGAATGTTCATTTTTACACAAATAGTTTAAATAGATAAAATATGAATTAAAACACATTAAATAGATACACTATGAATTAAAAAATATCTTCCCATAATTCAGTATCTTCAAATAGTTTGATCACATAGTTCTAAAATAAAATTCATAATTCCGACACTTAAAATATTAAAAATAATAATAATATTTTAATTTGATTTAAAATAGTGTTTTATGTAATATCAAAAAATAATCCTAATAATATGGTTTATTCCTCCCATACATTTTCAATATATAAATATCAAAATATCATTATAGTCACTTCTATTATGCATGAGTCGACTACATGTCACTTAAAAATATTTCAAAAATAAGTGTTCAACATGAATTATACCTTTTTACATATCTATTTATAAACAACATTCAACATATTTCAGTTTTCATTTCACATACAATGGGTAATTTACTCTGTTCTTATTTGAATTAGAAACATTATTGATGTCATGTTTCACATGTCACAACTTGAAGATGATGTTATGAACTCTAATAGTTATTGTAAAACGGGCTTTTAAATTTCCTCCAATATCTAGTTATCATCATACATTCTATATGTCATGATATATTTTTATAATCTATAAATATCAATCGGGATATAGTGTTTTTATATCATAATATAAAGACAAAGTGTTCATTAAAATCTATGATGCTAATCCTATATATAGTGTTCTTCAAAATAATTTCTCAAATTATAATACTCAAACTATAGTTCGGCCATATCTTGGAATATTTAGGCTTGAATAGTAATCTCCCAAGTATTTTAACACATGTACAGTAATTTCCATAACAATTGAATTTTATTCAACATCTATGAAGCAATAAATAAAACACTCCAAGTAATGACATTTACTTTTGTGTTTTATAAATCAAAGAGTAAATGAATTTATATGTATGAGTGCACATTAAAATGATTGAGCATTTCCATTGAAAAATATCAAGCATCTTCCAGGAAAAAAATTATTCTCCAAATATAGATGATATATAAACGTATAACCCTTTTTTGAATTCCTCCATCCAATAAATAAGAGTAAATATATAAATACATAAGAGTAATTTTTAAGGTTAACACTAAAAAAATTTAAATACTCAACTCGTAAGAGTAAAAACTGAAATTCATGCAATATATAACAGTAAACATTTAACATCTATTCTAATGCAAAAAGGTTCATCCCTTTTATGGATATTATATGTAAAACTAAGTCTCCACTCATCAAAGTATACATAAGTGTAAAAATATTACAACATAAGAGTAATTATAACACCAAAATATTCTAATATGTAATTATCTTTAATATAAATACTATTTTGAGTAGCTTGTTTCACATGAAACACAAAACTGAAACAAAATTTTGATTCCATTTATGAAGATAATGTTGCGACCATTAAATGTGTCCATTATAATGTAGTCGTTGAAATGGAATGTATAAATAAAATTAACTAAATTATGAAATATATGTAGAAATAAAAATGAAATATTATTTTAATTCCAATTCAATGCCAAACATAATTAGTATAGCTAAATAAATAATAAGATAAGTTTAAGCTTAAAAATACATTTTCCTAAAAATTGTCTTTTTTAGCAATATGTAATTTTATTTTAAGAAACTAAATATATTAGGTTACATTTTCATTAAATATATTTTGTAGGAATAATATATTAACACCAGTATAATTATTAATTTATAGAAAATACGAATAATAATATTTAAAATAATTATTTTCCATTAAAAATAGTTTTCATCATGTTTTTCTTAAAAGTTAAATTCATAAATCTAGGAATTTGAATTAAAAAAAACAAATTCTTTTTGTATAAAAAAAATTATATTATATTAAATTTTTTATATTTTTATAAAATAATTTATTTTTAGTTGAATAGTAAAATATTCTATTTTTATTAATAGTGTAATGATTACAACATTATCATGATTAAATTATTACTTGAAAACATATAAAATATTTTTTATACTAAAAAGAGATTTAAATATTAATGTTATTCAATCATAATACTATTTTGAATTTATAAAACCCAAGTTTGACAATTTGGAAACTTAAGTAATATTTTACTATAAATATTGTTTTATTCCTTTATATTACACAATTAGATTCCATCACTTTTAGAAATTAAATCTTATAAAATTGATTTGTTATTTTATATGAACATTTTAATAATTTTTAATAATGTCAATTCTAATTTTATTTAAAAAATTTATAATTGCTAATATTAATTTTATTCACCATGTTTACAGTGAAAGACATATTTTCAAATTATTTTTTAATAAATGTTGTGTAATATTTTATCTGATAAATTAAATAGATATATTTTATATAATGGATTTTATATTATTTATATATATATATATAACTATATAATCCCTTGTTTAATTGGTAATTAATGTTTCATAAAATTAAGAACAATTAATGATGAAACAAACATTTTTTACAAAAAAAAATTCTAATATATTAATTGATTTAATTTAGAATTTAATTTTATATTATTTATAAATTTATTTATATGATATGGATATTGTATTTATGTTTATAGAATAAATATTTTAAAAGTTATTACCTTACATTTTTAATCAAATATAAATTACTTATGTAAAAACTAGTGACCAAGGTTAAAACCAAAATGTTAAAATGTAAAATTATATTGATTAATAACTTAATTTGTACAGAAAAATTATTTTAAATTAGTTATATATATTTTATATAAATTATATCACCCAAAACATCAATATTTATAATTTTTTGAATAATTTTCCTTTTAATGGTTTCATGAAATTATTGAAAAAGTAATGTGCATTTACAAAAATATCATTTTCATAAATTATAAAAGGATATCACTTCCACCATATTTATCCACCCATTAGAAATACTTATATAATAAAATTATCTACCTTAATATCTCCTAAAATATCTAACAATTTCTATGAAACCTTGGTCTTTTCAAAAGACCGATCTATGGATGCTTAAAGTCTTACCCAAACGAGATCATCTGAAGGGAGATGTAATGTTCTCAACTGTTCTCCCTTCATTAGTTCTTTTTATAACCCCAAAAATATTTTATATCCATCACATTATAATAACATCAATATTATTAATATTATATAATATTATTATAAAAATATAATTTCAATATTTACCTTCCACTAAAACCGTTCAAAAAATGAAGACGTCGTCATGCCTACGTGCAAACAACCACCACCACAAAAAGAATTTTTTATTTTTCATAAATAATTTTATTGGATGGTTAAAAAATTATATAAGATAAAATATATATTATTTATAACATCAATAATATTTTTAAATGATAATTTTTTTATTTTCAACCTTCTTCTCATTCAATAAAAAGTAAGGGAATATTCTTTGTGTACACGTGGACTATTAACTATATAAAATGATGAATTTGGTTTTCCATTAACGCCTAAAATGGATGAATTTAAAAAAAAGTATAAAATTATATATATTAAAATCATAATATTTTTGAAAGATAATATTGGAGATTATATAAGTGATATTTACTATAAATTTTCATATTAAACATAACTACTTTAAATGAATATATCAGGGAACCTTTCTTCATTTTATTCCTTCTTAGGATAACCTAATAATCTTTAGAAATTTTTTTTAATAGAATAATAATATTAGTAAAAATATAGAATTATAGGGATTATGATTCTCTTTTAGAACTCTTCTGTCCATAATAATAAATCATGTAAGTTTGAGAGAAAATGACATAACACCTCAAGTAAGCAACATAAGAAAAATGTATTTAATAAATAAATACTGCAAGAAAATAAATAGACCCTAAAAAGAGAAATATTAGTGAAAAATATTCTTAATAATGTTTTTAATTAACTTAATTTGATTATTCAGTATGGTTTGTGACTATATAGAGTGAATCAAACCAGAGTTAAGGGTTTTTGCATCTAAATATTTCTTCATTGAGATATAATACATATTCATTGGTTGTTTCTTTTTTTATCATGGTGTATATATTGGTTTTTGATTTATATTATAAATAAATTCATGAAATATTATTGATTTAAAAAACCAACTCATTTTCTACCACTCATGGGTTTTCAATTTGAAATATTATGATGATATAAGGGTTTCTTCATTATAATTCTGACTTTTTAAGACTTGTTATATTTTAGGCACCATTTTTAGATTTATATTGTGTTATTTTGATTTAGATCTGATATAATTATTCTAAAATATTTTTCATTTAATACATGTAATATTTAAATGTAAATATAGTTTTTTTAACCATTCTTATTTCAATTCATGTGTTACCTGGTCCATGAGGTTTTTTTTAACACAATTTTCATTCATTGAGTTATGATTATTATTTTTGAAATTTATTCTTATAATTTGGGTATGTTATGCACTATGATATTATTGTGATTCATTTTATAATTTTTTTATGGATTTACATCTATTTTTTTATAAAATCCATTTACAAATGATTCTTCCTTCAAAATATGATGTCTGTATGGATTTTTTATAACTCAATTTTTTTCATTGGGTTATAATGATTATCATTAATCCCCATTATTCCAAGTTGAATTATTTTACCCTATTATTGTATAAAATATTATTTTCACTTTTATTTATGTAGATTACTTTTAATCCCCATTAAATTCATTTTTGAAGGATAATTTTTTATTTTTATTCTTATCCCATGAAAGTACTCCCCACTACTATCTTATTATCATTATTTTGATCATAAAACCTTCCATTATATTGTTAACAATATCATTATTATAAATTAACATATTTATCAAAATTATTACATTAAATTTGTAAATATTTATAATATTTATCTCAATTGTTTCTATACGGATAACTATTAACTACATATCTATGATTATGTATGAGGTACCATAAGAAACATTAAAATATGTGTTGTTCAATTGTAAATTTATTTTTTGGATGTATTATGATCATATAATTCTATTTATTTATTTTAAGGAGTATTAAATTAACTTTATACCCATTAATATATATAGTATTATTTGTAGGATTGCTTAAATAGAGATTTATTTCATTTATTGATTGGGAAAATATTGAGAATTTGTATACTTTTCATTTCAATGTGGATGTTTGTTGGTTACTAAATAATTTGTGTTATGTATTGTACATTTTATTAATTTATTCATATCCTTATTATGTTGGACTTAATTACTGATGTTCAATCCCCATAATATCTTCTTTATGAATCTATGGTTTCATAAGACAAATTACTATAGGTATTTAGTGTACGCCCACCTGTTTATTTATATGTCTTGGTTACAATATTTATAGTAAGTAGATGTCTTTTTATAAGGACTTGATGGTATATTTATGATGTGATGTTATCCAATCCATCAACTTGAATTTATTTATCACTTTCCATGTAATTATTTATATTTCTAAGTCAACCATGGACTTATTCAATCCCATAGGATCAGTTATATGGTATTATTTGATTATTATGTAGTTCCTACCACATTATTCATGCCTTGTTTATTCTATGATATATTTTTTTTTATTCTTTACCTTATAATTTTATCTCACCCTTATTATGTTTCCATTTCCCCATGTTATTAAATAAATTAATAAATTTGATATGTCTAGAAGAGTATTTTGTGTGGATAATTTTTGGGTGAATTTAAAGACTTATAATGGTTTAAGTAGTTCCTAATGTAATGGAAAATATCCATTTGGGTAGAAATACATTGTTTATATTATTTAATGATGTGACTTAATTCTCAAAATCTATAAACCAAAAAGTTCATGGGATTTTATGTTGTAAAATATTTGCAATATGTCTTGTAATTATAGAAAAGTTATGTTTGGGGAATCACAGTTTGAATCAGATCAAAGTTTAGATAACATTATTAGTTAATATGACATTTATTAGGGGAAATTTAAGATTTATAAATGTCATTATTCTATTATATTTTATAGATGATAATGATTTCAATGTTATAAATAACCCTTTAGGTTAGATGAGGTGATATTGAATATTTTATGTTCTAAAATAAGGATGATATATCTTTTTTGAAAACCCTAGGAATAAGTCAATGTATAAGAAAACATCCAAAAATTATTTTAAATTAGATATTATGTGGTTATTAGAGCAATTACATGTTATCCTAGATACTGGAAAGTGGATGTTATTGTCACACATATGCACCAAGGGATAATCAGCCTAAAAAAGGATGGTTGAGTATCAACATGATCTTCACTCAGTACATGATGAGTGGCCCAATGAATACACACCTACATATACACTCTCAAGGAATATTATTTGTAAATTACACACTTTTTATAAACCATTATGAGGGATTAAATTATATTTTTTTTATATAACCAAATAGGTAATAACTATAAAAAAACTAAATTGAAACATAGAAATTCATAAGTTAGGTTATCCATGATATTTATGAATCAAATCTTTTATGATTATTGTTTTCATTTATTAAATTTTTAATTTCCTCATACCTCAACATTACTTTATTTTTGTAATTTTTAGAGAAAATATAATGAAATTTAACAATATATCTGATGGGAAATGTAGTGATTTTCCCAATGAGAAACCAAAAGAGATAGGACCTGGAGTGAGGAATCGTAAAGTTATGAAAAAACAGCTATCAAGAATTATTATTAGCAATATAAATATATTTGAATTCCCAAAAAAATAAAATAAGACATTCATAGAGTCTCATGGATGGTTGGGTGACAAGGATGATAAAGGATAAAATATTCAATTTCCTATGGGTCATGAATGTGGGAAGAATCACATAGGGAGATGTCTTCGAGGAATTTGAGATGTTTTATATATAGGAAAGGAGGGCCTAAATAAATTAATTATTTAGGGAAACTGAATAGTTTAGTTAACATGATGGAGGGTACCATGGAAATATCCAATTTAATGCCCAAATCCAAGGTCTAATAAGGATAATAGACCTCTTTAACAACCTCGATATTGAAAACAAAGTGGATCATGTGTATTGACTACAATAGAAGTGTACTGTGATAATTAAGATATATTTATCATCTAGTTTTTATTTTTTGATGTCTTATTATAGTTTTATTATCATCACTCTATAATATCTAAGAGTTTTTATAAGAGTATTAAATCACCACCTAATGATTTGGTATCTAATTATAAGAGAAAAATTATACTTATAAATTTTTTATATCCAAAAAATAAGTTTATGGGATTATTCCTTTTTAAAATATTATTATTATTCCTCTATATGAATTTAATTTTATTGTTTAAACGTATTGGTTCTCTCTAGATGGTGTAAAAATTATTTTTTAGAATTCAGAAATCTCATTTCATATCAACCTATTATAATCTAGCAATTCACAGATGATAATAAACTCCATTTCTAATTTCAGTCTATAATATAGGTCTTGATACTGTATGATAAGAGACACATACCAAAAATATTTTTAAATAAACACAATATTGGGAATATTCTGATTATTAAATAATACATGATTTTCCTAGACTTTAAAATGTAAGAGATACATTAATTTCATTAGAAATTGTATATTGAGTAATATTTATCTTATATATACGCTTCATTATTTTCAATAGTAATTAAAAATTAAAATTATGAGAATTAATTTTTTATGGGGGGTATTTAAAACATAATGATTATATTATTTATTTATCTTTTTAATAAATACTATTTGAAATATCTTACTTCACATGCAACACCAAACTAAAATGAATCCATCATACCTTTTATATAGATAATATTATAAGTGTTAAATGACGCCATTATGATGTTATCATTGAATTGGTGGGTGTAAATAGAATTAACCTCATTTTTAAATATATATATTGAACTAAAAAATAAAAATATATTATATTAATAATAATTCATTGCTGAATTCAATTAGTATAACTAAGTAGCTAACAAAATCATGGTATTGTTAAAATGTATTTTCCTAAAATGTTCCTTTATATTTGTTATGTAATTTTATTTTTTGAAAATTAATGTATTATATTTTAATTTTAATTAAATATAATTTTGATATGAAAAATATATTCAAAACAATCTAATTAATAATTTATAGGAAATAAGAATTAGAACAACTAAAAAGGTTATTTTCTTATGAAAAAAATTTTCATTATGTTTTACATAAAATTTAAATTATAACATTTGGAATTTAATTTTTATAATTTATGATAATTTTGGATTTATAATAAAAATATTATCTTAGGATGAAATTTTGGTATTTTTCTAAAATAGTTGATATTTAGGTGAATAATGAAAGGAAATCATTTTTATTGATACTGTAATGTTTATAACATTATCATGAATTATTACTTAAAAACTATAAAAAATGTATTATAAATATATATATATATATATATATATATGTTATGAGTAAATTAAATCATTTAAAATACTATATTGAATTTAGAAGAGCCATGTTTAATGTTTGGAGTCTTTAGTGATATTTTACACTAAAATAATTATTAATTCACATATGTAAATACAATATTATTCAACCCTTATAAAAATTAAATTTATCAAAATTGGTTTTATATTTTAGATAAAAAAATTCATATTATGAAATAATATCAATTTCCTATTTATGCATGAAATTATAATTACTAAGATTAAATCTGATGATAGTGATAATGGTGAAAGAGTTATTTTAAAATATTTGTATACGTAATATTGGATAATATTTATCTAATAAATTAAATTTATATATTTTATAAAATGAATTTTATATTATTTTTAATAATATATAAAAATATATTATCACTCATTTAATTGGTAAATAATTATTCATATGATTAAGAGCACTTTATTGTGATAACAATATCTTCCTACAAAATAGTTTTATTTATATTAATTTTTTTTTAATTTTAATCATAATTTTATCTTATTTATATATTTATTTATATAATTTATAGAATATATTTAGATTTATTCCCTAAAAATTATGTATGAGTTGTCACCTTATATTTTTAATAAAATATCAATTACTTGGAAAAAAGGTTACCAAAGAAATAAACGAAAATGTTAAAATGTTAACATCTAGTGGTAAAATACTTAAATCAAGTTTAAAAATATTTAAAAATTAATTTTAGAGGATATTAGTACCTTATATTACCCTAAAATTAATTATTTCAACTTTTAGATCTTTTGAACCTTGAATAGTTTCTTTCCATCATTGAAAAAGTAATGTGTATTTAAGAAAATCCATTTTCTCTACTTATTAAAGGAGATCACTTCCACCACATTTCGTCACTAATTAAAAAGAATGTCCAAATTGATTCTCTAGTCTCTTTGAAACTATTCCCACATCTAATAAACCTTTCTATTTATAAAATACAAAGTTAAGGATTTTTAATGTTTTAGCCATGGGATAATTTCCAATTGTAGAGGTAATGTTCTCAAACGATCTCCCTTGATTATTTCTTTTTCTACCCCCAAAGATCATTTATATAAATGAAATTATAATAACATCAATATTATTCCTGATTTCCCTAAATTCCATTATTAATTATTTATTTTTTTGAATCCCCTTTCAAGGAGTGAGGTGGAACCCTTACAATTTTTTAAGGCTTAATAGGAAATTACATGACCCATAAATATTATAGGATTCAACCAAACAAGACAAATTGTAACTTCCCCTCCCTATAAAATGTCATGATATCATCACTCTACCTTCGCATGGCTGGTCAGCTAGTTGTCTTGTGTTGAGCTGAATATACCTGGTCTCGATGGCAATACCATACCCTCTCAGTCATTCAATTTTGATTATCTCTGATCAGGTGAATACTCCTACTCTAAATTTTCATCTGGGGCCCTTTCCATTGTAATCTGATGAGTTTCATCTGTAATTTCATGTGGCATGAAGTCCTTGAATTGGTCAAAAGGCCTTGAGGTGGCATGAAGTCCTTGGGTAGCCTGAATGATTTGTTTTATTTTCCATTACTTCCTAGCATGGATGAATTTTTAAAAAAAATTCTAAAATGATATTTTTGAAACTAATAATATTATTTAAAAAAATATTGTATATTCTATAAGTGATATTAAAAATAAACTTTCATAGTAAACTTAATCTCTTTAAATGAACATATCAAGGCACTTTTATTAATTTGAGTCCATTTGTAGATAACCTATGAAACGTTATAATTTTTTTCTTAAAGAATAATAAACTAATTACACTTCTATATTTATAGACATTATGAATCTATTTTATAGAACATTGTACAAAAAATAATATACCAAGGATGTTTCTGGGGAATTTATTGAACCACCTCAAGTAAGCGTCATAAGAAAAAATTATCTAATAAATTAATACCAATTGATAATAAATAGAACTTATAAAATTAAATATGGATGAAAAATATTATTAATAATGTTTTTAATAAACTAAATTTTATTTTTTTATGAATTTAGGCGCATGCATAGAGATAATCAAGATCTAAGGTAAGAGTTTTTCAGTCTCAATTTTTATTCATTAAGATATTATGTGTATTCACCACTTATATATTTTTTTATAGTGTATATATTGGTAATTGACTTATATTCTAATAATTTATCATTAAATCTAATGTATTTATAAATCCATGTCATTTTCAACCTTTCAAAGGGATTTCAATTTGAATGATAATAATGGTGTTAGGGTTTCATATTACCAATTCTCAATCTTTCAGACAAGTTATATTGTTTGAACCATTTTCCCTTATATATGGTGTTATTTTTATTTTCATTAAATGCAAGTACTCAACTATATTTTTCATGTAATTACTAGGATATAAAATGTAAAACTAATCTTTTATTCATTCTTAATTTTATTCTAGTGTTACTTAAGTCGTAAGGTTTTTTTTAATACGATCTTCATTCATTGAGTTATGATTTTTCTTTTTTAACATTATTCTTATAAGTTGGGTATGTTATACCCTATGATTTTACTATGATATACTTCCATTTTTCTATTTATGTACATTTAATTATTAGAATATCCATTTTAGTGATTCTTACTTCAAAATACGATGTTTGTAAGGGTTTTTATAACTCAATTTCTATTTCGTAAGTTATAATGATCATTATTGAACTCTATTCTTTTAATATGAATTATTTATCACTACGATCGAATAAAATTATATTTCTAGTAAAATTTAAATGAATTTACATGTCATCCTCATGAACACATTTTTTAAGGAACATTTCCTTTTGATATCCTGGCGCCATGAAAGTAATCCTCACTACTACCTTATTATCATTCCATTGATAATAGAAATTTCCAATGTATTGTGGATATTACTATTGTTGTGTATTCAAATATTTAAACAAATTATTTTATTTAATGGGGAAGTATTGATAATTTTTATATTTGATATTTTGATTCGGATAACTATTGACTATATATCCATGATTATGTATGAGACTCCCTAGAGAACATTAAGATATGTGTTTTTTAACAATAAGAGATCTTTTACAATATATATTATGATTATATAAGTATCCTTATTAAATTAGGAAATTGTGAAATTAAAATTATACCGATTATTTTATATTGTTTTACTTTTACGAATGATTGCATAAAGATATATTCCATTTATTTATTATAAAAATATAGATTACATGTAAACATTTTATTTTAATGTGGATGTTTATTTATTACTAAGGTTTGTTTGTTATGTATTGGATAGTTTATTAATAACTTAATATAATGAATAAATTTGAACTAATTTGTGATGGGTGGGGAATATAATATCACATCAATGCATCAGTAGGTATCATGAGACAAACTAGTTTGGGTATTTGGTGTTTGTCTTCCCATTTATTTAGATTTCATGGATACAGTCTTGAAAATTAGTAGATTTCTTAGAACAAGGACTTAATGATATATTTATTATGTCTATAATTATGCATTCTATATCCATAAATTTATTATTTTTTTTATAAATTTGATTATTTATATTTTTATTTCATCCGTGAATTTATTTTAATCACATTTGATCAATTATCTATAATTATTTTTTTATCACTTATTTTCATCCATATTATTCATCCCTTGTTTATTTTGTGATAGCTTCTAGTATACAATTTCCCTTAATAAGTGTTTAAGATCACTCTCCTTATGTTTCCATTTCAATAGGTTTTGAAGAAAAGTATTATGCATGATATGTCTAGAAGAATATCATGTGTGGAGTATTTATGGGAGATGTTTTAGACTTATTCTGGATTAAGTGGTTATTAATATAGTGGGAAAAATATTCATTTGATATGAAATACATGGGATGTTTTAAAATATGATATGTACTAATTCTCCAAATATCCTATCCTTAAATATCATGGGACTGTAAATAAAGAAATATTTTCTAAAATCATGTAATTATAATACAGTTATATCAAGGGAATTATATTAATAAGGTTTTACCAAAAATGAAATCAATACATAAAATAAAGATCTGATTATTTACAAGGCAATAGATTCTTATATGGTGAAAAAAAATTCAACATAAAAGGAGAGAAATAAAAAAATAATACTTCTAGAATAATAATGAATCAAAAGGCTAAATAATTAAAAATTAATAATAAAAAATAATATATCTTTTAAGAAGAAGAAAAACAGTAATCAAAGTATATGAATTAAAAATTAATAAAAAATAAAAGTATATAAATAAAAGTGAGAGTTTGTTATCAGAATAATATATAAAATAAAGTGAGGTCTTTTTAATTATCAAAACATAAATAAAATTTAAAGTTGTTACTCAACATTCTCCCTCATTTTTAAAATTAAAAATCTATAAGACATCAAACACAATCACCTCATTTATGTAAGGATAAAAATGGTACTACATGGAAGAATATATCAATTAAATATAAATTATAGAATAATATAAGAAATATGGATATTAAAAAACACTCTAACCATTCAATCGCCAATATAAATAATATAATATAAGTAACACATTTTTTTTATATAAAATATAACATAAGTTCCAAGGAAACATAAACAAACTCTCTACCTTTCAATAAATAATAATGTTCAAACACATTATTTTAATAAAACATTAACTAAAACTATCATTCTTAAATAGAATTATGATTCTCCCCCTTTAGATACTATATACTAAATTTGTAATTTAAAAATAATTATAATAATTCAATGGAAAATTAAAATAATAATATAAATTTCCCTCTGAAAAAATATTCCTTTGAAAATATAGAATAGTGAATTTTAAGGATCTATGAAACATATTAAAGAATATTAAAATAATAATAATATATTTTTAATAAATTTAAAAGGTAAAGTGAATTTTATCTCATTACTATAAAATAAAATATTTAAGTACATTCTAAACA
This sequence comes from Viscum album, assembly GCA_963277665.1. Lineage (NCBI taxonomy): Eukaryota > Viridiplantae > Streptophyta > Magnoliopsida > Santalales > Viscaceae > Viscum > Viscum album. The sequence continues at coordinate 1,489,612,489 of OY728152.1, read as the reverse complement.
TTAAAATGAACTCCCCCTTAAATAAATCATCACTAGAAAATAATAACAACTTTCAAACCATATCATTCCAGCATATGGATAAATATGAATATAAAGAGTTTTCATGACAGTAAAAAGTCAATTAAATAATTAAAATTATTAACTTATAACATAAAATACATGTAGGATAAAATTTTAAAATCATTATATATGAATATCCCCAATATAAAATATTTAATGAACATAAAGAATATTTATGACTCAAATATAAATGAAAGAAATACTCTATGGAAAGATATAAGAAGATGTCTAGTCAACTAGGATGAGGAATTCAAAGAAATTCATTGTAACGAAACCATGAATTCCATCAACCTGATTAAGAATAAAAGTCCAAGAAGTCACTAATTATTATTTTTGAGAAGCTAAGATAAACCAAACATTATCATTCCTATAGATAATTCCAAAAAAAATAAACATATGTATTTTTTGGTACCAATATTATTTTGTGTCAGGTATTTTAGAGATAATATATTTATGTAACAAAATATACTTTTTCTAAATATGAATTACATATTTAGTGAAATATAAATATCTTGAAATATAGGTGTTCTTAACAATGCAAAATTGAGTCCCTTTAAAATATAATTTATTTTTACAGTTTCGATCAATACTATAATGAAAATAAATAGTGGTAATCAGGGTTTTACTCTCTGAACTAAGTATAATATAATTTACATAATGCTTATGTTCTTCATCATTGCCTCAATTTCTTTATTTACCATTATTTCTTTTGAAATCGCTATGGTTTTTTTTATAATACACATTTAGTAAAAACACTAACGACAAAATTTATGAATAAATGTCATATAATTAGTCATTAATTATACTATTATTCAAGGTAAAGTAAGATTAAAAGTTATAAAAATTAGTATGTAATTCTAAAATCTTTTTAGTCAAAACAATTTTTTGCAAGGGATGAATCATAATATTTCTTTATATATTTATTCCTATTTTTCAAAGTATCACATATATCTTCAATAAAGAAAATATATCCATTAATCTCATTAAAATAATAATTTTTATATTTATAAGTAGGAGATAGAGATGATTGTACCTATTTATTCTGATCCTTGAGATATTAATTTTCTTATGGATTTTAATGAATGGTTTTAGAGTTCAATTGAGATTCATCACTTGAAACCTCAAAATCAGTGTAAGTCACTTTTATTTATTTATTTCATTCAAATTTTTTATATCATTTTCTATATTTCCTTTCAAATTTTATTTGGGGGTATTCAGGTCTAATATGTACTTTTTTCTTTCATTGATAACATCTGGATTATTTTGAGTTTTCTTCCTTCTTGAATCTTTATTGCCTATTATTTTATATCGTATTGAAACTTATACAAATTTATTTAAGTTCATCTCTAAAATCCAGACTAATAGAATAAACATTAGATGAATTATAATATTTTTATTTAGATTCTATTTTATCGTTTAAAGAACAAACCTTACAAGAAAAATTTTATTTCTTGAATGCCTTAAGATCATCAATATCAAATTGTATATTTGATTCATACATCATGAGTATTCTAAATAAATGTTACATTCTCATATCTTTAAAAAGAATGTATTATTAAATTATTTTCAGATTTTCACTCCATTTAGTATGTAATACTCTAATAACATTTAATACTTGATTTGATTAATGAATAGTATTTACTAAAGAAACAATATCATTCACTATATAAATGAGTCTTATATTAGTTTGAGTGAAAATTTCACTATTAGAAAAAATGAAAGTTTTAAACATAAGTTAACTTATATTATATCTTATTTTTTTTACATTTTTTAGTTCTTTTAAATGAAACAATGATGGTTTTCCTTTTTTATAGGATGTAGAACATTGAGAAAATATATTTAATTCATATTTCCCTCATAAAAAATGATAGCATTCATTTATTTTTAACTTAAATCAAAATCGGGTTCTTGTTTATCACATCATAATTCATCTTCACTGATAGGGATCTTATAAGGTTTCATCACCTTCATATAAAAATTTAATATATGAATATTAAAATATCTAATTATTTTAGATTTATTGAATATATAATTTTCTCCATTAAAATAATGATCTCTAATCCTTGATAGAGCTTATTTGGGATTAGACATTACAATCTGTCTTTGTCTTATTACATCTTTCTATCAAAATTATTATGGACAAAAATATAAAAAATTAAAGAGGAGGCTCTGATACCATCTATTATTGATATTAATGTAAAATAATAAAAAAATATATACAAAAGTGATAAATCTATGATACGAACAATTTTCATAGATATTTTTTAGAAAATGTATTAATATAGGGGTGCGTTGAATTGATTCCTATAAAAATATTTTTCTAGAATTAAAAATTACTTATTAAATTTAATTCGATTTATCATTTTTTCATTAATTGAGTATTAAAATGGAAAAAAAATAAATTAAAGAGTATGACAAGCAATATTTTTATATTTTTTCTAGGGATATAATGAAAATCATGTAGTCCACTATATCAATACCTAATATAGGCTTGATCAGCTTTATTCAAATACCATTACAAGGGATATCGCAACTGATTGTATGTAATTTATAGTTAGTAAAATGTTTTTATATATAAATTATACCCTTTTACTAAGTAATTTATAATAAAGAATAAGTAGTTGAAACATTATCTCCATAATTATGTAACAGTATCTGACACTTAATTATAACTCAGTATAAAAATGATCACTTATTATATAGCTAAGTACTATTATATGGGATTTAAAATATAAGTAGATAATATGTAGAACATTAATATAGTTTTATAACAAAGTTTCCACTTCAACTTACAGAACACATGTCTTCATCCATATAATAAGTAATCATCAAGGTGTGACAATGAATAAGATTTCAATAGGATCATCTTGGTAGAATAGTTGAGGAATTCCTTCATCTTCATCCTTCCTTATCTTTTTATTTCCTACCTTTATTCTTATTTAATATAATAAGTAATAGAATAGAAAAAATATATAATACTTCTATAACCTTTTATTCTCATATGAGTATATTTCCATAACCTATTCTCTTCTTCATGAATATTTTCTTATAAACATAAATCTATCTAAAAAATTTATTTATAATAAAAATATATTTATATACCTTATAATATTATTTATTTGATAATCTATTCAAAATTAATATGTCAATGTGATCCACAAATATCCCCATGAAAATAGAAAATAGTCATTGAAAACATTACTCATGAAATAAATATGAAATAATTCTTGGTCAAAAATAGATATACTATGAATGAAAAAATATTTTCTCATAAATCAACATCATTAAATAATATGACCAATTTTAAAAAATAACTCCATAATTATATCACATTAAATCTTTCAAACCATAACCATAATATATTAATTTTAATAAAAACTATGTTTCTTGTAATCTCAATAATATCATGAAAATAAATTCTATTCCTTTTATAACATTAATATATATATATATATATTAATCTCATTATTGTAATTTTTCTTCCATAAGAGTTAAATGCATGTCACAAAAAAAAAATTTCTACACGCATTATTTTAAATGTGTCCAATCTTCCGACATCTCAAATCACAACCGACATTATGAATATTTCAATTATCTTTTTTAAAACCCAAGACCTACTTGAGGTATGAATCCATTTAAATTTCTTCGAAGACTTTTATTTTTTTCTATTTATGAATATTTTAAAGTGTTAGAGGGTAGTGAGGTTTTTTCATAGGTGTTTTGTTGGGTTGCAGGTTTGAAACTATAGAAAAATGGATTTCAAGTTGGGTGCATAGTTAGTTCATGGTCAGTACGGACCATAAACCAAAACAGGGTAGTGGGTGAGGGGATAATGATTATATTTTTATGGTTGTAACATGTAACATAAAACCATGTAGGATATATAGAAAAACCATGTAAATTATATAATAAACAGGGGACATGGTTGAACCATTGGTGAAATTTATTCCAAATAGTGTGGTCTAACTCTCTATAGTTTTGGTTATTTATAGAGTGGAAACCACATAGTTGGTGAAATGTTTAGAAAAATGACCATTTTTTTATCATGGTCCATGGTCATACATAATTTTTATTTACTCTTAATGCATCCTAATTCTTGACTAGGATTTTCTCTCAAGGATTAAGGCTTCATAGTGTCACTATCTTATCACTTAAGTAAGTTTTTTAAAATTTTATATTTTAATCATGGAAGTTCTGGATGGGGGTTGTGATAATAATTTTGTGATATAATAAATTAAAATAAAGTAAAGAAATATCCAAAATAGATGTTATAAAGAAAAAAGATTAATATAGGTTTTTCTATTAACAAGCTTCATTATCAAATCCTTTATTTTATTTATGAATTTATTATTAAATGGAGATGAGGTAGTGAAGGTGATTCTAGATTTGTTTTGTGATCATTAGATTTACCCAATGATCTTATTTAATTGTTCCAACTTCTTTTAATCAATTAACCCCCCTTTTTCTTTTTCTCCACAACTAATGTAATTGAGGGAGTTAGGGACATGAAAGAAAAATTATGGATTTGGGTAATTACATACCAACCCTAGGATTTCATTCCCTCAGGATACTACTCCAATTTCATCGAGATTATGTAAATCATGTTTAATGACATCGAGGAAGAACATTAAGCAAAAAATTAAATAATGGAAGTGGAATATAATTTCACTTAATATTATCCAAAAAAATTGAAAATAAAAGAAGGAGAAACAAATAGCTCTTAAGATATAGTTGGTAGATGTTGATCCTTTTTCTAATATGGTGAAGAGACATAATTAACAAAATTAACCTTATTTCTCGACACATTTAGCATTAATCCAAACCCCTATATTTCGTGGACAGTTTCCATGTGTGCATATTTGATGGTCGTCACTCAAATCTCCAAACTAAAATATTATTTACCTTTGATCATTCTATTAAATATCTCTAAGAATAATCTGATATAATTTGACACATTTCCTTGTAAAAAAATAATATTTGGGAAAAATCTTACACTTGTTCTTGGATGTCACCATAATTTTTGAGGGACTAGTGGACTGGGTTTCTACTTCACTTTGGTCTTCATAATTTTTCCAAGAATGCAAGATTAGAAAAAAAAACAGAACACAAATTAGGCATGAAATCAAGGTGTTTATATGTTACATACAACACTTGAATGGGAATATGGTCTTTATTGTAGGGTCAAGTTAGTCTCTATATATGGTGGAGTAGAGAAAAGATTGAGTTTCACTTCCTGGATCGGTCTCGTTAATATTATACATTCCTTGGGAAATTTCAATGGGAACATTGTATTCATTGACATTCGACTATAAAAAAAATGCATGGTGATGGAACATGTCATCAACATCACTATTCTATATATGGAACAAAGTTTAAAAAATCATAAATCAATCATCATCCAATGTCATTTTTTATTGAATTTTTTTATCTTCCTCTTTCATGATAGAAACATGGGTTAGCTTAAATAGTTGAGATTGGGTTCTTCAGGATAGTTATTTGATGATATCATTCATTTCCTATGAGGTATCTTCAGTCAATGTGGCTTGGTCAATTAATACTCTTCATTTTCTCATCATTGTCTTGGGTTTATCTTCATCAGCTGAGGGAGTTCCAGATTCAATCAATTTGACGTCACTAAAGTTCATCATATTAATCCAGAATATGATGGTTTTTATTCCTTGGTGGTGGAGTTATTATACAAGATCAGTAGGCCTCATATCTCGTTTAATTAGTGGATTCAGTTGCAATATTCAGCCAAATATAGGGGAGTATGCAGGAGTGGTATTACCGAAATCATATGGTGGAAGTAGCAAGCATCGATTCAAGAGAAGTGGAAGCTGTGTTTGTGAAGGTATAAATATGGGAAAGTGGGGAATAAAAGATAGCATTGTGTGGTAGAATCATGGTGGTTTGGTAGAAATGATTATTTTCCATCTAACACAATTAAAATAGGTGAACATAACTACATTTTTTGTCACTAATGGTAGCACTTCTATAGACGTAACAGAAATTTCATATTCTGATAGCAGGCTAGTGGTAGTTGGATCTAACCATCCGATGATAGTAGTGAATAGTTATCAAACCTGAATGGGGGTATAATTACACGCCACATTTTTTCAAAGAAAATATGTTTTCATAATTAAAAAAAATCATTACTAACATTTTCAATTAATTTCAAAAATAATAATATAATCAAATTAAAAATTAAAACCCCTTACAAAATTAAAATCCAACATAAATTTCAAATTAATTTAAAATTTAATTCAGGAAATTTAATTCGTATTTCCCCATATCATAATATTTTCATCATTAAAAAATCAAATTTTATACAGATTGAAAATTCCCAATTATTTTTTAAAAATAATTTTAATTTATAGATTTAATTAAATGAAAAATATATATATTGAAATAATTGAAACTCAAAATTAAATATATTTAAGATTTAATTATATATTTTTATTCCAAATAATTATTTATTAGATCAAGTTACACATTAAAATTACAAAAAAAACACTAAAAACCTTTTTTGAGCTTATTAAAAATTATTTCCACAATTAATAAAATCACAAAAAATTAAAAATTTACTTGAAATTTAAATTAAATTGTGTGGAAATTTAAATGAATAGTTGACCAAAAATATAAAATTATCAACTAACACCAATCCCCCGCAAATTCATTGTTACACTCATAAGGAAGTTTGTCATTGTATTTCAAAAAACATGAGTGTCCTATCTAGAATTAAATACACATATAGAATTTAAGAATATAAAATAATTCCACCACTAAATTTTCATTCCACCAATATGAGTTTCACACACTCTATTACTTTAATTTATATTCATATTCCAGTTCCATTAGTGAATTAACATATTTAAGTGGATTGAAAATTTTAACAATTATCACTTCCATTTTTATCCTCATTTCTAAGCTTCCTATACCTAAGTTAATTTTCACACTTCATTGATAATTCTTGAATAAAATATTTATAGTTTAATTTCTCCCTTATTCATATGGGTTCAATATTCCCATCATATGAATAAATTTAAATTTCATAAATGGGAGTGTTTTTATTTTTTTTAAACAAATTTTCTCGGTCATGTATGTTCTTGAAATAAGGAAAATCACTTATTAAATGTATTAAAAGGGATTAAACTCACACACCTACCACCATTGTCTCATAAATCCACTTTGGAATATCAATTTTCTATTTTACTCTGGGATTAAAGGACTTATATAAAAATATTTTTAGGAAGTCTCTCTAAGGAACTCTTTAATAACAAATCTCGGGTAATCTAAGATTAAGTTTGAAATTATTATGAACACATGTTATAATTTCAATTCTACAAATATTCTTTACATTTTAACTCTATTTTACTATTATATAAATATAATTTCAATATAATATCTGTTTTGTTTTCACTTAATAATTACTCATATTCAATAATTTAGAATCAATGTAAAACTCACAACCAAAATGCTACTTTAATTAGGTAGTATATCATTAGAGTTAGAATTTTGAATATTAAAAATAATATAATGTTTAAAAAAAACTCCATAAAAGGTATATTTTTTCTCTAAAACCTCAATTTTTTAATTTTTTTTATAAATTGTTATTTATTTACACACTAAAAATAAAAAAAACTACAAAAACATTATACAAATTCCTAAAATATATTTTGACTTTATTTTGTGTTTTTTTCGGTTTTCTATTTAATTGGACACACTAAACCACACAAGGTAAAATAGAAGAAAGTAAAATATAATGAATAAACAAAAAAATAGTGATTTTTCTCATCCCAAAACATCATTTCAACTATTTACTCAATCAATTTTATATAATTCATATAGATTTTAGTAGATTTTAAGTTGGAAAACATGAAAAGTGTGTCTGTCAAAAAGTATTTACTTGGATTTGGTTATTGTTTGCGTGGAAATATTGGTTGGGATGTGATTAAATTTTTTTTTTGGCTTCATGTTTTCTTCAAAGAGGAACTAGTAACTGATTTCCACTTATATCTCTACACAAAAAACAAGAAATAATTAAATTTTTATTTAGAATTCAAAAACATTTCTGAATGTAAAAAAAAAGTGAATAAAATAGATGTCATAATTCTTAGTCAACACCCCCAATCCCCCCGCAAGAGTTGTTGTAGTTTATACTATGTATATCTTGAAAATATTGAGATTATACCAAATTTATTGGTTGATGGGGATTTTAAGGTAATTACCACCACATTTAATTTCTTCCCATGCTTCTTAACTAAAATTCCTCTTAGATGAACCCTTTAATAACGTTCTACATATCTACCCCCTCAACGATGTGATTTATTTCATAAAGTGGGGGCGGTGGGATAATGTACTGGGTCTCATTGGTCTCTACTGTAGATATGGTGGATTTTATTTTTATACTAGCGGTTATAATTCTACTTCATTGATTGGTTCAAATAATACATATTTAGTAAATAATTATAATTAATATGAATCGTGACAAGGTGAGTTTATATCAAAAAAGTTCCCTTCATAGTTTGTAACAAGTTCCTCTTTTTCTATATAAGGGTCCACTAAGAATTCTTATTCTTATGTTTCTCTCTCCAAATGATTTTTAGGGTGATGTTGATGAAGTAATTTATTCATCATAGGTCCCAGATCATCTTCTTATTTAGCCACTTTTTGGGTGGTGGTGTTTTTATTTTCTTGGGTTGTTTGTTCATTTATTTCTTCAACATGATCAGTCTTCTCGTATGTTTTAGGTTTTTCATCCATAGGTGAGACTTATTCTTGAGTGGATTTCCAATAGTTGTCAAAGTAATTTTCATCTAGTTCTTTTTATTCATTCTAGGAATCTATTTAATCAATTTTGTAAAATATAGTTTCTCTTCTACGGTAGATACCTCAAGTTAATCATCCTCATCATCCAATCTTTGAATCAGTTGATCTGATTTAATATAATTAAAACAAGGTAGATTATTAGATAATTTCACTTGGAAAATTTTAAATAGTAAGGAATTACATTTTGAGGTATCTCCCTCATCAATTGAATTATGTGGTAGATTCTACAAGTACAATTACTATTTAATATATTCAATTATAGTTGTGGTATAATGGTAATTCCAACTTCTCTTGAAATTAAATCTCATTCATTACATCTTCATCCTCTAGGGACTATAACCAACATTCTGGTTTTTCTTCTCAAATTCAAGGGAGGATAGAAGATAGTCAAGATTCAATAAAATGAATAAATTTTAGTAAAAAAACTACTTAAATGATCACATAGTTGAATTCCTCTTAAACAAGTAAAGGTACAGGTTATATGAGTTTTAGGGAGAATAAGGGTACGTTATAGTAACCCATTCCTTTTACACATTTAATCACATGATTCTAAACATAAATATCAAAAAATATAAAGAAGGGATTGGTAAGACATAGTGTCTTCGGAATACTAGGTTTATAATACATCAAAGAGTGGATAAAATAAAAATTATATATTTTATTATCTATAATGATATCCTAAATACTCTCTAGATCTTAAAATTATATGTCAGAAATAGGGGAATACATAGACAAAATTTTTGATCTAAAAACATAGTAAGGGAATAAACATGATAATGAAACATAACATGTGAGTTAGAGGTATAAAAATATTTCATAAAAGAGAAGGATTGTGGGTAATAACATGGATGAATAATATAAAGAACATAGTATCATAAGATCATGGTAACATAGGAAATATGGAAGTGAAACAAAACATGACATAAACATGAGTCAAGGATTGCATCCTATAAAATATCTCATGGTGGAAAAAGTCCCATATTTATTAGGATGGCTCCTTAATCCCACACAGGACATCTCATGAGACTAAATTTTTACCTAATGAATTGGAGTGCTATATGGGAACACCCATCATAACATGTTCATGATTTATGTGTTCCAAAAAATTAAATGATTCAAAAAGAATAAAAAAGTAATTAGACATGGAAATAAAATGGGTTTCATAATCCTACCTCATATCATAATAAATGGAAATTTCATAATGATGGTATTTTAGAAATGATCATATGGAATATATTACCATATAAATGGAAGGTATAATAATCTAGTTATATATTTTAGTGACATATATATATATAATTTAGAATAATTTTATAAAATTAAATAAAGTGATAAAGTGATTTTGATAGAGAATGGTTATAACCCAACGAATATGGTATTTTAGAGAGATCCATTACCTCAAGCCCGATTTATCGTGTTCATTCCTTATCTTCCTGAATAATAAACTTATAATAATTATCTAAATTATTAATAACATTTTTCATGTTTATAATTAGATTTATTTTAATTATTATCATGTTGTATTTAATTATATAATCATTTCAGTTCAACTCGGATGTTTTGATGATGTCTAACTCATATGTCCAAAATCACATTGTAAATTTGTCTATGTGAAAAGTGATTTTTATTTAGTCATATATCGAATAATAATAATGACATAATTATCATTTTTATATGTATATTATATATTTAAAACAAAACATAGAGGATTTTTATTTGAAATGAACTACATTACAATCATGGAGACAGTAGGTCGTACATACGCATGAGCAACATTTCCATTTTTCAAAGATCATGATTTAAAGAAGGTAAGTGTTATTTTTTCTTTAAAAAATGATATTTATATAATTTATATCAAATTATTTTTTTATATACCATGAAATATACCATCCATGTCACATATTAGTAAAAAATAAATCACATGGCTTCAGGAGTCGGTAGTCCGTCGTACAGACGAAAGGCATTATAATTTTTCAATTGATGGTAAGGTAAGAGGGTATATGATATAATTATTTTTTATAATTATTAATATTTAAATAATATCATATATAAATATTAAATCCATCATCATGAAATTATATGATAGGTGATGATAGAAATGGAATTACATCGGTTTGTGAGGCATTAGTCTGCCACACACATGAACGATGGTTTTGTTTACCATTTTTTATAGGAGGATATGGATGTTGGTTATTATATTAAAATAATAACATATCTATATATGTTATATAATTATATTATTATATAATCATTATTTAGTAATACTTGAAGGAGTTTTAAGATGAAATAAAATAAATATGCTCGGTTAAGAATGATATCTCCCCAATGGATCACCTCTTTAGGATTACACCTAAAGCCTCCCTAGATTGGATTTCTGATAAAAAATGATGGAACTAGGGATTTTCTACGTTAGAAATGGATAATGTTTTTTTTCAATACTCAATGGTATATTGGGTAGTTTAGAATGGAATGGATCTTATTGTTCAATAAGACAACAGTATTGAAGGTGGCGTCATTTCCCTGTGTACCAAATTTTTGGGTCTAAAAATTGGAATATGGAGAAAAGTGTTTTTGGAAAAGGGAGTTTCATGCAATATTGAAGGGTTCTTGGAAACATGCGTGAAATGCATTATTTGGGATCAGTTTAGAAAATTATGTAAAAGTTAAAAAGTTTATGAATTATTTAAATGTTCGCAAAAGATGAGGATTCACAGAAGATTATTATGTGCCCAATGTGATGTTAAAATGGGTTTTGGGTGCTAGGAAATAATCTTACATGAATAAACAAATACGCATTTGAAACTTTCATTTAATGACATTGAGGCCAATAAATAGGCAGTTACCCCCACTCAATACTGAATAATGTTTCCAATGAAGATCTAGTTGCTCTACCATGAAAAATATTTGTGTGTGAAAGAATTTCCAAGAGTTAATATTGTTCACAATGTGTTCCTTTAGTCTAAAGAGACTAAGTGAATCCTTTTGTGTAGTTGTGAGAAAGATAAGGGTTGTGCACAAAGTGCGGGTTCTGTGAAAGTCATCTTTTGAACAAAAATATCAAATATTGTGTACAAGGTCAAGTGTTGTGTGCTAGTGCAGAGTGGGGCTTTTATCAGTATTTTGGTACCCGTTTTGTTCGATCTATTCTTTCGAGTGCATCAATTAAAGACTTCGATTAAACTAGTTTTTCATTCTATATAGATTCAACGACTTCAATGAAAATTTATTGAAGAGACCTTCAAGATGATAAACTGAGTATGATTTCTCCAAAGGTAGTGATTCAAGGAGAGTCAAAATAAGTGTTCTGAGGGACACAGTGAGCTATCCCTAAACTATTCTAAAGGAAATGTGTTTGGCACAAATTGACCAAATTTTTACTCTTGTATTACACAACTAGTGAAAATTAGTGGAATTTGGTATAACCATAAACATGTTAGTGTATGCTCCTTGGTCATAGCCCGTAGTGGTGAACCAAGTAAAATTTTTATGTGTCATCTATTTTCATTTGAATGATTGATTGTTGATAATATCTACCATTTAGGTTTAATTATTTCATTTCTATGTGGAAACAATATCCATCACATCAAGAAAAATATTTGACACCCTATTTCACCCCTCCCCTCTTAGGGTGTCCCAGGGTCCTACAAAAAAGGAATCTAATTTTTTTTAGAGAATTAAAGAAGTTATTTTTGTATGAATTACCTAAACCACAAGAATTTATAATTTTGAAAAGGATATAATATGGGGTTACCATTTATAAGTGTGATGGAGTGTCATTATTGTAAATACACAAAATTATTCCATAATGGGAAGTCACTCTCAAAACATGTTCCTCAAAAATTAATTAATAATGGGGTAGAGGGGTTATATGGTTGATAAAAGCCTCCAAAATTAAAAAATAAACATGTTTTAAACATTTTATTCCATTTACCACTAAGGATGCTCAATTTAACTACTTTATATTTTTACCAAGGTAACTAGTTTTTTACTGATTTTCTCATCATTACGAACAAAATTAAGTAGAACATATTACCTAATATTAATTATTATGATTATAAATATTTATTTCATTTTATGAAATTCAAATCCTAAAATTATTATAATTTAATTAAAAATTGAACCTGAAAAATTTATCAAAATGTTTTTAAAAAAATAAATTTTTCAACCAATGCATGATCTTACATTAACTATTTGAATAATAATAATTATTTTATGCAGTTAAATTAATATAAATAGATATTTAATATATAAATTTAATTTAAATATTTTATTATTATGGTTTCTTTTAATTAATTAAAATGGATAAACTGTATACACATAGAAATAGTTTTCAAAAAACCATATTTTTAGCATAAAAATAAACTTATACCAAAATTAGGAAGATTTATGATACAAAATAAATTAATTATATTATTATAAATAAAAAATTTTACAAGTAAATTAAATAACTAATCCAAACTATATTGAATCTTTTAAATTAATCAATTTATGAAAATAAATGATATTATTAGGAAAATTAGAAATTTTATCTTTGTACTTATGGTTCCTCTATAGCAATTTAACTAGGTGAGTTGCCTTATTATGTAGAATGTTATCTATATAGTCCAAGATCTTCCCTGGATACTCCTTATAAGAGAGTTAATTTTATAGATATAACACCTATCAATCTATAACATGTGATGTATCTGGTATGTACTTCCTCAAGAGAGATACTTGGAATGTGTTGTGCACTTGAGAAAGGGTTGGTTGGGGTTCTAGTTTATAAATCACAACTCCAATGTGATAAAGAATCAAGAAGGATAATGTGTACCTTGGGTTAATATTTCCCATCATCCTAAATCTCATTACTCTATTATATGGAGTATTTAGAGAAACACTTTGTCCCAAACCTTAAACTCTTTGTCTAGTCCATAATTATCAGCATAGCTCTTTTATTGACTCTGAGAATCTCTTCTGTGCTTATGAATAGTATTGATCTTTTCTATAGTCTAATTAATTATTTTAGGTCACAATAGATTGTGTACACCCACTCCATCCTGACATGTAGGTTTTCATTATCTCTTCTCATAAAGGGCTTCATGAGGATCCATTTGGATTCTTGATTGGAAACTATTATTATACATGAAATCGTACAAAGGAAGATATTGATCGTATCCTCCTTATAAGTCCATATAGAATTATCTCAACATGTATTATAGTTTCTAAATAGTCCAATTTTACTATATATCATTTTTTAGTACTAATTTGTACTAAATTTTAACTAGGTATTTAGAGAATAATGGAGACTCTTCTAGAACATCCTGGTAAATCTTATACCTCAGTTAAAAACAACCAATAGTTGTGTTTTATTTATCCTCGTCTCCTCTATAAGGTAGTTCCTTTCAATTTTATCGAGTAGAAAATCCTCTGGAATTTCAATGAATTGAGAATCATTTGTAAGATAATCCACCACAAAAAATATGGAATTATTATCTCTTGATGTCTTTGGAAGATCATTAACAAATTACATGCTGAATTTTTATCATTTCTATATAGGTATGGGTAATGGTTTCATCATTCACTTAGATTTTTTCATTTCAATCTTCAGTTTTTGAAATACCAGACACTTTGATGTATATTTAGTGATCTCTTTGATCATATTTTCACCCCAATACTATTCTCAAACATCGTGACACCTTTTTTTATCCATGGTTGGATAAAAAGGTCAATATATGTACATAATTCAATAGTTTTTTCTATATATTAGGATTTTATGGTACATATATTCTTGAAAAAAATCAAAAAACTCCTTCTTCCTTAATTTCAAACTCTAAGGATTTCCCATTTATCATGGATTCCACCTTCTTCTAAATTTTCGCATCATATTTTATAGCATCCTTTATCTTCTCCAGAAGGGATTCTCAAGAATTTATTCGAGAAAGGAATGATGGTGTTCCTTACATTACAATTCCCTTGTACATACTATGTAAGTTTAAAAATATTGTATCCTTCTCAAGTCTCATCATTGATAAGCTTTCCAAATCCTTTCTACTTAGATCATTTTCCACCTTGTTTGTTTTCCCAGTATGGTAATAGATTGGGAAATCATAGTCATTGATCGTCTCTAACCATCTTCACTGGCACATATTATGTTTTTTTAATATATATTTTAGGCTCATATGATATATATATTTCACAATTATCCCCATATATATAATGTCTATCAATTTTCATGGAAAAGATCATTGCATATAAATCCATCTCATGTGTGGTACAATTATCCTCTATATATTTCCATTACCTTGAGGTGTGGGTTATCACATTATCATTTTTAATTAGTACTGAACATAATAACTTCATTGAATACTGTTTTTATATCATGAAAAGTTCCCCTGTTATGGGTTGTGTAAGTACTAGTGCAGTGATAAGACAATTTTTCAACTCTTCGAATCTCTCCTCGTATTCATGGAACTAGAAAAATTCACCACCATTTGATTAATCTTGTCTATCAGGTTTTAAGATCATGAAATTTTTTTCAAAAATCATTAGTAATACCCAACTAATAGAAAGAAACTATTTGATGATTTTAAGGGTTGTGCTGGAGGATTGGGAATGGATCATCTGTCAACATCTGGACTGATCCTTGGCTTGTCGACAAGGATGGATTGTGGGCCACATCCCCCGCCCATTCGGGGCTCAAAGACGCCACGATTAACTGCCTCCTCTCGGACCAGGGTCCGGGGTGGTGTGTGGAAAGGATCCAAGAATGGTTTAATGAAAGAGACCAAAGAATTATCCTGAGCATCCCCTGGGTCCCAGATGCAGGCCCTGACCATATTTTCTGGACAAATGATATTTCAGGCCATTACACGGTGAGATTCGGGTACTGACTGGCTCTCTGAACCCACTCTGTCGACCGTGATGGGGGACCATAGAAAGAACTTTGGAAGCTCAACATCCCCCAAAAAATCGTGATTTTTGGTGGCAGGTGTGCACGGTCACCCTCCCTACCATGAGCCTTCTCACTTACTGACATATAGCCAATGCCGAGTCCTGCCCTTTCTGCCCGAATATTCCCGAAAACCCTTGGCACGCCATTATCCACTTCCCGAGAGCTATGTAAATTTGTAATAAATGGTCCCCGACTTTATATGTTTCATTGGACATTGCCTCTAACCTCCCCGATCTCTTGGTGCGTTGGTGTTCCCCTCTTTCATCTTCTAATGCATGTCCTCTTTTCACCCTATCCTGGATCATTTGGGTTCGACATAATGTTTCGGTTTTTCACCACGCTCATAAACCTCCCATGTTCTGGATTAAACGAGCCATTTCATGGATTGAGGGCTGGAAGGACCACAAAGGATAAATTTTTTCAAGTGTAACCCCCTCCTGTCCCCCACATTGGAACCCCCAACGGAAGGGTGTCTCAAGATTAACGTGGGCGCATCTCTCCCCAAGGATGGGCTTGTTGTTCTGGGTCTTCTGGCCCATGATCATCTGGGGAAAATCATTGCAGCAAAATATGAATCACACCATGCCTTCTGGGAACCTGTAGTTGCATAGGCCTCTGTCATCCTTGCAGGTATGATGCTCTCTATGGAATGTGGATGGGTCGATATCATCATTGAGTCTGACTGCCTCACCGTGATCAATGTTATTAATCAAAACTATGTCGGACTACAGTCTTTTGGTTTCATCATCAAGAGAATTCGCTCGCTTCGCCAAGGATTCTCTCGCTGCACCTTCTCCTTTACCAAAAGGGAAGAAGACAATGCGGCCCATCAACTATTAGCCTCAGTCCTCTTAGATGACAACCAGCTCTGGCGGGACAACTTCCCCTCACGGCTCTGCTTGTGTACGACTGCTAATTTCGACATTAATGTTATCTTTCCTATTTTTCAAAAAAAATGGAAAGAAATTATGGATCTCCATTACAGATTCTAGTCTAGGCCTGTCTTTGATTTCCTTTTTCTTAGAAGGTTCCACAATTATCCCTTTACTAGTGATAATATTCCCTAATAATGATACATTTTAATCCAAAAATTCCATTTACCATAATTTTCATAAATATTATCCTTTCATGAGGAAATTAACATTGTATTCAAATTCTCCTCATGATCCTCCTTACTTTTGGAGTATATTAAAATATTATATATAAATACTTCCACAATTTTTTGTGTTAATATCTAAATACTCTATTCATTATGTCCCTAAAGATGGTTGGAGAATTTTTTTAGTTTGAAATGCATCATTTTGAACTCATAGTGTCCTTATCTAGTTCAAAAGGTAGTTTTGGGGATATCGTTTTAAT
This sequence comes from Viscum album, assembly GCA_963277665.1. Lineage (NCBI taxonomy): Eukaryota > Viridiplantae > Streptophyta > Magnoliopsida > Santalales > Viscaceae > Viscum > Viscum album. Next base: position 1,489,595,310 of record OY728152.1, on the reverse strand, counting down.
CCTTAATTGGTGATATCCTTAATGAATTTACACAATTTAGAAATTATCTACTCTATATAGTTGATCTAACAAGTCATATATCCATATAATGGGGTACTTTTTCTTTATCGTGACTTTATTGAGTTTAGGATAATCAATACAAACACACAATTAACCATCCTTCTCCTTGTTAAAAATGAACAATGCTCCCTATGATGAAGCAGTCATTCATATAAAACTGTTTTCTAGATTCTCTTGTAACTTCCTTTTCATTTCTTCAAACTCAATGATTGCCATTCTGTAAGGAGTATTTGATATGGGAAGAGATCTAGGTAGAAGTTCAATTGAGAACTCGGACTCTTAGTTTGGAGGAAGACTAATAAGATCATCATAAAATACATTTGTATAATCCCTCAAAATGGTAATGTATTCAAGAATTATTCTCCCTTTTATCATAATCATTTAGGTTATTTGTTCTTTATCATAAGGAAATAATATTAATTCTTGAATATAATATTTTAGCAATGATTCCTCCTCCTCCTTGGACATGTATAGAATCACAGGATTGATTAAAACATAGGGAGTGATCTTCATCCTTTGATAGATGATGTGTTCTTTATGTGAGGATAGATAATCCATGCCCAATATATCATCAAACATAACTAAATAAAGTAATATAGGATTTTCTAGAAGATTCAGTTCCAAAACATTAACTAGGATGAGTTATATACTTGAGATGAAACAATTGCTCCATTTTCAATTATCATAGATAAATAAACTGCCATGTTTCTGGTGGTTCTTGAATAGTTCTACTAAACTTTAAAGATATGAAAGAATGTATAGAACCAAAATCAAATATAACATTCATTGTTTTTGAATTAATAAAAAGTGTAATTTTCACAACATCATTTTTCGAATCCACCTTAGTAGCAGTGATAGCATATTACCTTCCATTATCTCTAGGAATTGTAGTTTTTTCATTTAATGTATCTGAAAACCCTTGGCTTGGGTAATTTTCTAGTATAATTATCATATTTCTTATAGTTGAAACACTATACTCCAATTTAGTGTTGATTAGAACCTTGTTTTCTTCTTCTACATCAGTGGGTTTATCTATTTACCTCTAGCACAGATTATCCTATTTCACATATTTTCCAAACATGAAACATCTCCCAATTCCCATCAAATAGTTTCCATGATTATTATTCTCACTCTTTTGACAAGTGGGATGTTGGGTTTTCTTTTCCCCCTGGGATTTATTTATTTTACTCCATAATAAAACTCTATTTTATGTTTTTATCTCCATTATCATGAGAACATTGAGAGTCACCAATTTCCATCTCAACTTTAAGGGAAAAATATAAAATATATTCAAATCTATATAAGTTATGATTTTTTAATTCTTTTCATGGACTGATCCTTAACCCTCTAAAGAAACATTCCACATTAATTTCAGTGTTGATGAAAAATTCAGAGTTATACTATGAAATCCTTGTAACTGTTTCATCATATGCCTCAATAGACTCATAGTTCTTTTTTATACTGTGGAACTCCACATCCATTTTAATATGGAGTGTTTAAGGAAAATATTTGTTGAAAAATATTTTCTTTATATTTCCCCACTCTATTGAATCAATATCATTTTTAGACCTCGTGTTCTCGATTTAGTGTCCACCACTGATCATCTTCTATATCAATGTGATCAATGGATAATTCAAATTTCCATTTATTTTAGAATTAGAGGATAGATAAGATCTTATTAATGTATTTAATCCGTTGTTTTGTGATGATTGGATTAGAAGATCTGCCAAAGGTAGGAGGCCTTTACCACACAAAAGAATCAACTACAAATTTCTATTTCTTTATAGGAGTTTATTCTGCATGATTCCAGTTATTATTCATAACATGAGCTAGTTTTTCTCGTACTACAATGAATATATTAGATTACTCTCCCATGTGGTTCAGAATATCATTAGGTAAATCATCACATTTCCAATTATGTTGGTTATTGGCATGATTTCTCCTGTTTTTGATCCATAATTAAAAATAAAAAAAAATAAAATAATATATTAACAAATAAAAGGAAAATTTATATACTTAGAATAAATAACTTATAAATAGTATGTATATCCTGACTTATAAGTCTATATGTTTAAATCTATATTGTTAATTATATTTTTTCTTATTATGTTTTCTAACCTAAATTTTTTTTCAAGTCCATCATAATAGTACATTAATAGCTTTGTGAAATTTTAAAGCATATCCTCCAGGAGTATCAAAGTAGGTCTGTAGGAATGCCAATTATTGTGCACCATGTATCGATTGAGTCCAAATCAATGTGGAATTTTCAGAGTTATTAGCCTGAGGTACAACTGTTCCAGATCCACATCCACTTGAGTATCTTAATAAAGATGTATTTTCTTAGAAACCACTTACTATATAATTTACCAATATTTATGGATTTTTTCCTAAATTTATCCTTATCCCTAAGGTTTTCACTATAGTTTACTAATCCTAATCCCCAAATATAACTAGTCATACTCTAATAACAACTATAAAAACCCATACCTTTTACATATATTGTTGAAATATTTTTAACAGAAATATCCTATAATACAAAATAATGATTTAAAGGCCTAGTGTATTCGAATAATTGGTTCACAATACATCAAAGTGAGATAATAATAAAACCTCTTTATTTTATTCTCTATAATGATATCTTAGATCCTTTATAACTCATAATACTTCTTAGGATAACCTGGGAAATAATTAGACAAATGTGGTGACAAAAAAAATCCCAATAAGGGAATAAACATGATAAGGCAACATAACATGTGAGTCAAAAGAATAACATGATATCCGAATAAATAAGGATTGTGAGTAATCACATAGAATCATAACATAAATAACATGATATCATAATATTATAGTAATATAGGAAATTTTCAGGAATCACAAAATGTGACATAAAACTGAGTCAAAGCTAACTGTATAGATAATATCACATGGTGTACAATATCCCATAATAGATTATGTTTACTCCTTAATCTCACAGATGACATCTCGTGAGACTAAAGCATTACCCAATGAATCGGAGAGATATATAGTCACACCCATTATAACATGTTCATGATTTATGTGTTCCATAAAGAGGAAATAAATCATAATGAATAATATAATAATTTCCCCTAGAAAGAAAATGGGTTTCATCATCTTTCTTCATATCATAATCAAAGGAAATTTCATAATTAATTTTTTTATGAAATGAACATAAGGAATGTATTTCCCTATTGAAGGAAGGTAAAATAATAATAATATATATATTAGATACAAATATATATATATAATAATTTTTTATAATTATATAAAATTAAACGGGGAGGTAAAGTGAGTTTGATAGAAATTGGACCTAACCCAATGAAAATGGTTATTTAAAGAGATCCCTTACATTGAGCCTGATTCATCAAATATGTTCTTTATCATCCCAAATAATAAAATTTTGTTAATTATTTACTTTATAATGAACCATTTTCATGTTTTTTATTCCTTTTATTTTATTAATTATCATTTTATATTCAATTACTTAATCATTTAGGTTCAGGTCAGTTGTTTTGATGATTTTCGACACATATATCCAAAATCACTTTGGAATGTTGACTGAGGTCACTGAGATTATTGTTTCTCAAAATAAAGAATAATAATAATAAAATTATTATTATTTTTATACATAAATTATACTTTTAAAACTAATCATGAAGGATGGTTCTGAAAAATGAACTATGTCATAATCATAGATAGAGTAGGTCACACACACTCATGAGTTTTCCATTTTTCAAATATCATGATGGACATAAGGTAAGTATTATCTTAACTTTACATAATGATAATTATATCATACAAATCATTTTATTTAGTTAAATAAACTTATATAAACCATCCATGTGATAAGGTAATAAAAAATTAATCACATTGATTTGATGGTAATGGAGACATTAATCAGGGTAGGTCACAAGTCTTCTTCTTTTCTCAAATTTACATGCTTTATCTCGTCAATGGTGGTAGATATTCCTTCCTAGAATGTGGGAGGGAATTCATGGTGGATTTATTACCAATATAAGTCTTCAAGGAGTAATAGATGGATTTTTGGAGATTATTTGAGTAGATTTTGGGTGAGATTGAATTATAATCAAAAGTTTATAGATGGTGTCATATACATGGATTCATGGCATGATGATATGCAAAAAATGGAATGAAGGATTTGAATATAGAATCATGTTATATAAAAATCCCTTTTTCTCACCAAATATCTTCCCAAATGAGCTCCCAATACCACTCACCATGCCCTAGAATCATTAATGTGTGAAAATCCAACCAAGGATTCCCTATTGTGAACAAATCATTTTTATCACTAAATAAATTATAAATTATAAAATACTAACTTCATTTTTAAACAATGAGCCGGTAGTTTTCAATACACATGAACGAAGTTATCATTTTTTCAGTGGATAGTAATGTAATATGGTATATGATATATCAAATTTATTAACATATTAATATTAAATTATTATAATATATAAACATTAAATATGTTATCCTTAATATTTGTGAGAGGTGATGATTGAAAATGAATTATATTGGTTTTCAATGCTGTATTCCACTGTGCACACTTATGATGGATTCATTTCTAATTTGATGTAATAGTGGAAAGATGTAAATTATACCACTAACATAATAAAATATAATTATATTTTATCTAATTATGTTATTATATCATCATTATTGTGTAAGATTTTAAGGATGATGAAGATTAAATAAAACAAATATTCTCGGTTAAGAATGATATCTCTTCTTCAGACCACTTATTTAGAATTATACCTAAACCCTCACTAGATTGGATTTATGATCAAAAAATAACTCTTGAACGTGATTATGGAAGTAATAAGGGTATTTGGGAATGTATTTTCTTAACCATGTGTCTTTAGAAGTTTTTAATGTATAATAGAAGAGGTTCCCTTTTACAAGTGAGAGGGAGTGGCATTTTTGGAAATACCAAAAACTATTCAATAATGGGACGTCACCCTCATGAAAAGTTCCCTAAAAATTGAAAAATAATATATTTGATGGGTTATATGGAATATTCACACCTTAATAAATTAAAAATAAACATGTTTTAACAAGTAATTCCATTGACCTCTATGGTTACTCACTTTTACCATTTTAGTTTTCTACCATGGTAACAGGTTTTTTATTGGTTTTTAAACTGATTTTGAACAAAATTAAGTTAATTTATTACCTAATATTACTTATTCTGATTAAAAATATAAAATCTATTTTATAAAATTCAAATAACATAATTTTCATAAATAAATTGAAAATTAAACCTACAAAATGTGTTGAAAATGGGTTTTTTTAATGCAATTTTCAAGAAATATATGATCATACATTACCTACATGACTAAAAATAGTTATTATATTAATTTAAATTCATAAATATATATATATTAGATAAATTCATTGAACAAATTCCTCTATAAGAGATATTTTAATTAATTAAAATGGATAAACTTTATGGACATAAAAATAGTTTGTAAAAAAGTGCATTTTTAAGCAGCAAAATAAACCTATACAAAATATAAAGAAAATTGATGTTTAGACATAAATTATTTATATTATTATAAATAAAATGGTTTATATTTCACTTTAATACCAAATCAAAAATATAATGGGACTTTTAAATTACTTTATTTAATAAAAAAATGACAGTATTAGAAAAACTGATAAATATTGATTAAAATATATAAAATTTCATAAAAACCAAAAAAAACATCCTAATTTAATTTTTAAATGATTATTTAAAAAATTATTTTAATTTTATAGAAAAAAAATTATTAAAAATATATAAATTAATTATAATATTTTCCCATAAAAAGCAATAATATTTTTTGAAGAAAACATATTTTTGAACAATAAAATATCCATTAAAAGTTGAGTGCTTTTTTATTAAGCATTTAACAATACATTTATATTTATTGGGAAATATATAAATTTTTTATAAATTACTTAATACAATTCATACTCTCTAATTTAATAAAAAGTTTATAACAGAACTAAATAATCAGGGTTTATTTAGGCTCAGTGTTGTGTGTCGCATACACTATAAAAAATGGTTTTAATTAATTAAACATGACATCTTGCTTTATTTTTTCACTTATTTGGGATCTTTAGGTTCCATATCCACTGTGTTTTTCATGATAAATGATAACTTCAATACATGTTCATATTTATTTTTCTCATGATATTCTTCTTCTTCTTTCTATTCCATATGAAACCTAAAAGTTCATTTGAGTTCATAAAGAAAGTTCTTCAACTTTTCTAGATTGGTTATTTCATCCTAATCATTCTACATCAGGTAATATTTGTCAATTAGAACTAGATTATCCATCAATTATTGAATATCACTTTTTTATCTCTTATTTTTATCTTCCTCCCTAACTAAAATGGTTTTACATTGGTTGTTTTATGAGTTTCTCTTCTTAAGAAACTGGTGGAATTGTAAAATGGGAATATGTGTGAGTATCTATCAAATAATGGTCCCACTATATCCTTTATCCTAGTTAGATATACAAATATAAATCATAAAAATAAATAAAGACAAAATTGGATAACACTAACTACAGTTGTGTTAAATATAGTGAAAACCCAACCCTTCTCCCTAGAAATAGCACCATGTTGGTGGAATAGTTGTCGCAGGATATAATAAAAATGAATTTTTATATATTCCTAATGTATCCAGGTGGATTACCAAGGTTTTCTCTCAAGGAGTAGGGTTATTTATTTCCACTATATTATCACTTAAGTATTTTTTCTATTTTAATCATTGAAGATGTGGATGAGGGGTTTTGATGTTTTTTGGGTGATTTAAACAGTTGAAATAAAGTAGTAAAAAATTATAAATATATGTTAATAGTAAATGTATGAATTCATGGTTATTCCATTCATAACATTAATTATCTAACTATATTTGCATCATCCAATTAATAATGCAATCAATATCATTCTTACAACACCATCCCCTAATAAGACTTTTAAAATCCATTTACTTTTTGTAAAACGCCTAAGTATATAGAATTTCACATCCTCTTTGGTTTCAAATGATGATCATTACATAATCATAGAAAAATCATAAAACTACACCCAACTCCATCATTTGTTGTTCCTGTCCCTATATCCCTCTATTAAATTAGGTTTGAAATGAACCAAAATAAGTGAGGGTGAATTGATCAGAAGTGTATAGAAAAAGACATAAAGATCATTGAAAATGTTAATGATAACCGAACTAGTCCCAAATAATCTTTACTACTTCATATCAATTAAATAATAAATTAAAAAATCATAAAATGGAATTCAGATTATTACGGACCCCCTAGGGAATTCATTCCCTTGTGTGAGTAATCCAATATTAGGGTGTTTGAGAAGATCATGTTCAATAGAACTATGGAAGAACATTAAACGTAAAATAAAATATAGGAAGTGGAACAAATTTTCACATGACATTAATAGAAAAGGTATATAAAAACAAAAGAAGTAGAAATAGAGAGCATATAAGCTATAGTCAAAAGATTCCAATCCTTTTGCTAAGTGGGAAAAGAAACATATTTATATACATCGACCATTATATTCATCGTATTCAGTTTCAAGACAGTCCCATGATTTTATAGGACGGTTTCCACATGTACTACTCTATGGGTGGTCACTCTAAAATTCTAGATGAAATATTATCTTCCATTGAATATTCTCTAAAAAATATTCCAAAATAATCAAGGATTCTTTCATGGATAAGATTTTTTTTGAAATCATATTTGGTCAAAATATTTCACTTGGTCTAGGACATCATTACAATTTGTGTGGGATAAGAGTAATGGGCTTGGTCATTACATTGGGATTTATAATTAGGCCTAGAATTCAAGATCAATAAAATTTTAAACCTAAAGAAGACATAGAATCAAGGTGTTAATATATTTCATGTATCAATTGAATGGGTAGAGTTCCTTAAAGGTGGTTTCAATCTGATTTCTATAGATGGTGGTGTTGGGGAAGTGTGAGATATAGTTCTTGGATCAATCACTTGAACATGTTGTATTCTTTTGGAAATTTCAATGGGCACCTGGTGTGTGTGGGCCTTTAAATGTGAAATCGGTTCATTGGAATGGAATAAGTCCTCCTCATGTCCATTCTATATATGGAATATAATTCAATAAAAATTTCATGAATCAAACATCTTCCAAGATCATGCTTTATATAATTCATTAATCTTCCTCTTTCATGATAGAAAACTCAGTCGACTTCAAGGGTTAAGATCGGGTTCTTAAGTTATGTTTTATAGTGAGTTGGTTCATTTAATATGAGGTATCCTTAATCAACATCTCTCATTTGATAAGGTTTTAATTCCCACTCATCCTCATCATCAGTTTAAGTTCATCACATGGGGATCTATGGATTCATCCAGTGCGGAATTACTATATTTCATCATCTTAGGTCCGAATATGGTGGATCATATTATTTAGTAGAATGGTTCTTCTCAAAGATCGGTCTGAATTATATCTAGTTCAAGTTGTGGATTCATTTGTATGATTCATTTGGATTTGGGCATGCAAATAGGGGCAGTTTTACCTGTATCAGATAAGGCAAGGGAAAGTTATTTTGGTAAAGGAACAGAATAAATTATTATCATAATAGAAATATGGGAGAGAAAGGTAATGGTAATAGGTTAGAAGAAGTGGTAGCTTGATGGTGTGGTGGTAGTAGGTATTTTTCATCTAACATAATCAGAACAGGGGAATGAATGTACATTTTTTCTCACTGATGGTAGCACTACCCTAGTAGTATCATATATTTAATCTTGTGGTAACATGACACCAGTAGTCAGATCCTACCTTATGATGGTAGAAGTGGACCAGTAGAATATCCAAATGGATTCATAATTTCATGCTTCATTTTAAATAAAAAAATTATTCTATATAATAAAAAAATCAAAGTAAGAATTTTAAATTAAATTTATAAATAATAAAATAATAAAATTTAAAATTTAACCCCTTTGACAATTTTAATCCTAGATATCTTTCAAATTAATTATAAAATTAAATTCTACAAAATCAATTCATATTTCCCAAAATCACAAAAAATTTATCATTCAAAAAACAAAATTTAATCCTAATTAAAAAATTTAAATAATTTTTCAAACAATTTCAATTTATAGATTTTATTAAATGAAAAAAATGATTAAAATAACTAAAACTAAAAAATATATACATTTAATAATTGATTATAGAATTATATTACCGATAGTTTTATTTAAAAATCAAGCGTCACATTTGATGTTCCCAATTTTTGTATACATTTCCATAATTTATATTGAGTATAAAAACATGTTTTCACTAGATATATGTTTCTTTGTAGATAAAATTATTTATTTTAGTGTTCATGATAATTTTCAAGCGCTTTTTAGCTAAAGTCACAAATCAGGAATTTTGAAGGAAAATATTGGTATATATATATGTGGTGTTTACTAATAAACACACATCATGTACCATACCCAGACACAGATTAGCTAGACCGAGTACACACCCAATTAGTTAGTGATATCTCACACATTTTGTATATTACTCTACACATCGTGTCCATACTTATATATGTGGATGGTGGCTGAAGTCAATACTACACACCATGTGAGGCGATGTTAAACATCATGTATACCCACCAACCGACCACTGATGCCTTCAAATTCAAGGGGCGGTGCACCTCTCACCTATTGACAGAGAAAACAGGTCCAAAACAAGTTGATATGACTACACGTCATGTACTATAGTTTACACGTTCTGTAGATTCAAAGTCTATAAATAAGAAGTTAGCCCCTCCATGTTTTCGTGGTACATCCAAGGAGGGTATTGTTTCTCTATTGTTCGATCCTCCCTCAGATCCATTTCATGTTTTCCTTTTATGTTTTCAATTTATGTTTTAGTTTAAATCTATCTTTCCCCAGTTCTCCTTTCATATCCATGGTAGGGATTGAGTTTTGACTCAATCCGCACATTGTAACCATGTTCATAAAAGGTTAGTTCCCCTCATGTTGGGGTTGTAATAAGATTATGGGTAGTAGTAATCTAAATTCCATAGTTTTTTTATTATGATGTATATTTATGATTCCTTTAATTAACCTGATTCCATAATCACTATTAGTTTCATATCAGGCCTAGAATGAAACCAATAAAGAAAACTAAAGGAGTTGAAGTGAATGAACCCATGACCATTGGGGGAATCCATTTCCACTATTTTAGGGGTACGGAACTTGAACATGTTTAAAGTAATTAACCACCATACCAAGGCGTTAATCCCTTAAACAAATAGTTGAATTTTATAAGACAAATAAACATTAATTTAGTTGAAACCCCATGTTGAATAAATATCATTTATAATTTTAATGCTAAGGAATGATGATATAAATAAATCCTAATTGAATTGAAACATCAAAACAAATTTTTACTCATTTTTTTCTCTGATACTATTTTTACTTCTCTTTCCCATTTTTTTCAATTTAATAGATTATTCCCTCCAGTTATTTTTATCTGGATAGTTGACTGCAATTCATCTGACATGTACTAACAATTGATTATTTGTTTTCCCTATAGGACCGAACTCGACTGCCACTAACTACATAGTAGTTGGTCCAAAAGGGAAAAAACATATAATAAGTATCAAAATTATTTATTTTTTCCTGCTCCTTAAGACATGAGTGGTGCAAAATTTTTGCATCGTTTCTGGGGACTAGAAAATAACTAGTGAATATCTGAGTCAAGGTTGGTTTACACAACATTTTCCAGATTTCATTCTTCTCTTTTTCTTGCGAACCTGAACCCCACATCCCATGTATTTTTTTCTGACTGGGTGTGGTACAATCCACCTAAAAAGGATTTTTATCTACATGATCCAACATTGTTTTAGTCCTACATGGAAGAGTATAATCCCTACATGGATTATGGGATATAGTATGCGGAAAACCCATGTACATTGTTAACTTCAACCTTCTTGTATTCTCTTTGGGATCCACATTCTAGTAATATCGAATGGGTATTATCAATGATAGATGCATTTACCACATGCTAGTCTGACCAAACTGAAAGGTTGTGATGACTTGAAAATATGGTAGAATAGATCTCCAATATAATTTCAAATTTGGATCCTCTAGTTGAGTTCGAGGATGGGTGTTCTAATTTTGTCCCAACTAAGGAGTCATGTCCTAATGTGGGTCCCACCTATCATGAATTTAAATTTTTAGAAATTAATATTCCAAACTCAAATTTTGAATATGGGGACACATCAGGTCATGATATTATTGAATTTTATCACTCATTTATTTCTAACCCCACAGATGATTTTATACCTGTTCTAAAGGAACCCTACAATTATTTTCAAGTATTTAGCATTTCAGGGAAGGAACCTCGAGAGGTGGAGGACATACCTGTTCATACCAAGAAATAATTTCACCTTCAGCATATGTTGGCCACTGAGCAGGGCTACTATAAGCTGCCTCCCAAACCACATGAAGGTTAAAAAGATGGGATATAGCATGACGAAGAAGCAAATATGTGTTGGTTCAAACTAATAAGGACACATCCACCTTCAAATTATGGCTAGGTCACTCTATCTCAGGTCGATCCAAATACGTAAAACCTAGGAGATTTTTTTGAGGTAACCCAATCATTCTTTTCTACCCCCACCCCTCTTTTCTGTTTTTAATAAACAAATGGTGTGTTCTTATACTAAAAATTTTATGTACTTCTTTCTCTTCTATCCACTATAGAAATAATAACACAATGCTAATACACTTTGTGTATACCTTATAACACATAATGTACTTTTATTTTTAGTGTATATTATTATATAAATTTTTATTTAAGTAAATATTAATTATTTTAATAATTAGGGATGAGGCATGTTTTGATGGAAAGGTCACTGGAATATATGTGAGTCATCGCTGGTTCGAATCACTTCACACCTATATTCGGTATAGGGATCATTCTTTTTGAACCCATGTTTTAGTTAAATGGAACTTTAGGTGTTTTAAAAAGGAAATAAAGGTTTTTCAAGATAAAATAATACCCATGATGGGGCTGGATTGGCTGACAGGGTCATAACCCGCAGATCCAAAAGACTCGGGTTCTAATCCAGAAAACTAACCTAGTTCCATCACTTTTCACATAAATAAAACCTCATGTCGTGTATTTCAATACACGTTGTGTGCATCACAATTTCATTTAACCTTTAATTGGTTTACCAAATAATAAATCGCATGTGGGTGAAGTGGTCTGATTGGAAAAGCCGTAGCCCAGGGTTCAAAATGCATTGTTTCGAACTTAGTTAATTTGTCCAATTCATCCCAGTTTTTCAAAAATTAAAACCACACACCATGCATTGGTCTTTTTATCATGTAGTACAGTACCTATATATTAAGTATTAAAAGCTAATATAACTATGAATTACTACTACCTTTATTCCAATGGTTGTGGTTGTGTGTTTTGATCGGCTGATTTCCAGTTTGAATCTCTCCCTAAGCACTAGACCGAAGATTGTAGTTCTCTTTTCCAATTTTTGAAAACATAGTGTCTGTTTCTCCAAAACATTATGTTTATAGGTTTATTTTTTCATTTTCAGATAATATAAATATTTTGAATATATTTCTTTTGAAATTATAAATAATAATTACTATATAGTTTACTATAATAATTATACTTATAATTTTATTTAAAAAATCTTACACGGTGTCTGGGACCCTACACAGGCCATGTAGTCTGGCTTGAAATATGGGATGCCCTAACCGGGCAGAGCCCATGTCGAAGCCCCCTACTTCTTTTTTTCTTCTCCTAATGGATTCTCACACACGTCATCGCCCCATCCTCCTCCAATCCACCATTTTTTTATTTCAGTACTAATTTCATCATATTTTTTATCCTTGATCTAGGTACATCGTTCAACACTTTCTATTGAAGTTTTTCAGTAGCATTTAGGGTGATTTTAGGATCATTCAACCATTAGGTTTCCCATGAAATACATGGGGTAAATGAAGAACACATGGTGTGTACTCTAGGTACACGACCACACACGCTCTATTACTCCAATTTAAAAATATTTTGCATGTATATTTGGTACATTCGAGGTACATTGCCTCATCCAGACCATTAGGAGAAACCCATGTACTGTGACCATATAGCCCTGAGCACATGTATACACACACGGCATGTACATTCAGTACATGTCTTGTACCCTCTTCATCAATTATAGTCCATGTGGATGGATTATATAGTGTGGGAAGACATTTTTTGACACACATCATGCCATTCCTTGACATGGCGTGTATATTATTCTTCTTCCAATTCGAGTTGATTTCATGTATCGGTACTCACACAGACCGCACACCGTGTTCTAACACATAGAATGATCTGATTTCACATGTTTTGTACTGGACACTATCCATAAGACATTCCCACTTAGCATTTTAATCTAGATTACATGTATTTTGAACCAAATCTTATTACACTCCATGTACTCTGGATTCACATGTCGTGTACCTTCTATTTTTTTACTCTCTCACTTTTCTTCCTTTTTTGTCTCTTTTGATTTTTTTTGTTTTTGTTTCTCACTATCTCATCTATGGAAGATGGAGATCATGCGATTGGGAAGTGGCATGTGCCCGCTACTAAGGTGGGTGACCAACACAACACCAGATCTGACTTCTTCCTTCTAAGCCATCTGGAACAGATTTTCTAATATGTCACCCACCAGCCTTGGCGACCCTACATCCCCATCTACCAGCACCATCATCCTCGATACCTTTTGGTATTGCGGCCATATATGTATCCTCTCCTACTACCAAGGGCTTCATCACATCAAACCCTACTATCCCTACACCTCCATCCACTATTGGCACAACCTTATAGCCAGCTCTGACATCATCAGTTGCACCATCCACATCCAGCGAAGATGGACTCTCCACCTCAGTTGTTGCAGTCCCACCTCAGCATACACTAGTAGCACCTTGACATCAGCCACACCACTTCATGGTCTTTCGTAAGGGATATCCTACGGTATAACAAATCCAGCATCTTTCATGGAACATGATCCAACTGAGTTTTTATTTCTTAGACACCTATATCCCACAACATCAGGGTGTTTGGGAGGAGATTCAAGAGATCCTTGGTCGAACCCACCTTTTGGATAAACTTCAGGTCTGCAATCCTACATTCAGAGAATAATTTTTAGAGTTTTCTGACAATTTTGGAGTTCGATGGGCCAGCATACCATTGTAATCCCACTAATACAGCTACTTCGGTCAGATTCTGACTATGCGGTGACAATGTTTCCCTAAGGAAGGCTGAGTTTTTCCTAGGGTGCATATTTTATCCCCATCTTGCCACTCCACATCCTTTATTATACCTTTCCCATACTATGTGCTCTAACCTCATTTCTATGTGGGAGGAGCTCACTGGACCTGACCATGAGTACTCCCTCACTTTTTAGAACATCACTCCCATCATTTCTCCTCCTCTCAGTTTCATCTATCAGTGCTTCAGTAACATTCTTTCTTCCTTTCCATGAAAATATGGGTGTTGTGTTGGGCCATTAAATATCCATTATTACCTTCATTTTCTTCCATGATTACCCAGACCTTCCATACTTCATCGTCTCTTACTTCCACTCCATGTTCCATGGCCGTCAGGGAAACCTGAATGACAGATTCTTTACCACCCGGTTGGCACGCTATATGGGAGTTTTTGATCCATCTCTCCCTCGGGATCACATAACCTCTCCCAAACATATTTAATTCATCATTTTTATTCACATGAGAATTTTAAAGAACTATGGAGAGGGATTTGTGGCCATACAGGATGCCCCAACTCCTGTAGGGGTGAGAGATGAACTAGTTTCCCTCACTGGTGTTATTGATCCTGACCCACCTCATCCACTAGAGGATGTTCCTTATCCAACCCACCCCACTTCTTCCTCCCTTCCCTCTTCCTCCAACATCACCTCTTCTTTTTTACCATTCAAATACCAACCTCTACCCACACCCTCAGATGACCCCCACCCCTCATTTCACTCCGCCTGGCCGCACTCAACCACTGTCTGGACCTTCTCAACCACCACTAGGATACCATCTCGTAGACACAGAAATGGATAGAGGGTATGATGTTTCTCATCCTCCACCACTTGGGTCATTCACTACTAGGAGAAACTTCTCCTTCATCTGATCCTCAAACTATTGCAGCACATCCACAATTGACAACACTGGCCAATGATTCTATTCTTTTATCCACTACTGTCCCAGTTACTCCTACTTCTACTGCTATCTAGGGTGAGCTAGCATATCCTCCCACCAAGTGTGTTTATCTCATGCCTCCAACTACCACAACTTTGACTACTTCACTAGATGTTTCCCATGTGGACACTATACAGATCATAGAGCATGAGATTTCATCTTCCACTACTGCTAATTTTACCCTTCCAGTTCCTCTAGTTACAGATGATACCTCTTCTAAGGCAACCCCCTGAATGGGATTTTCAGGATTTTTTGCATTATATATATATATGTGTGTGTGTGTGTGTGTGTTTTGTGTTATATTTTTTATGTGATGTTGTATGTGAATATAGATCTCTTTTCCATTCCACCAAAAGTTATAGGTATCCTGGGGTGATATGGGCCTTTCCTTTCGACTACTTCCCATCTTTTTGAGCTCACCACAAAGGGATTACTGTTTCAGAGTGTATTTTTATTTTTATTTTTTTTATAGTAGTTATTTCACTTATTCCCCTAATCATGGCCTATTTTCTTTTTTCCCACATCCTCTTCTTCTCCTTAGGGTTTCACTTAGAGGCCCATGTGCAATGTTAAGTTTGTGGGAGAGTCTCTAACTACACTAGTCATTGACATTGAATTTAAATAAGAGACATCATTAATAGAGTAAATATTTTAAAATTATAGTAATTTTTTTATTAGTTATATTTATATATAATAAATACATAAAAGGGACTTTTAGATGTTATATACATATTTTAAATTTCATAGTATTTTAAAATTATTATTGATGTAGTTTAATTATTGATTTAAATTCTTAGAAATTTACATCTATTAGGCTGGTAATTCTTATACATGTCATGACATGGTTGAACCTTTATTTCTCCTCATTCCTGAGAGGTATTCTATGTATTTTTTACATATTATTTCTCATAACCACTTTCTTGATAGATTCTTGGGATATTAATGACTACTGGAACTTTCGAGTATTTCTCTTCAAAACGTGAAGATTTTTTAATCACATTAAAATGAATGAGGTAATTGATTGTTTTTATCCCCTTTGACCTTGGGACCTACAGTACATCTGATCTTCGTAAAACCCTTAGAAACCATGAAATACCTTAATAGGAAGCCACATTACAAGCCTATTTACCCTTCCAATCCTAATTCTTTATAATTTTTCATGATTATTCATTTTAGTTTTAGAGAGGGATATTTGGATATTCATGGTACATTTTGGTGAGAAACCATGAAATTAAGTGTGGGGGAGAGTGTCTCTTGTATATTTGGGAAGAAGGTTTCCAAAAAAACTATTAATTATATTCATGGTGATCCCTATTACCAAAAAAATGATGAAAACTCAAAAGAAGGGACATATTATTTCATTACACTTTATGGATGGTTTATGGACCCATGTTGGTATGGGAATATAACGGTGATGATACCCTTTGAGAGATCATGATTGGGTATGAATTTTCATTGATATTTATTTCTAAATATAATTCATTATTATTTAAGAATTCATCCTCCTTTTTCAAGCCTCTAAAATTATTTTCCACATTATTACCTACCAACCTGGATCCCCAAAACCATTTAATCCTTATTGAAAGACTTCCTGATTTTTGTGATTTGACTTCTAAAATTAGACAATGGGAATAATTTCATTATTAAAGAGAGATATCATATAATTGAGATTGATCATAACTCTGATAAAAATGATCATGAGTGATGAGTTTGGTTTTTCTAGTGAGCTAAATCATCAAGTGGCATGGGTATTTATGAAATGTTGAACAATGTGAATAAATGAGGATGTAAATATTCAATTGAATTATATAGAAATCATGATTAGAATATCATTGAATTGAAATATATTTTGTTTCTTTTTAAAATAAACTAATAGGGATATAGTATTTATAAGTATAATTAGTTTAATGGTTCTCTTTTTAGAGTATGAATTATATTAATTAGATGTCGGGATTTTTCTTGAGGGAAAGAAACTAACTAAGTGTGGGGGAGTTTGATGTGACTGATTTTTGTATACATTTACATTCATTCTATTGAGTATAAAAACATGTTTTCACTGGATATATGTTTTTTTGGAGATAAAATGATTTATTCTTATGTTCATGATGATTCTCATGTGTTTTCAGCTAAAGTTAAAAATTGGGAATTTTGAGAGAAAAGATTGATATATACGTGGAATGTACTTATAAACACACTCCATGTACCATTCCCAGAAACGGATCTGTCAGACTGAGTACATGCCCCAAGTAGCTGGCTAGATCTCACATGTTGGGAACATCACTCTACACACCGTGTCTTTCCTTCTATATGTGGTTAGTGGATGAAGTCAATACTACATGCCATGTGGGGTGGCTCTACACACCATGTACACCCACTAAATAACCACTTACACCTTCAAAGTCAATGGGAGATGCACCTCTCACTTAATGATGGGTAAAACAAGGTGAAATCAAGTTAACCTAACTACACTTCATGTACTTTATTTTACATGCCATGTAGTTTAAAATTCTGTAAATAAGAAGGAATCCCTTTCATGTTCGGGGGGGCATCCAAGGGGGAGTTGATGTCACTCTACTATTTGAGCCTCTGTCAGATCCATTGCAAGTTTTCCTTTTCTATTTTCATTTCTTATTTTAGTGTAATTCTCTCTCTCCCTTGTTCTCCTCTTGTATCCATGTTAGGGATTGATTTTCAAATAAATCTTAACATCAATAACATGGTCATAAGGGGTGAGTTACCCTCGTTTTAGGGGTGTAATAAGACTTTGGGTTGTAGTAAGCTGAATTCCATAGTTTTTTTATTATGATTTTTATTTTCAATTCCATTAAAGAACCAGATTGCATAATCACTATTGATGTCGTATCAGACCAAGAACAACACAAATAGTGAAAACTAAAGGAGTTTCTGTGAATGAACCCATGACCATTGGGGGAATCTATTTCCACTGCTTTAGGAGGAAGGAACATAAACATGTTTAAAGTAATTAACCACCAAACCATGGGGGTAACCCCTTAAACATGCAATTGAATGTTATCGGGCCAAGAAACATTAATTTAATTGAATCCCCATGGTGAATAAATATCATTTATAATTTTAATGAAAAGGAATGACGATCTCAAAAAATACTAATTGAATTTCAACATAGACATGATTTTTTTTTTGATTTTTATGATCTACTTCTATTTTTTACTTCTCTTCCATGAATAGATTCAATTTAATAGATAGTTCCATTCACTTATTTTTTGATAGAGGACCATGATTCACTTGACATTTTCTGACCATTTCTTCAATATTTTCCCTATGGGATCGACCCCAACTGCCACTAACTACATAGTGGTTGGTTTATAAGTGAAAATAAATAAAATAAGTATCAAATTATTTAATTTTTCCCACTCCTTGAGGTGGGAGTGGTTCCAACATTTAAATCATAAAAAATTAATAAATCACAAAAAAACCTTGATTTTATTAAATTAATAACTATTCCTAGAATTTACAAATTCATAAAAACCTTAACCCAGGATTTTAATTAAATTAAGGGTATTTTAGTGAATAATAGACAAAAATATTTAAAATTTTTATCTCACATCATAAACTATGTACCCAAACTATTGGGTCTAACCAGTCACATGAATTTTTTGAAATTTCCAAAATACCTATATTAATTTTAACTCCAAAAACCACTCCTTTATCCCGTTTAATTGACTAATTATTCCCTTCCTATTAAGGATTCCTACTACACTACAATATTTGGGTGGATATCCAATGATTATTGGTATAATAAAGAACCATTTTCTCTAGTATTGAGCTATATGTGAATCTAACACTCCATCTTCATCCTTTTCCTGTTTCATTCACTATCTAGTAGTCTTTCATTACATATGGATCTTTTAACCCTCTTTATGGGATATCATATGGTTCTTTAATTGCATCCATTTAATATTTAATTAAAATAAGATACTTTATAGTATACTTTTATAATCCTAAGGTATACGGTCCTTTAACTATCGCTTTATGTATCACCTATTTTCTTGTGCATGTAGTATATGGTCACACTAAACTTCTATGATCTTGACATAAAAAATAAAATAAATTTTAATATGATCATTATTTAGTGTAAATTTCTTATTCACGACATGAAAAACCATGAAATATTGGTATGTCCCAAAATTCATCCACTAATTTTTGTGTTGTAAGATTTTTAGGGAAAGGGTATTTTAAGATTAAACCTAAAGGGTGCTTGGGATAAAAGATTACTGGAGTAGAGATGATGTCCCTATATCTAATGTGACAATGAGTATAATTTTTAAAGGTGAAGTATTGATAAATAAATGTGGTTACTATAAAAATGTAAAATTATAAGGGTTTGGTAAATTTTGGATAACATAGTTTGACAATCAATTGAAGTTTCCTTTATCCTATTTCCTAGATAAAAGTGTCTTCCCCAATGTTCTATATGACTTGTCCTTGTTTCTTGGCATATAATTTATGTCCCGTTTTGTAGATGACTTGTTATTGGTTCCTAGAAGGGAGTTTCTTCCCCTGATTTCTAACTTTTTCTTATTTATATGTTAAGAGTGTATGTACCCAAGTTATAGATGACTTACTCTTATTTTCTTGTAGAGGGTGTATCCAATTAGTTATAAATTTATATACCTCATTTTCTTATGGGGAGTGTCTACACTCATGTTTTAGAGGACTTGTTATTATTTTATGGTGGGTAGTGTTTCTTTCAAGGTTCCAGATGATATGCTTTTGTTTCCTGGTGGTGTGTGTATATACCTTCGATTTCTAGATGATGATACCATATTAGGAGTCATATAACACTATCCTAAATAGTTATAGTTAAACTAAGGTTTTATATTTGAACATTAGTACAGATGATGGTTATTGATTATGTTTTATTTGTTTGTTTTCACCCTATCATGCACTCTATTTCTTAATAGATATTTTTATGGATGTTGGTGGTGGTGGATTATTGAGATAAACTCACACAATTATTATTTCATCATGGGTACCTGAGAAAACTTCATTCTTACATGTAAGGATAAGGGAAATGAGCCAATGATCAATGGTTGATCTGAATTGGATAGGGTTGTTCTTGGGAGATAAGACAAGACAAGGACTCAGGACTAGTTTTTAGATTCCCCAATTTTTAATATTTTGGATTTTTTGGGAATTTTTTTATATGATCTACATATATGGTATCTAAATATTTCTTGTATTTCTTGTATAACTTGTACAATATCTATTTTGATATAGCATGGGTTACGTATTATTTATTATCCCTTAACATGATGTTTGTTTCTATTGGTTATTTGATGTATTATATTGTTATTATCTATAATATTATTGCACTATTATAATAGGTTATAGCCTCCATATCATATCACAATAGACTCTTGATTCTAGTTAAAAGCCTCAAAAATATGAGGAGGCACACCTGAGGTCATATAACAAGACTAGTTTAAACACTAGTGAGTGGTATTAGACCAGGGATATTACAAAGTGTTATTAGAGTATTATTTTTTTGTCTTACTTCTTAGTAAAGGTATATAGAATATAGGAAATTTTTAGAACATTGTATGAAACATGTTCCTAGGAGTAGCTAAACCGCATATTAGGAAAGTAAAAGTTACTAGAGAGGATAATTTTATTCTTGGTTTTTGATTTTAAAGTTGAGTTATTTCACCTTGTGTGACATAATTAATTTGGGGGTTATCATTTATATAATTTACACTCTTGTACTCAAATGGAATGTGGGCATGCATTTATTCATCATATTAGGAATATATGATTCACATATCAATCACATACTTACCAATGATTTGTTAATTAACTATGATATATGGGCAGGTTATTTAAAAATCATCGATCAACATATAGGGTGATTTCCCATATAACATGTTGATGGAATATTTTTTAATTGATTATATAAATGTATTAATACTTGATACATGGTTACTTAATTTAGGTCAATATGTGGAGGTAGTTAAATAAAATTCCAATTGAAAATTATAAAGTTTTTTCCACTATAACTTTTAATTGGAATTTCATTTAACTACACTCAATTATGAAACTATTTTCAAAAGTAAAATATAAAGAGTGAGATGATTTGGATTCTATATGTATAAAATCTTGACCCGATGTATAGGTAGAACAGTCTAGAGAGAGAGTGTCCAAGTTTTGAGACATTCATAGTATAAGGGTATAGAATAGTGGGATGTTATGAATCTTATTGCTTTTCCATGATATGTGATGTTGAAAATTTCTATTGAAATTTTTTTTATGTATGTTTTTTATATTATAGAGATATTTTCTGTGGAGACCACGTGTGGAGTTCCAAGAGAGTGGGGGAAATCACACCCCATCGGTGGTTAGGACAAAGCCTCATGTACCATCTGAATAGGTGATGGATGTTCATCTCCTTTATATTTTACTTCTAGTTGTTCATTCAAAAGAGATATTGGTTCCACTAGATGAACCTATGATATATAATCTGACTAGAGAGTTTTAGATCTATAATCCCCAATTGTTTGTTGTAGGTGGTGGTCCCTATTAAACAAATCACTGAGTGAAGTCCTAGAAGATAATTTTGACCACTTGGAGATAACCCCTAAGGGGATGTTGAAGCTGATAGTGTATATTCTATGAATCATAGAAAAATGTTCTTGGGATATCTTAGTTTAGGCATAGAATTATGTGGGTTTGTATTATAATAATTTTTATATTGGATTCCTTAATCATTTCCTTTCAAATATGCTAAGGATATAAAAGTATAGGGATTTTATACACCTAACACAGAAAGGTATGTTGGTTATAGATTATATTGATCACTTCACAGAACTATAATGTTTTTCAATAATTATGGAAGGGGATGAGATATCATAGGATTGGTTGAGGTATGAAATATGATTTCAGGTTAATTTATTTTACATGATATCTTTTTTTTAAAATATTTTACTCTAAACTTATTATTGATAGGAACCTGAGAAAGGGTAGGGGATCAAGGTAGGTGGATTCTGTTAGGAAGACCAGTATTGAGTATTTAGGTAATATGAAGTGTAATTTTTATATTTTATGAAAAATTGGTGGAGGTAAAATTAGTTAGGGCGATGTTTCATGTATTCCTCCTTGGGTAGGTAGTTTTGTATAGTGATATAAGTGTGGTAGTTCGAGTCATATTTGTACCCAGTGAGACTGAACAACTTTTGAGTGTTAGTAATGTGGGATGATGGGACACCTATAACACTTTTTTAGGACTAACCAATAGTGGTCTAGTGATAGAGGATCATAACAAGGCTTTGGGGTCATATCTGGGGTGATGCCACATGTTAGTAGTCGGAGCTCCACCAGTCATTTAGGTCGAGGTGGAGGATGTGGTGTAAAAGTTCATGGTTAGTAACACTTTTATAGCGGTACGTTATGGGGTACACAGGTGGAGGCTCAAGGATAAGTTATAGGCTAGTTTTATTCCCTTCATATTATTACCATTGATCAAAATATTGGACCATCTACTACTCGTGGTACACATTTTGTGGATTCTACTTCATAATCTTCCTAGATTGATATAGGAGATTAAAATTCATTTATATCATATAATTTTTTCATTGAAATGGGTTTAGACATTGAATATCTATATAGAGTAATATTGATCAATACATTATTAGGGGTGAAATATAACTGAATTCTCTCATTTTTGGAAAACACCATTGTAATTGGTGGATATTGATTTCTCTATAATTTCATTGTAATAAAGATGAAAAAAATCAACATGGTCCTCAAGATAGATTTTTTAGTGTATCATTGATCCCGTATCAATTTTTCCATAAATGAGCCTCATTTACATCTATTGATGGTGGAAGTTATGTCTATTCTAGAGGATGGTACTTATTGGTGGGTCATATGGGAATTGACCATTATTAACCAGGGGATATTATATCCAAGAAGTTCATATTAATGGTTTCATGGTATTAAAACAATAATTTTTTTGATATTTGTCGATTTTTGGTTAGTCTAATTATTATAGTTTTTTTATTCATGACTTCTCCCTGATGGTATCACCGATGTCAGGCCTGATAGTGAAGGTGTTAAGGTTTTTTTGGTTTAACTATTATGAAGGTGCCATTAAAGAGTTGAAATGGAGGTTAACTACAATGATGATCATGAACTTACCTAATATAAGTAAGGATTATACCTTGTGCATTGACACATTAGGAATTTTTATGACAGTTTTTTAATGTAGGATGATTATATGGTTTCTTATGGATGTAGGAAGATGAGGATTCATGAGTGGAACTACCTAATATATGACCTGGTGTTAGCAGTAGTGGTACATTTCCTAAGACATTTGAGGAATTGTCTCATGGGTGGAGGATTTTTGGTTTATACCAACCAAAATATCCTAATATATATTTTATCAGAGAGAGACCTAACCCTTTAACGATAGAGGTTGGTTGAGTATCTTCAGTATTTCGTTTTCAAGATAGAATACACCCCTAAGAAGGGGAGCCTTGTTTTCGATTCACTAAGTAAAAGGTATTAGACTCAAGTGGTGTAGGAATACATTAGTGAGTAGTAAACATTGACCCTATTTGATGAGATGCATCATGAACTTTAATAGTACCATAACTGAGAAACACATACATATTTATCTATCACTTCATCACTCCTTATATGGGTTAAGAGACTCCAGCTATTAGATTTAATTTTTTTCTATGAGGAATAATATATATGGTGGGAATCCATCACTATACTAGTCCCTTAATGCATAAAATCTTGTTTACATGTGTGGTTATATTTTCGATCCTACGATCATGCATGAGAGGATAATGAGGGACTCACACACCTCAAGGCGGGAAGTATATCAATTTTTGAAAATGTGTATCATGAAATATTCAAGTAGTATTTAAAATCTGGGATAAATATGGAATTTTGTATTTCGTCAAAAAAATTATCCACATATTACTAGGTGAAGGACGAGCATTAGTGACCCACTAGTCTACATTAATAACTCTCCATTCTTGAGTGGAAGTTGGTTGATGTGACCAAGAACTTTATGAAGCGCTTTCCAAGGACACCCCATGGAAGTGATATAGTTTGCATCATTATGTGTTTTCTTACTAAAGTGGACAATTTATTGCTGATTAGAGAGATATTTTCAGTTGATGAGTTGGGTAATCTCTATGTTCAAGAGATAGTATGCTTAAATTGTGTGCCAGAGATCATCATCTTATACAGGGATACCCATTTTTATTTCCATTATTAGATAGGGTTGTAGAAGTCACTTGACATGTAGTTACATTAGAGGATTGCTTACTCACTTTAGATACATAGGTAATCTAAGTGTATTGTTATGATTTTATAAAACATACTAAGAGAATGAATATAATATTTATAGGTTCTTGGGAGAACCATTTTTCCCTCATAGAGTTAACTTATAATAATAGTTATTAGGTATCAATACAAATGTCTCCTTTGGTGATTTCTATGGTATACATTTCCATTTACCCTTATGTTGGGTTGAACATGGGGAGTTAGCACCTTTGGGATTAAGTATTGTAAAGGAGACATTGAATAAAATCCAGTTGATCAGAAATTTATTAGCGACCACTCAATGTACAAACTGATCATATATTTACCAATGAAGTCATCCCTTAGAATTTGATTTGGATGATTGAGTATTCTTCAGTGTATTTCCTTGATTGGGAATCAAAATACATATAAGAAAGGTAATTTTTTTCCCATGTATTTTGGACCATTCAAGATCATGGAGGGAATCAATACATTGACATACCAGTAGGCTCTCCCTTAGCATTTTGGTTGTATGAATGATATTTTCCATGTATTGGATATTCAACAATATTATCTAGCTCCTTATCTTGTGATAAATACAATATATATTGAGCATGATAATTGTGTATATTTTTAGGACCATATTGTTTGTATATTGGATCAGAGTGATAAATATTTGTGTGGAATGATGTTTCATCAGGTATGAGTGAAATGCAAGTATGAGTGTATCCAAGAGAAAAGGGATCAGAAATCAGATATGTGGTCCTAGGGGCTGGTGTCATTCACTAATGAATCCTAGTTGTATTCAAGAGTGAAACATGAAGATGAATCTCTATATAGTGGGGTATCTATAAAATATAATACTTTAATGAGATATTAATTTATTTAATTTTTTCCAAGTATTGTATTTTACTATAGCTATGAATTTTTTAAAGTGTTGGTGTGTATATAGGTTTAACATGGAGGTTATATAGATTATTGTTTCCCCAAGATTGTGAAAATTGTGATTTTATACTGGGTTCATGATTGTCACTCGGTTAGTGATAACTATGTTCCCAAATCGTGGAGTGGATGAGGGGACTCATAGTGCGATTTTTATAGTTGTAACATCTTCCTTCGAAACATGTGATACGTCAAGGAAAATCATTCCAAAACTATAATAAATTATAGACATGGATGAATGGTTAGAAAATGTTTTACCAAACCATACAACCTAAACATGTGGTGTATGGGTTCCTTAGATAGTGATAACTACACATTCAACGCATAGTTTGAAAAACTGTGAAGCCAAACCACACGTTCGTCCAGTCACATAAAAATTTTGAATTTTCCAAAATAGAACTTTTAGTTTTAACTCTCTAAAACCTTACTCCCCCCCTCATGTGACCATTAATACCCTCTCATTAGTGGCTTCATCATCAACATAAATGTTTAGGTGGATATCCCTTTATTCTTTTTGGAATCATGTGTGGATTATTCTATGAGTAAACTAGATGTGATTCTAACACGTAATCTCTAAACATTTCTAGATTACATTATTCTCTACCATTTTTACACCTATAATAGATATTTTCACCATATTTTATGGTTTTTATCTGGTTATTGTTTTCCCAAAGTTTTATCTTGAATCATAGGGTGATACATGACAAGTGGAGTTTTAAGATCCTTAGGTATATGTTCTTTTAAATATCCCTTAAATTATTCTTTATTTTCCAATGGATATGAAAGTTTTTCACACTCACTTACTGTGTGATTCACCTAAAACATAAAAATAAATTTAAATATGGAACTTTTATAGACATAATTTATGATTATAACCATGATAGTGTATGAAATATGGGTATTGCCCATTATTCGACCACTAAGTATGGTGTTTTGAGATTTATAAAAAAGATGAATTTATGTGGTAAACCAAGGGGTGACCTGAATTAAAAGTTTACTAGGGAAGATATGAGGTATATAGCACCAATTAAATAATTTGTATAATTATTAAGGTTAAAGGGTTAATAAAGATATGAATTAACTAGAAAAATATAAATTTATATCAGTTTTTGTAATTATTGGATAATATGGTTTGTTAATAAGCCAAAGCTAACTTGTTCATGTTTCTTAGCGGGGAGTGTTTTCCCACCCATGTTCTAGATGACTTGATCTTGTTTTCTAGTGGGGAGTGTCTTCCCCTTAGTTTTATATGACTTGTTTTTTTCTTGTATGTAGTGCCAATACCCATGCCCCAGGTGAATTTTCTCACTTCCAAGTTGAGAGTGTCTCCCACTAAGTTCTAGATGACTTGATATTGTTTCCTGGTGGGGAGTGTCTTCCACTGAGTTCCAAATGACTTGTTGTTTTTTCCTATTGATGTGCGTCTACCCCCATGTTACAGATGACTTGTTAATGTTTCCTTGAGGTAATTTTTTCCATTTATTTCTCGATGTCATGTTTTTTGTTTCCTAATGGTATTTTTGTACACCCCTAGATTCTAGATATTGATACCCATCTTAGATAAATTTGACACTAGTCTAAGTAGGTATGGTCATTTTGGGGTGTCACCTTAGAACCCCAAGGATTAATGATGGTTATTGATTATGTTTTATTTTTTTTCTTTTCACATTATAATTCAATTTATTTTATATTATATTTTTTTATATTTCATTAGTGGTATCCCACTGAGTTATACTCACACCTTGTTTGGGTTGTCATAGGTATCCAGGAAGAACTCATGGTTATAGTTAAACATAAGGTCAAGGGTCTTATGATTGATGGTTGATCTAGATTAGATAATGTGGATCTTGGGATATGGGATTGGGATAAGACATGGAATCTATTTTTTATTTTCTATTGATTTTTATATTTTTGTTGTTTTGGGACCTTGTTAAGGATATAAGGGGTATAGATATGTCTTTTATGACTTGTATGACTTGTGTAACATTAATTTTTATGTAAAATTGGTTTTGTATTATTTATTATTACCTTTTGTGATATTTATTTCCATTGGTTATATGATGTATGATATTATTATAATTCCTACTATTATTTTACTCTTATATGATGTTATAGTTTCCCCATGGTGTCACCATAGACCCAGGATGATAGTTAGTAGCCTAAAGA
Organism: Viscum album; assembly: GCA_963277665.1. Classification (NCBI taxonomy): domain Eukaryota; kingdom Viridiplantae; phylum Streptophyta; class Magnoliopsida; order Santalales; family Viscaceae; genus Viscum; species Viscum album. Next base: position 1,489,567,562 of record OY728152.1, on the reverse strand, counting down.
ATATAGAGAAGTGTGAATGATGTCATTTAACACCACTGGTATGGAAACTCATGAGTTTTCTTGATCAAGGTAAATGATATCATTCCACAATTGTAGGTTCATTTCCTTTATTTTTCATTGAATCTTAATGTTTTCATAAGACATGTTTTCCAAGTTTCAATATGAAGGTAAGGTTTTTTTCTCCATAATTTATTTTAATTCGTGATGTGAGTGTTGCCTCTGATCACTAAATATTATGATACATTTTTAATATTGTAGAATCATTAAATAATCTATTAAAATTTCCATAAATATAGTGTTTTTTATTTTTAAATATGAATACAAATCATGACTCTTCATCTGTAACACTTATCCTGCATATATTGTTCTTCATGTGTTCATACCAAATCATAAAATTCAAACTATAACATGATTATCGTTGATAACCTTTACACATACACAGTAATCTACCTAATATTTTTAAACATGTATGGTAATTACTATAATAGTTGAAGTTCCTTTACTATCTATGGAACAACCAAGTAAACTCTATAAGTAATAACCTTGACTTTTGTGTTTCTACAAAAGATAAGAATAAATGAATCAATATGTAAGAGTATACTTCTAAACGTAATAATTTTTCCTTCGAAAATTTTCTAATCTTATCTATGTATAAAATTATTCTCCAAATATGGTTGATATGAAATAGTATAAAACTTTTCTAAATTCCTCCATCCAATACATAATTTTAAAAATATTAATATATCTTTTATAGGTTCAACACTGCTAATTATTTAAACTCCCATTACATAAGAGTAAAAATTGAAATCCACAAAATACATAACTGTAAAAGTATGGATTTTATTGTAATTCATATTGGTAATCCATTTTACAAATTTTGATATATAAAAGTAAGTCTCCACTCTCTATATCATAGATAAGAGTAAAAATATTAAAATATAAGAGTAATATCATTTCACCAAAATCAAGTCAATATGTAAAAGTAAAATTAGATTAATACCCATGAATAAGAGTCTTGTACTTATAAAATTATTTCAAAAGAAAATATGAGAAATCACATAATAATACCAGAATAATAATTAATAATAATAAATAATGAATCATATGAGAAAGTAGTAATAAATAATAATCAAAGAATATAAATTAAAGAATAAAAAAATAAAAGTATATAACTAAAATTGAGAGGGTTTTATTAGTAAAAAATATAAAATAAAGTGAGGGATTAATAATTATCAAAACATAAATAATATGTAAAGGATCCACTCATTATTATATTAATTATGAAATCAATGTGTTTTATTGTATATTTTGTTAGATTTATACTATTTCATACCACATATTTATATACGTCACAAAAATGTGTTAAGAAGTAAATTTTCATATATAAAAGTATTGGTTATTACAGATGTGACATAGATATATCACAGGTAATGATACCAAATCATTGAAAATTAAAACATTACCAATGGTATGATTACATTATTTCACTACTAGGAAGTATTCATTAAGGTTGAAAAGGGTTATCATTATAGAGAAATAAAGACACAAGATAAGGTAAGAAAATTTACGACTATGGGAATCCCAAGAAACATTAAAACCAAGGGATCTATAAAGTTTCATCCCAAAGGGAGAACACCTATTTAGTCTAAAGTAGTCTAATATTACATTTATATCACCAAAATTGAAATTATAAAAACCTCCTTTTATATTCAATGATAACTCATGACATTACATTTCAATCTTCCACTTTAACCTACATCCCACTTAACCATGCAATCTCTAAAAATCTTACCAGATATATCAATGAATCTCAAGTTCTTTAATGGAATATAAACCCTACATAAGAATATTAATATATAATATTTTTATAAAAAATGTATCTCTTAGTATATCTCTATTTCTAAGAAATATTCAAAATAAAATATTATTATATATTTTTATTTAATGAATACAAACTTGATCATCTTATTATAACACATCACTTGAAGGGGTTGAAATCGTATATTAATTTTTCACCATGCCAATCTTGAGGAGTTAACACACTTGAATAGAGGGATTCCATACAATCAAGACATATGGGATGCATTCATTTATTATTAAATATAATTTGTTTTATTTTTAAGTATGGTCAAATAGTTAAATTGTAAGTTTATTATATGAGAAAATATATGGATATTATAAAACCTGAATCTAGTCATGTAATGTGATATTAGACATTAAAACACTAAAATGAAATGTAGTTTGCAATTATGATAATTCTTAAGTTTGGGATTGGGACAAATCTATGAGGGAACACTCAAGATGAATAAGACCTAATGAGGTCATATAAATTTTATACGTTCCAAATTCATGAGGATAGTATCTTTATACAATAATTTATACCTCAATTGAGTAATTTTTTTATAAATAATAGGTTGAAACATATGTTAATAAGAAAACGGAATAAAAGGATTTTGTTGACTCATACTTGATTATTGGTAAATTTTATAACAAAGGAACCCTTTGGGAAAATGTATAAGTATAAGAGAAGTTTGACATGTGGAATTGATTGGTGAAGAGGAAATTATACGTGGATCAATTATGTAAGGGGGATAATATATTGAAATCTACATATGATAAATAATTTATTTATTAAGGAATTATAATCAATAATACATTGACCATACATTTAGTCCATAAATTCTACATCAATACAGACATTTATAGAAGGAGTTGTAAAATGAGGAGAAAGAGATTCCAAAAATAACATAGAGAAGAATTTACTACTCCTTTTTATATTATTTTGAGAATTCTTTTTTGTGAACTCTTGTTAGGGAAAAATTGATACTAGTAATATCATGTTTTATTATTTATTAAAGGATTTTTTTAATTAATACTATTATTCTTAATGATTTAACAGATATATCGCCAATTATAAGAAATTTTTGTGAGGGTTATTGGACAAGACTATAAATCCAATCCATTAAATAGTGTTTTAATCATTTTAATCTAATGAATGAAATTTGAAGAAAATTAGTGGAAACTTAATCATAGAAAATGAATGTAGCACTACTCATTAGGGATAACCCTAACCCTATGGGGACTACTAGACTAATGATTAGGGATGTTTAAGAAATATATGATATTTCCTGATATAGTTATATTGAAAATAAATTTTTATGTAATATAATTTTAATTAAAACATGTATTACCCCACTAATATTTTACAAAGTGAAAACTACATGTTATGTTATTTCCACTGCTTACCCAATTGTTTGCTTCCATATTTACTATATAACCCCAAAAACACTTTATGTTATTTATGGATCATACACAATAGCCCCAATAAATTTATGTTCCCATTCTTTATATATAAGTAAATCGGTGTACTAAAAAATATAACATATCTATGGAGATGATGTAGTTTTATCCAGTTAATGTGATTCAAGGATATTTTTCAATTTCAAGAATTTCATATTTCATACTAACTAAATACACCCAGAATAATTTTAAAATTTTCATGATTATTTCCCTAAAAGTGTAGAGGAGTCGTTAGAGAACTTTACAAGTAGAGTACCGAGTCATTTATTTAAAGGGACAGTTGTTGCATCATAATTTTATTTGGTTCGATGTTATATGAAAATTAGTAAAATTGATAGAATGAAATAGACATAATTGGAAAGTGGTGAAGGATTACATAGCCCATATCTTATATTCAAAGTGTTTATCATTACTGATGTTGAAAAAATATGGACAATTTTGGGTCGAATTATTCACCAAAACCATGTCAACTAGTCTTCAAATAGTAGTGAGTAACCACCCATATACCCTTTTAGAAATCCCTCTTAGAACAATATAAGGAAATATTAATTAATCTTCACATCTCTATGAGGTTACCTATCAAGAAACAATTATTACAATGAAGATAAAACACTATGGTGTTGTGTGATTTAATTATTTCTTCAACTGTAGTTTTCTTGTTTGGGGTTTCAATCCAAAATAAGGATGGTTATCAATATGAAATTGGTAAGGTTCTACATTAAATGCCTTTTAGGATCTATGAGAACTCTTAAGAGGGGAATAAAATAATTTTATGACTAAATTTTAATAATTTATAATTATCCTTTGAATATTTTACCCCCTTTGGATGTGGACCTACAATATTGATTATGATAGTTGGATCTATTCTACTTTAAAAAAGAAATCAATACCACATGAAATATAAAAAATAAAAATATGTATGTGGTAGTTTGACAAGTTTCAGGTCAAAGGGATGCTCCTTACCATGATTTGTTATTTTCCCCTAATGATTTTTTCTCTAAAAAAATCAATTTCTGACTAAAATGGTTGGTGTTTCTCACACCAAAATAGGATAAAACTGTGTATACACTTTTCTGTTTCTAATTTGACCTTTAAAAAAAGAAATTATCATTATAATCACATATTGGAACTATGACCTCCCTATATACCTTGAGTTTTATAGGTTCTATATATTCACATCATATATATACAAGGTTTTATTTTATCAATTTCTTAATATAGATTTATGATTAGAAAAATGTTCTTCCAATATCAAAAAAATGATCTCTTTTTTACTTAGTAGTTAAGACTTCTAATTTCTTCAATTCATCAATATTAATGTATGAAACTCAGTCTCATCTCATAGATCAGCTTCATAGAATCTTCACTAAATTTGATCACTTTGATTTTGCAGCTCAATTTGAGCTCATGTGATGTCATCAAATCCATTAACTCATCATCTTATCGAGACTCAACACTATGGTTAAAAAATTTCCAAGAAGTTTAGTCATTCCTCTATTCATATTCTTATTTTTCTCACTACTTCATCTTACTGGTCAGATCTCAGAATGATGGATAACTCAATTTTACTTCATATTTGATACTTATTAGATCTTATCTTCAGAATAGTATTAGATTTAATTTTTTATTCTTCATCAGGAGTTCTTTTCATTTCATTGGCTCATACCTTTTGGTTCTAGATATCCAATATCAGACACATATTTTCTTACCTTCATTTAGTTTTTACAAACATTTTTATAGGATTTATTTCTTTTATATTTTTAATATAGAAAATACCTTAACAAATTATTTCTCACAATCTCCAGTCATTTTTATCACTTTTTTGGTATGCAGAAATTCTCTATGATATTCACTTCTTTTCGTATCCTCAAACTATTGTCTCCTATATAATGATAAGGGTTCCCTTATTTTTTAAAAACTCTCCGACAATAGATATTAAATACTCCTATTACAAGAGGATCAACTTCCTTGTGTTTTACTCAAAATACTAATAGTAAAAACTATATCTCAACAAAATTGTATCATGGTTGTATTTAAATTATACAACATTTAGTAGTGGCACAACATAATCTTAAAACAGATGATATATTTAACAGAATCACGAAAATTTTAGATTAATTCACTAATCAATAGATAATATATCTTCTCTAAATATTCTTAATCTCATTCATCATAGATCACATTTATATCTTCGACATTTAAAAATGTTGAATACAATCTTAAGAACCATTTTATTTAATTTCATTCGAATTAAAAAATTCATGAATCACGGATTTTTAGAATTAAAAAGCCTCTAAAATACATTTTTATTTGATCTTATCTTCTATAAATTTGATGATTAATATCTTAGTAATTTATTTCCTATGTCACATGTAATATATGACATATTCATCTATGAAAATATATCCAATAATCTTTATAATCAATTTATTAATCAGATATAAAATATGGAACTTTAATTTTTTATCCTGTAGAATCATAAAATTTCTCTAATAAATGGTGTTTATTTATCTGGACATGATGATTAATAATTTTATAGTTCATTCTTACATAACTCGCATTATTTTTACATTGTTTATCATTATTATTATTGAGGTATCTCAAATGATGCTTATGGTGAATTCATTTTCATGAAAATCATGCTTGCACATAAAATATGATGTTTACAATGGAATTTTTAATGTTTATACATAAATTTCTAGATCTCATATCAGATTGTATCTTGATTACGGTGACATATCTAACATTTATATAGACATTTCTAACAATCTCAATGACTTGTATCATCTTTGCACAGTTGAAGATTATGTATACACAAAGTGATTTAAATCTTATGTGGGTATATTGATTTTTACACAAAGGATGGATAATGATTATATAAACTTAGATTAATTCTTAGTAATATATTGGATGATGTCTACACAACACAATATTCTCCTTATTTAACTCCTTGATTTTTGAGATAATGCTTCTATATAATTACAAATTTCGGAATATTTCTACTTCAAACTCAAAAATCATAATTTCATAAATTAGGTTCAAATTATCTAAAAATCATCTCAGGACCTCTAAAACCACTTTATAAACACCTATGTGAATATATTAAATCTTCTTAAACACTTCATCATCATTCCCCTGAATACATGAAACATTTTTACTCCTCTTAAGTTCTTCAATGTAGCTCATGTCACTTCAAAAATTCATCCTTCAAAAACATTATCCATATGATATTAATCACTATATTCTAAATCCACCATTTATAATATTCCTTATATTATTCCATAAAAATATTTTGTTTTCAAACTCCCAAAAATGGATAGCATTTAACTTTATTTATAAAAACTCTCAAAGTTGATTAATATAGATATCAATTAACATAAAAATGCAAGATCTCCAAATATCTAGATTTAGTCACACTTATCCAAACTATTGTACACAGCACTAGATCACTTCCATTATGAAATTTTATTTTCTTCCATGAAGATAAGTTCAATCAATCGTCTGATGTAAGTGGTTTCACAGTAAGAAACTAACACTTCTAAACTCTATTGATATATGAAACTCTCTTTGAATATCTAAAAGTAACTAAATCTTCTCCTTTACCCATAAAAATTATAGTAAACTCCTTAATATATTCAGTGGGTGGATACACATTCAACCACCCATTTATCCATGCATATTTAAAACACACTTACAGACATGCTCTATTGACAAAAAGCACAATCACACACCAAAATTCACATCAATATGTCCATGCGGATTTGTTTTCAATACATGTAGCTTCCAAATAAATCTAAACACTTGAATTGAATTTCAATATTATATTATAAATTTGAAATTATTTTCCCCCTTAATGATAATAAATATAAAGGAGGAAAAAGTTTTTATATCCCAATAAATATTCACTTATCTATTCAATCCATGGTGAGGTCCTCCGAGACAAATAAAATTAAACCAATTACTATAACAATTTAATGATACTACCTCTACCATTTTTTCCTTATAGTTTCATTAAACTAAAGTAATTACATGATATAAGGGTGGAAATAAAGGTAAAATAACAATGATACTTAATTAGGTCATCTCTAAATATATTTGGGATAACCCTTTATAGAAAATAAGAGAAATTTTACAAAATAATCAAGGCTTTCCATTTACATTTATCAATGTGTAACAGAGTCTAAATTTTATTTCATTGGGGATGTTTAGACATTTTTTCAAGATTATTCAAGAACTTACACTCATCTTCACAAAAAAAAAACAAAATATTCTAGTGAAAGTAAACTTTACTTCACTATTGTTTTATACAATAAAACCCCCTTTATGAAAGAAAATCATAAAACATAATATGTGTGGTAGAATAAGTATCATACCTCAAACTTTATTATATTATAGGGATGTCTATAATACTGTATTCAAATTATTAAAGAAATATATGGTATCTCTCTCCATTTTATGGATCCTACTCAATGGATTCTCATCATACTTCTTTATTGTGGCAATTTTTCTTTTAGAAATTAACTCCAAACATTTGGTACCAGCTAATGATTCATTCTAACTAAATATTAATACCAACTAAGATCAATCATGATGGAATATTCTCTTTATTTGTAACACCCCGACCCCTATAGACTAGATTTGGTGCTTAAATTGTGATATTGGCATGGTTAAAATGAATGAAAATCCCAAAGGAATGATCATTTTAGTAGTATTGAAGAAAGTAGATACCAATATGTTACTCAAATTACATTGGAAAAGTTTCCAAAATACAATACATAACGAAACTAAAAATTGAAACCACAAGAACTCAATAAACGATCTCCTCTTTGTCACCTATTGAAAGTAAACAATGAAAGGGGTGAGCTCAAATGCTCAGTAAGGGTTAAAAATAGTGGAATCATGAGTACAATAATAAGTGAATCCCAATCAATCTAACATAATTAATATGGCATAGTGAATAAATGAATAACTAATGCCATTAATAAACTGAGAATGAAACTGCATCCATAGATTTTTTCATAGTAAAAACCTCATGGAAAATAATAATAATTGAAAATGAATAAAAATAATTATTATTAATTGGATGTTATTTATCTGACAAATGAAACCATAATATCGTAAAAACAGTTTAGTTCTATAGGTAGAAACCCGTCTGATTTTTGGAAACAAACTCAAAGGGTTTTTTGCAACTGATTTGTCACGTTAGACCTACTGATGCATCAAGGATCTATAGAGGTCCCCACCCACCACTTCATGTACAAGAATTCTTCATACATTGATTCCATATAAGAAAAATATGCCTTTTCAATATCCGTATAGAGTAGAGTATACAGATTTATCATATTTCCCTAATCAAAATAACTTTCCAAATAAACATTGTATGTAGAATGGTATACGGTTTAGACAAAAAACATATCCATGATATGAGACTATGGATATGTAATATAAATATAATTTAAAATGAAAAGTGATCACAAATGGGCAGTAGGTACACCATATATGGATTATTAGGTGCACCATACAAAGTTAGTGACAACAAAATAGTAGTTGAGACAAAGCCTCTTACCACAATGTACTCGGTCTAATTATATAACCAGAACTTAATAAACCTCAAATGAATCATTTTATAACATTAATATAAAGATAATAAATTTATTATATTCCAAATGTCAGTACACATATACCACATACAAGAAATAAGTGGCGAACAATGAAAATCTCACATAAATGAAAGTGAGATGAGAAACCCATTACAAACATTTCGGTATGTTAATGAGTGTTATTGTCAGGTCCAAATGAGAGGTAAAGGGGTATTACATTATTTATATCTCCCAAAGGAAGTATGGGGGAGGTTCTAAAATGTACCCCATCATTAGGAATTAAAAATAAAAGGGCACAACATAGGGGATATTCTTGATCAAAAGTGTGAGAGAGGATCCCATACCTTATGCTTGAAGGTGTTCTTGACATATTATTTAAGACCAAAATAAAAAAGTAGGCTTATTAATTCATAATTAAATAACTTATTATATTTTTAATTGATTTATTATAACCCTTTTTAGTTCATTAAAGGCCTTTTTTATTAGTTATGAGGTTCAATTTCATTGTTCGGGGTCGTTTGTTTACTTGGTTTTAAATGATCAGTTCACTTATATTCAAGTTCTGATAAATATATAAGATAAATTTGGTTGTATAGAAATGAAGTTATATTATATTAGTGAGCATTCATAAGATTAAATGATTTTAAATTTAATTTGGTTACTTAGAGTGAAGTCGAATTATTATATATATAACCTTAGTGACAATCGTTTTGGCTAAAAGGTGGGTTTGATTACAATGTACATGTTTTACATTATAACCCAATACCATTTGTACAAAAAGATTACAGAACTAAAAATAGGATATATTAAATATATAATAATATAGTTCAACCATAACACAAATGGTTTCATGACCATAATTAAATATTATAATAGAAATTGATAAAATGTTGTCCTTGAATTTGCTAAATTAGCATATCTCAAACGGTGCTTTCATTTCTTTCAAATAAATTGTGGGGAAAGGAGAGAAGGTAATGAAATATACCATTAGAACAAAAACATTCCAGTACATGTATGTTTCTGGATTTATCATAATATTATGGTGAGGAATGAAACAAAAAGAAAAGAACATAAAAGAATTGAAGGAATTGGAAAGAGGAATTTACCTATTGAGACTTCCTCCTTTGAGAACCTCTTAAGGGGAGAGGTTTTGGTATTTATAATATACTAGGAGATTTTGAACGTGGGGGAGGATCTTGGGGAGAAACTTGGGTAGAATATTGGGAAGGCACACGGCTTGAGTGGTGTGAGAGGAAGAGGGGGTGAGGGGTGCTTTATATACTAGAGGGGAGAGTAGTTTTCTTAATATTATAATCATTAATTTGTTATTTCCACTAAAGACAACCAATAGTGAGTATTCCGGGAACAATAATAGTAATATATGCATGTTAATTTTAAACAATTGGGCTTACATCATCAGATCATCATCAATGACTCAATTAATCCATTATTTAGCATTTATTGTGAATTATCGGATTTTACTAGTCATCAAAAATTTAAGTATTTCAGAAAAATCCCAAAAATTCAACCTAACCATTTTTTGATTGGTAGAATCCAAAAATGAAGTCCATTTTTCAAAAATAATTTTATAAATATGATTTATTATATGTTTAATTAGAATAATTATTTAATCAAAAAATATAAACACTAAAAATATTCATCTTCATTTTTATGGAGCCTAAATTCATTTATACAGTCAAGGGCACGAATACCATTCATAAGAGTCATATTACTATTAAAAAGGGTAAGATACTCTTCATAAGGGTAGGTTACTATTGATAATGGTGGGTTACTATTCACTGAAAATTATGTTAATTCTATCGGACTCTAATTATCATCTTGATCACAACCGTGTATGTTTGATTTTTAAAATTAAAATCACAGAGCTGAAAAATTTTTGTTTAATGGATTGGTTTTGGCTATCTCCTATAAGTAACCATGTTTTGTTCCATATAGGCTCATTGATTCTTGAAATATAGGATATAACTAAAATGTATTTAAGAGAAAAATACCATAAAATGTTTGGGGTGCCACATTATTCCCTCCTTCGGAAATTTTGTCCTTGAAATTTTATGTATGAAACTCACCAAAAAGATGTGGGTGGTTCTTTTTCATGAAATCCTCTGGTTCACATGTTGCTTCCTCTATATTATGTTTCCTCCAAAGAACCTTTACAAGTTGAGTTATCCAATTTCTAAATACTTTCTCCCTTGGGTCAACAATCCCAATAGGATTTTTACAGTATGAAGAATCAGGTTCCAGTTCAATTTCTTCATAGGTGAGTACATGTGTTCGGTCTGGCATGTATTTCTTCAACAATGACACATGGAACACATTATGGACTTTGGAGAGATTTGGATGCATTGCTAAACGGTAAGCTATTGGTCCGATTCTTTCTAGAATTTCAAATGGTCCGATATACCTAGAGATTAGTTTCCCTTTCTTACCGATCCTTAATACACCCTTCCATGAAGATACTTTCATAAATACATGATCTCCCGCATAAAATTTCATGTTTTTTCTCCAGTTGTCAGCATAACTCCTCTTCCTGCTTTGGGGTGCTTTAATATGGGCTTGTATTGTCTTCACCTTTATCGTGGTATCTTTAATAAGTTATGGGCCTATAAGTTTCCTCTTACTAACTTCATCCCAACAAGTTGGAGTTCGACATCTCTTTCCATAAAATTCTTCATATGGAGACATTTTAATAATAGAATAGAAACTATTATTGTAGGAAAATTCCACCAAAGGCAAGTATTGATCCCAAAAACCTTGGAAATCAAGAGAGAATGACCTTAGCATGTGTTCTAGAGTTTGAATAGTTCTTTCAGACTATCCATCAATTTAGAGGTGATAAGCAGTACTTATATGAAGCTCAGTATTCAAATCCTTCTGGAGACTTTTCCATAATTATCATGTAAATCGGGGATCTTGATCAGACAAAATCTATAGAGGTGCACCATCAAGTCTTACAACTTCATTAATATAAAGTATTTCCAAGAGGTCAAGTGGAAAATCCTCTCTTATAGGAAGAAAATGTGCTGATTTTTTGAGCCGATCAAAAATTACCCATATTGCATCATTCCTTCTAGGTTTCCTTGGTAGTCCAGGGAAAAAATCCATCATAATGTTGTCCCAATTCCACATAGGAATAGTTAATGGTTTCATCAATCCTTTGGGATGTGTTCTCTCTACCTTGACTTATTGACAAACTAGACATCATAACACATAGTAAGAAATTTCCCGCTTCATATTGTCCCACCAGAAATATTCTTTTAGATCTCTATACATCTTGGTGAAACATAGGTGTGTAGATAAATTTGAGCTATGAGAATCATCTAATAGTTCCCTTTTTATCTCAGGTACTGATGGAACGCATACCCTCTTCCCAAATTTCAGAACTCCTTCTTCATACACGAAGTCATCCAGTCTCCCATCCTTGACAACATTAATTTTCTTGTGTAGGTTCTCATCATCATATTGAGAGATTTTTATCTTCTCTAATAAAGATGGTTTAGAAATCATTTGAAAGAAGAAATAGTTTTTCCTTTCCTTAACAATCCCCATATCCATCTTTAGTAGATCCAAAAATATAGTATCTCTCTCAATCCTCATTTGAGTCAGAAGTCCATGATCTTTCCTGCTTAATGCATCTGACACCTTATTCTCCATTCCTGGGTGGTAGTGTATTGAACAACCATAATGATTGAGTAACTCAAGCTATCTCCTCTTCCTAATGTTGAGTTCTTTTTTTATGAAAATTTAATTCAAACTCTTTTGGTCTGTATAAATATCACATCTCTTTCCATAGAGATAATGCCTCCATATTTTCAGAGCAAAGATTACGGCTGATAACTCAAGATCATGAGTTGGATAATTTTTATCATGAGTCTTCAACTGTCTTGATGTATAATCAATAACATTATTGTTTTGCATAAGGACACAACCCAGTCCATTCTTTGATGCATCGCTGTATATTACGAATCCACCACTTTCAGATAAAAGAGTCAAAATTGGAGAATTGACCAATATTCTTTTAAATTATTTGAAGCATTATGTACATTATTTTGTCCATTCCAACTTAACTCCTTTATGTGTGATCTTGGTTAGCGAGTTAGCTTGTTGGGAAAAATTCTGAACGAAACGCCGATAGTAACCTGCTAAGCCAATAAAACTGTGTACCTCAGTTATGTTTGTAGGTGTTGGCCAATCTTGGATTAACTTTGTCTTCACAAGATCAACTAGGATTCCATCCTTAGAGACAATATGGCATAGAAAAGTATCTTATTGAAGCCATAATTTGTATTTTCTAAAACATCCCATATAATTTATTGCTTCTAAGAGTTTGCAGAATGACCCACAAGTGATCCTCATGGTCTTCATAGATTTTTGAGTATATGAGGATATCATCGATGAATACCACAAAATGGTATCATGATATTCCTTGAAAACTCTATTCATTAAATCCATGAAAACATAGGGTGCATTTGTCAGTCCAAAAGGCATTACTGTAAACTCGTAATGCCCATACCTGGTCTGTAATACTGTATTTGGAATATCATCCTTCCTTACACACACCTGATGATATTTGGATCGAAGTTCAATCTTCAAAAAGTATTGTGATTCATGAAGTTGATCAAATAAATCATCAATCTGGGGTAGAGGATACTTACTCTTTATTTTAATTGCATTGATTTCCCAGTAATAAAGGAAAAGCCTCATGGATCCATCTTTCTTTATGACAAAGAGGATAGGGGCTCCCCATGGAAAAACACAAGGTCAAATAAATCCTTTTTCACTCAAATCATCTTGTTTTTTATTTAGCTCTACTAATTCCATAGAATCCATTCTATAGGGAGTCTTTGATATAGGTCTTGCATCAAGAATTTAAATCAATAGAGAACTCAACTTCTCACACTGGAGGATGTCCAGGTAAATCCTCTGGAAATACATCAATGAATTCGTGTACTATGTGCACATCTTAAATTTGAAGATTTCTTTCCTTGCCCATGAATATTGATTTATCTTCCTCTCCAAGTATTGCATTCAGAAGAGCTACTGGGGGTGGTTCTAGATAAGAATCAGGTGGCGAAGTTTCTTCCCTAAAGACAAGGGATTCTAAACCATTTTCAAAAATTGTAACTTCCTTCCTCTTACAACAAATCTTCACATAATAATTTGATAGCCAATACATACCAAGAATTATATCAAATTTATTCATTGGTATGATGATATGGTTAGAAACTAAAGCATGTTTTGGTGTCTGGTGGGGGACTAGTTGACATGCCTTTGTTGCAATGATACATCCCTTGGGAGTTTTGAAAGACAACTCCTTTATTAAATAAAATTTCACATATCTAATTTTCTTGGAAAACTAGGATGATATAAATAAATGTGATGATCCAGAATCAAATAAAGTGTTGTCTAACTTTGAGGAAACAATTAAAGTAGCTGCCACCATGTCATTTGGAACTTCAACCTCCGCAGTTGTAATTACATATGCTCTCCATTGTTCTCTTGGCTTTTTCTGAGGCATGTTTCCTTGGCCCATAGGACACTCATTTTCATAGTATCCCATCTCTCTACAATTGTTTCATTAAATATCATTGAATTGTTTCTTCCCCTTTCATTCATCAGATTGATGACCCTTTTCTCTGTAGTTATATCAGATTCCCATGCCTTTCAATCATTTCCTAAGAAGATTCTTTCCACAGTTCTCACATAATGGGAATAGATTTGTTCCCTTGCTCTTCATTGGTGCCTCTCCTTTTCCTTTGTTATTAGAGTACCGCTTTTTGTCTTTGTTTCCTTTGAAAATATTTGATCTAGAAAATTCCCTCACAATTTTTATGGAACTTGATACAATTTCTTCATATGATGAAAATGATTGAGAAGCTGGTTCCCTTTGAAGGCTTGGCATAAGACCTTCAAAGAAATGATCAATCTTATCTACTAAGTCACATACCTAATCTACGGCATACCTATCCAGCCTTGTGAAATTAGCCTCATACTCTATAACACTATCTTCTTCCCTTTGTTTTAAGCTAAGGAATTACCTCTTCATTTTAGTTAGTTTCTCACAAGGGAAATATTTTTCGAAGAATATTTCCTTAAAAGTCCTCCATTCCATATCTTATATTTCTTCTTCCTCCATGGTATTCTGAATCAAGGACCCCCATCGATTAGCATCGCCCTTGAGACAATATACTTCCAGTACTACCTTTTCATTTTCATTGCTTCTTAATGCCATGAATATATTTTCAAGGGACCTGATCCATTGCTCAGAAACCACTAGGTTAGTAATCCCACTAAAAGATGGGGACTTCTACCACATGAAATGATCCAACACATGTGTGGAATGGTTATTCATTACAAACTGAGTAAGTTGTCCCAATTTGGTCATGATCTGATCTGCTCCAACATTGACTATGTTGACTTGTTCAGTAGGGAGATCCTTACCTTGCCCACAAGTACTGATTCCCTTTCTTTCGTTAGATGCCATTTCTAAATAATGGGATAATCTAGATTGGTTTATGAATCTCAAATAGAAAATAATTCAACATAGATTTAAATTCTATGCATAGTTAATCTTATAAATATGATTCTCTGAGGAAAATTTTACATTAAAGTCCTTCATAATGGATTGTAAAGAAATTTGAATTATCCTGAGCATATCTCCCAGGAGTTTCGTAACCAAGATTGTAGGAAGACCTATTGTCATTCACCAGTTCCCTTTCGAGTCTATCTCAAACTAGTGTTTTCAGGTTTTACCCCTAGATACATCTGTGCTAGAGCCACCTCTACCTGCTCGTATCAAAGCAGGGTCATATTGAATAAAATATCCACATATTCTATTCCTCACCAAAATACCAGGATGTTCTTGTATGTTTATCCTCAAATATTATCTTAGGGATTTGTTCCCTAATACACATTTTCTACTCTAGTTTCCAAGTTTTCTACTAAACTTCCTCTGATACCAACTGTAACACCCCGAACCCTATAGACTAGAGCCGGTGTGTTATTTGTGATATTGGAATGGTTAGAAGGAATGAAAATCATGAAGGAACAATCAGTTTAGTAGTCCTAAAGAAACTATATACATATATGTTACTCAAATTACATTATAAATGTTTACAAAATACAATACATAATGAAACTAAAAATTGCATCCACAATAACTCAATAAACGATCTCCTCTTTGTCACCTATTGAAAGTAAACAATGAAAGGGGTGACCTAAAACACTAGTATGGGTTAAAAATATCCTAAGAATGAGTACAATAATAAGTGAATAAAAATCAATTTGACATAATCAATATTGAATAGTGAATAAATGAATAACTAATGCCATTAATAAACTGAGAATGAAACTGCATCCATAGATTTTGTCATAGTGAAAACCTCATGGATAATAATAATAACTGATAATGAATAAAGTGAATGATTATTAATTGGATTTCATGTATCTGTCACATGAAACCATAATATCCTTAAAACGGTTTAGTTCTATGGGTAGAAACCCGTTTGATTTTTGGAAACAAACTCGAAGGGTTTGTCGCCAACTGATTTGTCTCATGAGACCTACCGATGCATCGAGGGGATATAGAAGGCCCCACCCACCACTGCATGTCTAAATAATTATTTATAAATTTATTCAATAAAATATAAATATTTTTTTCAATATCTGTATAGTGTAGAGTATACAGATTTATCAATATTTTGATAATTAAAATAACTTTCCAAATAAACACCATATATAAAATGGTATTCGGTTTAGAAAACAAACATATCCATGATATGAGGCTATGAATATGTAATATAAATATAATTTCAAATGAAAATTGATATAAAATGGGAATTAGGTACACCATATATGGATTATTAGGTGCACAATACAAAGTTAGTCACAACAAAATAGTAGTTGAGACAATGCCTCTTACCACAATGTACTCGGTCGAATTATATGACTAGAATATAATAACCCTCAAATGAATCATTGTATAACATGAATATAAATATAATCAAGTTATCATATACCAAATTTTAGTACACATATATCACATACAATAAATAAGTGGCCAACAACGAAAATCTTACATAAATGAAAGTGAGATGAGAAACCCATTACAAACATTTCATCATGGTAATGAGTTTTAATGTGAGGGATTAATGATAGGTAAATGGGTATTAAATTATTTATATGTCACAATGTAAGTATGGGGGAGGTGATAAAACATACCCCATCATTAGGAATTAAAAATAAAAGGTCACAACATAGGGTAGATTCTTGAACAAAAGTGAGAGAGAGGATCCCTTACCTTATGCTTGAAGGTGTTCTTGACTTGTTATTTAAGACATGAATAAAAAAATTAGGCTTAATAATTCATAATCCCATTACCTATTATATATGTAAATGATTTATTTTAACCCTTTTTAGTTCATTCAAGGCTTTTTTGATTAGTTATAAAGTTCAATTTCATTGTTCGGGCTCATTTGTTTACTTGGTTTTAAATGATCAGTTCACTTATATTCAAGTTCGGATAAATAAATAAGATGGATGTGGTTGTCCAGAAATGATTTTATATTCTATTATTGAACATAAATAAGAATACGTGGTTTTAAATTTAATTTGGTTACATTGAGTGAAGTCGAATCATTATATATATAACCTTAGTGACAAACGTTTTGGCTAAATGGTGGGTTTGATTACAATGAACATGTTTTACTTTATAACTTAATACTATTTGTACAAAAGGATTACATAAAAAACAGGATATATTAGATATATAATAATCTGGTTCAACCATAACACAAATTTTTTCATGAACATAATTAAATATTATAATAGAAATTGATAAATTGTTGTCCTTCAATGTGCTAAATTAGCATATCTCAAATGGTGCTTTCATTTCTTTCAAATAAATAGTGGGGAAAGGAGAGAAGGTAATGAAATATACCATTAGAATGAAAACATTCTAGTACATGTATTTTACTAGATTTATCATACTATTATGGTGAGGAAAGAAACAAAAAGAAATGAACTTAAAAGAATTTAAGGAATTGGAAAGAGGAATTTACCTCTTGACTTCCTCCTTTGAGAACCTCTTAAGGGGAGAGGTTTTGGTATTTTAAGAGGCTAGGATCTTTAGAACATGGTAGAGGATCTTGGGGAGAGTGTTGGGCAGAATATTGGAAATGAAAAAGGCTTGATTGGTGTGAGAGGAAGAGGGGGTGAGGGGTGCTTTATATACTGGAGGGGAGAGTAGTTTTCTTAATATTATAATCATTAATTTGTTATTTCCTCTCAAGACAACAAATAGTGAGTATTCCATGAACAAGAATAGTAATATATGCATGTGGCTTAGAAAAAATTGGGATTACATCGGAAGATCATTATCAATGACTCAATTAATCCATTATTAAGGATTTATTGTGAATTATCCGATTTTACTATTCATCAAAAAAAAATAGTATTTCAAAAAAATCCCAAAAATGCACCCTAACAATTTTTCGATGTGTAGAATCAAAAAATGAAGTCTATTTTTCAAAAATAATTTTATAAATATGATTAATTAAATATTTAATTAGAATAATTATTTAATTGAAAAATATTAACACTTAAAATATTCGTCTTCATTTTTAAGGTGCCTAAATTCATTTACATATTCAAGGGCACGGATACCATTCATAAGAGTCATATTACTATTAATAAGGTTAAGTTAATCTTCATAAGGTTTGGTTACTATTAATTAGGGTAGGTTACTACTCGCTGAAAATTAAGTTAATTCTATCAGACTCTAATTATCATCTTGATCGCAACCGTGTATGTTAGATTTTTAAAATTCAAATCCCAGAGCTGACAAATTTATGTTTTATGGCTAGGTTTTGGAAATTTCCTATAAGTAACCATGTTTTGTTCCATAGAGGCTCAGGGATTCTTGAAATATAGTCTATAACTAAAATTTAATTAATAGAAACATGTCATAAAATGTTTGGGGTGCTACATTATTTTTCTGTAAAATATATCATTATAAAACTTATAACTTTCAATATTCACCTTCAATTCCCCATTTTTCAAAATAAACAACCAACAAATTTTTAGAATAAGGTGTGTCTTCAACTGCTCCCCAATTGTAGTAGTGGGGACAAGAAATATTTCCCAACCTAGATAGTTTCTTCATTTCAACTTAAAATTTTATTATCGTCTTCATTCTTAGTCCCTTATTGATTTTCTAAATCTGTTAACCTTGAATAAGCATGGGTTTCTTCTGTTTTTCATCTTTCTTCTTAACTTGGATGGTCTTATTAACTTCTTAAATCATTATAGCCTCACTTTATTATCCTTTTCCACATTATTTTCCTTTTCTAGTTAATCAGGACATATTTTCAAACACTCTTTATCTATATCCAATCCCTTACATTTTAGTGTCGAATTATTCTTTACAACATCCTATTTAAAACTCAGAAATAGTGATGTTTTCCCTTTATCACTTTTTTTTTCTTTATTACTAGAAAACCATCTCATAAATCTAAAAAATCTATAACCAGCCTATTTTAACCTTACACACACATATTTAACAACCATTGAGTAAACTGTTTTGGGAAACCTATCAACTTCTTCCAATTTATCCAAAAATAATCAAATCCTAATTTCTCCCTCTTAGATGGATTCTCTCCTTATAGATTCCATCCTGATATATTTTTCATTGAATTTCATTGAAAAAATGAAATGGTCTATGATTTGACCTTTCCTTTATAAATGAATAATCTCACCTTTCTGAAACACCCCAATCATTAACTCTCTTGAATGACCTCTTGGGTGTGTCTTTCTTATGATCTTTCTTCACTAAATTTTTTCCTAAGGCTTACTGGTTTCTTTTTTATTTGTATATACATTAATGTCTTCCAATTCACATGAATTTATCAATTGTAACTAGTTTGAACATTCCAAAATTCATGATATATGTTGAAATATATTTTATAATACTTGTTGAAATTTTCATGGATTTCAAATATATTACTCATGGATTGATTCTTTCAATTCTGTTAATTCTTCCCAGTATATTTATTTTCATCTTTAGCTCTACTCCCCATGATTCCATCCTTTTATCACTTGAATGTGTTGACATATTATTTCAATAGTAAATTAACATATTCTTAAACATGAAACAACACCAACAATGACCAAACATCCTCTTCCTTGTGCTTGTAAGCTCTATCTATCCAAATTTTTCTCTATGAATACCTTGATATTTTTGGGTTGTTTAACCACTATTTTTGGATTCATTTTAAAGGAGTCTTTTATTTGATATTATCATATAATCCTTCTATTTGTGGTGGTTTTCATATCATTTTTGGTTAACCAAATTTTTATAGAATTTGAATTCTGTTCAACACTTACAGATGCAACATTTTCTACACTCATAACATTATCAAAGAAGTGGGATACCTTCTTCTATGAGCGTGAGGTGGAGTCATCTCTTTGTGAACTCAAGTTATATTTAACACTAGTATGAGTACCATTTTAGAGAAAAGACACATATAATAATTTTCTGGCAGTAAATCTCTTCTCAATTATTTGGGAGGTTCTATCTTGTATTGATTCCAAATCTTTTAGTTTTGCATCAAACACTAATCACTTCATGTTGATGGAATATTTCTTAGACTCATGTAATTTCAATATATCCTCTCAATTTCTCTTCAAAATTTTAAATTATTCATCATTATCTTATTAATCACTTGTAATGGTTTTCCATGTTCTATAACCCTTTTTTGTTCTTACAATTAACTAAGAATACTTAAAATTCATAGTGGTTTTTTGAAACTTCATTAATGTATAGAATACTTCAATAATTTAAGTTTTAAACACTTCCTTCTAAAAAACAACCCTTTTAAATTTTTAATCAAATAAAGTAAAATTATCTATGCATAGTGAATTTTTTTCTCCCTCATCATTCACAAGTTCTGAGTGGGTATAAAAATTTTAAAATTATTTATCTAATGCCTCTTACATGGCTTCAACATCCTTCTATAATTGTGATTTTCCCATCAAATAGTTTCTTCATAAAATTCATTATGTAAGATTAAAATTTAGTTATAATCTTCTTCAAATAAACTCCAATATAATATTATAAGTATTCAACTACCTCTATCTCTTCATGTTGTCTATATATTATACTATAGTCATCAAAATTATCTTTATCAATATATTCTTAAAAAGAACACATGACACATTCAACATATTCAAGTAGTTATTGATCATTATTTTTCTAAAAAACGTTATTCACTTTATTTTCCTCTTTCTTTATCCTACTCATAATTTTCGTAGATGAGATTTAAAATGATTTATTAATAGGAATTATGGAAAATTTATCTATCTATGAGCCTTATTTCAACAAATAAAATATGAATCACATCAGCTTATGATAAAATTACCAGGATAATTAAAATTTTATATCCAACCAAGGGGAACCTAAACTATGATACCAATTGAAATTACACTTATGATTAGTGTATACACCTTGGGAATAATCATTTTTTGAGTAATTTTATCAATTTATAATGATCCTTTGAATATCTAAACATAATTGGTTGGGATTATTTGTTTCTAGTTAATATATTTTGATATATTTTAGTTTAATTAAGTAATTTACACCATATAAAATACTAGAAAGATAGAAAAATATTCACATTGTATTTTTACAAGGATAATCTCAAAGGCCTTCTCTTTTACCTGATTTTTTATTCACCTCAATCATGATTTATCCACTATAATAAATTATTGACTATAATAGTTAGTGTTTATCTCACACAAACATAGTTACACTATGTTAACCCTTTCATTATTCTCATGGTACATTCACACAAACAACTTATCACTGTAGTCATAGAGTCACACTATTATCTCCATACATACACTAAGTTGCATAGGTTTTATAGCTTCACACCATGTATATAAAAGTATTCCTTTCAAATCCTTCTTAATGTGGATCTCTTATTTGAAAAAGTATTTTCCAACATCCACATAATTTTTTCCCAGTGATATAATGACTATGTCTTTGAATTCCAATAGTTATTTAATAGTAAGGCATGAAAATAAGTTTGATGTCACAACTAAGCATCACATAATCTTCACTAGAACTAATCATCCAGATTTCTCAAATCAATCTATACTATTGTGATGTTCTCAAATCCCGAAGATTCTCATATTAATAAAGTCTCAACACTGATAAAAAAAATATCCAATAATAGGTCATCCTTTCATCTATTTTTATTTATCATCTTATCACTACTTTGACTTAAGTATCATATCTGAAAATGATGGTCATTTACCTCATTGTTTACCTTAGATACCTAGAAGATATTCTCTTCAGAATATTATCAGTTCCACCTTGTTCTTCTTAATCAATATTTTTTTTATTCTAAGCTAAAATATATCTATTCGAGTTCTTCTATATAGAACATATCATTTATATCCTTTATTTACCATTTATATATAGTTTATTTATATCTATATTTCATTCATGTGTTTTATGGTGTTTTAATAAATTAATTTCTTTATTTATTTTATTAATCTTTCCAATATTTGTAATAGTTTAACTCATTTTCTGTTTCAAGGAAGGAAATAATAGATAAGTAGAAATGGAACAAAAAAGAGATTAATTTAGGTGCTAAAAGACACTTCACATTGTGATATTCACTTGAGTTGTGACCTGGGATTTAGAATTCCAAAATAATAAAACATAAAGATTGAGGGAGATGAAGAACTGGAAAACAACCATTTACATGTCATTTATTTCATTACATGATGTGAGATTATAGAGAATCCATTGATTCTCTAGATAAATAATGAAAGAATACACGGTGTGAATGTAACACCCCAGGTAAATAAAGAATATAACATTTTCATATTTATCCATATTTGTGAATAAAATATTAATATGACTTTAAAGGGGACGCTATGCTCGATGGCGTACCCAACACGCAACAACGAGTTTCTTGGAATCTTACGTTGCACTCTAATAATGAAATAATATTATTTTAAATGGTAGTTAACATGTAGCTGTTGTATTGGCGGGAATGGATAGAAATAACTAAAATAGGATTATATATGTTTTTAAATGTTTTTACATTTATCCAATAAAAGATAAAGGCTTAAAATACGGAAAGAATTCAATTTTAGGCGTATATGCCCTAGTTTTCACTAAAGGTTCACTTATCGCCTTTTGATGGCGAACCGTCATTAAATATAGTTTTGTTCACTATTATACATTCTATTGGACCAAATAAAACTCTTCTTTAGAATCAGGACATCAAAATTTACTTTGTGTAAATTTTTGGTATCTTTCCGATAAAGTTCATTTTTTTAATGAATAGTGTAAAATGTTGTATTTTAATTCAAAACCTATTTTTAATCTAATTTATTTATATGATTAGATTATCTTTTGAATTTTTTTTAAAGTAAAATTAGAATATATTTTTACTATTAAATCCAATATTGGTTGTTGGAATTAATTTCACTTTGATATCAGACTTAAACTAGAGTCAATCTTTTGATACTTATTGTTTCATAAAAACACGCTATTTTCTCTGGCAGCGGAAATTAATTATTAAATTAATTAATTTTACTTATATGTTTTTAATTTTGTAAAATATACTTCATTTTTTGAATTCGGAATATCAAATATATCTTAGGGTGAATTTTTGGGATTTTTCTGAAAAAACTTCAATTTTTGATGAATAGTGAAACCACTAAGTGGTACTTATAAAAACTGATTTTTCCACTTAAATGAAAATTTTCCATCTTTGTGTTTTGAATTTCAAAAATCTGACATACATGATCGTCATTAAGAAGTAAAATGTGGTTCAATGGGATTAAAATAATTTTTTGGTGAATAGTAACTTATTAAGTTTTTAATCGCGATTAGAGATAATTAGTGTAGTTTAAGGTAAAAATAATGTTTTAATAATATGAGATTAGCATGAAACATGTCCTAACCTCATTGGATGTGTCATGGCCGACCAAGAAAACCCATGAGTAAACTTGGGGACCCCATGAAGCCACTTTGGTTGGGAAATGACATAAATAACTTTTTATTTAATGTTAAAGTAAAAATGGCACAAACATGAAATGTTTTACTAAACCAATTTTAACATGGGGTTATACAAGTCATATTTTTGACTATAAATAATCATTGTAAAGATAAAATGATTTCCTACATCATAGTATTTGTTTTATAATTTTTAGACATTAAATAAATTAAATTATTTATGACATCATGATGATGCAGCGATGACCTCATTATTTAACGATTTAAATAAAATGGAAAGATAATGTAATACATAAGACCTAAACATGTCCAAAACCTATTGTATGAGTGTATTTCGAACCCTTATCACCTTATACTCAAAATACGTCAATTTGGTACCTTTAAAATCCGAAACTCTTTTGAAAATAAAGTAACATTTTGTAACTTTACAAGAGTGCCCCTCCTCTCCTCTTATAAAAGGCCCCCACCTCTACCTCATTAACCACACTCCCAAAGCCTTTGGATCGGCCAACCTCTGCCCATTTTGTCTCTACACTTCACTCTCTTACTCCTTGAAGCCTCAAATTGGGAATAAGTCTTCCCAAGGAAGCCTTTGAGCTCCAACCAATGGGAGTTACCCCATTTTAAGGTAATGTCTTCACTTGAGTACTTTTGTTTTATTTTGCTTCTCCAACCACCTAAACTCTTTTTATTCATTTCTTTTGTAACAAATCCAGTATCATAAATATAATATGATGCTGTTATAAGAAGTATTCTAGCTACACTTTCACACACCTACATATAATGGTTAAAGAACATACTTTTTCCGTGGATGGCGAATTTCGGCCTCCCGAAACGATGATTGTTCAATATTATTTTAACACCTTCAAAGGTGTCCATTAAGATGACACTATATTTATATATGATATATAATATGTTTATGTTTTCCGTAAGATTCTGTATTTTTCATTTTGGGCATACCTTTATGGTTTCCATTATGGGTAAACGCGATATCTTCATTTAAGGAAGTGCAGACTACCGCCCCCTCAAAGTGATGTGATTTGTTAATGCCATATGTGGGAAGTATAAAGAATGGATTAGAAGTTATTATATATTATGTTATACTGTAATTATAATATACGTATATATCATTATTATTCCATTCCATAAAAATATGAAATAGAAATGAAGGTAGCGTTCATTCGTACGTACGGCTTACCGTCTCCATGAACGGTGCATTTCATTTCTTATCCCCAAATGTAATGTACTATTATAAGTACATGTATATAATAGATATATATGATTATTGATACATATAAATGATGAATATAATTCTGGAATTAAAATATACATACCTCTCATTTAGTTTTAATTCAATTAATATGACATAGAAATGAAAGTAGCGTTCATGCGTACGTACGACTTACCGTCTCCATGAACGGTGCATTTCATTTCTTACCTCTAAATGATTATGTAATATTATAAATACATGTATATTCTGGATATATATGATATATATGATATCCAAATCAAGAATATAATTCTGGATATAATGAACATTTGACCACACGAACAACATGTAATTGTAAGAAGTCCACTTTCGACTTAAGAACCAAATATTGACAAAACAAAACATTATTAACTTAAATGATTACATAATGTTTATAACATGGAAATAAGTGATATAAAAGGAATAATGAACTAGAAAAATGTTCTTAATAAAGTTTAAATTAACTCAAGTTTATTATTCAGGACGTTAAAGAACGATCGAGTCAAGTCGGACCCGATGTAAGGGATCCTACTCCTCTCTTTCTTTTTAAGTGCACTCTTTTATGTCATTACTTCTAAGCTCATATTTCTTGTTATTGGGATGTTCTTTTATATTAATATTACTTTAATTTTTATGTTCATATGATGAGAGACCCTATTCTCTCTCATCAATCCATTTTGGACGTTTTGAGTGGCACCGTTAGGCTGTTGAATTTTCATAAGAGATCTAACCTCTCTCTTTCTCTTTAAGTACTCTCCTTTATGTCACTTATTTTAATCTCCACTTTGTTATGATGGGGGATGTTATTTTATATTCCTATTTCTGTAAATTTTCTTGTAATGTGATGAGATACCCTATTTGATCTCATCAATCCATTTTTGGAAGTTTTAAGTGGCGTCGTTAGGCTGCCGAGTTTTCGTAAGGGATTTTTCATCTCACTTTTATTCCTGTGAGATTTATGCTACATTTTCCGCAATTTACTTTGAGTGGTGTATGTACTGACCATTATTTTACTCATTTTGTAACATTATTTCATTTATGAGTATTTACATCAATGTTATATTATCCTTCTTTCACGGGGCGTATGTTTCGAAAGATACCCATGTCCGTAAGGGAACCTTTCACCCTCCTCTTTTTAAAAGACTTATTTTGTTATGTCTTTTAATTCACATAATATTATTTTGGGATATGTTCTTATATATCCTTATTGATGTAAATTTTATGTCCAAGTGATGAGATACCCTTTTTATCTCTCATCAACTCTTTTTTTGAATTTTGAAGTGACGTTGTTAGGCTGTCTAATTATTGCAAGGGAACTTATTAACCCAATTTCGATTCTTTAGGATAAACATGTAATCCTTGAATATGTCATTCTATGAATATGTGTGAATAACCTCTGATTGTTTTACACTTAATATCCACTTATATTTGGTGTATTCATTTGTCACACATAATTATGTAATTGATTTGTCCTTAAACCAAGGATATCGCCTTTATATGGGACTTCGTCTCAATCTCCTTTCATTGAGGCATATTTTGTTTTATACACAACCTTATTTTATATGGTGTATAAAACACTTTTACTTTTACGTTTATTCAAAAGTAATCTTTTTTATACGAAGCGTTTACAAAACGAAAAAAGGGAATGTTTTTGTCGTACATATGCGAAGACAATGACTTCTCTGCTGCCGTGACCATTATTTGAGTTTCGGCATCCTCTACAAGTCATACCTTCTTTTTAAAAGAAAAATAAATACCATGTTTTACTTTTCTTTTATTTTGGTATTGAAAATGGTTTTAATAATATTTTTATATCAATGTGTGGTATTGATATATTGTGATTGAAGGGTGGAAATGTTATGTTTCCTTTACGCATGTTTTATGTGATACGATTATGTTGAGGTTCTTGAGAATTATTATGAAGACGGGTGGTTCCGTGATAGACTAAGGGCGGGTGAGCCTGATATAGCTCTCCAATGCATTTGGTAACGCGAAGGAGTGAAACTTTAAGGTTTCTATGAAGAGATTTAGGGAATATACTGTGATAGGTATTCCAAATGTAACCAAGAGGGTTACTCCCTACGTAATAATGTTATGAATGCCTCAAGTTACCTTTATGTCTTATGATTTCTATAATTTATTCATGATTGGATGAGGTATGTTAAAGTGCTTATGTTTTATGGGTAAAGTATGATATCATTCTTATGTATATATGTACCCATGTTTCCTTTCCATATTTTTATATCCCTTACTGAGCTTTTTATGCTCATCCCAAATTTTTTGAAATGTTTTTCACAGGTCAAGGGAAAGGTACATGATATGATGATAGTTTCAAGGATGTGTCAAGAAAGAATACATGTTTTATTTTAAATATGTTTCCATTGATGGGAAAGAAGAATACTAACTTATGTAACCACTTTGTTTATATGTGGAATGTAATGAAAGTTTCATGATCTAATTCTCTAAAACTCTAAACCTGAAAAGATCCTCAATGTGTAATCTTGTAATAACTCAAGATTAAGTAAGGTTTAAGGCTGGGGCTTTATAGTTGGTATCAAAGGGAGGTTTAGATAACTTTAGAGGTTAGGGTATTCTCTAGGCATAAGTGACAGTACCATTATGGATAGTATTTCAGAAAGAGTCCTAGTTTTTTATAAAGTGAATGAGTAAGTATATCTTAGTGGTTATCTCCCTCATTAGTACATGATGGTTTTGTTGATATACTCACACTAGAATTTTTGGTTTTAGTAAATGGATGGATCTAGCAGGAACCAAAGTGACAACAGGTTTGAAGGAAACTGTGGTGGTTCTCGGATTAATATACTAGATAAAATGGAGGATTCAATAAGGAAACTCGTGGTTGCTCTAAACCAAATATCAAGGAGTCATGATAAACCACTTGAACCTTGGTATGTTCTGTAATGCATCATGTACGAGATGACCAATAGATTTGGAAGTTCATGTAATAATTATAAAGGTAACCATTAGAGTTTATATGATCCTTACTTTTGAGGTAATTATGGGTTATTATATGATATGCTGGAAATAGAAGGGCATGAGATAAACTTGAGGTTAAAATATGTTATGATTATTTTTGAAGATTTTATCTCGTTTTGGGGAATTTTTTAAAATTATATAGTTTTGGAAAAAGGACAACACAGAGATCGTGTGACAACCCGTCGCGTCGGACAAAGCTGTGGGAATCGAACCCTCAACCAAAGTGTGACTGGTATTTATCGCCTACCACTGGACTACGTGAAGTACCTGGTTAGTTTGACTGATTCTTTCTAGTTAGATAATTTTATGAATTAAGAGTAAGTTGATTTTGGGTTATCTATGGATATTTATTAACCTATCATGGAGGATATGTGATTAGGTTAACTACTTTTCAATACGAGATATTAGGAGAAACTAATGTTGTTTGGAGATAAATGTTACGATTTAACTTGGAAGACTATGTGATTAATCCTTCAAATATTTTGGTTTCAATCATAAATTGGTTTACTTTGAAGAATTTTATGGACAAATTGGTTATCGAATGGTCCTCTTTTAACTTTGGGTTTTGTTGGACAAATTTTGAGATTAAGAATAGATTTTCTTTTTATAAAGGGTTATCCATTTCTGGATTATTTGATCTTGTATTAACCTTTTTTGTTTTAGTTTTGATTAAGGTTTGAAGACATGGGAAATGTATAGTTCTTTTTTTGTGGATTATGTGCTCCTATAGAAGTTGTTTATAGTACTATTAATGCGAACAAGTCTTCCTAAATACTCATCTTTTGGAGAAAGTATGAGTCTGTGTAAGAAATCTAGTAAAAGTTGAAAGTCAACATGAAAAGTAAGTATGTTTCCTTATGTTTTAGTTAATCTCAAAAATAAATTCCTCAATAAAAATTTACTTAAAACAAAAATGTTGTCTATTAACTTTTCCTACTGGGGAACCCAACACCTTTTAACCCATCACAAGTTTGTGATTTTCTTATTGTTAACTTTCTCTTAAACATGTTCTCTATCACTCTCCATCAGAACATGACCCTATGTTTTCTCCTCCATTTCCATGTTTTCCTATATGGAATCCTAGTATGGGTTTACTCAGGTGACCTCTATACTTATCTTTCTTTATTTTAAGGTGATTGTTTTACCGACTCTTGTTTCGATGTGGGATTTTCAATGAAGTTTCTGAGCCCAATTTTAAAATTGTGAGGACGCAATTCCCAAAAGGGGGGAAGGATGTAACACCCCAGGTAAATAAAGAATATGAAATTTTCATATTTATCCATATTTTTGAATAAAATATTAAAATGACTTTAAAGGGGATGCTATGCTCGATGGCGTACCCAACACGCAACAACGAGTTTCTTGGTAATCTTACGTTGCACTCTAATAATGAAATAATATTATTTTAAATGGTAGATAACATGTAGCCGTTGTATTGGCGGGAATGGATAGAAATAACTAAAATATTATTATATATGTTTTTAAATGTTTTTACATTTATCCAATAAAAGATAAAGGCTTAAAATACGGAAAGAATTCAATTTTAGGCGTATATGCCCTAGTTTTCACTAAAAGTTCACTTATCGCCTTTTGATGGCGAACCGTCATTAAATATAGTTTTTTTCACTCTTATACATTCTATTGGACCAAATAAAACTCTTTTTTAGAATCGGGACATCAAAATTTACTTTGTGTAAATTTTTGGTATCTTTCCGGTAAAGTTCATTTTTTTAATGAATAGTGTAAAATGTTGTATTTTAATTCAAAAACTATTTTTAATCTAATTTATTTATACGATTAGATTATCTTTTTAATTTGTTTTAAAGTTAAATTAGAATATATTTTTACCATTAAATCCAATAGTGGTCATTGGAATTAATTTCACTTTGAAATCAGACTTAAACTAGAGTCAATATTTTGATACTTATTATTTCATAAAAACACGCTATTTGCTCTGACAGCGGTAATTAATTATTAAATTAATTAATGTGACTTATATGTTTTTAATTTTGTAAAATATAATTCATTTTTTGAATTCTTAATATCAAATATAGCTTACGGTGAATTTTTGGGATTTTTCTGAAAAACGTCAATTTTTGATGAATAGTGAAACGACTAAGTGGTACTTATAAAAACTGATTTTTCCGCTTAAATGAAATTTTTCCATCTTTGTGTTTTGAATTTCAAAAATCCGACATACATGGTTGTCATTAAGAAGTAAAACGTGGTTAAATGGGATTAAAATAATTTTTTGGTGAATAGTAACTTATTAAGTTTTTTATCGCGATTAGAGGTAATCAATGTAGTTTAAGGTAAAAATAATGTTTTAATAATATGAGATGAGCTTGAAACATGTCCTAACCTCATTGGATGTTTCATTTCCGACCAAGACAACCCATGGGTCAACTTTGGGACCCCATGAAGCCACTTTGGTTGGGAAATGACATAAATAACTTTTTATTTAATGTTAAAGTAAAAATGACACAAACATGAAATGTTTTACTAAAACAATTTTAACATGGGGTTATACAAGTCAGATTTTTGACTATAAATAATCATTGGAAAGCTAAAACTATTTCCTAAATCATAGTATTTTTTCTATAATTTTTAGACATTAAATAAATTAAATTATTTATGAAATCATGATGATGCAGTGATGACCTCATTATTTAACGATTTTAATAAAATGGAAAGATAATGTAATATATAAGACCTAAACATGTCCAAAACCTATTGGATGAGTGGATTTCGAACCCTTATCATCTTATACTCTAAATACATCAATGTGGGACCTTTAAAATCCGAAAATATTTTGAAAATAAAGTAACATTTTGTAACTTTACAAGAGTGCCCCTCCTCTCCTCTTATAAAAGGCCCCCACCTCTACCTCCTTACCCACACTCCCAAAGCCTTTGGCTCGGCCAAACTCTGCCCATTTTGTCTCTCCACTTCCCTATATTACTCCTTGAAGCCTCAAGTTTGGAATAAGTCTTCCCAAGGAAGCCTTTGAGCACAAACCAAATGGTGTTACCCGATTTTAAGGTAATGTCTTCATTTGAGTCCTTTTGTTTTATTTTTCTTCTCCAACCACCTAAAATCTTTTTATTCATTTCTTTTGTAACAGATCCAGTATCATTAATATACTAGGATGTTGTTATAATAAGGATTCTAGCTACACATTCACACACCTACATCCCATGGTTAAAGAACATACGGTTTCCGTGGATGGCGAATTTCGGCCTCCTGAAACGATGATTGTTCAACATTATTTTAACACCTTAAAAGGTGGCCATTAAGATAAAACTATATTTATATATGATATATAATATGTTTATGTTTTCCTTAAGATTCTTTATTTTTCATTTTGGGCATACCTTTATGGTTTCCATTATGGGTAAATGTGATATCTTCATTTAAGGAAGTGCGGACTACTGCCCCCTCAAAGTGATGTGATTCGTTAATTCCATATGTGGGACGTATAAAGAATGGATTAAAAGTTATTATATATGATGTTATACTGGAATTATAATATAACTCTATATAATTGTTATTCCATTCCATAAAAATATGAAATAGAAATGAAAGTAGCGTTCATGCGTACGTACGGCTTACCGTCTCCATGAACGGTGCATTTCATTTCTTATCCCCAAATGTAATGTACTATTATAAGTACATGTATATAATAGATATATATGTTGATTGATACATCTAAATGATGGATATAATTCGGGAATTAAAATATACATACCTCTCATTTATTTTTAATTCAATTAATATGACAGAGAAATGAAAGTAGCGTTCATGCGTACGTACGGCTTACCGTCTCCATGAACGGTGCATTTCATTTATTACCTCTAAATTATTATGTAATATTATAAATACATGTATATTCTGGATATATATGATATATATGATATCCAAATCATTAATATAATTCTGGATATAATGAACATTTGACCACACGAACAACATGTAATTGTAAGAAGTCCAATTTCGACTTAAGAACCAAATATCGACAAAACAAAACATTATTAACTTAAATGATTACATAATGTTTATAACATGGAAATAAGTGATCTAAAAGTAATAATGAACTTGAAAAATGTTCTTAATAATTTGTAAATTAACTCAAGTTTATTATTCAGGACGTTAATGAACGATCGAGTCAAGTCAGACCTGAGGTAAGGGATCCTACTCCTCTCTTTCTTTTTTAGTACACTCTTTTATGTCATTCCTTCTAAGATCATCTTTCTTGTTATTGGGATGTTATTTTATATTAATCTTACTGTAATTTTTATATTCATATGATTAGAGACCATATTCTCTCTCATCAATCCATTTTGGAAGTTTTGAGTGGCGCCGTTAGGCTGCTGAATGTTCGTAAGAGATTTAACCTCTCTCTTTCTCTTTAAGTACTCTCCTTTATGTCACTTATTTTAAGCTCCACTTTGTTATGATGGGGGATGTTTTTTTATATTCCTATTTATGTAAATTTTATTTTAATGTGATGAGATACCCTATTTGATCTCATCAATCCATTTTAGGAAATTTTAAGTGGAGCCGTTAGGCTGCCGAGTTTTCGTAAGGGATTTTTCATCTCACTTTTATTCCCGTGAGATTTATGCTACATTTGCCACAATTTCCTTTGAGTGGTGTATGTACTGACCATTATTTTACTCATTGTGTAACATTCTTTCATTTATGAGTATTTACATCAATGTTGTATTGTCCTTCTTTCACGGGGCGTATGTTTCGAAAGATACCCATGTCGGTAAGGGAACCTTTCACCCTCCTCTTTTTAAAAGACTTATTTTGTTATGTCTTTTAATTAAC
The DNA here is from genome assembly GCA_963277665.1 of Viscum album. Classification (NCBI taxonomy): domain Eukaryota; kingdom Viridiplantae; phylum Streptophyta; class Magnoliopsida; order Santalales; family Viscaceae; genus Viscum; species Viscum album. The sequence continues at coordinate 1,489,534,534 of OY728152.1, read as the reverse complement.
ATAATATTATTTTGGGATATGTTCTTCTATATCCTTATTGATGTAAATTTTATGTCCAAGTGATGAGATACCCTTTTTATCTCTCATCAACTCTTTTTCTAAATTTTGAATTGACGTCGTTAGGCTGTCTAATTATTGCAGGGGAACTTCTTAACCCAATTTTGATTCTTTGGGATAAACATGTACTCTTTGAATATGTCATTCTATGAATATGTGTGAATAACCACTGATTGTTTTGCACTTAATATCCACTTATATTTTGTGTATTAATTTGTCACACATAATTATGTAATTGATTTGTCCTTAAACCAAGGATACCGTCTTTATATGGGACTTCGTCTCAATCTCCTTTCATTGAGGCATATTTTGTTTTATACACAACCTTCTTTTATATGGTGTATAAACCCCTTTGACTTTTACATTTATTCAAAAGGAATCTTTTTTATACGAAGCGTTTACTAAACGACAAAAGGGAATGTTTTTGTCATACGTATGTGGAGACAATGACTTCTCCACCGCCGTGACCATTATTTGAGTTTCGGCTTCCTCTACAAGCCATACCTTCTTTTTAAAAGAAAAATAAATACCATGTTTTACTTTTCATTTATTTTGGTATTGAAAATGGTTTTAATAATATTTTTATATCAATGTGTGGTATTGATATCTTTTGATTGAAGGGTGTAAATGGTATGTTTCCTTTATGCATGTTTTATGTGATACGATTATGTTGAGGTTCTTGGGAATTATTATGAAGACGGGTGGTTCCGTCATAGACTAAGGGTGGGTGAGCCCGATATAGCTCTCAAATGCATTAGGTAACGCGAAGGAGTGAAATGTTAAGGTTTCTCCGAAGAGATTTAGGGAGTATACTGTGATGGGTATTCCAAACGTAACCAAGAGGGTTACTCCCTACGTAAGAATGTTATGAATGCCTCAAGTTACCTTTATGTCTTATTATTTATATAATTTATTCATGATTTGATGAGGTATGTTAAAGTGCTTATGTTTTATGGGTAAAGTATGATTTCTTTCTTATGTATATATGTACCCATGTTTTATTTCCATATTTTTATATCCCTTACTGAGCTTTTTATGCTCATCCCAAGTTTTTTGAAATGTTTTTCACAGGTCAAGGGAAAGGTACATGATATGATGATAGTGTTAAAGATGTGTCAAGAAAGAATCCATGTTTTATTTTAAATATGTTTCCATTGATGGGAAATAAGAATACTAACTTTATGTAACCACTTTGTTTATATGTGGAATGTAATGCATGTTTCATGATCTAATTCTCTAAAACACTAAACCTGAAAATATCCTCAATGTGTAATCCTGTAATAACTCAAGATTAAGTAAGGTTTAAGGCTGGGGCCTTATAGTTGGTATCAAAGGGAGGTTTAGATAACTTTAGAGGTTAGGTTATTCTCTAAGCATAAGTGACAGTACCATAATGGATAGGATTTCAGAAAGAGTCCTAGTTTTAGATAAAGTTAATGAGTAAGTATATGTTAGTGGTTATCTCCCTCATTAATACATGATGGTTTTGTTGATATACTCACACTGACATTTTTTGTTTTAGTAAATGGATGGATCTAGCAGGCACCAATGTGACAACAAGTTTGAAGGAAACTGTGGTGGTTCTCTGATTAAGATACTAGAAAAAATGGAGGATTCAATGAGGAAAATCGTGGTTGTTCTAAACCAAATATCAAGGAGTCATGATCAACCACTTGAAACATGGTATGTTCTGTAATTCATCATGTATGAGATGACCAATCGATGTGGAAGTTCAGGTAATAATTATAAAGGTAACCAATAGAGTTTATACGATCCTTACTTTTGAGGTAATTATGGGTTATTATATGATATGCTGGAAAATGAAGGGGATGAGATAAACATGAAGTTAAAATATATATGATTATTTTTGAATATTTTATCTCGTTTTGGGGAATTTTTTAAAATTATATAGTTTTGGAAAAAGGACAACACGCAGACCGGGTGACAACCCGTCGCATCGGACAAAGTTGTGGGAATCGAACCCTCAACCAAAGTGCAACTGGTATTTATCGCCTACCACTGGACTACGTGAAGTCCCTGGTTAGTTTGGCTGATTCTTTCTAGTTAGATGATTTTATGAATTAAGAGTAAGTTGATTTTGGTTTATATATGGATATTTATTAACCTATCATTGAGGATATGTGATTAGGTTAATTACTTTTCAATATGATACATTAGCAGCAACTGATGTTGTTGGGAGATAAATTGTTACGATTTAACATGGAAGACTATGTGACTAAATCCTTCAAATATTTGGGTTTCAATCTTAGATTGGTTTACATTGAAGAATTTTATGGAAAAATTGGTTATCTAATGGTCCTCGTTGAACTTTGGGTTTTATTAGACAAATTTTGAGATTAAGAATAGATTTTCTTTTTAAAAAGGGTTATCCTTTTCTGGATTATCTGATCTTGTAGTAACATTTTTTGTTTTAGTTTTGGTTAAGGTTTGAAGAAATGGTAAATTTATAGTTTTTTTTGTGGATTAGGTGCTCCTCTAGAAGTTGTTTATAGTACTCTTAATGAGAACAAGTCTTCCTAAATACTCGTCTTTTGGAGAAAGTATGAGTCTATGTAAGAAATCTAGTAAAAGTTGAAAGTCAACATGACAAGTAAGTATGTTTCCTTATGTTTTAGTTAAGCTCAAAAATTAATTCCGCAATAAAAAGTAACATAAAACAAAAATTTTGTCTATTAACTTTTCCTACTGGGGAACCCAACACCGTTTAACCCATCACAAGTTTGTGATTTTATTATTGTTAACTTTCTCCTAAACATGTTCTCTATCACTCTCCATCAGAACATGACCCAATGTTTTCTCCTCCATTTCCATATTTTCCTACATGGAATCCTAGTATTGGTTAGCTCGTGTGACCACTGTACTTATCTTTATTTATTTTAAAGTGATTGTTTTACCGACTCTTGTTTCGATGTGGGATTTTCAATGAAGTTTCTGAGCCCAATTTTAAAATTGCGAGGATGTAATTCCCAAAAGGGGGGAAGGATGTAACACCCCAGTTAAATAAAGAATATGAAATTTTCATATTTATCCATATTTGTGAATAAAATATTAATATGACTTTAAAGGGGACGCTATGCTCAATGGCGTACCCAACACGCAACAATGAGTTTCTTGGGAATCTTACGTTGCACTCTAATAATGAAATAATATTATTTTAAATAGTAGTTAACATGTAGCCATTGTATTAGCGGGAATGTATAGAAATAACTAAAATATGATTATATATTTTTTTAAATGTTTTTACATTTATCCAATAAGAGATAAAGGCTTAAAATACAGAAAGAATTCAATTTTAGGCGTATATGCCCTAGTTTTCACTAAAGGTTCACTTATCACCTTTTGATGGCGAACCGTCATTAAATATAGTTTTTTTCACTCTTATAAATTATATTAGACCAAATAAAACTCTTCTTTAGAATCGGGACATCAAAATTTACTTTGTGTAAATTTTTGGTATCTTTCCGATAAAGTTCATTTTTTTAATGAATAGTGTAAAATGTTGTATTTTAATTCAAAACCTATTTTTAATCTAATTTATTTATATGATTAGATTATCTTTTGAATTTTTTTTAAAGTGAAATTAGAATATATTTTTACCATTAAATCCAATTGTGGTTGTTGGAATTAATTTCACTTTGAAATCAGACTTAAACTAGAGTCAATCTTTTGATACTTATTGTTTCATAAAAACACGCTATTTGCTCTGACAGCAGGAATTAATTATTAAATTAATTAATGTGACTTATATGTTTTTAATTTTGTAAAATATACTTCTTTTTTTGAATTCGTAATATCAAATATATCTTAGGGTGAATTTTTGGGATTTTTCGGTAAAACTTCAATTTTTGATGAATAGTGAAGCCACTAAGTGGTACTTATAAAAACTGATTTTTCCGCTTAAATGAAATTTTGACATCTTTGTGTTTTGAATTACAAAAATCCGACATACATGGTTGTCATTAAGAAGTAAAATGTAGTTCAATGGGATTAAAATAATTTTTTGGTGAATAGTAACTTATTAAGTTTTTAATCGCGATTACAGGTAATTAGTGTAGTTTAAGGTAAAAATAATATTTTAACAATATGATATGAGCTTGAAACATGTCCTAACCTCATTGGATGTGTCATGGCCGACCAAGAAAACCCATGGGTCAACTTGGGGGCCCCATGAAGCCACTTTGGTTGGGAAATGACATAAATAAATTTTTATTTAACGTTAAAGTAAAAAATGACACAAACATGAAATGTTTTACCAAAACAATTTTAACATGGGGTTATACAAGTCAGATTTTTGACTATAAATAATAATTGTAAATATACAAAGATTTCATACATCATAGTATTTTTTTTATAAATTTTAGACATTAAATAAATTAAATTATTTATGACATCATGATGATGCAGCGATGACATCATTATTTAACGATTTAAATAAAATGGAAAGATAATGTAATATCTAAGACCTACACATGTCAAAAACCTATTTGATGAGTGTATTTCGAACCCTTATCACCTTATACTCTAAATAAATTAATTTTGGACCTTTAAAATCCTAAAATCATTTGAAAATAAAGTAACATTTTGTAACTTTACAAGAGTGCCCCTCCTCTCCTCTTATAAAAGGCCCCCACCTCTACCTCCTTAACCACACTCACAAAGCCTTTGGCTCGGCCAAACTCTGCCCATTTTGTCTCTCAACTTCCCTCTCTTACTCCTTGAATCATTACTTTGGGATGAAGTCTTCCCAGGGAAGCCTTTGAGCTCAAACCAAAGGGAGTTACCCAATTTTAAGGTAATGTCTTCACTTGAGTCCTTTTGTTTTATTTTGCTTATCCAACCACCTAAACTCTTTTTATTCATTTCTTTTGTAACAACTACTGTATCATAAATATACTAGGATGTTGTTATAAGAAGTATTTGAGCTACACTTTGACACACCTACATCTAATTGTTAAAGAACATACTGTTTCCGTGGATGGAGAATTTCGGCCTCCCGAAACGATGATTGTTCAACATTCTTTTAACACCTTCAAAGGTGGCCATTAATATGACACTATATTTATATATGATATATAATATGTTTATGTTTTCCTTAAGCTTTTGTATTTTTCATTTTGGGCATACCTTTATGGTTTCCATTATGGGTAAACGCGATATCTTCATTTAAGGAAGTGCGGACTACTTCCCCCTCAAAGTGATGTGATTCGTTAATGCCATATGTGGGACGTATAAAGAATGGATTAAAAGTTATTATATATGATTTTATACTGTAATTATAATAAACCTCAATATCATTATTATTCCATTCCATAAAAATATGAAATAGAAATGAAAGTAGCGTTCATGCGTACGTACGGCTTACCGTCTCCATGAACGGTGCATTTCATTTCTTATCCCCAAATGTAATGTACTATTATAAGTACATGTTTATAATAGATATATATGATTATTGATACATCTAAATGATGAATATAATTCGGGAATTAAAATATACATACCTCTCATTTAGTTTTAATTCAATTAATATGACATAGAAATGAAAGTAGCGTTCATGCGTACGTACGGATTACTATCTCCATGAACGGTGCATTTCATTTCTTACCTCTAAATGATTATTTAATATTATAAATAAATGTATATTCTGGATATATATGATATATATGACATCCAAATCATCAATATAATTCTGGATATAATGAACATTTGACCACACGAACAACATGTAATTGTAAGAAGTCCACTTTCGACTTAAGAACCAAATATCGACAAAACAAAACATTATTAACTTAAATGATTACATAATATTTATAACATGTCAATAAGTGATCTAAAAGGAATAATGAACTAGAAAAATGTTCTTAATAAAGTGGAAATTAACTCAAGTTTACTATTCAGGACGTTAAAGAATGATCGAGTCAAGTCGGACCCGAGGTAAGGGATCCTACTCCTCTCTTTCTTTTTAAGTACACTCTTTTATGTCATTCCTTCTAAGCTCATATTTCTTGTTATTGGGATGTTATTTTATATTAATCTTACTGTAATTTTTATGTTCATATTATTAGACACCCTATTCTCTCTCATCAATCCATTTTGGAAGTTTTGAGTGGCACCGTTAGGCTGCTGAATTTTCATAAGAGATATAACCTCTCTCTTTCTCTTTAAGTACTCTCCTTTATGTCACTTCTTTTAAGCTCCAATTTGTTATGATGGGGGATGTTATTTTATATTACTATTTCTGTAAATTTTATTTTAATGTGATGAGATACCCTAATTGATCTCATCAATCCATTTTTGGAAGTTTTAAGTGGCGTCGTTAGGCTGCCGAGTTTTCGTAAGTGATTTTTCATCTCACTTTTATTCCCGTGAGATTTATGCTACATTTTCCACAATTTCCATTGAGTGGTGTATGTAATGACCATTATTTTACTCATTGTGTAACATTCTTTCATTTATGAGTATTTACATCAATGTTTGATTTTCCTTCTTTCACAGGGCGTATGTTTCGAAAGATACCCATGTCGGTAAGGGAACATTTCACCCTCCTCTTTTTAAAAGACTTATTTTGTTATGTCTTTTAATTCACATAATATTATTTTGGGATATGGTCTTCTATATCCTTATTGATGTAAATTTTATGTCCAAGTGATTAGATACCATTTTTATCTCTCATCAACTTTTTTTATGAATTTTGAAGTGATGCCGTTAGGCTGTCTAATTATTGCAAGGGAACTTCTTAACCCAATTTCGATTCTTTGGGATAAACATGTACTCCTTGAATATGTCATTCTATGAAAATGTGTTAATATCCTCTGATTGTTTTACACTTAATATCCACTTATATTTGGTGTATTCATTTGTCACACATAATTATGTAATTGATTTGTCCTTAAACCAAGGATATCGTCTTCATATGGGACTTCGTCTCAATCTCCTTTCATTGAGGCATATTTTGTTTTATACACAACCTTCTTTTATATGGTGTATAAACCCCTTTGACTTTTACGTTTATTCAAAAGGAATCTTTTTTATACGAAGCATTTACTAAACGAGAAAAAGGAATGTTTTTGTCGTACGTATGCGGAGACAATGACTCTTTCGCCGCCGTGACCATTATTTGAGTTTTGGCTTCCTCTACAAGCCATACCTTCTTTTTAAAAGAAAAATAAATACCATGTTTTACTTTTATTTTATTTTTGGTATTGAAAATGGTTTTAATAATATTTTTATATCAATGTGTGGTATTGATTTCTTGTGATTGAAGGGTGGAAATGTTATGTTTCTTTATGCATGTTTTATGTGATATGATTATGTTGAGGTTCTTGGGCATTATTATGAAGACGGGTGGTTCTGTGCTAGACTAAGGGTGGGTGAGCCCAATATAGCTCTCCAATGCATTGGGTAACACGAAGGAGTGAAACTTTAAGGTTTCTCCGAAGGGATTTTGGGAATATATTGTGATGGGTATTCCAAACGTAACCAAGAGGGTTACTCCCTATGTAAGAATGTTATGAATGCCTCAAGTTACCTTTATGTCTTATGATTTCTATAATTTATTCATGATTTGATGAGGTATGTTAAAGTGCTTATGTTTTATGGGTAAATTATGATTTCATTCTTATGTATATATGTACCCATGATTCCTTTCCATATTTTTATATCCCTTACTGAGCTTTTTATACTCATCCCATGTTTTTTGAAATGTTTTTCACAGGTCAAGGGAGTGGTACATGATATGATGATAGTGTCAAGGATGTGTGAAGAAAGAATCCATGTTTTATTTTAAATATGTTTCCATTGAAGGGAAATAAGAATACTAACTTTATGTAACCACTTTGTTTATATGTGGAATGTAATGAAAGTTTCATGATCTAATTCTATAAAACTCTAAACCTGAAAAGATCCTCAATGTGTAATCTTGTAATAACTCAATATTAAGTAAGGTTTAGGGTCGGGGCCTTATAGTGAAAATCCATTACGTGTTGTTTATTCTGTAAATGATGGAAGATTTTTTTATAGAAATAGATATGAAAAATTCACTGTTGAAGTTGATTAAAAACTGTGTAGATTTACATGTTGTGGAAATTTTGGGAAACTAAGAAAATAGATATACTCAAGATCTATTACTGGATGAAGGTTGACATGAAAATATTATAAAGAATCCACACTAGCTATATAACATGAGTAATATTAGAGGAACATAGATGAGGGGTGCATAGAAGATAATGTTCACCACTATAGAGTCATGCTTCACCACCTTTGAGTTGGTTTTTTTTAATATTTTTTTCACCCAGTCATGGTTATCGTGAGGGGTGATTTCATTTTTTCATGTCATTGATAATTAATGGCGATTAATTTTATGAGTTATATTTATTTTATTACAATTTATGTTGTGAATTTATGTTTTTTATTTAATTATTTCCCTTCCATAATTCTTTTGTTTCTTACTATTATGAGAAGGGTTAGAAAGTTGGTTTAATATATTTATTTCATTGAGAATGACCATTACATAATTTTATTGAATAATATTATTAAACGTGATATATAGGGTTTATACTTACTCTATGACCATTTAGTTAGTTATTTCCCAATGTTTAAATATTGTTTCTTGTTACCCATCCTTTGCAATTCGAAGTACTTGACCATGATAAAAGTAATGTTTCTGGATGGAGAGCGTTTACCATGACCATTAGATTCACAAGAATCTGATAATGATGATTGTATGATTGTTAATTTATTATTAAAAACCTTTTCATCCCATGAACCATGATTAATTATTGCTTGCCGTTCATTTTTTATTTTCTTCTCCCACTTAATACACCAATCATATGCTGAGTAATTTAGATTCAATTTATATAAGCCACTAATATTTTAGGTTTATTTTATTTAGTTAATATTTTATACAACCCTATCTTTGTGGATTCAACCAGTAACTTTCAATTCTTATACTACCCTATAGTTTAGTGATTTTTTTGATTCATTTTTTTAAATTTATAAATTCAATAACCTTGTAGGAATAAAAGATTCCTCATAGGCTATCAATCTCCATGATTGTATATTTTATATATTTTGAATATAGAAAATCCCTTAAAATTCTAGTGACTATGATCTCAAATCACTTTTTCTCACTTTTCATATATGTGGAAATGATCTAAGATCATCATTTCTTTTTTTCTCCTAAAATCAATTTCTCTTATAGAATCGTAGGGGTGCCCTTGATTTTTCAAAACACTTTTCCAAAAGATATTATAAAATCTTCTTATATCAATCTCATCTTCCTCATATTTTACTCAAAATACTTCCACTAAAAAGCACATCTCAAAAAACAATTATCATGGTGGTATTCAAATCACACAAAATTCAGTTATAGAGTAAATTCAACTTCTATAGCTTGAGATATTTAATAGAACCAATATAATTAAATAAATTGTTGACCAAAAAATAGAAAATCATCTCCAACACCTCTTCATATCATTCATCATGAATGAAATATGTCTTATTGATATTTAAAAATAATGAAAATTATCTTAAGAACCATCAGATTTAGTTTCATTAGAATTAAAAAATTCTAGAATAATAGATTTTTAGATTTAAAATGTCTGTAAAAATCTATTTTTATTCGATATTCTCTTATATCAATTAAAATATCAATATCTTTGTAATTCAGTACTTCTATCACATTTTATCTGTGATGTTTTCATCTATGAAAATTTTTCCATTCATCTTCATGATAAATTTAGTCATATAATATAAAATTTGGAAAACTCATTTTTAATCCTATAGTATCATAAAATTTCTCTAAGTACTAATTTTTACACATATGAACATGATTTTTATGTAGGTGCTAGTTCATTCTTATGAAACTCGCATCATATTTATGCAAGATATTATGATGCATAAGCAGACATGTAAAATGAAGATTATGGTGAATTCCATTATGAGATAATCATGTTTATGTGGGATAGATGATATTTACGATGATATGTTGGGTGTGTACACAGACATATATAGAGCTCTCATTAGACTGTATGATTCTTACAGTGTAATTTTTTATGTTTATGAATATATTTATGACCACCTATCTAGATTGTCTCATCTTTACAAAGTTGAAGATCATATATATGTAGATATATTTTATTCCTATGGATGTATTCTAATTTTTTCACAAATATTGTATGATGTATGAATAGAAAAAGATTCATACTTACTTAGAGCTTAAATAATAGTTACACAATGCAAGATCATTCAAACACAATCCCTTGATTTCTAAGACAATGCTTACATATAATTTCATTCTTATCAAGGTTTTTTCATCAAACTCCAAAATAAGGATTTAATTAAGTAGGTTTAGATTTTATTAATATCAACTCATGAAATCTGTAACCCCTTCAAAAAAAATTGTGAAGACATGAAACCTCAGTCAAATCTGTATCACTATTCTCATTAATAGTTGCAATATATATACTCCTCTTGAGTTATTCAATGTAACTCATTTCATTTCTTAAATTTTTCTATAAAAATCTGTATTCAAAAACTTCATCCAAAAGATATTAATCACTATATTCATCAACCTCCATGTGTATTATTCCTTGTTTGGTTTCTCAAACATGTTGGTTGTTCAAACTCACCAAGACAACTAGCATTTAACTTCTTTTATATTATCTCTCAAATATTTTTACTACAACTATCACTTCACATAGGAATTAAATCTCTATAAGTAAATTTATTAAATCTCACTTGTACAAAATATTGTAGATAGCACTAGAATGATTCCATTATAAATTTACTTGATCTACCATGAAGATAAACACAATAAATCAGTTGATACAAGTTGTTTTACACTAAGTATCCAATACTTCTAAATTCATATTCCAACATATGAAACTTCATTTAAATATCCAATGTTATCTAGATCTCCTCCATTCCCATAAAGATTATGGTCATATCATTGATATGTTTGATGGTTGAATACACATTTCACCCCCCCCCCCCCCCATTACTCCATACACATTGATAACACATATATTGATATTCTATATTGAAAAAAACATAATCACATTCCTAAGTAAACATCAAAACTCTTTAACTTCACCCTTACTATGAGATATAGTGTTCCACCTAGATTTACTTGTGTATGATTCCACTCTCACTCTATGATTGTAATATATCATACTTTTATTTATATTTTATTTTTATTCTGAATAAATAATTTCATTCATATTGAAGAATATATTATAGAATAAACGCAGGATGCACTTAATAGAAAAACCAACAACACTTGATTTATTTCTTTCGGAATATTATATTTATATAATAAATATATACATGAAAATGGAAACTTTTACAGTGGTATAATAAATACACACACAAAATAAAACAACTAAAACTAGAAAATGTGAATCACATTGATATCCTAGAATTAACACACTCATGAATAACACTATAAAAAAAGAGAAACAACTTTAGAAATACATTCGATATTTTTGAAATGAATAATATATAAACTTGATTTAACATTTGGTGAATTATGAATAGAGTAATTCAAAGGTATTTATATGATGTTATACGACCATTGGAATAGTAATATGACTGTTATGAATAGTGAAATGACTGTTGGAATAGTTAATTGATCCCAAAATAGTAAAATGTCATATAAATATTTTTTACCATCGATAATTTAAGAAAAAATAAATATTTTTATTCCATAAAATATATATCAAGATTAAAAACATGATGAAATTAAAATCATTTTTTAATAAACCATATTTTAATGTATTTAGTAAAAACCATGATTTTTCTATTAATAATAAGAATTACTAAAATTATAAAATTATTTTGATAAAATTAATTTCATTCTTATAATTAGTAATGTTAAATTTCATAATGGTAACTTTTTGATAATTTTTTGATAATTTTTTGATAATTTTTTGAAAAACATTAATTTTTAGATGAATAGTGAAAATATAGTTTTTACGTAATCGGTATGTTTTAAATTACGTAATATATGTTGTAATAAAAAATAAAAATTCTATAATCTAATTATTAAGTAAAAAAATGTTTATTTAGTTAAATAATTCTTTAAATTCAAATTACAAACCAAAAAATTATTTTCCAATGTCTAAAGTATAAGGTATTCTATTATTATTAATATTATTATTTCATGTTTCTTGTTAATAACGTAATGGGTTTTGTTTATAAACAATTTAAAAATATTAAAAAATATATTTTTAATGAAATGTGATTCATAATTTTAACAATATAACTATAAAAACATTACCTTTGAAATTTGATTTTGTCCTAAAAAATAAGACTCTCTTCAAGTATAAATACTCCCTCTCCCTCCCCTTGGTAAAAACGTCACTTAAACTTCCCAAGGAAAATTCTAACAAAATTCCCTCTATTAAGGATATTTTTATACTTATGTAAATTCTGGAGTCATTTGACTCCAATATTTCATGAAGTTAAGGGTCATAGAAAGAAATAACACTAAGAAAGAGATACAATTCTTTCATGTGTTCCTTTAATTTTTCTCTTCTGTTACATAAACAATTTATTCACATCTAACCCAAACGTCCTAAAAATTAATTAAATAGAATTTTATCCCTGCTTTAATTTTTTATAACTACTATAATGATTTTATTTACAACATATTTATATATTACACATCTCTCACCGCCTCATTTGATAATGTCTCATTAATGGTCAGTTAACTGCATATGAGGACGTTGTCAGCTCTCTATTTATCACCACCTTTATGAATCACTATAATTAATGATTTAAATAATATAAATATACATATTTATAATATTTTGGAGCTAACCATAATTATTTATGTATAAAAATAAAAAAAATCATGGAATCAAAGAAATATAATATATTTTAATGAAAGTATAATATCAGAACATTAAACCTTTAAAAAAATATTAACAAAAAAATAAATGATTATAATTGATCAAGAATGAAAAAAAGAACATAATTTACTTATAGTTTTAACTTTTAATAAAAAAATTATATTATACATGGAGAAAAAATGAGAAAAAATGAATCATGATATTTTTTAAAATGGTGGTGTTTTTTTCAGAGACCAAAACACAAATTTTTATGAAAAAATTTACAAAAAAAATTACATGAGTATGAAAGATGGGTAGTCTCTATCATAAAGATAAAGTAATTCAAAAGGGAGATAATTCATCTAGTTAATGTCATGGTATTTTATTCTAAAATATGATTTAAATTATTCATTTAGGAACCCTAAAGGTTAGTCATTATAAAATGATTTATGAAATATTTATAAAATTCATTCATTTTAATGGTTTTATTTCATGACTATCATTATTATAAGTTTATTTTCCCTATAGAATACATGATTCTGAAAATTTTATGATGTGATGGGTGCTCTCAGAATTATATATCCATCGAATACATTGGCTGATGTGATATATATCATGATATTATGTTTATTATCTATGAATATTGAGCCAAATATGTTCACAGTTATGATTTTATGATTTTTACAGATATTTTTTCATGAATATGGTGTTATATTTGTTCAAAACTTATGTGAGGTGGTTGAATACTATGTGATGGTGTTTCATTATTATGAATTTTCTAAATTCCATGCCTTTATAAATTATTCAATTATTATTATGATGATGATATTATTCATATGATATGATTATGACGATTATTTTCACTCATGTATTATTCATGCATATATCTTATCTGTTCCATGTTATTTGTAAGAACACAGATCCTCATTTCAGGTATAGAACTTTATTTCATGTTGTTTTTGAGGAAAAAGGATGAAATTGAATTATTCTAAGTACTCACCATTTAATTATGAGTACACACTATGTACCCAGGTACCATGTACAGCCATGTACTAGCCATCTAATGGCTGGGTACATGGCCATATAGGTGACCTAGAAGACCACTTAAGGTGGGGTCTAGTTAAGGATACTACCAAGTGTGTACCATTAATGAACACACTGTGTAGTTTTCCTTTTATTTGATAAATCAGAATGGGGTCATGTATCATGTCCAGAATGTATTTCTTCTACCCAGGGTTCATACAGGAGAGTGAAGAATGGCCAAAGAACTTCAAATCCCTCCTGTTTCTTCATCTGAACTCAGATTAAGACGTTGTCAGGTGCGTTTGAATCTGACCAGTGAATTTGAAATTCCCCTAGATCCTCTACTCCTGATTCCTCCTCTATCATGAGTATTTCATGGTTGAACATTTTACATCTTTGTGTAGATCTACGTCATTCTGGTCCAATTCAAGGGTCGATGTTCAAGAGTAACAATCATTTGATATCAAGGTAGGTGGTTTCTACCTTTCGTTCACTATCTTTGGATTATGTATGATAAAATTATTGTGTACCTACATTTGGGGTATTGCTTATTTGGAATTAGACCCTATTTATTACTTGTTAAGGTTTGGTAGATTTATAATTAGTAGTTTCATAAGAATACTAGTATATACCTTGATTATGGGACACCATGGGTGTGTTTCCCTGGTTGACCATTTTCTAACCGTTTGGTTTTGGATTCTTATTAGGCTTGCCTTGTTTTTCAAGCCTTGTTTTCTAGGATAGAGTTACTGATTATATGATATGCATGTGATATACATTGTGAACATTTGACAGAGGGGAATTTGACTGTGAGAGATTCTTAATGTAGGGTCAATTTTTGTATAAATTGTTGTTATGTTGACCTAGAGGTATTGATTGTGAGAGCTTCCAAGTGGTCATAGACCAGAGGGTTTAGAAAGTGAGAGCTACCCAGAGGGTCATTATTAAATGAATTGTTGTAATTTTGACCAAGGGGTATTGACCGTGAGAGATACCAGGTGGTTGTTTATAATTTATCAATTCTGTGTTTACCAAGGGGTATTGACCATGATATCAATAACATGGTCATTTGTAATTTATCAATACTAAGTTTACGAAGGGGTATTGACAGTGTAAGCTACCTAGGTGGTCATGGTAAATGATTGATGTTATGTTAGACCAGAGGGGTTATACCATGAGAAAAACCCAAAGGGTCATTTCTAATTGAATTGTTATCATGTTAGAGTGGTGGGATTAGACTATGAGAACCTTCTTGGAGGATTGTTTATGAATGATTGAATGATTGTGATGAGTCTGTCAAGCCAAATCACATGCTTGGACTCTATCTTAGTTGATTATTTAGATGGTCTTTTGAGAAATATTTTTTTTACTTTTACATAGGGGATATAGATATTAGTCTAGATCCTATGGTTTACATGATTCAATGAATTCAATAATGAATGAAAATGAATATAATTGAAAACTGTAGGATTGCTTAATTTTGAGTACTTCAAATATTATTACTTCATTTCTGCATATTACCCGCTATATATATTCATTGAAAGTTAGGGAAATGATATTTTGGTGGTTTCCTTCTAGGATTCGTCTCACGCCCTATTTAGGTCATGTTTTTGGACCCAAATAGATTATATGGTTACAAGTATAGATAAGGAAAATTTCCCTTCTTCATCAGGTACTTCATTATTATAGGATTTGGAGAGCATAGGGCCAAGATGAGGTTTGTGATGTTGTTGGAGTTTAATACTTTTCTATTATTTGGATTTAGTATTGTATTTCCAACATTATGAATTGTTTGAATTATTTCCTAGACACATTTGACATGAATAATTTATATATGATCCAGTTGTTATATTACAATCAGTCTTCCATTGTTTATATTTTTGTAGGGTATTACTTCTTCTATTATTGTTTACTATTTTCTTCTCTTGTGTATACTCTACCAATGAGGGCATAGTTTCCCTATTATCACACTATTTCCCTCCTTTCTAGTTGGAAACCTCTAGCATTTCAGGAAATATTCTTGAGGTCCTATGACCAACCGGGTTCGAGGCACCCTTGGGTGGGACCTAGATCAGGGACGTTACAAAGTGGTATTAGAGAAGGTTTTCTTTTCTACTTTCCCTTACTATTTGGAGCCAATGGATTTTGATTGGAAGGAATAGGTAGTTGGTAATAAGATGTGCTCAGGTGTAGCTAAGTCATGTATAGGGAAAAGCCATGTTACCTCGAATATTTCAATTTTCTGGTTTTGAAATTGTTACGATAGATTTTATTTCACCATTGGGTGATTCACTTATTTTGTGAAGTTGTGATTTTTATCATTGTGGTTATATTTCTATTGAAACATGATGAGATGAGGGTATTTTGTCTCATGCATCATATAGGCACATGATAGAGATCACATGTCATGCATTATTGTCATGTCATTTAGGGTGAATTACATATTTCATGTTGTTGTGATTTATATTGTGCGAGATATTCATGTTGTTGTGATATATTTCGTGATAGAATACCTTCTATTTGATAGGGTATTATTATATGTAAATTTTTATTTGGATGGATGAAAAAATTTGGTCCCTAAGGTGTTATGGGCCCTCTTGGATCAGAATTTGGTGGATCATGTTTGAAATTTAATTTAATTCTATTAAGGGATGATATGAATAAGGATTACAAACATTGATTCGTAGGGATTATGGGATCTCATGGATCAAAACATGGCATGACTTGGAACACTTTTAAGTTTTTAAGGGGTTCCAGGGAATTTTTAGAGGCCTACTGTCGAGATACTCAGACAATATGGTGTGTGTTGTAATAAACACAAGTCGTGTGTTCTTATGTTCTATAGGAAACAACTTTTATTAAGTACACATTGTGTACTGCATGTACACTCCATGTAGTCTTTGACCGTGTGACTGACTATGTCAGCAGAGACATGGGGTTGAAAAATGTTGGTTGAACACGTCATGTATTGGAAGTACACATCATGTTGTAGAGACCATGTGTCCATCCGTGTTACTAATGAAACAGGTGGATGAAACGTAGGTTGTACATACCATTTCTATATTTTACATTCCATGTATAAATAAACCGTGTATCCGGCCACGTGACTAACGACATGGGTGGATAGAACATAAGTGGTACACACCGTGTCTAGGGTGAACACGTTGTGTAGAATTACAACAGTAGAACCGTGTAGTTCTAGCCATGTAGAATTAACTGGGAAAGAATAAAAATTCATATACATGTCATGTTGTAGGATTTACTTGTCGTGTGTATGGGGTGTTACATGAACATGTTGGCAGAAGTATACACCCATTTCAAAAACATAAGGGAACACATTGTGTATTGGTTCCACATGCCATGTAACCCTATTTCATAAAACATGAATGCTTTCTTTTTCTTGGTCTATTCTTGCACTTCATAGTTGTTGTCCCTGATAATCTAAAACTGAGGTGTGCACTTGAACTTGAAGTGCCATGCCACAAATACATCCTCTGGTTGTATTCTGGGTACAGGGTGATGATCAAACACTGGAAAGGGAAGATTACGGACTACCAACGGATCCTCCCATTGTTCATGTCTTCGCACCAGTTGTTATACTATATTTAGGTGCCGATGCATAGTTCTGTGAAGGATTTATGTGGATGGTGCAGACTTTTCGGGGAGCACCACATCCTGCCCCAACTATGTTGTAGTTGACAAGGGTGTTCTAATAGCAGCATCCTTCCACTTTTTTAGGGGATGGAGGACCACAGTATGTAGATTCATGGTTGGAGACCATGCCTGCTATCATTGAGCATCTGGAGACACCTCCTGATAGGAGGGTGAATCTCGCAACATACATGCTACATGATTAAACAAAGATATGGTGGGATGTTATCTCACAAGATGGACATCATCGAGATATGTCTTCGGAAGAGTGTCAGAGTACCTTCTATGGTTTCTTCTACCCCAAGACATTGAGGCCTGATCGATCCTGAGAAGTGAGGAATATGGATCCGGGAACTCTTTTAGTGATGGATTACTCTTCTTGTTTTGTAGAGCTTCAGTGATTTACACCGGTTCTGGGAGGTGACAAATTATCACTATCTAGGGGATTTGATTATGGTCTCATGTATGACATTCGATCGTAGGTTAATGTTTTCAGGCTAACTTTGGTGACTGGTATAGTATACCAGATAATGATTACTAATCACAATATGAGGGAGTTGGGAGCTACGAGCCATGGTAGTTCATGATCCAGGGTTGGTACTCCTTCGACAGATAGTAGGAAGCACCACATTCATATTTCATGTGATTTTTCTTCAGGTGGCTATGTGGTATGCTACCAGTGAAGGAAGAGTGGCCATACAAAACCACATTTCTCAAAGGACCTAGTCCAGTGACAATATTGTGGAAATATGGGCCATATTCAGTATTTTTTCCAAATGTCCTCCCCAGAAGCAAGTGATATGGGTTCTATTATGACTCCACATTCTGGATAAGAACCACCAGTTTCTAATTAGTTAGGGAACTGGAGTTTTTTAGTCCATTCAGGTTGAGGGGGTGGTCATGGTCATGGTATTCATGGTGCAGGTTTTCAGTGACAGCAGGGTGGATCAGCTCAGAGTAGTCAGACAGGGTTGTAGGGTCACATTATAGGTCAGAATTTTGCATTGGAGCTGACCCAACATGATCAAGATCCTAGACACTCTATGGTTAGAGGTACGATTCTAGTTTCCTTAGTTATATATTCTTCTCATTTTGATATAGGGGATTCCCATAGTTTTATATCTGTTTCTATTGTGGATATTCTTGGGGTCTGTATCATTTCTTATGAGGATTTTTTTATTCTAGACACTCTTTTGGGGGTTAGGACAGCTGGTATAAATTATTACAAGGATATACCTCTTGAGTTTGGTGGGTGTCACTTCTTATGGGACCTCTATTTCTTAGAGACGATAGGATTCGATTTCATTCTCATAATGGAATGGTTGGTCCCTTTCCAGTACATTGTTTGATTTTATAGACACAGGGTGAGTTTCACATCACCAGAGGGTGGATCATCTCTACATTAGGGAAAATGGGATGTCCAGGTCAATAGGGCTGGACCTGAGCAACATGGACTAGATTCACTTCTTGGGTCATGTCATCTTAGAGATTGGAGTATCAGTCAACCCATAGAAAGTGATAGTAGTAGTATCCTAGGAGAATCCGGAGAAAATCATTGAGGTATGGAGTTTTTTGGGGTTGGATGGTTATTAAAGACATTGTATATAGGAATTTTCATGCTTAATTGTGCCATTGACAGGTCTGACTAAGAAGGGTGCGAAGTAATTATGGACAGATTCTTGCAATTCATCCTTCCAAGAGCTGAAAGGGAGATTGACTTCAGTGCCAATACTGATTTTTCCAGAGTAAGGAAAGAGTTACACTATTTACTATGATGCATCAAGTATCGGGCGGGGAGTAGTTCTTATACAGGGGGAAGGACTTGTTGCATAAAGGTCTAGGAAGTTGAGTCCACATGAGAGGAATTACTTGACACATGATCTCAAGTTAGATAAATTTGTTCATACTTTACGCTATTGTAGACATTATCATTTGGGAGAGAATTTGGTGGTATACACTGACTAAAAAAGTCTCAAGTATATATTTACTCCTCATGATTTGAATTTGAGATATCAAATATGGTTTGAATACCTTCAGTATTTTGACATTTAGCTTTCCCACATGCTTGAGAAAGGAAACACAGTGGCTGATGCGTTTAGTAGGAGAACTTAGATGTAGGTATTTTAGGAGTCCAGTAGTGAGTGGAAGCTTATGGATCTGTTCTCTGAGATGCATTTGGAGGTGAAAATAGATAGTGGTAGAAATTTATTTCTTCTATAGATGTTACCTCTACAGTACTGTATCAATTGTGAATGAGGCTACTATCAGATTTTGAAGGCATAGTCCAAAGGGAGTGTGTCTTAGGAAAGAAACCTACTCCTCGATAGACCATAGATGTGAATAAGGTTATTTTTCTTATGGGTGTGTATGGGTGTCAGTAGACATATGCGAGGAGTTGTTGTAATATTTTCATGCCTTAGAATGGGTTGTTCATCTAGGTGTCACCAAGATGTACAGAGATATACACCAGTCATATTGGTGGACAGGTATGAAGAGGGATGTAGTTGGTTTTTTATGAGATCTTCTACCTTTCAATATGTGAAGTTAAATCATTAAAAACTGGTAGGTATTTTATAGCAGTTACCCATTCCTGAGTGGAAGTGAAATAATGTTGAGATGGATTTTTTGATAGTTTTACTGAGGACGTCTTGAGGGAATAATATAGTTTGGGTTTTTATCGGTAGCATCATGAAGGTTGCACACTTCCTACCAATTAGGGAAACCTTTAGTGTTGATGATCATGTAAGGATGAACATCCGAGAGATTGTACGTTTTCATGGGGTTCCAAACTCTATCATTTCAGATAGGGATTCTTGGTTTCCTTCTCATGTCTGGAAAAAAACTATAGAGGGATTTGGGTACATAGGTACTTCTGAGTACAGCTTACCATCCTCTGACATATGGCTAGTCTGAGTGCACGATTCATGTTTTGGATTACATGATTTGAGCATGCGTCCAAGATTTAGGGGAATCTAGGGAGAGACACATACCCCTAGTGTAGTTTTATTACAATAATAGTTTTTAGGAAATGATTCATATGGCACCTTATAGGGGTTTGTACAGTAGTCCATACTGATCACCCCTATGTTTCCTGAAGGCAAGAGAGGCAGCTATGTTGGGACCTCGTCTTTTCCAAGAAAATACTGAACAGGTGGAGTTGATTCAAAATAGGATGGCTACTACAGAGTATTGGAGAAAATATTATGTTGATCAATGTAGATGACCTTTGGAGTTCGAAGTCGGAGATCAGGTTTTATTACCTGTCACATCGAGGTTGGAACACATGGGGATTACGAGACAAGTGAATCTTTCCCTGAGATACATCATACCATTTGAAGTTTTAGAGAGATTCGAGGTGGATTTATATCATTTGAAGTTACCTTAGAGGTATCGGGATATACATGACGTCTTTCATGTTTCACAGCTACAACGTTACTTCTTAGACTCATATTGTGTTTTTCAACCTGATGAGGTTGAGTTAGAGGTGGATGCATCCATCAAGGAGCACCCAATATGGATTGTGGATCACAGCATGAAGGTTCTATGTGGCTAGTATATTCCTTTTGTATAGGTTCTATGGAATCACAGGCAAGTACAGGATGATACTTGGGAAATGGAGGCCAAGATATGAACATAGTGGCCAGTTTTATTTGATGCTTCTTCTTCACCACCCTTAAAAGTGAAAGTTGGGGATGAATTTCATTAAAGGGGAAGGTTTTTAAGAATTTGAATAAACATTTTAGGTATGGATCTTTATTTTGGGTTGTTTTTTTGGAAAAAGGAATAAATGGAAATTTTTTATGTACACATCATGTACTTATGAGTACACACCATGTTCCCAGGTATAGTGTAGAGCCACGTACTAGCTGTGTAACGGCTGAGTACATGGTCATGTAGGTGACCTGGAAGTCCGCTTAAGGAGGGGGGGTTAAGGCTACTACATGGCGTGTACCTTTAATAATCATTCCATGTAGTTTTCATTTTATTTGATAAATCATATCGGGGTCATGTCTCATGTCAAGAACTTATTTCTACTGCATGTGGTTAGTACTAGAGAGCGACGAATAGCCGAAGAACTTCGAACCCCTCTTGATTCTCCATCCGAACTTCGACTGAGACATTTTTGGGTGTGTTGAAATCCCACCAGTGAGTTCTCAATTCCCCAAGATCCTCTCTAACTAATTTCTTATCTCTCATGAGTTTTTCAAGGTGGAAAGTTTTCACCTTTTTGTAGATCTATGCAATTCTAGGATGATTCATGGGCCGATGTTAAAGAGTATTGATTGTATGACGTCAAGGTAGGTGGTTTTTTCCTTTCATTGATCGTCTTTGGATTATATATGCTAAAATCTATGTATACTTAAATTTTTGGTATTGAGTGTTTGGAATTAGACCATGTTTGTTACCCGTTATGGTTTGGTAGATTGATAATGGGTAATTTCTTATGCATAAGGGTATATACCAATATTATTGGACACCATGGGTGTGTTTCCCTTGTTGATCACTTTCTGACCGTTTGGTTTAGAATTACTATTATGATTTCCTTGTTTTCTGTGCCTTGTTTTCTAGGATGGAGTTACTGATTATATGATATGCATGTGACACACATTGTGAATGTTTGACCAAGGAGAATTTGACTGTGAGAGCTTCCTGATGTATGGTTATTTTTGTATGAATTGTTGTTATGTTGACCCAAGGGTATTAACTGTGACAGCTTCCAAGTGTCCATAGGCTTGAGGGAAAGACCATGAGAGCTACCCAGAGGATCATTATTAAATGAATTATTGTAATGTTCACCAAGGGGTATTGACTGTGAGAGATACTGGATGGTCATTTATAATTTATCAATGTTATGTTGACAAAGGGGTATTGACCATGTGAGTTGCCCATGTGATCATTTTAAATTATTTTTGTTATATTAGACCAGAGGGGTTAGACAAAGGGAGCTACCCATATGGTCATTGTTAGATGAATTTTTTTCATGTTAGACCAGGGGGATTAGACTGTGAGATCTTTTTCAGAGGGTTGTTTATAAATGATTGTATGATTGTGACGATTCTTTCAAGCCAAATCACAAACTTTTAATCAATCTTACTTGATTGTTTAGATGGTATTCTGATACAAATTTTTTTTACTATTACATAGGGGGTACAGATTTTAGGCTAGATCCCAAGGATTACATTATTCAATTAATTGAATAATAAATGAAAATGAATGTAATTGAAAACTGTAGGATTGTTTACCTTCTACTATTTCCTAGAATATTTCTTTATTTCTGCATATTACTTTCATATATATATTTGCCGACAGTTAGGCATAGATCTTTTGGTGGTTGCCAACCAGGATTCATCTCACGCCTAGTTTAGGTCATGTTTTTTGACCCAAACAGATTATATGGTTATAGGTATAGATAAGGGAAAGCTACCTTATTTATCAGGAACTTGATTTCTGATGGAGTTAGAGAGAATGAGACCAAGATGAGGCTTGTGATGTAGTTGGAGTTTACTACTATTCTTTACTTTTGTTTCTGTATTGTATTTATTGAATTGTGACCTATTTGGATGCTTTCCTAGACACATGTGACATGCATAATTTATATATCCTCAAATTGTTATATTATTATCAGTATTCCATTGTTTATCTTTTTTTATGGTATTACTTCTTCTGCTATTTTTCACTAATTTCTCACACTATGTATACTCTGCCAATGAAAGTATAGTTTCCCCATTATCACACAGTGGCCCTCACTGCTAGTTAGCAGCCTCTAATGTTTGGGGAAATGAGCTTGTGTCATGTGACCAACTTTGTTTGAGGAACCCTTGGAAGGAACCTAGATCCAGGATGTTACATTATTCCTCCTCTAACTAGGATTTTAGATCACTTAATTCTTTGATGTATATACCCAAGTGATTAAATTCACTAAGGAGAACATTATAGATATTTGTAGTGAAAAAATATTTAAATAATATTTATGTTTTATTATGTACAACTGGTGTATGAACTTAATTTTCCCAATATTATTAACCTTTATATTATATGTTGTATTGATATTATGTTATTTATCCTAAAAATGATGTAACAGTCATATAAGAAAAAGGTGACTCTCTATAGTTGGAATCAGAGAAATGTTTAACTAGTGTAGGAATTAAAATGGGAAAATATTTGTGAAAACCATATGTATAACTCTAAATATAGGAAAAAATTCTAAAATTTAGGTAATGTATAGAACATGTGGTTTTGTAAAAAAAAATAAGATCCATATCTGGATACTAGAAACTGAATGTGGTTATGGAACAAATACACCTATGGATAACAACCATAAAAAATGGATGGTTATCTTTTAATTTTATCTTAACACAGTTCAAAATGAATTCTTGGATATAGACTCTCATATTATATGTTTCGGTTGATCACATTCTATTTACAAGCCATTATAAAGGATTTATAACTAATGTAATTATTTCTCTTAAAGCTAAAAAATATGAAAGTACATGTTCATAGAATCATAGTTTGGTATGTAAGAAAACCATTTCTATCCCATAGAAGATGACTTTAGAATTTATTTTCATATGATAATAAATTATTTATTCATGTAGTATTGACTTATATATTGTGAAAATATTTTATATTTTATGAAATGGTGAGAACCATGAGAAAACATACCATCAAACCATATGAGGGACTATGAAATTACTTTATATATGAAATTCCCACTAATATGGGAACTATAGTTCAAAACATTTTGTTGGTACTTACCCAAGTTTCTTAGTCTTTAAACAATAACCTACATCCTGTGGAATGTTTTCCTTTACTCTACAAGTATAAACAAACCATCATGCCTTTTATGAATGAATATCCATGATAATTAAGTGAATATTCCAATACAAATTTCATATAAAAATGGGTTAAATAAATGTAAAATATATTTAATGTGTTCTAATATTCAGAGAAAGGGAAGCTTAATCTGATCACCTATATTTTAAATCGATAAGCTGATCAATGGTGGAAATTGATCAAGAATGTGAAGATGAATGGTGAAATAAAATAAATTTAGTGGGAACAATTTAATGATATAATTTTTAATAATTATTTCCCTCAAAATCTTAATAAATATACAGATATAATTTCTAGATCATAATAAAAAACAATGTACATTTTTCATAGATTATGAGGAAAATTTCTCTAGTCTTGTAAGATACACCTCATGTTTTTTATCAATAATGATAGAAAAATTAAAATATTCTTTAATGGACTAAAAATACGCCCCTAAAATACTACATTTATTCGATACTTTGGGAGTTATGAAGATGTAGTTTAATGTGAGCTCAAATTAGATATTAGTTTGGAGAATGGTCCCATGGATATGGATATAAGAAATTAAGGGTGGAGTTTCAATCTAAAGGGTCAAGTGATAAATGATGAAAAAAGTTCCAACCACATACATGTTAAATATTTGGAAAGAATAATCATTGAAATTGCCTCAAAATAATGAGGAAATGATTTAAGTGTGAGAGATAATTTCATTAAGATTATGAATGTTGAAGATACATAAAGAAGTCGGTAAACATGACAGAGGAAAATAAGGATCTATCTGATGCACCACACATGGTTTTATCCTTTAACCATTATGAGAAGTGTAACTATGTAGAAAAATCCACTAATACAAGGTTCTAAATGGGTAATCCACATCACAAATCCCCAAATCTGAGGGAGAAAGGGACATCTTATTTTTCACCATTTTTGAGGTAGAGAATGGAATTCGCACTTCCTAATCACAGAAAAATAGAAAACAAATTGTATTTTTTTCTGGTTTTATTAATTCCTTTATCTTCCCTATGTTTTATATAACTATTGAGTAATATGAATGATACCTTTAAGTATAGATATATTTTAAATCACCTAGTGGTGTGGTAGTTGTGACCTAAGTGGTAGACTCTTCTCTAGTTAGTATCTAAGGGAAGATTCTTGCAGTGAATATCATAATCCTTACCTTGGTAGAATATTATTATATACTAGTAATGGATAAAATATAATTATGTATATCTCACATAAATTTTTAGTAAATTTAACCCTCTTTATATATTTATAATTATCTCATGCTCTTTTATATATCCAATAAATATAATGAATGTCCTTCAGATTATCCACCAATATTGTAGTTGTTGATAACCAGTAAAGAATAATGTCTTAACAAAAATATTTTTTCATAGGAAAATATAAATCACGAGAAAATTACCGTTGTAATGGTATATACTATTGTATTTCTAAAATATTTTCCTAAACTTTCCCAAGATTGTGATATATATTTCTTAATAGGACTTATATCTGAAGCCACTGCTATCTCCCAATTCTCTTAGAGGATAGCCCTAATATAACTATAGGATTTAAAGAAGTATATACAATTGAATTATGGAAAAGGGTTCATACACATTTGTGCATCACCTTGGGGTTCATTGGTTCTCTTAATTAAGAATAATAATGATTCAATGTAGTTGTACATTGATTACTGAGAGTTCAAAAAAATCACCATAAAGAATAATTATACCCTACCAAGGATTCATGAATTGTTTTATAACCTTTTATATGCTTATGGCATCTCAAATTTGTATCTTCTTTCTTCTAAAAAATTATGTAACACCCTCTGATTCAAAAATAACACTATGTTCAATAATGTATACAACACACAACACTGATCCAAAGTGAACAATAAAATATTATTATAGTATTACCTAGTCATTAAACTAGAGGATATGAATAGTATAAAAAATATATCATATATATATATATATATAAAGGTACAACTCAATAAAATTTTATTGATTCATTATTAGTAAATAATCGCTCAATTTTTAGTAAATACATTTTATTATTCAAAAATATATTTCTTTCAAAATTATTTTATATTTATTTTTGTGAGAAATTATTATAAATAATTTCATGAAATTTTAGAAATTTTAATTGATAAAATAGATATAATTATTGAAATAATCATAAAAAAATTTCTCTAGGCCAAAATTTAAAGATCTTTCTGAAAAATTCCATTTTTCAAACAATAGTGAAAAATACTCATTTTTTTGGAAATTGTATTTTCTTTTCAAGTATTTACATAGTAAAATTATATGTTGTATTATTTTTTAAATTTAAATAGTAAATATTGATTAAAAAGTATCTAATTATGGTCTTTTAATGAATTGTTTTCTTGAATTTTGAATAGTAACATTTTTTATACTCAAAATCCATTTTTCAGAAGAAAAAAAATGTTTTTCATTGTGTTTTGAATTTTTATCGTAAATTAATTTGTAACACACCTATAAATTAAATGTTCAAAAAGTTATTCCATATTTATAATCATCAGTTAAATATTTTATAAATATTTCTTCTGTTTTTTCAATATGAACTGTAACCATAGTAAGTAATTGTCACCATGGTAATGGTAAATAATGTAATTGAGGTCAAAAATAATATGAAAAGGAATAAAGAATGGCCATAAAACTTTACATTATTATATTAAATTATTGTAGGTTGTAAATTTTCATCCATTTTTATAAAATATTTCAACTTGGTGTCATATTTATTTGGTATTAACATTTATAATAATTAAGTAAACGATAAACTCAAAAATATTACATTCTTACTTTTAAATTTTTTAATATTTTTTGACTTGGATAAGGACAACTGAAGTTCGATTATAAATATATTTTTTAAATATAAATGATTTTATTTTATCATTATAATTTATTTTTTCATTTTCAGGGATGAAATAATTACCTTAAATACATACACAACGTCGACACACTATATATTCGATTAATAGAAAAATAAAATAAACGATATTAAAATAGAAAAAAGTAAGATAATTTGAATGAATTATTATTTACAGTGAATTTTTTAGGAATAATATAATATATTTTATAGTTTTTGATGGGTTGTATTAAAATTTTACTTTCATATTTTTTTCAAAATCAAATTAAATTAATAGTTCAAAAAATTAAATTAAGGATATTTTATAATAAATAATATTTTATTAAATGATTTAAATTTTCCAAAAATCATTTATTTGGACAAGAGATTTGTAATGTTTTTAATTATCAACGGTGGTCCATTTATGTTCCAGTTTTCCTTTTATGGTAACTATAGTTACCCCTAAAGAGTAAAATAATTTATTATCACGAAAATTGTTAAAAGGGGTTAACAGATGTTAATACAAAGAGATAAGGGTAAAACACTTATCTAAACTTATTAAAAAAACAATTATGATATTATTTCCTACCATAATCATAAAATATTATAATTATATTAGTTTGGAACCTTTTTAATTAAATTTTATGTATATTAACTTAATATTTTAACTACGTCCAAGTGTGCCTTTCCCCTCACTTATAAAATGGAACCTCCTCTCCTCTTTTATTCACACTTAAAAATCCTTTTATTTATTCCAAAATATACCCATATCCCTTAATATAATCTCTCCCCACGTTATATTGGTATTAGTTTGTCTATAATACTAACCTTATAGGGTTTAAGATGTAAAGTAAAGGATTTTTTCCGAGAAAGAGGTATAGTCTTTAACTAAATGTTTTAGTTTTATTTATTATTATAAATACTTAAAATATTTATAAAATATTAGGAAATAATTAAAATAAAATATTTTTTATAATTAAATTTTATTATGTCAATTTAATCAGTTTCATCAATCGCCTCTTCCATAAAATGGTAAATGAAACCGTTTTTTGAGTGTAAGGCGGTTTACCACCTCATGAATTGATGTAATTCGTTATCCATCATTGCCTCTCAACATGGGTTATAATGATAGATTTAGTATATATATATATATTATTTATGATATTATTATTATTCTATAATTTTTAACTATTATTTAACTTTATTTATTTTCTTCCATCAAAAATAGAAATAATGTTCACGCATGCATACAACATACCATCTCAATGAACGGTGTAGTGCATTTTTTTATCTTTACCTTTTATGGATGAATATAAATATATATATATATATAATGAATATATATGATATTAATATCATGTTTAAAAATTTTATATGATGGAATCATTCTCAATTCATAAATACAATGACTATCAAACTAAGACATGCTTGAAAAACGAAGCAGTTATCACATATAATAGTTATTTTAAAAAAGAATTGTTAATAAATGGGTGGTAAGATTTTATAAAAAAATTATATATGGTATAATATATATATTTATGGTTCTTTAATACATGTATAATAATTATATATTAATTATACTGGAGTTTTTAACATGAATTAATAAAGATTAGTCTTATGGTAAGGGGTCCCTCTGAACCACCATTTGCTTCGAGTTATGACCATTATATCTCTAACTTACTTTATCTATTCCTTTGATGTTATATATTTCTTGTAAATATGTATCCTACATATATAAATATCTTATTATCCCTTCATTTTATGAATTAATACATTCCATTAATTCATTTATCAAATTCCTTATTTAAATTCAAACCTGATTAAGGGGAACTTTTCTATCTCTTAATCATTTTATATAACACGCGTTTAAATTTTTTATTCCAAAATGAACACATTATTTTGAGATATACTATTATATACTAAAATATTAACTATAATAATGTTTCCAATATGAGTGTTGATTGATAAATCCCTTATTAAGGTTCTAGGGAAATATATAAATATCTTGGAAAACATAGAATACATAAATTAGTTTTAAGATTCAAAATCAAATGAGGCATTATAAAAATTTGAGGTTATGATAAAATTACATGCCACAACATCTTCTGGAACTTCAAACTCATCTATAGTGATCCCATAAGCTAGTCCCTACTCCCTTGGCATTTTCTGTGGAAACTTTCATTGAATCTTGAGGAATTAGTTCAAAAGATGGCTCATATTCTTACAATTGAAGCATTGAAAATATGAGGATTATTTATTTCCCTTGAAATCATAAACCAATGGTCCTTGTCTATACACATGAAGAAAACTCCAATTCTCATCAATAATGTTCCATGATGTTTATTTCCATATTTTTAAATGTTGTAAATGCAACCCTTCCCATATTCCCTTTTACTGTATTTCTCTTTTCAAAGTTCTCAGTCGCTCGTTTAAATTATTATTTTTCTAATAAAACACTTGAGTGGAGAATTATTTCCTTTTATTTATCACACTTTATAATATATAATTACATACTGAAAATTTATAAAAGAATAACAACTTTATAAGTTTATTATTTATCCCATCAAAGAAGTTATAAATATTATTTATTTTATTGCATACATAATCCACATCATGAGTTGTTAACCTTGTGATTCTAGATTCATATTCATCAATATTTTCTCCTTAATTTTACCTTAGAGTGAATAATTTCTACTCCATAATATCTCATTTCTCAGGAGGAAATTATTTTTTAAAGAATATATCCTGGAAAGTTTTCTAACCCATGCTATTTATTTCCTCTAACTTCTTAGTATTCTGGTTCAATGACCACCATTGATCAATGTCTCCTTGAAGATGATAAATATTCCTCATAACTTTATTTTTTCACTACTTCCAAAAGTGTGAAATTTCTTCTACAATGAATTAATCCATTTCATAGTTAATTTTACTTTACTAGTCCCATTGAATAATAGATTTTTCAATCACATGATGTGGTTTAACATTATTTCACCATGTTGGGGTTCAGTAGGCTATGCCATAGGAGAAAGTTTATTGGTCATAACATGTATAATATTCATCAATATAGTTATAATCTTTTTTGTTCTGACTCCAACTTCATTATCTATCTTGGGAGGTAAATACCTATATTGATTGTGTGTATTGATACGATTTTCATTCATCCCACTATAATCCATTTCTAAAAAAATGCAATATACTAAATTATATCATAGAATTATGAATTTAAAATCAAGTTATATAATTCTATATCTGGTGTAACACTAACATAAATTGAAAATTTATGCAAAGCTGATCTCATAATCAAAAACATAGTATTTTTGGTAATATCTTTAAACTATAAAAATATTTTAAAATTTTTCATAATGGTTTGTATAGAAAATGTGAATAAACCAAATCATATCTGTAACACCCCATGTTTTTCTAAAAATAAATAGAAATTCATGGAACTTTGTAGATATTTAAAACTAGTCTTTTAACATATTTTTTCCACTTCTATGTTTTGAATTTCAAGAAACTTTCATCTACAATTGTGTTCAGTATGTTATTTAGAGTCTATTGGAACCAACTTGTTTTTTTGGTGAATAGTAACATAGCCTTATGAATAGTAATATGAATAGTAATATGACCCTTCTGAATAGTAAATTTTATTGTTATTTTATTTTATTAAGGCTTTAAGAGAATAACATCTAGGTTAATTTTTCTTTGTGGTATAGAAGTAGTTAAAAAATTAAAACTTTTAATTTTTTAATTAAGTATGATTTTATTTAAAAGTTAAATTAATAATATATAGAAACTTATTTTCCAAAAATGGACTTTATTTTTGAAATCTACATGTCGATAAATGGTTAGGGTGAATTTTGGGAATATTTCTGAAACAGTTGATTTTTTGGTGAATAGTAAAAAATACAGTTTTTAGTTTCGGTGTATTAATGACATCATTAATGATATAATAATGATTTCATAAATATGGTCGACTTGTGAATTGTTAAATAATATGTGAGTTTTCCCGAGTGGCTTATACCATGGACAAATACCATGGGCAAGCCCATGGTTTTGTAAATACCACTCATGAGGTGTCCCTTGAAAATTATTAAAATAATCCATCACTTTTCTTATAAATACCAACTCCTCCCTTCATTGAATTCATTCCCAATTATACATCAATAAAGATATGTCCTCCTTACATTTATATTAGTCCTCCCAAGGTTTCCTCAAGCACCCAAGGTCCCACCCTACAAGTTCAAAGGGTTACTCTTCAAGGTATGAAAATTCTCAATTTCTTTCTATTTTCCATTCAAGTTCTCTTTTATGTGGTATATATTTCATGTTTCCATAACATGTTCTTATTTTCTTCTTATTATTGATCTAATATATATTATTATTCATTTCTGGATGGGTTACCCTTGTCCCCTCTCTTTTAAATATTTTCTAAAACTATGTTGCGTAGCTGTTAGGCTGCCGAATTTTTGTAAGTGATTTCACAATTATTCTTTTATTTTGATTTCTTTCCTTATTCTTCCTTCATATCTCATTAACCAAGAGGGATTTAATCTCTAGAAATATTTTATATTCTATATTTTATCATTTTTATGGAAAATTACTCATCATTATTCCTCTCCTCTCTCACTTATTTAAAGAATAAAAACATTGTCCGTTTGAGTCAAATTACCGACATCGTGGACGATGTGATTTCAAAATCCATTAATTCTTTCATGTCTGGTCATGAAACCCTTTATATGGTTGAAACAAGTAATAATATCTTTGTTATGAATCACCCATGGTTCTGTAATTTTTTTGTACTCATGTTTCTAATTTATAAGACAAAATGAGGTTGTTATTATCAAATAACCACTAAAATGATCTAAACGAACATCATTAATGTTCTAACTTATGAATCATCCTCATGTAAGAATTCAAAATTTTGAATGGAATAATTAATTTTAATGTATATATTTAAATACTAATAAATTCCAATTCTGGTGTTTCACTTCCAATCGACAAGAATGTCCATCAAGAACCAATCATGGAAATCATGTTAAGAACTCACCCAAAAACATCGCAAAGGGAAAAATACTAAACATTAAGGGTGAAATTATGTTATGAAATTATCATATAAGATGTTATAAACATGAAAGTGTTTATTTAAAATATTAATAACTCCCTTTTAACCATTATACAGGAGGTTTAAAAATTTGGAAGTAAGACAAACCCGAGGTAAGGGAATTCTTAACCCGATTTGCATTCGTTGGGTTAACCTTCTACTTCATTATTTTTGTGTTATTTAAATTATTTGTGTGATTGGTTCTATTTATATAATGTTTTATTATGTGTATTTACAGTATATATACATACTACATACACTCGATTAAGTCTCTCTTCAATTTTCTGATATTTATAAGGGCATTTTCATTAAAAATCTGTTTTTAATTGAGTTTTATGAAATTCCAAAGTAATGTTTTTATGGAATTATTCATGTTGTATGATTATGTTTTTTTTCTTTGTAATTATTTATGATTAAGGGTGGGACCTATATTTCCCTCCAATTCATTGGGTATGAGTAATTTGGAGGTCGGTCGTATGGTTACTCCAATTGTAACTGCGATGGTTACACAAAGTAAGGTAGTCGAGAGGGTTACAAATTATGAGGTAGCCAAGAATGGTTACAAGATTATGTAATTAATACCTGAAGATACCTTTATGATTATATTTATGTTCTCATGTTTTGTGTGGATATTTTTTAAATCTCTTTTTACACAAAGTAAGTATATATGGGTGACAATAATGTCTTTTGAAAATGCTATCATACGTTGTGAGTATTCATGGACTAATGAAATTTTTTCCTTATTTTCCATCCCTTATTGAGATTTTGTGCTCATCCCAAGTTTTTAAATGATTTTTCACAGGTTAATGGATGTGTGATACATGGAAGGAAGATATTTTAAATGTAGAAGAATTTTCAAGGAGTCTTGTTTTAAGTTTTAATGTTTTTTATTTTGAAAAAATGGAAGTTTTTTTAGGGTATCCACTCTATAATAATGTGTAGTGTCATGAATGTACTGTCCTAATTCTCTAAATCTCTAAAATTGAAATGATATTCAATGTAAAAGGAAGGTTTTTCTTGGCTAAATTCAAGATTATGTATGTAATAAGGTCCGGTCCTTATAGTTGGTATCAGAGGATGGTTTAGATAACTTTAGGGGTTTGGATGATGTTAATAGAATACCAAAAAAGATTCTAACTCGATGTTTAATTTGAAATGTTATATAATTTAAATATGACCATGTTTCTTTATCTAATACATGTTTGTTTAGAATGGTTTCCACAGAAATAACAGGAATGCTGAAGAGGAGAGGAACCAATAGAGTGACATCCTTCCGAAACTACAGCTCGGAATGGAAGGGATTGGAACTAAGCAGTTTGTGACAGTAATGGCTCAGCTAACGCAAACAATAAATGGTGGTGGCATCCATGCAAGAGAACCAATAGAGGTACCACAACAGAACATGAAAGTAGTGGAACATTTTATGAGACAACATCCTCATGCATTTAAAGGATCTTCTGACCTAGTAGCGGTTGAAGGATGGATTAAAGCCCTTGAAAAGATATTCAATGTTATGGGATGTTCAGATAATCAAAAGGTAAGTCTTTTTATTTATCATTTTTATGGGGAAGTTGATCAGTGGTGGTCAATGGTAAGGAAGATCAGGGGTAGATAGGATTTTGATGCCTTAGAGTGGGATGAATTTTAAAGTCTTTTCCATGGAAAATATTTTCCTAAGGTGGTGTGACTAAGAATGGAGAAGAAATTCCATGAATTGAAATAGAAGGAGGAAGATTCAGTGGCTATGTATGAAGCTAACTTCACCCGACTGGCGAGGTATGCTCCAAATCTTATTCTGGATCTTGATAGAAAAATCAACCACTTTTACTCTGGACTGAAGCCAAGGTATCGAAGGGCATTGGATTCTCATGAATTCAAAAGTTATGAGAAACTTTTCTGATGTGATGAGAGGGTGGAGATGGATTTTGCTGATGATCAGGTGAATTTTGGAAACAAAGAGAATAAGAGGTCCAGTTGGAATGAAATGGGTAAGAATCAACCAATGAAATCTGATGGTAAGAAAATCAAATTTCCAGTTTGTGAAAAGTGTGGCAAGAAACACCCTGGGAATGTCTTAGAAAAACTGGGAAGTGTTTTAAATGTGGTAAGTTTGGACATATGGCCCGTGATTGCAATGAAAATGATCCTAATAATAATCATAATAAGCAATATGTAAAGTGTTTTAAATGTGGTGAGATGTGTCACTATGCAAGCGTCTGCCCAAATAGAGATCCTAATGATTCAAAGAAGCCAGACTACAAGTATAAAGGTTTAGTGATATCCATTGTGACTACGTCAGTAGATTTTGGGCCATTCAATGAAGTTATATCAGGTACTTTTTTTTCACTCATATTTTTCTAAAGTTTTTTTTCATACGGGGTCTACACATTCCTTCATCTCTGATAAATATTCTGGTAAATTGGAAATATCACCTCAACAAATGAGACCCAAACATGTTCTTAAAACACCAGGGGGAAATGTTATAGCAAAGAGAAATTATAAGAATATTTCTATTGTGGTCTTTGGAAAGACTTTACCTGCAAACCTTGTTGTTTTACCCTTAGTCGAGTTTGATGTTATTCTGGGGATGGACTGGATTTCTGATTATCAAGTTAAGATTGATTGTAGAGCTAAAGAAGTTGTTTTTCAGAAAGAGTTTCAGTTTGTATACAAGAATGAACCCATACAATTGATAACATATCAGGAAGTTGAGAAACTATTGAAAGATGAAAATGAAAGTTATCTTTCTCATATTTGTTGAAAATAAAGGAACTATTCAAATTAATGATGTGCCAGTGGTTATTGAATACCTTGATGTTTTTCCTGATGAGTTACTCGGTGTCATACCTGATCGAGAAGTAGAATTCAAAATTGACTTAGTTCCTGATGTTAAGCCAATTTTGAAAACCCCCATATCTTATTGCTCCAATAGAACTTCTTGAATTGGAAAATTACTTGCAGGATTTTCTTGAAAAAGGCTTCATTCATCCTAGCACTTCACCATGGGGAACCCCTGTTTTGTTTGTTAAAAAGAAAGATGGTTCCATGATTCTTTTTATTGATTATAGATCTTTGAATAACATCACTGTTAAAAATAAGTATCCTTTGCCTCATATTGATGACTTGTTTGATCAGCTCCAGGGAGCTCAGTAATTTTCCAAGATTGGTTGAGATCCAGATACCATCAGCTGAAGGTGAAGGAGGGTGACATCTCGAAAACAGCCTTTCGTACTAGATATGGTCATTATTAATTTCTTGTTATGCCGTTTGAATTAACTAATGCACCTGCTGTATTTATGAATCTTATGAATATAGTATTTCATGAGTTCTTGGATTAGTTTGTGGTGGTATTTGTTTATGATATTCTTTTATTTTCTAAAAATAAAGAGGAGCATGAAGAACATCTAAGGGTTGTTTTACAAACATTAAAAGAAAAGAAACTATATGGAAAATTCGAAAAGTGCGATTTTTGGTTACAACAGATTTTTTTTCTTGGGAACATTGTAAATAAGGATGGAATAACAGTTGATCCGTCCAAAACAAAAGTAGTTGATGAATGTCCAATACCATCAAATGTTATAGAGATTCGTAGTTTTTTGGGATTAGCAAGTTATTACCGACGGTTTGTTAAAAACTCTGCATGGTTATCTAGCCCAATAACTACGTTAACACGAAAAGTGGTTAAATTTGTTTGGACAGAGGAATATAATGTTTGTTTTCAGGAACTGAAGAAGAGATTGGTGAATGCTCTAGTTTTGGACTTACCTTCCCGGAATGGTGAGTTTTTCATCTACATTGATGCTTCTTTGAAGGGACTTGGTTTTTTTTATGCAGAATGATCAGGTAATTGCCTATGGTTTGAGACAACTTAAACCTCATGAGCTAAATTATCCCACAAATGATTTGGAATTGGCAGCTATGGTTTTTTCTTTGAAAATATGGAGACATCATTTATACCAAACCAAATATCAATTATATACTGATCATAAAAGACTAAAGTATATATTCACTCATAAGGAATTAAACATGAGGCAGAGAAGATGGCTAGAACTGATAAAGGATTATGACTGCATGATCAATTACCATTTCGGGAATGAAAAAAAGTGGCAGATGCCTTAAGTCAGAAACATCATGCATCATTAATAATGCTATGTTTGGAACATGATCCCTTGATTAATGATTTGATTAATTTTGGCTTATAAGTTATTGGTGTAGAGAATACATTTGTTTTGTTTCAGGTTTCAGTGCAGTCTTCGTTGTTAGAAAGAATTAAGTAGGCACAAAAGGAAGATCATGAGCTACAGAATAAAGTAGAATTGGTTAAAATGGGTACGTTTCCAAAATTTAATCTTGATAAAGATTGTGTTTTATGATTTGGAAAAAGGTTGTATGTGCCTACTGATCCTCAGTTGAAGAATCATTTGTTGTGTGAAGCTCATAGTTCTCTATTTTCTGTTCATCTTGGCAGTAATAAGATGTATAGAGACCTTCGGGAGTATTATTGGTGGGATGGAATGAAAAGAGATATTGCTGATTTTACCATTAAATGTTTGACATGTCAATAGGTTAAAGAAGAGCGGTAGTTACTGAAGGGGATGCTTCATCCTTTGACAGTGCCAGAGTGGAAATGGGAGAATGTATCCATGGTCTTTGTGGTGGCACTACCAAATAATTCTCTATGTAACAATTCTATTTGGATTATTGTTGATCGGGTAACAAAGTCTGCACATTTTCTATCAATTCGATATACAATGTCTTTGGATCAGCTTTCTCGATTGTACCTCAAGGAGATTTTCAGGTTACATGGAGTTCCTCTTTCCATTGTATCTGACCGAGATCTCAGGTTCACTCCTAACTTTTGGAAGGGACTTTAGAAGTCATTGGGCACAGATTTAAATTTCAGTATAGCTTTTCATCCTCAATCAGATAAGAAGTCAGAACGAACGATTCAAATATTGGAGGATATGCTTCAAGCTTGTTCAATGGACTATCAGGGAAGTCCTGATCAATATCTTTCATTAGTTGAGTTTTCTTATAATAACAGTTTTCATTCCAGTATTCAGATGGAACCTTTTGAGGCCTTGTATAGAAATCGGTGTCGGACTCCCGCTTTTTGGGATGAAGTCGGTGAAAGAAAGCTGATGGGGCTAGAATTAGTTGAAGAAGTGGCTGAGAAAGTGAGGATGATCCTGCAGCACATGAGGACAGCTAAGAGTGGGCAGAAAAGGTATGGAGATAATAGAAGGAAAGACTTCTATTTCGAGGTAGGTGACCATGTTTTCCTTAAAGTATCTCCTTGGAAATGTGTGATGTGTTTTGGTAAGAAAGGAAAGCTAAGTCCACGGTTCATCGGTCCTTTTGAAATCTTGGATAAAGTTTGAACAATTGCATACCGTGTATCTTTGCCTCCGATTTTGTTTCAGGTACACAATGTTTTTCATGTTTCGATGTTGAGAAAGTATGTGACAGATTCATCACATGTCTTGAGCCTAAAAGCAGTTCAGTTGGAAGAGAACCTTTCTTATGAAGAAAAACCAGTTCAAATTCTTGATCGAAGGGAACAGGTATTTTGGAATAAGGTAATCCACCAGGTAAAGGTTTTTTGGGGAAACCACATGGCTGAAGAAGTAACATGGGAGTCTGAAAATGCTATGAGAGAAAAATACCCTCACTTGTTTAATAAGTAAATAAAATTTTAAGGACAGAATTTCAAGAAGGTAGGGATAATGTAACTCCACAATTTTTTCTAAAAATAAATAGAAATGCATGGAACTTTGTAGATAGTTAAAACTGTCCTTTTAACATAATTTGTCAACTTCTATGTTTTGAATTTCAATAAATTGTCATCTACAATTGTGTTCAATATGTTATTTGGAGTCTATTGGAAAAAAATTGTTTTTTTAATAGTAACATACCCTTAAGAATAGTAATATGAATAGTAATATGACCCTAATGAATATTAAATTTTATTATTATTTTATTTTATTAAGGCTTTAAGATAATAGCATCTAGGTTAATTTTTCTTTGTAATATATAAGAAGTTATAGAATTAGAATTGTTAATTTTTGAATTAAGTATTCTTTTATTTAAAAATTGAATTAATAATATTTAGAAAATTATTTTCAAAAAAATGAATTCATTTTTGAAATATACATGTCGATAAATGGTTAGGGTGAATTTTTGGAATTTTTCTGAAATAGTTGATTTTTTTGGTGAATAGTAAACAATACAGTTTTTAGTTTCAGTGTATTAATGACATCATTAATGATATAATAATGATTTCATAAATATGGTAGACTTGTGAATATTTAAATAATATGTTAGGTTTCCCAAGTTTCTTATACCATGGGAAAATACCATGGGCAAGCCCATGGTTTTGTAAATACCACTCATGAGGTGTCCCTTGAAAATTATTAAAATAATCCCTCACTTTTCCTATAAATACCCACTCTTCCCTTCATTGAATTCATTCCCAATTATCCCTCAATTAATATATGGACTCCTTACCTTCATAGTAGTCCTCCCAAGGTTTTCTCAAGCCCCCAAGGTCCCAACCTTCATGTTCAAAGGGTTACTCTTCAAGGTCAAAAAATTCTCAATTTCTTTCTTTTTTCCATTCAAGTTCTCTTCTATGTGGTATATCCTTCAAGTTTCCACTCCATGTTCTTAATTTATTCTTATTCATGATCTAATATATATTATTATTAATCTCTGGATGTTTGAACCCTGTCCCCTCTCTTTTTACTATTTTCTAAAACCATGTTGCGTAGCCGTTAGGCTGCCGAATTTTTTTAAGCGATTTCACAATTATTCTTTTATTCTGAGTTATTTCCTTATTCTTTCTTCATATATACTCACTCAAGAGGAATTTAATCTCCATAAATAATTTATATTATATATTGTATCATGTTTATGGAAAATTACTCATCATTATTCTTCTCCTGTACCACTTATTTAAAGAATAAAAACATTGTTCGTTTCTGTCGAATTACTGACATCGTGGATGATGTGATTTCAAAATCCATTAATTCTTTCATGTCTGGTCATTAAACCATTTATATGGTTTAAACAGGTTATAATATATGTTTTATGACTTACACATGGTTTTGGAATTATTTTTTACTCATGTTTCTAATTTATAAGACAAAACGAGGTTGTAATTATCAAATAACCACTAAAATGATCTAAACGAACATGATTAATATTCTAACTTATGAATCTTCCTAATGTAAGAATTCAAAATGATGAATGGAATAATTTATGTTACTGGATATATGTAAATAATACTACATTGAAATTCTGGAGTTTTACTTCCAATCAACAAGAATATCCATCATGAACCAATCATGGAAGTCTTGTTAAGAACTCACCCAAAAACAGTGCAAAGGGAAAAATACTAACAATTAAGGGTGAAATGATCATATAAGATGTTATAAACATGAAAATGTTTATTGAAAATATTAATAACACTCTTTTAACCATTATACATAAGGTTTACACAAGTTGTAATTAAGAAAAACTAGAGGTAAAGGAATTCTTAACCCGATTTTCATTCTTTGGGTTAACCTTCTACTTCATTATTTATGTGCTATTTAAATTTTTTGTGTGATGGGTTCTGTTTATATTATGTTTTATTATGTTTATTTATGATATATATACATACTAAATCTAC
This sequence comes from Viscum album, assembly GCA_963277665.1. Taxonomy (NCBI): domain Eukaryota; kingdom Viridiplantae; phylum Streptophyta; class Magnoliopsida; order Santalales; family Viscaceae; genus Viscum; species Viscum album. The sequence continues at coordinate 1,489,494,501 of OY728152.1, read as the reverse complement.
TCTATTATTTCTCTCTTAAATTTTATGATATTTATAAGGGCCTTTTCATTAAAAAACTATTTTTTAAATTCAGTTTTTTGAAATTCCAAAGTCATGTTTTTATGGAATTATTCATGTTTTATGATTATGTTTTGCTTATTGGGAATTATTTATTATGAAGTTTGGGACCTATATTTCCCTCCAATTAATTGGGTGTGAGTAATTTGTAGGTCGCTCGTATGGTTACTACAAGTGTAACTGCACTGGTTACACAAAGTAAGGTAGTTGTGAGGGTTACAAATTATAAGATAGCCAAGAATGGTTACAAGATTATGTAAGTAATTCCCCAAGATACCTTTATGATTGTATTTATGTTCTCATGTTTTGTGTGGATATTTTTTAAATCTCATGTTACACAAAGTAAGTATATATGGGTGACAAGTATGGCTTTTTAAATTTCTTTCATACGTTATGATTATTCATGGACTAATGGAATTTTTTCCTTCTTTTCCATACCTTACTGGGATTTTGTGCTCATCCCAAGTTTTTAAATGATTTTTAACAGGTTAATGGATGTGTAATACAATTAAGGAAGACATTTTAAATGTTGAATAATTGTCATGGAGTCTTGTTTTATGTTTTAATGTTTTTTATTTTGAAAAAATGGAATTTGTTTTATGGTATCCACTCTGTAATAATGTGTAATGTCATGAATGCATTGTCCTAATTCTCTAAATCTCTAAACTTGAATAGATCTTCAATGTAAAAGGAAGGTTTTTATTTGATAAATTCATGATTATGTATGTAATAATGTAGGGTCTTTATAATATCCCACAATATTCTCTAGTCAGGTGTGAAGTTTTTTCCCCACTCATCATGCACCGAGTTAAGATCAAATTGATACTTAACTAGTTCTATTAAAGGTTTTTACCTATAAGTGAATATATTCCAGATTTTATTCACTTTTTTGTATACATAAAATTATATAATTTCTTAAGAACTAAAAATTATCCACCTTTCAAAAACATTATTATTTTATCATATACTTAGAATTATCCTTAGAGTCATCTGTATGGTTATTTCCTCTCATCTATGTTTCCCTAAATCTAGTTGTCAAGGTTTATACTAAACTCCCTTTGACACCAACTATAACACCTCAAATATATTAATTTGGAGTTGTTATTTATACTACTATATTGTCACAAGATACAATATACTACATCCTAAAGTACCAAATAGTTTAGTAGTATTGGGAGACTTGATATATACATGATTCTTACATTGCATTTGAAAACATGAAATAAAACTTAAAAGTCAAGTGAGAACTATTTTATTTCGTCTATAATATTCTTAAAATAATTCATATATCAATTAAAATTATCTTTTGGAATGAAATATTCAATAAAGGGTGCACTCAAATTCCTATTAAGGTAAAGTTTATAACATTGGCTATCATATAATAAATAAAACCTGAATTATATGAAAAAGATAAAAAAATCAAATATGTTATATAACTATTATAATAAAAGGGAAATATATTTTTGTATTACATAACAGTATAAATAATCACATGGATAAAAATAACTATTTTCATAATGAGAAATTAATAATGTCAAAAATCATAATATTACTATCAATTCCCCAATCCAAGATAGTATACATAAATAGGTAAGGGGTATAGCAAATACCTAAAATAATTTGTCTTATAATACTTACCAATTTATCTGGGGGTATAAAATTCCTATAACATCACTTACTAAGTATAATTCATTCTTTATAGAAAGGAAATGAATAATAATTCAATAAAAATAAGTATAAACATTCCTATTGGAATACTAACATATGAAATGCTAATATTTTCTCTAGTCAATCATTAGAGAAACATGAACATAATCCATCCAGAGAATCATAGTGGATAGTATCATTAGATTATATCCCTAGTAAATCATAGTATTCTTAAAATTATATTGAAATATATGAAAATAATTTTAAAAGATCACTAGAAAATTTCTTAAAGAATGTACCCTTTTTATTTTGAAATCACTTATTCAAAATTTTAAAAAAATTAAGAATATTCGAAAAAATATATTCTTTAAAAATAATAATGTAGAATTATAAAGTAATTTTGAAGTCAAATAATAGTTATGATGACATCATTTCATATGGTAAACGTTAAAACAAATATTTTGTGTACACCTTTGGTAAAAAGCACCTTGTTTGGGAAATAAAAAGAATATTACTTTTTAAAATTTTTTATGAAAAGTAAAAAAAATGTATAAGTGACTTTAATTAATCATTTGATAATGGTAAAAAAATCTTGAAAATAATTTAATGAAAATATGAACATTGAATAAAAATATTATTGAACAAATAGAAAAACAAAGTCATATTTCAATAAAAAAAATATTCTCTCGAACTTTTCAGTACAAAGAGAGACTAAAATTAAATGAGAACGTGTAATTAATAGAAATTAATAGTGTGTAAGAAAATGAGTAATATTTTTGAGAGATATATCATAAAATTTCATCATCATAAATTTTAACATAAACAATCTCGGTAAAAAAATGAAATTATAACATAAAGCCCTTACCATAGGTATGACTTACTTAATAAGTGATTTTAAACTCATGTATAAAAAATTTAAATTTATTAAACACTTATAAATGAATAATATTAATGTATATAATACCATATATAGTTTAATTATAACATCTTATCACCCCTTTATTAAGAATATTTTATTATTGTCATCATTTTTTATGTTCACTGCATCGTTTTTCATATATGTTTTGATTTAGTATTTGGGGTCCTTGCATCTTGATCATGGTTATATCATATATATAATTTTAATAATTATATAAATATCTTATATATTAATTATATATATATATTTATTTATTTAATTATAACCATCCATAATAGTTATATATATATAAAAGTAATTAGGACATTCTTTGAGATGGTGGTCTGTATACATGCATGAACGTTGTTTTCATTTTATAATGAAAATAATTGAAGATTGATAAATGAAAATTTATCAATACTGAACCATAATTATATCATAATTATCATATATATTTTTTAAATCCTTTATTATTTCCATAAATTGTAGGTGGTGATTGATATTGAATCATATATTTACGTGGAGGCAGTAGTCCACACGTATGCTTGAGCAATACTTTCATTTCCAATTTGATGGAAAATAGGTGGGAAATAGTTTTACCATAACCATGATAACATATTATTGATTTAATTATAATAATTATTTTTTTAGGATATATAAAATATATATATGTAGTATAAGAATAAATAAACATGTAAAGGGTTGGGTAGGTTGATTACCTCATCTTTGAGAGACCACCTTTGGCTTACACATTATTCATTATTAGGATAGTATTAGGGTAAGAAAAAAAGATCAAGAATGAATATAAGGAATATTGGATGGTTTTTCATCAGTTTTTTTCCAATATATATGGAATATTGATTGTTAATAATTGTGTATAAGAAGTTTCATTTTATAAGTTTGGGAAGGGACTGTCATAGAATTAGATAAAATATTTAAATAATATAGAGTAATTTTCTAGTGAAAGTGTCAAACAATGGATATTAATTTGATATTAAGATAATATAATGTTGAAATGTCTTTAACCAGTAAGATTTACACAACTTTATGTCGCATTATTATCCATACATCTTAGTTTAACCCCTTGGTAAATCCTTTTAACATTAAATGTGGTAACAAATTTTTTATATTTTTATTTTTCATTATAACAAAAAAAATGAACCTATTACATAATATTAATTATTATAATTAAAAATATGGAATCCATTTTATAAGATTCAACTTCCATAATTTCAAAATATAATTTTCATATATGTTTATAAAATATAATGAAAACCATGTTTAGAAACATATTTGCTCTATGTATAAAAATGATTTTATATAAAAATAAAATATAATATCTATTATAATTAGATTAATTAGATTATGTGAAATCAAAAAAAATTTATTTTTATTTCAAACAAAACCAAAACCTAATGTAACCTGGTAAATAGTTGATTGAAAGAGAAGAATAAAAAGACAGTTTTTATTCTAACAAAAACATAACATAGAATTCTAAAATTCTAGACATATATTTCAAAGTTAAACATTAAATTTTTATATAAATTACATTATTTATTATATATATATATATATGTTATATAAATTTTTTTATAAAAATTAATTTTATTCTTATATCATTATAATATCATAAAAATTGATCGTTTTTATAAAATTGGTATTTTTCACTACTCACTCAAAAATCAACTATTTATGAAAGAAAATATAAAAAATTATACCTAAGTTAATTTTAACATAATGAATTAAAAAATGAAATTAATTTCATAAAATTAAATTATGAAATTTATAAATTTAGGTTTTAATCACATTCTTGAATATATCAGTGTTCATTAGGATATTGTTTATTTCGAAATAAAATCTTACTGTAATTGAAGCTCAAGTGTTATGGATATCTTCTACTAAAGGTAAAGAGTGAATATATTTAAAATAAAAATTTTGATATGATATATGGAAAATATGAGTTCATAATTACATTTTTACTTACTTTTTCCCATGCAGCATTTATAGACTTTTTAAATAGAGTCTTTAGAGACTATGTTAAAAAAATCTGTATGTATTTCTTGATTAAATTATCATTCACTCCAAATATTATGTTGGTGACTATAAGAAATGAAAATATTTATGCTAATTTCCATAAGTGTGAATTTTGGATGCACCAAGTCACATTATTGTTGAATTTGATCACTAGCAAGGGAATTTTTGTGGACCCCTCAATGAAAAAAAATTAAGGAATGTCGTAGACTCTCAAGTGCCATGGAAATCCAAAGTTTTCTTTTATTAGTTGTGTAATAATATAGTTTTTGAGAAACATCTCATGATTTTTTATCCCCCAAAATAAGTTAACATGTAAAGGTGTAAAGTATATCTAGATAAAATAATGTGATTAAAGCTTTAAAGATCTCATGAAGAGACCAATCACTTCACCTTTACTAACACTAACCTTAAGTAGAGAAGGTTTTGTGATATAAAGTGATGATTGGAAGATATTATTGAGTAGTGTACTCTTACTAAATGATATATTGATAGCCTAAGCCTCATGAAAATTTATTATCCATGAGAATAACTACCTGATACATGATCTAGAGTTGGATGAAATAATAATTTAATTAAATATTTGGAGACACTGCCTATATGGTGATAAGTGTGACATATATACATATCAAAAGATACTAAATAATATGTTCACATAGAAATAGATCAAAAAGAATCAAAAAATATATTTAAACTTAATCAATTACTATGATTAGTCTATTCACTTCCGTAATGGAAATGTGAATATGGTGGCTAATGCTCATAGTAGAAAATAACATGATAGTCTATCCATAATTTTTATTGAGAAAGAACCTATGTCAATGAATATGAAAAGGATATATCTTGAAATCATAACAACAGGGATGATATAAAACCCTTCCTAAATTATTTCCCAATAATATATCTAAGATAATACCATTTATGCATAAAGGTATGATTTATATCTTCAAAATATGTTGACAACAGCAAAGGAAGGGATGGTTTATGAATTTAACATCAACAGAGATAGTTTAATTTAGTTGTTAAGTAGCCTTTGTGTGTCCTTATAACATGATAAAATGAAAGAGCTATTGTATAATGCATATATCTCATCTTTATCCATACATCCTTGAAGTACCAAGATGTACTATTATTTTTGAGAGAACTTATTATGAGACAAAATTAATAGGGAGATTGATGGGTACTCCTCAAATTTCTTGGTATATTATCAAGTAATAGAAGAGTAGCAGTCATCTAATAGGATGATGTAACAATTACCCTTTCCAAAATTGAAATGGGAGAACATTACCATAGACTTTTTCACTAGTCTCCTGAATTTATCCAAAAGAAGTAATAAAGTGTGGGCTATGGTGGATCGACATGCCATGATTTCCTAATTAATCACTATTTTTAAAATTTTCTCACCTAGAAAACCTTATATGATATATCTAAAGGAAGTCATGAGGTTTAATGAGGCACCAGTATCAATCGTTTTTTATCCTGATATATGGTTCAATTCTAAATTCTATAGAAGTCTTAAACATGCTTGGAATTCAGAATTAAACTTTAGTACGGCATGTCACCCCCAAATTGATGGATGATCAGAAAGGACTATACCAACACTCAAGGAAATGTTGGGATCTTGTTCAATGAAATTTAAAGTAGAATGGGATCAACATCTCACATTACTTGAGTTCTCATATAAAAATAGCTTCCACTCAGATATTCAAATTGTCCCTTATAACGATCTATATAGGAAGCAATGTAAAACTCTTAGATATTTATATGAAGTTGGTGAATAAAAATTACTTATTAATGATTTTTTATAAGAGAATAAAGTGACGGTTTAATCTAGTTAACAACAAATTAAATATTCTCAATGTCAACAAAGGATCTATTTTGTTAATCATCAAACGGAATTAGAGTTCAAAGTTGGTGTAAAATCATTCATTTGAATGTCACCTTATAATAGAATCATGTGATTTGGAAATATGGTAAATCTTATACCTAAGAACATTTTCCCCTTTGATTATTTTCATCACATAGTAGCTTTAGCCTACTGGTTAAAAATCCAAAAAACATGGCATAAGTTCAAGAGGTGTTCTTATATCTCTATTAAGGAAGTATGTACTTTATCCCTCACATTTACTGAATCCAGAGGTGGTACAACCAGAACATGACCTATCCTATGAGTAGAAGTTGGTGAAGAACATGGACTATAGAGATAAAGTTTTTCATAATAAGACAAATCACATAATTAAAGTGACTTATCAGAATCACATATAAAAATAATCAACATATGAACTTGATGAGGAAATGAAATAGAAGTGTCATCATCTATTCTCAATAGAGGATATGAGTTTAAATCTCATGGATGATATTTATAAAGGTTTCAATAATGTAACATCAAAAACATTTATATATTTTGAATTTTAATTCTAAATAAATAATTTGTGTCATATTTAGGAATACAGTATAGTATAAAAAATTCAACACTTACTATAAAACATTATTTATTTAATTGGTAAAATTATATTTATAAAATAAATATATCCATGAAGACAGAAAATTGTATAATGGGAAAATAAACACAAAAAAAGAAACAACTATAATTTGAAAATATGGATCACATTGATCTCCTAGAATTATCATAATCACTAACAAAACATTAAAAAATAGACAATACCTTAGTAATCACATCAACATTTTAGAACTAAAAAATTTAGAACCTTGAGAGGAATTGAAGTGAAAGATGAATAAATGAATTAATAGGTATTTGTTCACAAAATATGTTTATTATTTGAGAACTATTTTATAATGTTTCATTATTATTAATATTGTACATTCTAGAATTTTTTTAGTTATTATCTAATGCTTATTATGATTTTAATATGATGGTGATATGATGGTGATTATTCTTCTCACCCATTTCTTATTGATTCTTTTCTTCTATCCCATCCATGTCATTCTTCCCCTTACTCATATTTTAACACACACCATTATTTAATATATATCCTTAGGTGATTACATGATCCAAGGATAACATGCTTTCTATTAGGATCATAATGAATAAGGATTTAAATAATGTATAAATTTTATTATGTATAACTGATGTATGAACGTAATTTTCCAAATAAATTAAACCTTTAGATTTATTATTTTATTATTATTTTGTTTTTTATACTAAAAATAATGTAATTAACATGTAACAAATAGTATGGTCACTTTAATCACTCACACATTATCACACAACCATGTAATTGTTTATAAACTACCAATGATTTTTGTAATATCATATTCTATCCCCATCACTCCGTTGCACTAGATATATTTATACTAGAAACTACATTAGAATATATATTAAGATACCAAATCATTTCACAAGTATTCACAACAAGTTAAATAATTAAAAAATTAATTCAGGCCATAAGTTCAAAAATAAATCCAAAGAACCACCCAATAATAGTAATAATATTGAATAAAATGATTAAGAATAGGGAAAATAAGGATCATTAATTCTCACAGAGATGTTTTTCCAACTTATCCTAATTTTTAAATAATCTCCCCCAACTTAAGCTACCTCATATGATCCTTATATTCATCTTAAAATTATATCACACATATTTCCATATAATATTTTCCTTTTATATCCTTGATTGGGATAAAAAGACCCAATATTTCTTCAAATTATTATATTTAAGTAAATAAATCCCTTAATCATGGATTATTCCACATGAAATATTGTGAATAGAGATTTTTTCACATGGTTAAGTATTTCTTAATTCTAAACTAATACTTAAGAAGTATATATTTATGTGTGATTCCTATAATATTCTCTCTTTTGGTTTAAGCTCTATATATCCATTATGATATTCCTTTACAAACTTTTGTAGGGAATGTTTTTAATGATAGTCTTCTTTCCCAATAGGCATGTGCATGTTATCCTCATGGATCTTCATACTTATCAATATTGATGAGCATCAATTCATCCTTTATTAACTCTAAAAATTATTCCTTCATTATTTAAATATTTCTAATTAAACTAAGGGGATTTTGAGTTGATGTAATTGATTATTTGAAAGTTATATATTATTTCAATGATGTTATAGATGGGTTACAATAGTGGTATATTGTAATTTATGATATGTTAGTTTTTATTATTGTTCCCTTATTGTTTTCACAAATTAAAGATATTGTATGTGACATCATTGGTATATTTTTTAATATGAGGGGTGATAAATGGATATTTTTTCCTATATTGGATCCTTAGGATATGACATAGGGATTACATAGGATGAAATGATTTGTTTTCTTTATATTTCCTTCACCATCTTATAATTTTTTATTGATAATGGGGTATCATACTATATGATATGGCATCATAGGTGTTGTATCTCAACCCCAAAAAAATAGAGATCTATAGATGAGTGGAAATATATTAATATTGTAAGGAGTGGTTGGATCATCTCATATGAAATGGTGTTTTTGTAAACTATGTCTCACCAATCCCTTATAATTCTACTCCATTGTGTCCTCTGATATTGGTGTGTTATAGCTAGTAGTGGTGTCATAGAAAGGGATGTCTTATTATCTATCCATAGGTATATATCACTAGTAGTGGCATGGAATTTTTACTACATATGATAAATATTTGTCTTTTGTAATGTATATATCACAATATATGATATCTATATATTTTTAGAAATGATAGTCAGAATCCTCATTAACACTTTTATTTTGAATATATATAGGCTTGGATAGACTTCCCTTCACCTATAATAAATAAAAACAATATATTTAAAATCATAATCTAATATCTCAAGTTCGATGGGTAAGTATCTGTTTGAGTGTTGGTTGGATTTGGATTCATTTCATGGTTTTCAGGGTGTTCTAAATACTTCATTGTCGAGCTACATTATCTTGGGGACCTTGAAGAATACCCATATAGACCACCTCAAGAGGATTTGGATATTTTAGGGTTTCTCCATGGTCTATGGTGGCTGTAAAGTAACACCATGCAATACTGGGATGGTGGTAAAGGGATCTAACATGTTTAGCGCACATTCCTTGAAAATTGTGTACCTCAACTTTATATTCAGGCCTATATTTCATGATTTACCTTTCAAAATCCCAATTATCCACCCATTACACCAATTAAATGTCATAACCTGACATGGGGAAACCATAGGATTCATTGGGTTAAGAATTCTATATCATAAAATTATGTAATTCATTATAGGGTCGATTAGATCAATGATTGGTATTTATTTTGATATACTTTTTCCACATCATTTTTCTTAAAAATAAGATAAATATTTATTAAAAAAATGATTTTTATGAGAAAATTATTTATTATCAATCATTTAGTGTTGAAATTGTAATTATTTAAATAATTTTGGGATAATGTGTATTTTTATGTTAAATTTAAAAATTATTCTTTTTTTTAATTATCATATATTCCAAGAACAAACATTTGAGATTTTTTTAAAGAATTTTTCCGGATTTTATTTTTTATATTTAATGTTATTGATGTTCCTTATTTTTATTTTAAATATGTTTTTTGGGACCATATTTATTCTTATTTAGTATTGTTACAAAAAATCATAATGAATCTGGTGTGAAGTTCTCTTAATTTTGAAACTCATTTTAAATATTTTTTTACAATGTTTTTATTTTTACTTGTATATGGTGATGTATAACATTTAAATTTAAGAAGAGGTGAATAGAATTGGCTATGTCAGAAAACACATAAGATACATTTATATGGGTTATAATGAAAATTTAATAGTCATATCAACTATGTATTTAAGATAATTGGAAATGTAATATCACTCATAAGAGTGCCCCATTAGAACAAAGAATCATTCTTTCTGGTTAAGTTAAAACATAAGGATCCAATCAAATTTCATAAGAGTCAAAGAGAATAATATAATGGTCAATCTAATTAATGAATTTCCCATTTTTTAATCTAGGTATCCATTTAATAAGAGTCTCTAGGTTCATCTATGGAAAAATATAATAAGCCTACAATTTGTTAAATATAATTTTTTTAATAGAGTTGTGAAGGATTAAAAAACACATGGAGACCAAATTTTTCAACTTAAATTTAATGAAATGGGGGGTTAAGGCCTATGGGGATGATTTATAGGGAAGAAACTAATTTTTGTTGAGGAATATTGAAAAATTGAACAAATATGGAAATACATTCAGGTTTAAATTACATATCTTTGATTTGATATGCCCATTGGATGGGGACATACATGGGAGAGTTTTTTATGAGTTCTAGTGAAAGAAAAGGATGAGTAGTAACAAGTGCCACATAGATTTTTGGGACGTGAGCGTAGTTTTGGTGATTGTGAGTAATCTATAGGGGATACTTCTAATTTCATGGGGTGACTTCATAGAGAGTAGGATTAATTGATTAATTCACTAATATAGACAAAGAGAAGGAGATGAAATATATTTTTCGTATTGTATATTATGGGATGAACAGACCAGAGCTTCTTGGAGAGAGAAAGTTGGAGACAAATTGGGGGGATATAGGTGTTATCCTGAGAGAGAATATTATCCAACTCTTATTTATTTTTATTTTTATATATATAATATTTGTTTCTCATGTTGACCTCATGTATGTAGGATCATGTCATGTTTAATTAAATAATGGGTTTATAATTATTTAGTTTGTTAATTAATTCATATTCTTGATTTCTTATTTTGTAACTATAATTCATTCTTCTTGGACTATTTATATTTCAATTAAAATATCGATTTTCTTATGTGTCAATGGATGAAAATCATTTTTAGGACTATTTTGAATCATTTTACCCACTGTAATATGTTGATAAATTTACTAGATGATATCAGTTCAAGGGACATGCATTAGTAAATGGTAGTTTATTCAAATAATGGCTGCAAAAAAACATTATTAACTTTCTATTAATAATGAAATATTTATCGACAGAGAAAACTTGTAAGTATAGTTAATGTTATAATTCATGATATTGATTATAATATTTTGAGTGTATAATTTTTCTAATTTATCTGAACCCATTTTCTAGAGAATCAATGTCTCAAAAAGTTGTATAAATGTTGATCCCATGAAGATATCTTTTAATGTGTATTTTTTCCAATTATCATAAAATATAACACTTTTTACACCACCTTCTAATATTTTCATTGATATTTAATTATCTTTATTTTAATTTTATACTCACTTATCTCTCATACTAAAATTTTTCCATTACTTCGGGTAGTTAGTGATAAATAAATCCCTTAGAAAACTCAACTTCCTTATCATGGGTTAGACCCTTAACTTTTATGCTAGTGTAGGTTTATAAATGAAATTTGGGTATTTAGGATGAACATTGTTCCAAGCAAAATTTGGTTTTATTATTGGGAAATGCTTGGCGATGAGTGTCTTTGGGTTTAAAAAAACAAAAAAAAATTACTATCACTATTTTCATTTAGTTTTATTAACACTGAGAGTTCAAAACCTTCTCTTGTTTATTGTGTTTCAAATTGAAAGTTGTATTTTTCTTATTTTTTTACCTGAATAAATCCCTACTTTCATATGATTCTTTAATTTTTTAATTTCTAAAATTGATTATTTATATTCTTTGTTGGTAAAAAATGGACCAATTTGGTGGTTTGTATCAATGGAATCAATCTGTATCCTATTTTTAGGCTATTATGGGAATAAATTTTGGAAATATGATGATAAACAACCATAATATCCCATTTAATTTTAAAAAACTGAGACTTTAATTTTTCTAAACTTATTAATCAATCAAACCTAGAATAAATTTTAATAAAGATCAGTGTTAATACTCATCAAGGCCATGCATATTACATAAATTTTTCCAGGACCATAAACTAAAAATTAAGAGGTTAAAAAATCTATCATGGGAGTAACAAGAGAAGTTTTAAGATTAATAATAATATGAAATGAGTAATTGAAAAAAAACTAATTGGTGGAATATGAATATGTGATGTTAGTGCAAAGTTAAGTATAAATTAAAGACTGAACCATTAGGTCAAAATCTAAAAAAGATGAACAAAAATTTACATGAATTTCCATTAAAAATGAAGAAAATGATTCACACTGGAGTGATGATATATAATAGGGTGGGGTAGAGTCTTGTGAGAGTGATCAATAATTATAGGAGTATACAAGTGTGTTCAAGTCTTCTAAAGTGAAGGAACTGCAAAGCACATGAGCATCAACCCATTTGGTGGGGACTCTTCAACTTCATCTATGAGACGTAATATCAAATAAGGGTAGAGGCATATTCCAATGTTACTGTAGTAGTACAGTATTAGGAACTATAATATGTATTGTATTAAGTTTTGTTTGGTACTGTAGTAGTAGTAACTATTCACATGATTTGGCTTTCGGGCCACCGGTTTGGTCCTCTGAGTCCTTAAGGTCTTTGGGCCAGCCAAGGCCTCCGGTCTAGTAAGTATTTAGGGCCACCTAAATGCCTTCATAACACCTTAAGGCCTTTGGTCCACCCCATGGACTTCGAGCCACCTGATGTGCATTTTTAGTCTCTATAACGAACGGGCTTCAAGTGAGGATTTAGAGAAGTCACATTCACTAGAGCATGGGATAACTGAATTTGGAATAATTATAGGGTATGGAATTTTCCATAGGTACCAAGAATTTTCACCTTTTCATGGGATAGCTAACTGATCAGTCATGTGAAGGTTTATAATGATATAGATGCGGGGGAGGGGTAGTTCCAAGTATTGTTTGTTATGATTCTGGCCTTGTGCCTCTAAGGCCTTCAGGTCATGTAATGTGTCTCTATCCTACAGTCCTTATAAGAGTTCCCCTGAAACCCTTAAAAGAATGGTTATCCAAAAAATAATAATAATATAAGGCCTTCATCCCATTCAATGATAATTTCAAGAATTAAAGTAAATAATTTATTTAATTCAACATAAATTCCTTGATGGGGAAGGAGAAGATAACTGTTTCCATTTTCCATAAAAGTTAAAAAAATATTTTCTTATAGTTTCTTAATAAAATAAGTAGTTACAGTACATAAGAATATTGTTTTCAATGATTCACTATATAATAACTCTTCAAACTATTTTTCTAAATCATTAATTGAATATAGAGAAGTTAAAGTTTAGTAATTGGTGGAAAAAATATAAAATTTTAAGACTTTAATTATCAAAAAATTGTAAACATGATTTAAAATTTGATTTTCCATGTTTGGATAGATTAAACCCAAATAATATTCTTTTGGATCTAGTTGAAGTGGTAAAAGAGTATAATTTAATGGTTAATTATTGAACAATAACTTTTTAGTCCTCTCACTTGTGAAATATCCTATGCACTACTTAAAGAAATGGAATTTAATCTTGATCAGTTAGGGTAAATGAACTTAATTTTGAATTTCTTGATTCTAATTAACTTAAAAATTAATTGAACTTTTTCCTCCACTAAAATTAAAATGTTATACTCAAATTATCTTTTCATTTCTTGGGTGGATGAAGTATTGAAATTTCAACATAAAATAAAATATAAACACACACTATTTATAGTATGTAGAAACAATGGTTTAAAAGCAGTGATTAATGATTGACTTTGGATAGATGAGTAATTTTTGGGAGAGAATCATGATTTAAAAAATCCTAAATCTAAAAATTATTAGGATGACCCTAAATCAATTATTCCCATTCCATCAATAAACTCCTAAAAATATTGATTAGTTGTTTTGGGTTATTTGGTATTAAAACCTTATGAACTGGAATTCAGTTATATGCATAAGAAAATATGTGAACAAACTTGGTTATATATATAAATAAATTTCAATCTTATTTGATGAAATTTATTTTAAAAACTTATTAAATAAAATACACTACTTTCACCTTAATTTTTTTTAATTTTAAGAAACAATTTATTAGAGGGAGTTGTGAGGAACATTTCACTTCTCCAAAAATACCCTATATATTTTTTCCATTAAAAAATATTAAAGTTAACTAATTATAAACTGAATCTAAAATTTGGAAAAAGCTATCAAACATTGTCATGGGGAATTTCCTAGGGAAATTTTCATCTATTGAGGGTGTTGAGTGTTTCCTTAGATCTTTAAAATACTAAAAAACTAAATTATAGTTTAATAACATATGATATGTCATCATTTGGTGGTTTTTAGAAAAGAAAACAAACCCTATAAGTGATTATGGATAGTTTCGTAGAATTAAGTGTGGGTGGGGACATTAAAATTATTTTTGCATGTTTGGTAACCCATAGTTCAATAAATCAATTTTTTCTTTATTGAAATAAAAAACTATCACCCATATTTTTTTGTAAATTCTCACTTGATTTCCAAATAAGGAGTTCATTATAATCACCTATTTTTTAAGATAAAATAGAAATATTTGGTCTCCTGCAGCACCAACTCTTTCATTGATGGATTATAGATTCATTAATACATCTATCACCCTTAAGTTGGTTTAATTTTTTTAATTGGGAATGATATTATTTAATGATTAATTTTTTGCACATTTTTGGGTGTTTAATTGGAGGAAAAAATATGATATTTGATTTCTTTCAAAGGAGAGAAATAATTTTACTTTGTATAAAATAATTACACAAACTTTAAAAGATTTTTTCTATTTTATCTCTTTAATTATGTCCTAAAATATATATTTTTTGAACCTAATTTATTATTAAATCTTTTTTTTAAAAGTAGGGGAGTTCTTTTTTTAAAAATATATTTTGTTGAAAACCATTCTGAATCATAATTGAAATCAGGTTATGCACCTTAAAAAAATTAATGTTGGTTACTAATATATTTAACATGTTCTAGTCTATTGAAAAATGGGATTTTCATGCATTTTTGATAAACATTGAAAACAATCAAAAAACTTAACTTAAATCATGCATATTACTTTGAAATTATTTTTTGTGCTCTAAAATTTTTACAATGTTAGAAAACATTTGTCAAGTTTTGGACTTATTTTTTAGTTGTGTTATGGGGGAAATTATTGCTTCAAGATTTATGGTAAGCCCATATGTAAATTTTGAACTGATGAATTGAAAACCATTTTGAAATTAAACTTTTTTTATTTTTTCTTCCACATTGAAAGCCAACATTGAGTAAAAATTTTATTTTCTTGTATGGTGGTGTTTATATGTTTTGAACTATATTTAATAGAAAACATTTAAAATACCTTTTTTTAATGTTGACTGTTTTTATAAATATGATTTCATACATAGTGGGTAATTTTTTCCAAAAATTTAGAAAAAAAATTACCACTTTATGGTGTTTAATAATTTTTTTTCCATGGTCTCAATCTAGTAACATCATTTCATTTATCTCTTAAAAAATTTATTTTTATGTTGAAATGTTGGGAGTAATTTTTACATTTTTAATCGAATTTTAATTTTTTTATTTGATTTAACCTAATAATATTTCTATACAAATTGTCTCTAAAATTTAATACTAATCATTTTTAAGTAATATGTGTTGAAATTTATGGATTGGATTAATTATGATTACCTATTAATTTTTTATTAAATTCACTCATTAATTTACTTGCATGTTTAATTATTAAAATCTACTAAGTTATGAGTTAATTGGGTTGTGTGTGTATTCACCATAAAGAAAAAATCATGGATTATTATTTAAATAAAAAATGAGGTTGGTTGCCTACCTTTCAAAATTTTCAAATTTGATCACCTTTTTCAAAATTAGAAACTATATTTTTTACAAAAAAAAATATTTTTGAGAATGAAATCATCCATTTTTAGTTGAAATGTTTTATGGGGGTAACTATTGAAAATCCTTTAATTGCATTCATTTTTATTTTTAATTTGAAATATTAATTGAAATTAATTGAGTATAATGAACTAGTTTCTTGGGTAAAATAAATTAATTATGTTTAATGGAATTTGATGTGGATTTTTTTATACATTTTTTACATTTATTTTCAATAAAAATTATGTTGAATATTTGATAAAACAGTGATTTTATTTTTAAATTATTGATTCTTTATCATTTGGTATTAAAATTGTAATTATTTAAATATTTATGTTATAATGTTATTTTTTTGGATAAACTGATCAATTTTTATTTTATTTAATTTTCATATGTTCCAAGAATAAATATTTTGAATGTTTTTGAGAAAAATCATGGTTTGTGTTTTTTTGAATTAATTTTTTCAATATTCAATTATATTTTCCTAGATGTTTGGTTACAGTAATTTTTATTCCTACATACTAAAATTTCAAAAAAAATATTGAGTATCATGTGAAGTTCCATTATTTTTTAAAATAATATTAAATAAATTTTCACAAATTTTTTATTTATATTTGTAGATGGTCAATTCGTAAGATTAAAAATGAAGTTGATGTGAGTATAATTATATAATTCATCAAATGAATAAGATTCATTTTGGTGGGTACTGAGGAAAATGTAAGAGTTATCTTGACCATGTATTCTTGAGAATTGGAAAAGTATCAGCACTAATAAGAGTAACCCAACAATGTTTAGGAGTCATTTTTATAAATTTTATTAAAATTTATGCTTCCCATAGAATTTTTACGAGTCAAAAAGGAAAATATAACGGTCAATTTGACCAATGACATTTCAATTTTTATCCAAAGAGCCATTTTGTAGGAGTCCCTAAGTAAATATAGGAAAAAACATAAGATCCCTTCACTTTTTTTAATCTCATGTTTAAAATGTAGTTATGAAGAATAAAAAATACACATGGATCCCTAATTTTTCAACTTGATATTAATATAAAAGGTGATCTAGGATTAAAAAGCTAAGTTTTCGGAATCCATCTAAGTTTGTTAAGGAACTTGGAATATTTAACTATGATAAAAAGATATCCTAATACAGATTATATAGTGAAAATTCAAAATATACATGTGGTAGTCGAATATGTGGGGGATTTTTTCTTGAGAGACAATAGAGGAAGATAATGGGCATTGAAAAGCATTACATGGTGTTCTAGGATGTGAGCCAAGTTTCCATGATGATAATGAATGGATGGGATATCCTTTTAAATTCACTTGAAGACTTCATATAGAGGGGGGTTACTAGTTGATTTGTTTAGATAAACCAAGAGTAGGATTTGAAATACAATATCCAGCATAGAGATTCCAGGAAGAACAATTCAAAGTTTATTGGAGAGAGAATGTTGAAGAAAATGTGTGGGAAAAGGTGGTATATTAATAGATAAAACTCTCTAAATCTTCTTTATTATCCTTATTTTTTATATTTAATATGTTTTAATTATGTTATTATCATGAACATATAATAATATTATGGTTAATTCATTAAGGAATTTACAATTATTTTATTTTTTTTAATCGATTTCTGCTCTTGATATCTTATTTCTAACTACAATTCCTTCTTCTTATACATTTTTTTCATTCAATTTAGATATTGATTTTTTTATGTATTGATGGATGATTATCAATTTTTAGATTACATTTATTCATTTTACCCACTATAATAAGTCAATGGATTGAGAATATAGGATTATTACAATGGAAATTCAAAGGTAAAAGGTATTTTATTCAAGGAACAATCCCAAAAAAAAATTATTTTCTTACTGGTATATGAACCCTTTCTTGATAGATATTCATTTTCAATTAAGTAGTATCTATAATTCTTAATTAATATTATAATATATTTATTGATTTATTTTTCTAGTCTAGTCGAACGCATGTTCTAGTGGATCAATTTCTTAATAAGTTCCATCAATTACAGTCCCACACAATTATATTTGTGTTTGTATCTTGCTCCATAATTATTTTTATAACAATATTAACACCACACAATTATATCATCCCTTATATTTAATTCTATTCATTTTAATTCATTACTCGCTTATATCTCACACTAACATTTTCCTATTGTATTCAATAGTTAGTGATTAATAAATCTCTTAGATCCCTCACCCTCCTTCCCTTATGTTGATCTTTCATTTATATTCTAGTTTAGGTATATAAATGAAATCTCTATGCTCATGATTAACTCTAAACCAATCAATCATCATTAGATTTGAGGTATGACCCTGATGATCTTTGATTTCCTTATATATATATCTTCAATCTATTTCTAGATTTTCATCCCTATATAGATAATAATTCCGGATTAGATTTTTTGATTTGTGTTATGGATATAAATAATTAATGGAATCATCATGATAACCAGCTCTTATTACTAGGGTTTGGAGGATTGTATTGAAACTATTGAAATTGTATCTATGGTTTTGAGATTGTTTCATTATATTTTTATATGGTATGTGAATGGTATTATTTCATTATGCTATTGTGATTACTTATAGTGTTATTAATTTGATTTCATGATGTTTCCCTATATTTGGGTTATTTATCAAATAATTGTTTGAATTGTTTTGATAAAGGGATATTTTTCTGCATTTGAAAATGTTTGGGTTTTTTTGTTAAACCATTGGAGTTTATTTGAAATTATATTATGGGTAAACCCATGATATTTGGTTTGAACATGGGTTTTATGATAAGTTTTTGGATTTGTTTTTGGAAATGGCATTTTATATAATTTATTTTTGTGTAGTCTTAAATTGGTTATATTTAAGATTAGATTTTAACTGATTATTTAGGAAATAAATTTTTGTGAAGTAAAATGATTTCAAGGATTAATAATTATGGGTATGACCTTGATTTAGAAGCTTCAATTGAATATGGGAGGTAAAAGAATTTGGGTTGGATATAAAGTTCTAGGATTTGGGTGTGATATGTATGGTATGGGTTATGAAATTTAGAAACAACTCAGGTGGGTGATAATCCACAATGAGTGTATTCTATAATCATATGTAGGAATTTATTTTATGTGATTATTTATTACTCAAGTCTCTATTTTATATATTGGTTGCTTATTGTATTCTTATTGTGGTGGGACTCGGAAGGGTTACCTTATTGGGGAAATAATATATTATATTATTTTCTTTGATTATTGGTAATTATAGTGTTTTCATTGGTTACATGGTTTGGAATTATTTTTCAGGGGATTTCATAAGAGTGATTTTTTGAAATACTACAAGGTATTAATTATAATCCCTACATTAACATATCAATGTGTATATTAATGTATTAAGCCATGATAAAAATAAGGGAAATACATTGATTTTATTAGGTGATGGATATTTGGAAATGATTTTAGGGTATACATGGGGGTGTTTGGTTAGGCTCTATAGGATGATTTGAACCATTCACATCAAATGATCATCATCAGTAAGGTTATCATGGCATGTCAAGACATGTGTCTATTTTACCTTTATAATTCACTTTTATTGGCTATTTTACATTAAATGGAATGTATAGTTTGTCTCATTTTTTAAATATTTTTCATTTATGTTTAATTGGTTATTTATTTGAAGGAAAATAATTCTAAAATGATTTTTTTAACCCCATAATTCTAGTTTACAACCTATGGTCATCAGGAAATACTCTTGAGTCTAAGTGGTAAATATCAGTATGAACTCATGTTCTTTGATATTTTAGATTAGGGGTATCACAAAATAGTATTATAGAATTATTTTGAGGATTTTTCCTTGGGAATTTAGTTGGTGTGGAGAATAGGGTGGTCAGAACTCAAGACGAAACAATAAAAATGTGTGGCTGACCTTTTTATAATGATACATAAGTTAATAGGTACTTTAGGTAGGAAAAGTGATTGGAAAGGTCCCTTGTAAGAAATTTATATTTTTGTACTATAGGATTCTATAAGCATAGAATATTGGTATGATCAGTGGATTCATGAATTGTAAATTAAGAATATATAGGGCTTATATATATGTGTATCGGAATTTTGGAAAAAAATCTATAACGAAAAGTTATTTTAATAGTCTTTGAAAGTTTTTTATTATTCAAAGGAATATGGTTTGAAATTAATTATGGTACTTTTATGTAAATTTTCTATAAAGGAATATCCATAGTGTTAATATATCCATTTAGATGTAAAAAATGAAATTCACTATTTTGGGGATTTTTTGTTTTATCATAGGTAAACTTGTTATAGTGCCTTGTGTGATTTGATTTTTTTCTTTGGGTGTTATAGAGATGCTTTAGCTTAGATTATTTTTTGAGTAAGTGGATAAGAATATGAGAGGTGTTTATACATATTAAAAAGTAGTTCTGAATTTGTAAATTGTTCCTAATATCTTGAAAACATGTGTTCAAGTTATCTAAGAACCTTGGAAGTGATCAAATCAAGAGTGACCTAAGGAAGTATATCGTTCTTTAAAGTATCAAAAGAATAATTCTCTTATGTATAGGATCAACTGAATCATATAGTTTTCTCAAACCTACAATATATTTATGGTGGATTTTTTTTACTTAAATGCATTAGGGGGTAGCTTGTAAGTGGTGGGAAATAAACTAAAAAATGAATTTTTATGGGGATCTAACATGGGTTGGGTTGAAAAGATGTTTAGTTGGTAGTCCAATCAGAACACACTAAAAATTAGAACTGATTATGAGTTCCTGGAGTTGGAGTAGGGTAACATAGAATTATTATATGGTTCTACTCACTTTTAAATATTAGTACATTTTTTCACAAGAGTTAATCACCAATGATAGTCTCAAGGCACAAAGGTCTGATATGATTCATTAACCTAAGAACTGATCAAGGGATATTCTAATTGATTTACCTACCTATAGTGTGGTGGTAAATAATGCAGTTATGGACGTGGCTAATATTATATACATAAAAGGTTTGAATAATTTTTTCCTTCATCTCGAGGGAGGTAAAAAAAATCTAGAGGGAGGAAAGGAAGTGATATGACTCTAAACAAGGAGGAAGTAAGAAGTCAGTGAGTTTTGATTCTTCTCAATAAAGGAGTTTGATTTTATGTTACAATAGTGTTAGTATGAAACACATAAAATAATACTTTACAAATGTTCCTATAACATTTTATCAGTGTGGGAATATTGGGAATCATAAAAATTTCTACAATATTCTCTCTTGAAGTGTTATTGTTTGTGGTTCCAACCTGTCATAGATATCAAGGATATCAATGGAGAATCATTTATAGGTCAGGTCTAAATAATAGGTGAGTATTGGTGGTAATATAATGGATATATTCAAGAAATTACTTATTCATGTGATTAATTTAGTCTATATCATATAAAATGATATAGGAATATTGTAAGTCATGAAATAAGTGATTTCATGACACTTCATTATTCCTATCACAGTAAATTACATAACTATATCATAGGAAATGAAGAATCATATTATAATATTATGATAAAACCCTAAAATTTTGATTGATATATTAATGATAATAATTATAATTTGAGTGTTATTAAATGTCGGTTATAAATATTATTGAACATTTCCGGAGGTGAAATTTATGGGAGAAACAATTGAGAATTTGTATGAAGAATGAATAAAAGTACAATTAATTCACTTATACATTTTATTAACATATGGTGAATTCATAAACACTCAATGTGTTTCCTCAAGGGATATATAAGGAGGCTTAACCATAAATATGGGGTTAGAATTATTTAATAAGACTTTACTGATTCTCCCTCTCCCAAAAGATCTATTTTTATTCCCACTTTTCCATGATGGGTACTAGCATACCCTTGACTCAAAGAGAATCACACACAAACATTGGGTTATTCTTTAAAACTTTTTATACCACATAGATAATATATTATTTTATATACTCAAAGGGATATCCATCAAACAAATATGATGAATGTAGTAGCTGATGATCATTGGTGAAAGGTAAAAATGTTTTCTTCATTTTGTTTAATAATGGTTTTGATTTAAAACATGGTAGATCTTGGGGTTTGAGGATTATAGTTTATTTTTTAGTACAAATTATTTGTTAAAAAATTCCTATAAATCCAACAATGTTACTAGAGCTTCACCATGTTTTATTATTCATGAAATAAGATTTGAAAATTGAATAAATTGATTATCGTATTACTATTGTATTGTATATCATAAAATACGATTGATATTTTCTTATATGGATGGATATATGATATGTGATACTCTAATAAATTATTGATTCATTCCATATGATATAATATATCATAGGTGGAAATATATCATGTTTCTTCAGTTTTACACTATATCATAGTGTATCATATATGGGATAGTGTCCAATGATAATTCCACTACACATATGAAAAACAAAGAATCATATAGTATATATGATATATTAGATATCATAAGTAGTGTAATAAAAGGAACTAAAGGTTTTAATATTATGTAGGCTAAATTTTAATCCATGATAACTCTACACTACATGAGTTACCCTTATATAGGTCACCCGACACTGGAGGTTACTCTTACATAGACAAAATATCATACCGTACTTGTGTTATGTTAATATTACATAGGTAACATGGATTATTTCTATTCATTTTCACAAAGTTTACTAGATGGTTCCCACACAAAATTAGTCACACCTTACGATATTTAAATATCCTTAAATATGATATAGAAGAAAATTTTTAATTTTCCTAAATATCAATTATAAAATGATTTATATAATTTATAAATTTTTTATAAATTATAGAAAATGGAAGTTTGTGATATTTATTAAATTTATAAAGTGATTATAAATTAATTAATTATAATTTTTTTATAATTAATCATTAAGTTTTTATAAAACATTTAGTAAGTTAATACTCTATTATATTAATTAGTAATATTAAAATAACTTTTACAAATTATATGTTATTAATTATAATTTGGTTATAAATAATATATATAAAAATTATAAGTGTAATTTATAAAGTGTTTATATATTACAAAAATAAGTAAAAATATGAAATAGGGTATATTTAATATTATTAATTGTTTGAAATATTAATTTAGATATTTCAAAATTAAATTCATTATTTGAAAAAATATTTAGACAATGTAAAAATGAGTTTTAAATATTGATATGATCTATATGTAAGTAATATTAATTATGTGATGTTTAGATTATGTAAATAGTTTACATAATATTGGATAAAATTTTATATTTCATAGCATATCATACATTTAAGTAAAATTACATATAATGGGTAATATGAAAGAGTTCATATTGGGAATAAATATAAAGTGTTTATATTTATTTTATTATGTAATGTTTATAATGCAGAGTTAATTAATGATGATTTTATAGTTTCTTTTTGTATGAATTGTTGGTAAAGTTTTTATCTCATGTTTAAATATATGATTTATTTATTTATTTAGTTTATTCCTTGTTTAATCATGAATATGAATTTTAAATTATTAATTTTGATTTGTGATTTAATTTATAGTTTTAAATTTTTTATATAAACTACCATACATAGATCTAATGACTTATATACTATGTACAACTAATTGAGTTTTCTTCTATATTAACTTTTTCTTGTTCTAAATGATGAACATAAATCAAGAAGTTAATTATAGTTTATATATATTGGGTCTTGGAATTATGAAGAAATATGAATTTCTCTGTAGTAAAGTATCATTGGGTAGATATAATTTGGGTTAGACTACTCATTTTCCCAGTGTCTTATACCATGTCTAGAAAAGTTGGTATTGGATATCTGTCGATCCAAGATTACACATATGGGGATTTTGGATTTCATCTGATTTTAAGCCTTTACATGAAATGGATTCATGTAAATAATGCATATTATTCAATTGGATATGTATAAATATAGTTTTATTTTAATGTGGTTTAATAATATAAACTATGAGTTTTGTAAATAGTTACACATTAATATGGTTTAAATATATAAATTTAGAGAAAGGATTTGGATTAAAAACAATATTATTAGGATCATTCATACATATACTAGGAATACAGGATATAATATTCTAATATTAAATCCCCTTTTTTATTAAATCCCATTTAAAAATACTTGGTGTAAGATCCATTCTAAAGGATACACATGTTAAGACCATGATAATTAAACTGGGTAGATTCTTCTAATGAAGGGTGCCCATGGATTATCATGTGTAAATAATGGGTGAAATTTATAACACTAAGAGTTAGGTAACCAAATCCGACTATGAGATTTGGGATACAGTTAGTTGGGAAACCCTGAGATTTAGAAAACTGGAGAAATTGTTTCAATTGTATCCTTATAATAGATTAGATAAAGAGTTATATGCTTGATTATCAAGGATTCATATGTGATATGATATGATTATAATGATACCCAACCTAACAAAGTGGAGATAGGGACACCAATGTAGACTCATTTATTATTGAAATATGGAAATTAGGTTCCGAATAAATTTGATATATTCCAGGGGTCACCGTTTTACTAGTCACACATTAAATAAAATTCATTATTAAATTATTTTAAAAAATTATTCTTATTTGATACATGATTCTATTATAAATATAAATATCATCACCATCAACCAATTTTACTCTTAAATTGATCATATAAAAGGAGAAATGTAATGTAATCATCTTATTTAATTATTACAAAAAATTAATAATAGTTATTAAAAAAATTATGTATGTATGAGAAACCATTAATTAAGTAACCCAATATCTAATTTGTTCAATAAGTGAATATATATTCTTCAAATAAGTGTAAAGTGATTCACTAAAGGTTTAAAAGGCGTTAAATTAAAAATAGAGTATGTAATTTTATTCTCCACTCATATACTCAATGTGATTGTGTGAATTTTAATGACTTGGAGAGATTTTAGGTTCCCTTTAAGTCTTTTTATAGTTTTGGAATTAATTCTATATAATTTTTGGAAATTTTTCAATAATTTGAATGGGTTTAGAAAATGTTTACCTTATTTTTATCAAAGTTTGAGGATACATGAGTTGGGGCATGTATAACACCCCAAAGTTTTACAAATAGATTTATTATAGAATGAATTCAACATTGAGTCTATGTGAAAAACACTTTGATATTATTAGGATATAGTTATAACCTGGCCATTAGATATAATTTTCCCTCTTTTATGATTTTAATTTCGAAAAAGTGGCATACATGGTTGTGATCAATAAGATATTTAGAGTCTGATAGGATCAACTTACATTTTTTTGGTGAATTGTAACTTACCCTTTCGAATAGTTACTTACCCTTATGAATAGTAACTTACCCTTATGAATAGTAATGTACCCTTATGAATAGTAACCTCACCCATCTTAGTATAAATAACATTTAGGGACCATATAAATGTGAGTAAAAATATTTTAAAAATTAATAATTAAGTGTTGGTATTGTTGTGAGTAATAAATAATTAATTTCAATTTCAAATTAATAAATTCATAAAATTTATTCCTAAATAAATATTTTTTTGTTCTATGTTTTTAGGAAAATTTTATGAGACCTCAATTAATTTTTGAAAGTATTATTTAATAGGTTTTAAATTTAAAATCTGTATTTTTCAAGTAACTAATGATTTTATTTAAAAATTAAATTTATCCTATTCAGAAAATCATTTCGATAAAATGGAGTTCATTTTGGAAATATACACACCAAAAAATAGTTACAATGAATTTTTTTGATTTTTCTGAAATACTTAATTTTTTGTGAATAGTGAAACTCGATAATTTATGAAATATAATAAATAAACAATTTTATACATCATATTCGAGGCATGGATGATGTAAATGTCCATAATTTCACGCTGACATGCACTTATTACTATTTTGAGTCCCAAGAATCAAGACTATTCATAGTCTTGAGAAAAAATAATAAAATAATGATTAAAATAAAGGGAAATAACTCCTCTACCCCACTATAAAATCCACTCATCACTTCCTCTTCTACTCACTCCTCTAAGACTTTAAGCTCTGACAATTTCTACCCAAATACTCTCCCCTAGTCTATAAGGCCCCGACCTTAAACCTTACTTAATATTGAATTAAATGAATAATTCACATTGAGGATCTTTTCAGGTTTAGAGTTTTAGAGAATTAGGACATAACTATTACATCTCAAAATATTACAAACCAGACACTTCGACTAAGTTTCCATAGAATAAAAACTCTTAAAAAGAAACATGTCTAGTTCTATGTTTTATATAGCATGACATTCCCTTGATCCCATCCTTGACCCTATTCCACATTAAGTCCTGTGAAAAACATTTCAAAAAACTTGGGGTGAGCATAAAAAGCTCAGTAAGGGATACACAAAAAATGAAAACTGTTAGTTTATCAAAACAACAAGTAAACCATGTATAATTTATCAAAGTAATACTTTTCACCTTTATTAAGTAGTAAAAACTCTTCACGGAAGAAAAGATCATTACTTACCCTTTTGTAACCAAAAGATTACCATAAAACCCATATAAAGATCACATAACATATAAAGGTAACATGGGACATAAACATACTTAAATGGAATAACCATACGGTCAACTTCAGCACATATCACTTAATGTAATAGCCATATGGCTGACTTCCATACATATCACTTAATGGAATAGCCATACGGCCAACTTCCATACCCAATGCATTGGAGCTTATAATGTAACCACCCATCCTGGTATTCACGGCACCACCCATCAAATGGTTTATCACCTAACCACCCGTCCTGGTATTCACGGCACCACCCGTCATATGGTTTATCACGTAACCACCCGTCAAATGTCCAAGTACCATTATAAAATCTTAAGACATAAAATAAATATAATGGAAAGAAAAAATTTCCACACTTTGATCACAATATATCACATAAATATTTTGACATAACAAATACATTATAAAAAACCATTTTCAATACCAAAATACATAAAAGAGTATATGGTATTTATTTCATTTTAAAAACATTATGGCTTATTGAAGAAGCCAAAGACCAAATAATACTCGCAGCGCCGGAAAAGGTCGTTGTCACCGCGTACGTTAAAAGAAACATTCCTTTTTGTAGTTTAGTAAAACACTTCATACAAAAATATTCCTTTTGTATAAAAGTAAAAGTCAAAGGGTTTTATACACCGTATAAAAAAATGTTGTGTATAAAACGAAATATTCCTCAATGAAAGGAGATTGAGACGAAGTCCCTTACCTCGGGTGCGACTTGACTCGGTCGTTCTTTAACGTCCTGAATAATAAACTTGAGTTAATTTCTACTTTATTAAGAAGCTTTTTAAAGTTCATTATTCCTTTTATATCACTTATTTCCATGTTATAATCATTATGTAATCATTTATGTTAATAATGTTTGTTTTTTCGATATTTGGTTCTTAAGTCGAAAGTGGACTTCTTACAATTACATGTTGTTCGTGTGGTCAAATATTCATTATATCCAGAATGATATTCATTATTTGGATATAATATATATCATATATATCCATCATATACATGTATTTATAATATTACATAATCATTTAGAGGTAAGAAATGAAATTCACCGTTCATGGAGACGGTAAGCCGTACGTACGCATGAACGCTACTTTCATTTCTATGTCATATTAATGGAATTAAAACTAAATGGGAGGTATGTATATTTTAATTCCAGAATTATATTCATCATTTATATGTAACATAAATCATATATAATAACTTTAAATCCATCCTTTATACGTCCCACATATGGCCTTAATGAATCAAATCACTTTGAGGGGGCGGTAGTCCGCACTTCCTAAAATGAAGATATCGCGTATACCCATAATGGAAGCCATAAAGGTATACCACAAATGAAAAATACAGAAGCATAAGGAAAACATAAACATAATATATATCATATATAAATTGAGTGACAACTTAATGGCCACCATTAAAGGTGTTAAAATAAGATTGAACAATCATCGTTTGGTGAGGCAGAAATTCGCCAACCAAAGAAATAGTATGTTCTTTAACCATTGGATGTAGGTGTGTGTAATTATAGCTCTAATTATTCTTATAAAAACATCCTAGTATATTTAGGATACTGTTTTGGTTACAAAAGAAATTAATAAAAATATTTTAGGGGGTTGGAGAAGCAAACTAAAACAAAATAACACAAGAGAAAACACTACCTTTAAAATGGGTAACTCTTTTTTTATTTGAGCTCAAAGGCTTCCTTGAGAAGACGTCTGCCCAAAGTGAGGCTTCAAGGAGTAGTAGAGGGATGTGGAGAGACAAAATGGGTAGGGTTCGGCCGAGTAAAAAGCTTTGGAATTTTGGTTAAGGAGGTATAGGTGGGGGGCTTTTATAAGAGGAGAGGAGGGGAACTCTTGGAATGTAAAAAAATGTTACTTTATTTTAAAATGGGTTTCGGATTTAAAAGGTCCCACATTGATATAATTCGAGTATAAGGTGATAATGGTTTGAAATATACCCATCAAATAAGTTTTTGACAAGTGTAGTTCTTAGATTTTACATTATATTTTCATTTGATTTAAATCGTTAAATAATGAGGTAATCGATGCATCATCATGGTGTCATAAATAATTGAATTTATTTAATGTCTAAAAATTATAAAAAAAATATCATGATGTAGGAAAAAATATTATATTTATAATTAATATTTATAGTCAAAAATATGACTTGTAAAACCCCTTGTAAAAATTGTTTTAGTAAAACAACACATGTTTGTGACATTTTAATTTTAACTTTAAATAAAAAGGTATTAATGTCATTTTCTTACCAAAGTGGCTCCATGGGGTCCCCAAGTTGACCCATGGATTTTCTTGGTCGGACATGACACATAAAATAAGCGTAGGACATGTGTCTAGGTCATTTCATAATATTAAACCATTATTTTTACCTTAAATCATACTAATTACCTCTAATCGCGATAAAAACTTAATAGTTACTATTCACCAAAAAATTATTTTAATCCCATTGAACCAAATTTTACTTCTTAATGACAACCATGTATGTCGGATTTTTGAAATTCAAAGCACAGAGGTGGTAAAGTTTCATTTAAACGAAAAAATCAGTTTTTTAAGTACCACTTAGTGGTTTCACTATTCATCAAAAATTGAAGTTTTTCAGAAAAATACCAAAACTTCACCCTAAGCTATATTTGATATTACGAATTCAAAAATGAAGTATATTTTAAAAAACTCAAAACATATAACTTTCATTAATTAATTTAATAATTAATTCCCGCTTTCATAGCAAATAGCATGTTTTTATGAAACAATAAGTATCAAAAGATTGACACTAGTTTAAGTCCGATTCCAAAGTGAAATTAATTACAATGACCACAATTGGATTTAATAGTAAAAATATATTCTAATTTCACTTTAAAACCAATTCAAAAGATAATATAATCATATAAATAAATTATATTAAAAAGAGGTTTTGAATTAAAATACAACATTTTTCACTATTCATTAAAAAAATGAACTTTATCGGAAAAATACCAAAAATCTACACAAAGTAAATTTTGATGTCCCGATTCTAAAGGAAAGTTTTATTTGGTCCAATAGAAAGTATAAGAGTGACCAAAACTATATTTATAGAT
The DNA here is from genome assembly GCA_963277665.1 of Viscum album. NCBI lineage: Eukaryota > Viridiplantae > Streptophyta > Magnoliopsida > Santalales > Viscaceae > Viscum > Viscum album. Next base: position 1,489,464,502 of record OY728152.1, on the reverse strand, counting down.
GGTTCTCTATCAAAAGGCAATAATTCTACCTTTTGTGAATGTTAGAGTATATATGCCTAAAATTGAATTCTTTTCGTGTTTTAAGCCTTTATCTTCTATTGGATAAATGTAGAAACATTTAAAAAACATATATAATCATATTTTAGTTATTTATATCCATTCCTTCCAATACAACGGCTATTTGTTAACTACCATTTAAAATAATATTATTTTATTACTAGTGTGCAACATAAGATTTCAATGAAACTCTTTGTTGCGTATCGGGCACTCTATCGAACATAGAAACCCCTTTAAAGTAAAATTAATATTTAATTCGTAAATATTAATAAATATGAAAATGTTTTATTCTTTATTTACCTGGGATGTTACATAGTCTCTCCCCACGTCTAGGTGCCCTTGGTCTTTCCAAAAGACCAAAACCCATTCCCTTAAGAAGGTTCTCAAGAAGGTGTATTAAAGAGGTAAATTCACATCTTCTTTCTTTTAATTCCATTTCATGTTCCTTTTTTTATCCTCTACACACCTCCTCTTTCCAAATGATCTTGATAACTCCATTATCATATATATATATATATATATATTATTTATATCAATTTAATGTAATAACCATTATCAATATTATTATCTCTATCTATTTTATTTTATAAATGAAATCATCGTCTGTGAGGTGCCAATTTAAAACCTTTGTGGACGACGAAGTCTCATTATTTAATTTCTCCCTCATTTATGGTCATGAAACCATTTTTATGGTCGAAAAAAACTATAAAATATGTATTATAACATTTTTAATTTTTTTTAACCAGTATATATACATGATATAAATACATACAAAAATACTAGTTCACAATATTCAAAATACTGCCAAAATAATATAAATTATTGTCATTAATTTTTCACCTAATAAATCATCCATATACCATATAAACAAATTAATTATATGACCATTTAGAATTATTAATGTTCATTAGTATCATATAAGTCAAATTATATAGAATTATATCCATTCCACAAGAACTCCGTTAATTATAAACAAGAAAACTGATCATGAAAATCATGGAAATGAACATTATGGAACAACAAAATTCAATCACATAACTTATCCATAAGGCCATAAATAAAACTAATAAAATTATGATAAAATAAATAAATGTCTAATAAGTTTTTAATTAACTTATTAATAAGTCTAATTTCAAATTCTAGGACCTTAAGTTCAAGATCAGATCATATTCGAACTTAAGGTAAGGGTTTTCTACCTGAACCAACAATTTCTTTTAGGCTACTCTTTGTCTTTCTTAATCACAATTAAATTATTAATTATTCTAATTTAATCTTCATAAATTATGTTTTATTGTTCTATATATGTGTACCAACTAGAATCATTCTTTTATTTATGGATTGATACATGTTTTAAAAGGATTTTTCAAAAATTCTTCACGAAATACAAGCCCGATTCATGGGAATTTCTCAAAATCTTACCTATTTTCAAGGGAACTCTATAATATATTTTTAGGAACCATTATTTTTCTGAAATAAAACATTTTATTATGATACAAATATATTATTTCACTTATTGTTTTCTAAAAATATTTTTCCAAAATAACTCTTCTTTTCAAAGAAAAATAGTATTTATCTCAAGAATTACTCAATGATTTTATAACAGTAATTTGGTCTATTTCAAAACTCTTATTGAATATTATGTATAATTAGGACTAATATTTTATGATATCATCTACCATATTTTATTTTATAGTTTTTATTAGTTTGAATATAGATATTCTATCTTTAAACTATTTACCATATTACTTTGAATTTTTAGGGTTTATGTTTGGGGAAAGTCATTTATATTTCATATGTTAGTTTCAATATGAATGTATATATTGTTTAAGTTTATCTCCATTCATATAAGAAATTAATTTGAATTATTAAGTGACAAGTGATTCCCTCTATATCCCCTCGATGCATCAGCAGGTCTCATGAGACAAAACAGATATGGACTTGGTCGAGGCCTTACCCACTTTAAGATATGGTTTTAGTCGAGGCCTTAATCATTTTCAAATGTCTTGGTTGAGGCCTTGATAGTATATTTATGATGGTTTTTCATTATTCATTTCCTTCATTATGTAATAATAAATTGATAGTTCATGAGGTTATTCAACTAGAATAATACACATGATTATGCTTTATTATGGAATTATTTATTCATCCCTTATTATTGCTATATTATGATCACATTCATTTTTAAAGGCATGTGTTTTCAGTAATTCACCATGTCTAATCTTTATGTTTATGATATCTTCCATTTTTTATACTCTTACTGGGAATTTGAGTTCACCCATTTCTTATCTTTTATTTTCTTCGGATATGAAGAAGTAAGTTATGAATGACTTTCTAGGATAATCTAGGATTATTGGATGTTTATAAGGGAATATATAATGTATTTCATTTAATGTTGTTATTTAAAACTTATGTATGTATCTAGTTTTCATAAACTACTAAACTATTCATTCCTTCAGGATAGAACTATCTTTTAATTGTACCTATGTAATGAAATAAGGCATTGACTCTGGGTAACTAGGGATGGGTCTTTACAGTTGGTAATAGAGGAATTTTCATAGAAAACATAAAAACTAAATTTATAAAACTTAGATTGGGGAACAAAACCCTAAGATAGTATTTAAGGATAAACATATCATAACATTCAATAATTTTGGTAAGGAATAAATTATGTGGATATTTCTATAAAATACATCCATTTTTGGATACTACAAGTGGATGTGGTTCTGGTACAGATGTACCTAGAAGTAACAACTTCAACAAAGAGTTTTGCGCATGAACTAGGGTATCCTGGTACACGATAATGAATCTTGTTGTGAACATAGTTTGACACTCCTAAGGTATATGATCAGGATAATTCACATTTTCTTTACAAACCATTATGAAGGAATTAAATTTAAACTTTTACTCAAATAAACCATATTTATGATTATGAGATTATCTATGAATAGGATTTCAATTTATGCTAAGTATTTTTCTAAGTTGATATTATAAACAATGATTCATAACCTAATCTAGTGTATGCCATTATTTAGAAACGTAACCAAGTGTAAGTAATGGAAACTGCATGAATTTACATATCCCATGTAGGGATTTCCCTCCTATGTAAGGTAATGATATTAGTATTGGAGCTACGACTACTGATGTGCAACATATAACAATACTACGAAAAATGACTCAGGTTATGAACAATAACCATACCAGTATAGAGAATTCTTATCCATAACATGGAGGAGAAATGTTATACCACTTTATGTGATAACATCCTCCATCATTCAATGGGAATAAAAACTCATTCATAGTAGAGTAGTCGATAAGTTCCTTTGAGAGGATATTTCTTACTTTAGTTTGTAATGAAAGAGAGAATGTTTTCATGGTGTTTTTTCATCTATAAAGAGATACAGATCAGTGGTGTTCATTAATTCAAAACAAAAAGGAGGAAGAAGAAATAGAATAAATGGAATGGAGGGATTTTAAGGAAATCTTTCTAGAAAAATATTTTCTTTGTTAACAATGAACGAATTTGGAGAGGCAATTCTTGAGACTCAAACAGAAAGAGGATGAAATTTTTAAAAAGTATGAAGCCAACTTTACAAGGTTATAAAGGCATGCTGAAAACTATATATGTAATACAATGAGAAATTTTGATCAATTCTTTGATAGTTTAAATCCTTTCCTCTAAAGGGCCCTAGTCTCCCAATTTTTCTCATCATACAAATACATTGTATCATGTGTTATTAAGAGAGGGTAATAATTCTATAAGACTAATGAATTTAAGGGAAAACAAGAGATAAAGACGGTGTTAGAGGATATAATGGATAAATGGAAGAATAAAAAAGTAAAATTTTCCAACATGTGATACTTGTGGAAGGAAATACCATGGTACCGGCTTAAAATGAAAAGGTGTGTGCTACAAGTGTAGACAGAAATGACATCATGCTGGTGATTGACAAGGAAAGAGATAATATATCAATGTTAAATGCTAAAATTATAGAGAGATGGGGAAATATGATAGTGATTTTCCAAAGCGTCAAGGAATCGGGTCTCAGAAAAGGCCAAGCTTATGTTGTCACAACTAATAAGGATGAAGTTATTAATGTTGTAGTAGCATATACTTTAATTATTTCCTCAAACATATCCAACACATTTTTTGATTCTGGATCATCACATTATTTTATATCTTCCCATTTTTTCAATAAAATTAGATATTTACAATTTGATTTAATAAAGGAGTTTTCAGTCAAAACTCCTAAGGGAATAATCATTGCAACAAATATGTGTCGATCATTCCCCCTTATAACACGTAAACAGGACTTAGTTTAAAACCTTATCATCATAACCATGATTGACTTTGATATAATCCTCAGTATGGATTGGCTTTCAAATTATAATGCAAAAATCGATTACAAGAATAAGAAAGTTACAATTTCTGAGAACAATGTAGAATCCCTTGCCTTTAGGGAAGAAACGTCATTATCTCATTCTTATCTAGATCCAATCCCAATAGATCTAATAAATTAAATTCTTTGTGATCATGGGAACGTAATAATAGGGGGTGAGGAAACAAATCTTAAAAGTGATAATGTACCTATTTTGCAAGAATATATTGATTTTTTTTTAAAGGATTTACCTAGACATCCTCTATAGCTGGAAGTTTATTTCTCTATTGATATAATTATTGGTTAAAGGCAGGTTTAAAAGACTCATTATAGAATGGACTCTATATAATTAGTATAACTAAATAAAAAACTAGAGGAATTGATTGATAAATGATTTATTCACCCTAGTGGTTATCCATGGGGAGCTCATGTTCTTTTTGTTAAGAAGAAAGATGGATCTATAAGGTTATGCATTGACTATAGGGATATCAATTCTATTAAAATAAAGAACAAGTATACCCTACCTCGCATTAATAATTTATTTGATCAAATTCATGGAGCCCAATTTTTTTTGAAGATTGGCCTTTGATCTGGATATCCACAGTTTCATGAGAGGAAGGAAGATATTCTAAAGATATCATTTCAAACCAGATATGAGCATTATGAGTTTAGAGTAATTGCTTTTTAACTGACTAATTCACCCACTATTTTCATATATATAATGAATATAGTTTTCAAGGAATATATTCATGACTTTGTTGTTGTATATATTGATGATATCTTGGTATACTCCGAAATCTAGGAAGATTATGAGAATCACTTGCACATTATTCTGAAGAACTTTAGGAGAAATGAGTCATATGGGAAGTTTAGAAAGTGGGAATTCTAGTTTCAAACAATTTATTTTCTTGTCCATATTGTCTCTAATGATGGAATATTAATTGATCCTATATAGTTTTATTGGATTATAAGGTTATTATCAGCATTTCATTCAGAAATTCAATCGATTAGCCAACTCGTTAACCAAGATTACTCATAAATGGTTTAAGTTCATATGGACAAAAGATTATGAAGATTATTTTGAATAATTGAAGAGGATATTATTGAATTTTATGATCCGGACTCTACCATCATGGAATGGTGGATTTGTGATCTATAGTGATGCATAAAAGAAAGGACTTGGTTGGGTCCTAATACAGAATGATAGAGTTATTGACTATGCATCAAGGCAGTTAAAAAATCATGAACAGAACTATTGAACTCATGATATTGAGTTAACAATTGTTATATTTTCTCTGAATATATGGATACAATATCTCTATATTGAAAGATGTGAGATATATAATCATCATAAGAGAATGAAATACATCTTCTCACAAAAAGAACTCAATATGTGGTGGAAGCGATGGCTCGAGCTGCTCAAGGATTATTATTTTTATATACACTACCACCTAGGAAAGGAAAATAATATAGATAATGCATTAAGTAGAAAGGATCGTTGAGTTTTAAACAAAATGAGAACTGAAAATGATCCAATGTACAAGGATCATGTGAGGATGGATATGGGAATCATTAAAGAAGGTGAAACATCATTACTTTTTCAATTGGTTTCTTAGCCACATTTATTAGAAAGGATTAAAATTTCTCATCCTGATGACAAGATTTTTCAAAATAAAATTAATGATGTGAATGATGGTAAGTTGTAAAAATTCATATATGAATATGGAATTCTGATTTTAGGGTAGAGGATTTGTGTTCCCACTATAGATGAGATAAAAATGGAGTTATTGGATGATGCACATAGTTTGAATTTATCTATACATCCTGGTATCAAAAATATGTATAGAGATTTGGAGGAACGTTTTTTGTGGGGTAACATAAAGAGGGAAATTGCTGATTATGTATCATGATGTTAAGTCTGCCAATAGGTGCAGGTTGAAAGAAAGAATCCATGAGTATTCATGCAACCTATACCTATTTTTACATGTAAATTGGATGTCATAACCATGGATTTTGTCAATGGATTACCCAAAAGTCCATGAAATAATGATGCAACATGGGTAATTGTTGGTCAACTTATGAAATCTTCACATTTTCTTTCTATAAGGGATGATTTTCCACTGGAACGCCTTACATGACTCTATATAAATGAATTTATAAGACTTCATGGAGCACCTATTTCAATAGTGTCTGATCATGATCATTTATTTACATTGAAATTCTAGAAAGGTATTCAAAACAAAATTGGACACTGAGCTTCGTTTCAGTACTATTTATCACCCCCAAACTGACGAGAAATCATAAAGCATGATCCACACTTTAGAATACATGTTGATATCATGCTTTCTGGACTTTCTAGGTATATGGGATCATTATTTACCTTTGGTGGAGTTTTCCTAAAATAATATTTTCCATTCCAGTTTTCAAATGGAATCATATAAAGCATTATATGAAAAGAGATTTCATAAACCAACATGTTGGGATGAAATTGGTGAAAGGAAGCTTTTGGGCCAAGAGATTGTGGAGGAAACAACAGTAAAGGTAAAGACTATTCAACCCGATATCAAAGTTTCTCAAAGTAGTCAAAAGATAAATGCTGATAATTGAAGGAATGATTTGGAATTTCAAGAGGGAGACAACATTTTCCAGAAAGTATCTCCATGGAAGGGTGTTATAAGATTCAGAATGAAAGGAAAATTAAGCCCCATGTACATAGGCCCTTTTTTAATTTTGGAGAGAGTTGGAGCTATGGATTATTATTTGGTAATTCCTCTTAGCCTTTCTAAGGTACACAATGTGTTCCATGTCTCGTTATTGAAAAATTACATGCCAGACCTAATGCATGTCCTCACTTCTAAAGGTATAGAATTGAAACCTGAATTATCTTATTTTGAAGAGCCTATCTGAATTCTTGATACAAAGTAATAGGTGATGAGGAATTGGACGACTCTTCTAGTAAAGATACATTGAAAAAATCATAAAATTGAAGAGGTAACTTCGGATCCTGAGGAACATATTATGAAGACCAAACCAAATCATTTTATGAGGTAACATTCTTGTAATTTTTAGGATGAAGTTTTTGTAAGCGGGAAAGAATGTAACACCCCAAGGTTTTATAAATAAATTTATTATAGAATGCATTAAAAACTGAGTTTATGTTAAAAAACACATTGATATTTATTGGGTATAGTTATAACCTGGCTATTAGATATAATTTTCCCACTTTTGTGATTTGAATTTCAAAAAACTAACATCCACAGTTGCGATTAGTAAGATATTTATTGTCTTATAGGATAAAATTACTTTTTTGGTGAATGATAACTGAACATTATGAATAGTAACTTACCCTTATGAATGGTAATGTACCCTTATGAATAGTAACCTAACCCATGTATGTATAAATAAAATTTAGGCACCATATAAATGAGAGTGAATAATTAAAAAATTAATAATTAAGTGTTGGTATTTTTCTGAGAAATAAATATTTAATTAAAATTATAAATAAAAAATATCATAAAATATATTCCTATAAAGAAAATTCATATGATTTTAGGATAATTTTATGAGACCTCGGTTAATTTTTTAAAGTATTTTAAAATTCGTTTAAAATTTAAAATCTATATTTTCCATGAAAATAATGATTTTATTTAAAAATTAAATTTCAATTATTTAAAAAATTGAATTTTATAAAATTGAATTCATTTTTAAATTATAAATGTAAAAAAATGGTTACAATGATTTTTTGGGATTTTTCTAAAATACTTGAATTTTTCTGAATAATGAAATTCATTAATTTACAAAATATGCTAAATAAATGAATTTATGCATCATGCTTGATTCAGGGAATGTGTAAATGGCCATTTGTTCTAAATCACATACACATATTACTATATTCAGTCAAAATAATCAAAAATATTCAGATTCTTGAGCCAAAATAATAAAAGAATGATTAAAATAATGGGAAATAACTCCTCTCGTCTTCTATAAAATCCACCCATCACTTCATCTTCTCCTCTCTCTTCTAATCCTTAAAGCTACTCAAATTTCCTCCCAAATACTCTTCCTTATTCCCCCACCCCCACATCCAATAAGCCTCGTTATTTCCAAAATACTAAAATCCCTTCCCATAAGGAGGTGTATTCAAGAGGTAAATCCACATCTTCTTTCTTTTAATTTCATTTCAAGTTCCTTTGTTTTTATCCTCTTCTAACCTTCTCTATCCAAATGATGTTAATAAATATAGTATCATATATATACTATAATTATATCATGTTAATTTAATAACCATTATCAATCTTCTTAATCTCTCTCTCTCTCTTTTATTTTATAAATGAAATCATTGTCTGCGAGGTGAAAATTTACAACCTTCGTGGACAACAAAGTATCATTCTTCAATTTCTTCCTCATTTCTGGTAATTAAACCATTTTAATGGTTTAAAAAACTATAAAATATGTATTATAACCTCTTTAAAGTTATATAATGAGTATATATAAATAATATTAATATATACAACAAAACTAGTCCTTAAAATTTAAAATACTGCCAAAATAATATAAATGATTGCCATTAATGTTTCACCTAATAACTTGTCCTCATATCATATAAACAAATAAATTATATGACCATTTAATATTTTTAATGTTAATTAGTATCATATAAATCCAATTCTAGATAATTATATCCATTACACATGAACTCCATTAATCATAAACAAGTGAACCAATTATGGAAATCAAGGAAACAAACACTCCAGAACGATAGAATTAAATCATATAACATATCAATAAGGCCATAAATGAACTTAATAAAATTATTATAAAATAATTAAATATCTAATAGGTTATTAATTAACTTATTATTATGTCTAATTTCATATTCCATGACCTTAAATTCAATATCAGAACATATTCGGACATAAGGTAAGGGTTTTCTACCTGAACCTCCATTTTCTTTTGGGTTACTATTTGTCTTCCTTAACCCCAATTAAATTCTTATTTATAATTATTTATTCATAATTAATTATGTGTTAATTTTCTATATATTTTTACAACCATAATAATTCTTCATTTTAAGGAGATATGCATGTTTTAAAAGTACATTTCAAAAACTCTTCCCGAAATACAGGCTTGATTCAAGGGAATTTCTCAAATTCTTTCCTATTTTAAAGGGAAATATATAATATATCTTTAGAAACCATTATTTTTAAAAATTAACTCATTTTATTATGAGAAAACTATATTATTTATCATCTGGTTTTATTCAAGTATTTTTCCAAAATAACTCTTCTTTTCAAAGTAAAAGAGTATATATCTCAAGAATTACACAATGATTTTATAAGATTAATTTTGTCTATTTCAACACTCTTTTTGAATATTATATATAATTGGGAAAAATATTTTATGATACAATATACCATATCGAGTTGAACTTTTTATGATTAATTTGACTATGGATGTGCTATCTTGAATCCATTCACCATATTACTCTAAATGGTTAGTGTTTATGTTTGGGGGAAATCATTTACATTTCACATCCTAGTTTCAATGTGAATATATATGTTGTTTAAGTTTATCCCCATTAATATGAGGAATTAATTTGACTTAGTAATTAATGTGTGGGTCCCTCTATATCCCCTCTATGCATCGGTAGGTATCATGAGACAGAACAAATATGGACTTGGATGAGGCCTTGCCCATTTCTAGATATCGTTTTGGTCATGGCCTTAATCATTTTCAGTTGTCTTGGCTAAGGCCTTGATAGTATATTTTCTTATTTTCCATCATTTTGAATTTCCCTCATTATAAGACAAGTAATTAATAGTCCATTAGGTTATTTTACTAGTTGAATACCCATGATTATGCTTTATAATGGAATTATTTTTTCCACCCATATTTCTTCCATATTATGTTCAAGTTCATTTTTAATGGAATGTGTTTTTAGTCATTCCCCATGTCTAATGTTTATGTTTTTAACATCTTCCCTTATTTTTCTTACCCTTACAGATCATCTGAGATCACCCCATTCTTATGATTTATTTTATGAGGATATGAAGAAGTAAGTTATAAATGACTTTCCGTGATAATCTAAGGGTCATGGATGTTTCTAATAGAATATATATATATATATATATATTGTATTTACTTTCAAGTTGTAATGTTGAACTTATGTATGTATCTATTTTTTAAAAACAACTAAAGTATTTGTTCCTTCAGGATACGACTTTCTTGTAATCATTTTAATGTAATGAAATAAGGCTTCGCCTTTGAGAAACTAGGGTCAGGTCTTTACAGAATGTGATATCCAAAATCGCATAATGTATTGACAATACAATTGGGTAAATTTTCAAATCATATAAACATAAGTTATATTGGAATTCTAAAAAAATTTCTCAAAAAACTATCCAAGTTCATTGAAACTAGAATTAGATGTTAGAAAGTTTGAGTAAAAATTCCATAGGAGGGGATTTTTTGAAATACAGGATGTTTTTTTTGTAACCACATAGAAATTACATGTTAGGTATCATTGTTATTGAAATCAGTTATTTGATTTTGAAGGGTATATTATACCAAATGTATATTTCAAAAATGGTGTAAAGGTAAAAGAGTTCAAAATCAAGGAATAATCTATTGATCATTTAGTTTGTATTAAAGTAATGAAGTAAATAGTGGCTAAATCATATAATTGGATATAAAGGAATATTTCAAGATCGGATAGATCTTAATAAAGGATGTGTGTTTTCACATTTAATTCTTTTATATAATAAGGGATATTGTTTATTATGGAAGTTTTGTTATGAAAAATATGAGATGATGGATTTATTGCACGGGATTTATGACTCATCGATTTCTATACCATATATGAAAATAAGGTTACGTTAAAACAGTTTTATCTAGGATGGAATCATTTTATCTAGGTTAAAAGATTTCATCCAAATATTTATTAAAATATGAGGGATCATATCGTACCATTAGTGAAGTGTTTAAATAAATAATGTATTCTTTACAATAAAATTCTCCAAACACATAAGACACCCCATATATGATATGGACACAATAATTTATTTATTAAATATTCTCACTAAAAGAAATAAGTTTTATTTTCTTGAATAATATATTTTGTGCTTCTTAATATGATTTTTAGAAATAATATATTTTCTATAGTGGGAGAATATTGTATAAGTTCATACATGAAAATTAAAATATTATTATAACAAAAATTTATAGTGAATGTCACTTTATATCTAAAATGTTTTAGCATATATCGGTAAAATATTAATGTGAAGAGTTTCATTAGTTGGAAAAATAATTCACGGAAAATGTTTGATGGAAAAAGTTCCAAGAATGGGATGAAGATGAACTTATAAAAATTTATATTCAGATAACAGATTTTGTGAACATTATAACATTCGATATTGTGAAGTAAATAGTTTTAATAAATTTTCATTGAAATAAATATTGGGAACAAGATTACAATTTCTCACTATTATTAAAATTGGGTTCCTTTATATATGTTACCCTTTAAAAGAATTTAGTGTTTGGGGTTTATTAGATGGTCGCATAGAGGTGTGGAAGTAACTACATAAAGATATAATTAGTTCAATAGGATCCTAAATATATACCAAACATATGGTCAATATGGTGGCCATTCATATAAGATATGATTATATTGGTGCCTATTTATCTTTTTGTTAAGAACCTTAATGGATTTTAAGTGTCTAAAATTTACCATGTTATGTAAAAGGGTAGTGTTTCCTTTTTTCAAATTGGTTAAATACATTACTCAAATGAACCTATCAATAAAGGAATTTGAGTTATCTATATATGTTTTTTTCATATATTAATATATGTTGGGATTAAATGTTAAAGTATTTTATATATATATTTCAAATAAGATATTGAGAGAAAAAGGCAATTTGTGTGAAGGATGACCCCCCAAATATACCATATGGAGTGTAATATACAATGTATTTAGTGTAGTTATAACACCCCATGTTTTTACAATATATATTTCTTTAAAATAATTCTAATGTGTTTGATAGTTTTCTTCACATTCAATAAAAAACTAAAAATGATCATGTCATATCCTATTAAAATAATATAATATAATGTGAAACATCAATTAGAGAATTAAAATAACAATAAAACCTTGAGAAAATAATAAATATAATAAATTGATTTATTATAAATATATATATTTATATTCCTTAAATATTATTTTTATTATTAATTTATTCATGAAATTTAATGTTTATTTAAAGACCCATAAAATTCAAGGAAATGTTTTTCTTAATTTTATTCAGAATTTTAAAAAAACAAAGTTTCTGACGGCACCTGATTCTGAGGTCCGGTGTGCCCGGAATCAATTTCTGAAGTTTAGCTCGGGTACGTTCAGTGAATGAACGAGCGGGTCTTTCTAACTTTTCAACTGGTTCTCGAAATCAAATTCCAAGGGAACCGATGGAATCGCAGCGCTGGTATTTTCTTAGAAACGCCTTTTCTGGAGTTGCATTTTCTTGGGTGTGGTTTTTAATTTTTTGGGGTTAAGTTAAGAAATAAAATAAAAGTGGTGCGATAATTTATTTTATTTCACTTAAAGCCACTTAAGCTAAGTTAAGCGGATAAGGTGGAACCCACAATATCTTACCCACTTGGTAGGATATTTGTGAGGTGGGTCCCACACGAGCCCCACCATTTCTTCCCTCCTAAGTAACGCAGCCGCAACCCCCCCCCCCCCCTTTAATGAAAGTTAATCGTGCGTTTAATTGAGTTAAGAAATGCCTCATTAATTGGGCAGTTAAGTCGTTACAATTAATTATTTGAATTAATTGTTCGTTTATTTTTATGATTTTCAAATTGTTGGTATCGGGAATAAAATAATACCCACACTTGTTTTATGGGGGGTGGCTTGTTGAGAGGATTGGGAGAAAGCTCTAAGGCTTGAAGATCTTCATCCTCCTTCGCGAAGAACGCAAAGAACGTGAAGAACGCGAAGAACGCCGTCCTCCGATGATGGGCGACGAAGAACACCAAACCCTCGAAGATCGACGATGTGACGCCGTGTACCGTGACGTCAATGACGCTTCTTCTACGACTCCCCTTCTGCCACGCAACGATCCTCTTCTTTAGCGATGGTTAATTCCGCGATGAACTCACATTCGACGAAAACGTTGAGGTAGGGGATTTCAGTTCTTTTAATTCTTTGTGAATTATATCCTCGGCTTGATTTCAAATGGTGCATTCTTAATATAGTGATTTTATACCCACGGCACATGTTTAAAATATTTGTTGGAAGACATTTTTAAAACCGCTAACACGGTGGGTGCGGACCAACGAACAAGTCCGAACCCACTGTCTCTTCGTTCTTGGTGAGAGGATTGGCGGGCGACGACGAAGCAGGCCACACGGGAGTTTTGAGGTCCGCGCAGTGAAGGACGGGGCTCGAGAGGGCCTTTGGAGAAGACATCACGCAATTCCGTCCACCGGAACTCGTCCGGAGGTCCGCAGAGCGGCCCGCCGGGGCGCCTCGCCGGCACGGCGGCGCCGGCGGGAGGTGGCGGTGGCGCCCGGCACGCCGCCGGGAGGAGCCGCTGCAGTGGCAGGCCGCGGTCCCGCAACAGTGCGGGACTGGAAAGAACGGGACGCGGCAGCCGGCCTCTTCTACTGGCAAGGGCGGCCCCACGCGGGGCCGCGGTCTCTCCACGCGGGTGCAGCGCGCCCCCCGCTTCGCTCGGCCATAACGGCCGAGCCGACCCGTTGGCCACCCGGCCAGCGCCAGCCAGGTCGCGCCCAGGCCAGGTCGGACCCGGACCCAGGTCGGGTCGACCCAGTTCGGGCCGGGTCGGTCCGGGCCCAGACCCCCCGTTTTCGGACCCCTTTCGGTCTTTTTCCCATATCTTGGGCTACGGACGTCCGATTGACGCACCGTCAGTGGAGATGAGATCCTTGGATCGAGACAGTAGTTTAGACATATTACACTCATGGTTTCGGAATACTTTGGGTTTTACTGGGTTGGTTCGTACACGAAACCAACCGGGCCCTCGGAGCAGAAACGCTTATTACTTGCGCTCCGGACGTCCGATTGACGTATCGTCGACTTTTTTGGATTCCTCTAAGTGAGAAGGATCTTTTGGATTACTCCGCCCAAGGTTTTGATGCAAGTGGAGTATGGTCGGGTTGGTTTTGACTTAAAAATCAACCGGGCCCCTACGATGAAAAAGCCAATAACTCTCAGACTGGGCGTCCGATTGACGTGTCGTCTGTGCCGTTGAGTTCCTGTTGATGATACGGAACTTTTGGATACATCAGCTCTGGACTATGTGTCAGTTGATGTATCATCCTCTCGGCTCGTGTAGCGGACCCTCCCGAACGAGCTTGCTGTGTGCAGGAACCCTAGAGTTGGTTGCGACTGCGACGACGACGACGACTGTATAGAGATCCTCAGTGGATTCGATGGCAATGACTACAACACTCAGCGATCCTATGTGGATCAGTGATACAGATCATGTGTGGGTCCGATCCTGTGTGGGTCAGTGCTCAGCGGTCCTATGTGGGCCAGCGCCTACAGATCCTGTGTGGGTCCGATCCTATGTGGGTCTTTGTGGGGGTTAGTTACCTATCGATCCTTTGTGGGTCAGATCCTCTATGGGTCATTGTGGGGGTTAGTTACCTATCGATCCTCTGTGGGTCAGATCCTTTTTGGGTCATTTCGGGGGTTAGTACCTATGGATCCATTGTGGGTCCGACGGCATTGATGAATCAGTGGATATATCTGATCATTTCTATCGTCATACGAAGAAGTATACCTGTGTGAGATGAATCATGTTTTGCTTTCCTATGTGGATTTTGTTGTGCTATCCTTTGTGGATTTACGTTTTTCTTTACTATGTGTATTGGGTTGTACTTGGGCTCGGAGGTTGGAGCGAACTGGAATTGATAAATTAGGTATATGTATGGGTATATACCTAAGTAGTGTCAGGTGTTACTTCGTGATTGTATCTTTCCTTTGTGGATTATCCTTTTTGGATTCTGGGAGACCTTTGAGGGTCTCGGGGTCCCTACTGAGTAGCTTATACTCACCCCTGCACGAGCTATGCCTGCACTATGTTGTGTTGGTTGCAGACGACGGACAACGCTGATCGTGGTTGAGGCTTGCGGAGCAGGTCGGTACCCGGAGGTGGACCACTGGGCGGGATGTACTCGGAGTGGACGGCTGGACCCGAGGAGTTGTAGAGGCTATCTGGACTCACCCATTAGATGGGACTTCTAGTGGATGGCTCGACGCTGCGACTTTACTTTTCAGTTGCTTTTTTCCCTTTCCAGTTGTACTTTTCTTTCAGTTTGGGTTTGTATTTTGGCCCACTTACTTTTTCGCACTTACTGTTGTACTCATTTTTTACATAGTGTTTACTTCTAATGCTTTCTTGCTCTATGGTGTTTGTTTACTTTAAAAAGGAAATGCCTTCCCTTTTTACTGGGATTTACACCTTGGTGCTAGTCGCCAGCCCCTGGCCTATGGAAGGCGGGATTGGGGTAGTCACAGCACGGGCCCCGAGAACGGGTCGTGATAAATTGGTATCAGAGGAGTTCGGTTCTACCGTAGAACTCATGACTCTGATCTTTTTCTATGTGAAGAAATAATGTTAAGAGTATTGGGTGTGGTTATCAGTCCAGGGAGTCCAGTGTTGGTGCGGCGGCCGACGTATCCGTACACCTGGACCCTAACTTCTGATTTTCGACTTAATGCACGAAAACATTGATAGCATGTGTGTTTCAAGTTTTCTTTGTGATTACTTTGTGTCAGCTCACCAGGTATATTGTGCTGACTGTGGAGCACCTATTTCTTTTCAAGATGTACCCACTACAGCAGCCAGCTAGGGTTCCAAGATTTGCACGTGACGACAGCCCACCGAGCGACGAGGCCTCGGTACAGGGCTCTTTGACAGCTGAGGCACCGGCGATACCTCTACCCGCCGAGCCACTAATGCTACCAGACCCAGCCACTGACGATGCATGTCGCCTTAGTGCACTGCACGAGTTTTAGCACCAGTGACCACCCAGGTTCCGTGGGGAGATGGACCCCCAGGCAGCCGAGGACTGGCTAGAGGCAGTTGTATGGGTTTTCAGGTTAGTGAGGACACTAGAAGACCTCATGGTGATCCTCATAACGAGCCTATTGCACGTGGCAGAAGGAAAGTGGTGGAGCTTTATGCTCCAAGTGCACGATGAGGCATCTCTCCTCTGGACGGACTTTGAGAGCCTCCTTCACTCAGATTTCGTCCCAGCCACCCTCTGTGCGGTGCGCATCCAGGAGCTTTTACAAATGCGGTAGGGCAGCTTGACGGTCGCCCAGTACTCGACGAGATTTACCGATCTCTCGTGCTACTCAACAGACATGGTACGGGACCCATTCTTCCAGGCCCAGACCTTTGAGCAGGGATTGAGGTGTGAGATCAGGGCATCGCTGATCTCCCTCAGCATTCTAGCTCAGGCAAGAGTACTGGAGGGATCTCTTTTGATCGTGAGCTTTCTTGCTGAGTCTACATCAGTGGCGAGACCCACCGCAGGGAAGAATGTAGCATAGTCTTCTGCAGCAGGCATTCGATAGATGCCTCATGGGTCCAGGAAGACCAGACCCTCAGGAAGACGACCTCAAGACACTGGCTCAGCAGTGCAGGGCACACAGCGCAGATCCAGTCTTTCGAGGGGAATACAGTGCTACACATGCGGCGGGCAGGGCCACATGGCTCGTGACTGCCCGACCCTCCATGCCGAGGAGTAGCAGATGGTTGAAGGGCCACCCAGGCAGAGGTAGAGGGTCGACCGTGGCGTTCCATAGGGAGTGGGCGGACGATGCAAGGGAGCTGGCCGAGCAGCATGTAGTGGGCGACGCTTCGAGGCTCTACCACCACCACCACCAGGAGGTCCACCCCGACCACAGGGAGTTGGTGGGCAGAGACAGGCACAGCTCCAGGCAGCAGAGGCCTACGACCACGATGCGCTTGAGATGATTCGAGGTACTGTCTTTGTCTATTCCAACCTTTCTCTAGTCCTTATAGACACAGGAGCGAGTCATTCTTTCATAGCTGCTGCCCTTGTTCGGAGCTCAGAGATTCCGATAGACCCATTGGCTCGATCCTTACAGCTAGAGACTCCTACGGGAGCAGACT
Organism: Viscum album; assembly: GCA_963277665.1. Taxonomy (NCBI): domain Eukaryota; kingdom Viridiplantae; phylum Streptophyta; class Magnoliopsida; order Santalales; family Viscaceae; genus Viscum; species Viscum album. Next base: position 1,489,446,903 of record OY728152.1, on the reverse strand, counting down.
CGATGATTACGCACTAGTTCCAGCAGTGTGAGCTTACTCTAGGAGGCGAGAGCTTCGGCTGGGATCTTCTTGTAGCGGCGTCGAGGCCTTACGACGTCATCTTGGGCATGGATTGGTTATCTACAGTCTATGCTCAGATTGACTGTATTAGGCGCAAGGTGCGATGTTTACACACCGACGGGAGCAGTTTCACCTTCACCGGTGAGAAGGGAGCCTTCACAGCACAGGATGGAATCTCACAGAAAAGAGGACAGCCCATCACTCATCAGTTGGCTAGCCTCATCCTAGGAGCAGTTGACGTGCAAAGTCCTAGTTTTCCTGCAGTGGTGGATCATTATGCGGACATCCTTCCTGACGACATTCCAGGACTACCTCCTCGCAGAGAGGTATAATTTTATATTGATATGTACCCCGGGATAGCCCCGATATCCACCCCAGCATATCGTATGGCTCCCACCGAGCTTCAAGAGCTACGGGTACAGTTGGAGGACATGCAGGGCAAGGGATTCATCCGACCCGGTGTTTCACCCTGGGCTTCCCCGATATTGTTCTCCAAGAAGGCGGACGGGAGCTTGCGACTTTGTGTCAACTATCATCGCCTGAACCAGGTGATAGTGAGGAACAAGTATCCACTACCGAGGATTGACGAACTATTTGACCAACTTAAGGGAGCATGGTGGTTCTTAAAGATAGACCTCAGGTCAGGCTATCATCATCTCAGAGTTCGGGACGAGGACATGCAGAAGACGACTTTCAGATGTCGGTATGGCCACTATGAGTTCTTGGTTATGCCATTCGGTGTAATCAATGCTCCAGCGGTGTTCATGGGTCTCATGAACAGGATCTTTCAGCCGTACCTCGATCGATTTGTTGTGGTCTTCATTGACGACATTTTGATATACTCGACGACTGAGGAGGAGCACGCCTACCAATTGCGGGTTAACTGGACACACTCCGAGAGCACCAGCATTATGGCAAGCTATCGAAGTGTCAGTTATGGATACACAAAGCCCGCTTCTTGGGACACGTCATCTCTGAGGCGGAAGTTGCAGTGGATCCTGCGAAGATCGAGGCAGTGCTAGCTTGGGAGCCACCCAGGAGCGTGATGGACGTGCAGAGTTTCTTGGGACTAGCTGGATACTATCGGAGATTTGTGCCAGACTTCTCCAGAGTTGCGGCACCACTCTCAGCTTTGACGAAGAAGGGGAAAACCTTTTTGGGGTCAGAAAGATTTCAGTAGAGCTTCCAAGAGCTGAGACATAGATTGACCAGCGCACCTATCTTGAGGTTGCTGGAGGAGGGAGTAGGGTACGTAGTCTACTGCGATGCATCAGGGACCAGACTCGGATGTGTCCTGATGCAGGATCGGGCAGTGATTGCCTATGTATCACTCCAGTTGAGGCCGCATGAGAAGAACTACGCTACTCATGACCTGGAGTTAGCAGCAGTGGTCTTCGCTCTGAAGACATGACGACACTACCTGATGGGAGAGCGCTTTACAGTCTTTTCTGACCATCAGAGCCTCAGGTACATCTTCTCTCAGAAGGACCTAAACCTGAGACAGCGGAGATGGCTCGATTTCCTCCAGGAATATGACTTTGAGATATTCTATACTTCTGGGAAGGGGAACGTGGTAGCCGATGCTCTCAGCAGGAGGACAGGCATTCAGCTACTTGAGGAGGTGACAGAGTAGCTAGCTGCTTTGCAGATATCCTTCGTGGATAGAGATGGAGCATCCTTCCTTCAGTATCTCACATCCACTCCTCCACTACCGCAGCGGGTCAGAGAGGCACAGCGTGGGTATATCGACTGTGAGATGCTGCGTGCGCAGATATCCTCAGGACAGGTACCTGATGGATTCTATGTAGGAGGAGAGAACAACATCCTTTTCAGAGGACATGCCTTGGTACCAGTTTCTTTAGGGGAGGAGGTGCTAAGAGAGTTTAACACTTCCCTCCGGCGGTACATCCTAGAGTGGAAAAGATGTACCAGGATCTCAGATGACAGCACTGGTGGCCGGGCATGAAGAAGGATATGACAGAGTTCGTTTCTCGATGCCTCACCTGCCAGCAGGTGAAGGAAGATCATCAGGTACCAGCAGGCTTGGTACAGCCCTTGGAGGTCCTGGAGTGGAAGTGGGATGGGATATCTGTGTACTTCGTGACTGGACTTCCACGCACTTCCAGAGGTCATGACTCCATTTGGGTGATTGTCGAACTACTCATCAATTTAGCTCACTTCTTACCCATCAGAGAGCAGGGCTCAGTGGAGAGCTTGGGACGTCTCTATGTTCAGGAGATTGTATGGCTTCACGGTGTGCCATCATCTATCGTCTCCGATCGAGATGCTCGCTTTACTTCTCGGCTTTAGAAGGGGTTGCAGGAGGCATTCGGGATGCAACTACGTCTGAGCACCGCCCTTCACCCTCAGACAGATGGTCAGACGGAGAGGACCATACAGACTCTCGAGGACATGCTCTGCACATTTGTCCTCGACTTTGGTCGCAGCTGGGAGTACCACCTACCCTTGGTGGCGTTCACGTACAACAACAGCTACCACTCCACCATCGGGATGGCACCATATGAGGTGTTGTACGGCCGACCTTGCAAATCTCCTTTATTCTGGACAGACCCTGGGGAGTCAGCACTTGTGAGACTGGAGATGGTCCAGGCCACAACAGAGAAGGTACAGGTCATCTAGGAGCGGATAAGGATAGCTCAGAGCCGGAAGAAGTCTTATTATGACAGGAGGTGGATGCCACTAGAGTTCGAGGGTGGCGACCACATCTTCTTTTATGTCTCACCTCGACGTGGTTTACAGAGATTTGGCTGAGGCGGCAAGTTGTCTCCAGGCTTCATCGGACCATTCCAGGTCCTCAGCAGGATTGGTGAGGTGGCTTATCACCTGGCTCTACCACCTCAGTTGCACCGGGTGCACGATGTCTTCCACGTATCGCAGCTGATGAGATACGTGCACGACCCGACGCATATCATTGACCATGGGGAGTTGGACGTTGATGATGGGGAGAATTTTGCGGAGGTCCCGATGGAGATCGAGGATCGACAGGAGCGAGTCCTATGTGGATGGTCGATTCCTCAAGTGCGCATTAGATGGCAGCACGGGAACCTCCAGGAGAGAACTTGGGAGCAGGAGGCTTAGATGCGAGCTCAGTACCCACTTTTGTTTCCCTAGTGTATGATGTATCTTTACGGGGATGTAAATCCCTGAGGTGTGAGTGATGTAAAGACCCGTAAAATTCAAGGAATTTTTTTTATTAATTTTCTTTGTAATTTTACAAGAACGCAGTTTCTGACGGCACCTGATTCCGGCGCCCGATGTGCTCGGAATCAAATTCCGAAGTTTAGCTCGGGTACGTTCAGTGAACGAATGAGCGGGTCTTTCTATCTTCTGAACCGTTGCTCGGAATCGAATTCTGAGGGCACCGATGGAATCGCAGCGCAAGTATTTTCTTATAAACGCCTTTTCCGGAATTGCGTTTGCTCGGGTGTGGTTTTTAATTTTTTGGGGTTAAGTTAAGAAATAAAATAAAAGTGGTGCGACACTTTATTTTATTTCACTTAAATCCACTTAAGCTAAGTTAATCGGATAAGGTGGAACCCACAATATCCTACCCACTTGGTAGGATATTTGTGAGGTGGGGGCCGCACGAGCCCCACTATTTCTTCCCTCCTAAGTAACGCACCCGCAACCCCCCTTTTTAATGAAAGTCAACTGTGCGTTTAATTGAGTTAACAAATGCCTCATTAATTGGGCAGTTAAGTCGTTACAATTAATTCTTCGAATTAATTGTTCGTTTATTTTTATGATTTTCAAATTGTTGGCATCGGGAATAAAATAATACCAACACATGTTTTATGGGGGGTGGCTTGTTGAGGGGATTGGGAGAAAGCTCTAAGGCTTGAAGATCTTCATCCTCCTTCGCGAAAAACATGAAGAACGCGAAGAACACGAAGAACGCCGGCCTCCGACGAAGGGAGAAGAAGAACGCTGAACCCTCGGAGATCGATGACACAATGCCGTGTACCGTGACATCAACGACGCTTCTTCCGCGATGCCCCTTCCACGACGCGACGATCCTCTTCTTCTGCGACGGTTAATTCCGCGACAAACTCACGTTCGACGACAACGTTAGGGTAGGGGATTATGGTTCTTTTAATTCTTCATGAATTATATCCTTGGCTTGATTTCAAATGGTGAATTCTTAATCTTCTGATTTTATACCCATGACATATGTTTGAAATATTTGTTGGAAGACCTTTTTAAAACCGCTAGCACGATGGGTGCGGACCAACGAACAAGTCTGAACCCACCGTCTCTTCATTCTTGGTGAGAGGATTGGCGGGCGACAAAAAAGCAGGCCGCACGGGCGTTGTGAGGTCCTCGCAGTGAAGGATGGGCCCCAAGAGGGCCTTTGGCGAAGATGGCACGCAATTCCGACAACCGGAACTCGTCCGGGGGTCCGCGGAGCAGCCCGCCGGCGTGCCGCCAGGAGGAGCCTCCGCGGTGGCAGGTCGCGGTCCCGTGACCGTGCGGGACCGGAAGGAACGGGACGTTGCAGCTGGCCGCGGTCGCTATCAAGGGCGGCCCCACGCAGGGCCGCGGTCCCTCTACACGGGGGCAGCGCCCCCCCCCCCCCCCCCCCCCGCTTCGCTCGGCCGTAACGGCGGAGCCGACCCGCTGGCCACTCGCCCAGTGCCAGCCGGGTCGTGCCCAGGCCAGGCTGGGCCGGGCCGGGTCACGCCCAGCCGGGTCGGACCCCGACCCGGGTCGGGTCAACCCGGTTCGGGCCGACCAAGGGGGGTTGGGCCGGGTCGGTTCGGGCCCAAACCCCCCGTTTTCGGACCCCTTTCTGTCATTTGCACATATCATGGGTTACGGACGTCCGATTGACGCACCGTCATTGGAGATGCGATACTTGGATCGAGACGGTCGTTTTGACATATTACAATCTAGGTTTCGGAGTACTTTGGGTTCGACCGGGTTGGTTCGTACATGAAACCAACCGGGCCCTCGGAGCGGAAATGCTTATTACTTGAGATCTGGACGTCTGATTGACATACCGTCGACTTTGTTGGATTCCTCTAAGTGAGATGGATCTTTTGGCTTACTCCGCCCGAGGTTTGGACAAAGTTGGAGTACGGTCGGGTTGGTTTTTACTTAAAAACCTACTGGGACCCTAGGACGAAAAAGCCAACAACTCTCAGACCGGGATTCCGATTGACGCGTCGTCTGTGGCATTGAGTTCCTGTTGACGATATGGAACTTTTGGATACATCAACTCTGGACTATGTGTCAGTTGATGTATCAGCCTCTCAGCTCGTGGAGCGGACCCTCCTGAACGAGCTTGCTATGTGCGAGAACCCTAGAGCTGGCTGCGACTGCGACAACGACGATGACTGTACAGAGATCCTCAGTGGATTCGACGGCGACGACTACAGCACTCAGCGATCCTACGTGGATCAGTGCTACAGATCCTGTGTGGGTCTGATCCTGTGTGGGGCAGCGCTCAATGGTCCTGTGTCGGCCAGCGCCTACAGATCCTGTGTGGGTCCGATCCTGTGTGGGTCTTTGCAGGGGTTAGTTATCTATCGATCCTTTGTGGGTCAGATCCTTTGTGGTTAATTGAGGGGGTTAGTTACCTATCGATCCTGTGTGGGTCAGATCCTTTGTGGGTCATTGCAGGGGATAGTACCTATCGATCCATTGTGGGTCCGATGTCATTGATGAATCAGTGGATATATCTGATCATCTCTATCGTCATACGAAGAAGTATACCTGTGTGAGTTGAATCATGTTTTACTTTCCTATGTGGATTGTGTTGTGCTATCCTGTGTGGATTTACGTTTTTCTTTCCTGTTTGGATTGGTTTGTACTTGGGCTCGGAGGTTGGAGCGAACTGGAATTGATGACTTAGGTAAATGTATGGGTATATACCTAAGTAGTGTCGGGTGTTACTTCGTGATTGTATCTTTCCATTGTGGATTATCCTTTGTGGATTCTGGGAGACCTTCGGGGGTCTCGAAGTCCCTACTGAGTATCTTATACTCACCCCTACATGGGCTATGCCCACACTACATTGTGTTGGTTGCAGACGACGGACATCACTGATCGCGGTTGAGGCTTGTGGAGCAAGTCGGTACCCAGAGGTGGACCACTGGGCGGGACGTACTCGGAGTGGACGGTTGGACCCGAGGAGCTGTGGAGGCTATCTGTACTCACCCTTCATGTGGAACTTCCAGTGGACGGCTCGACACTGCGGCTTTACTTTTCAGTTGCTGTTTTCCCTTTCCAGTTGTACTTTACTTTCAGTTTGGGTTTGTATTCTGGCCCACTTACTTTTCTGCACTTACTGTTGTACTCAGTTTTTACTTAGTGTTTACTTCTACTGCTTTCTTGCTCTGTGGTGTTTGTTTACTTTACAAAGGAAATGCCTTCCCTTTTTACCGGGATTTACGCCTTGGTTCTAGTCGCCAGCCCATGGCCTATAGAAGGCGGGCTTGGGGTAGTCACGGCACGGGCCCCGAGAATGGGTCGTGACAGTTTAAAAGATAAATAATTAACAAAATGTGATTAAAACTATTAAACATCAAAAGGGATACTCCTTAGAGAACTATTTTTAAAGTGTTATGTATTTTACCTAAAAATTTAAACTGATAACTTTAAAAATATTATTGTGAAAATAATTAATATTTCAAACTAATATATTAAAACTCATTTAATCAAAAATTTATAAGAAGTGAGATTATAAAAATTTAATGTTTAAAAGTTTATTTTTTATAAAAATAGACTTTCATTATATTTTGTATTTTCATTTCAAAAATATATTTGAAATTTTAAAAATTTTAATTTGATGATATTAACATCATTTTTGAATTCATAATTCCAAAATTATTTTATGTTGAATTTTTTAAATTTTTTTGAAATGGTTAGATTTTTTATGAATAGTGAAAAATACAGTTTTTCTTATAGTGCCACTTTTTTGAGACTTTCATAATTCAAGAATGGTTTTAAAGTGTATGAGAAAATATATATAAACATATATATATATATCAATTAAAATTTTGAATTTATAAAACCCATGTTCAACATTTTGGAAACATAAGTAATATTTTACACTAATAAAAACAATATTCGGTTTTTTCTTTTAACTAATTATCCAAATGGGGGAATCAATTTATGTATTTTCTTAAAAACCTCATGAAACTCATTTTTCATTTAATAATTAAAAAATTCATGTCATACTAATAAAAAACATTGATAATATTATCTTAATCGTAATTTTAAATAATTAAAATACACTTTTTCAAAAAATAGTTTTACACTTTATGTGCACCAATATTAAAATTGATTTTTATCACCCATATAAATTTTATTTTAAAAAAATTATATTTGGAATAATTAGGACCAAATTTTTTATTAATTACCATTTTATTTTTAAGTATTAAAAGTAAATTACTTATATAAAAATTAGTTACCATGGTAAAAACAAAAAATGGAAAAAGTGAAGAATCCTAATAGTAAAATAATTACAAAATGTTAAAAAAAATGTGTGAAATTTTATTTTTTTTTGGATTTATTGACCATTAACATTCCCAAAATATATTATTTTCTATAATTTGGTCGACATGAACTTTTAATAGTGACTTATCCTTTTACATTATTGCAAAAATGCCACTCCCTTTACTTATAAAAGGAGACGTCACCACTCCACTTCTCATTACACCCCAATCATATTATATTCAACCAAAATCTAGCAATATAATTACCAAAACTCCTAGATAGTTCATAGAGTTAATATTATTTTCAAAATATCACCTCTCAAAGCCTTAATCCAATTTTGAAAGGAGATATTCCAAAGAGTAAGGTAAAATTTTCAATTACTCTTTTCCCATTTATTTTACCTTCTTTAATATTTTAACTCCTATGAATATAATCTAAAAATATTTAAATAATCACAAAATTATCATAAATATTTCTTAAATATTATTATTATTATGGGATAACCATTTTTTCCTTCCTCCCAACTATTTAAATAACAATGACATCACTTGTATTACATGCAGTCTATCAACTCCATAAGTGACATGATCTATGTTTCACAAACACCATACATGGAAAGTTAAAATGAGTTATTTAGTGAATAAATATTATATTTACAACATTTTTGGTACTTTTTAAAATTAAACTAATTCTTATAATCTTTCCATTCTATAGAAAATGAGAAAAACACATGTGTGTATGTGTGGACTATCACTTTAACAAAGAAACGCATTTATTTTTTCATCTAGACTTTAATTATTTATAAAAAACTATTATAATATTATAAACCACATAAAAAATATAAATAATATCATTATAATTCTATAATAATGATATTATACTAAAGGGGTCACTTTCTTAACCATACTCACCCATCGATTTTAGATTGTTCTTGTCATGGTAGGTTTAACCACTTATGTGAACAATTATATAAGTCTACATCATAGTTCAATATGGAAACTTACCTACTGGAATAATTAGACATAAAAGATAAAATATTTTTTTAAGGTTTTGGAATGGTTTTATTAATATTTCACTTATTATTAATATACAACCCTTTGTTCATCAAAAATTACCGAAATAATCATGTTGTTGGTTTCATCTTTGAGAATCATAACCAAAAATCTCATAGAATGAAATTGGAAATTTATAAGTCAATATAAAACATTTATTCAAATACCTTAACTAATATATGAATGATTAACTTTGTATCAAATAATAGAGATCAACATCGACATTCAAATAATATGAGAAACAATTAAAATTATAAACATCCAATGATAAAAATATACTCCATATAACTAGTAAATGTATAATAAATAATTATAATTTAAGAGTATAGAAGGTAATAAATATGAATAAGGTTCTAAAATAATTTATTAAGATATTTTTTTATATATATTAATTAAAAGTTCTTTCTACTATGTGGGAATATAAGGTAAGGGTTTTATCTCAGTTTCATTTCTTAGAGACATGTTTTGTTTTATGCTCCTAGTTACATTTAAATGGTGTGTGTACTAACTATTGGATATATAAAATAAATAATTATATTTTACTAGTGGTATTCAAATTTAATTTCATGATCTATCTTTCAAGTCTTCTTATTAAAACGTTTTTTAATTTATAAGGGTGTTTCTTAACTCAATGCCCTTTCATTGAGTTATAATGTTTCTTCCTGAACTTCATTTTTATAAGTTACGTAAAATATTGATTAATATTTTATTATATTTTATTTCATATTTTTTATGTTTATTTATATTTATATTTTTAGATATCTCTTACTTCATAAATTATGATTTCTAAAAGCATTTCCTCATCTCAAGTTCACTACTTTGAGATTATCTTAATATTCACCATTTATTTTATTCTTGTGGTGTATATACTACCCATTTATTTATTTTGATATAAATATAATTGAATTAAATGGATTTAAAAATATATATCATGTTATAACTTCTATGGTATTTGTATTTTAAAGATAAAGAAGTTATAAGAGGTTTTTTTACTCAACTTATTTTTCTAAGAAATAATGATTCTATTTTGACTACTGTTTTACAAAATGGTTTCCTCCTAGTTTAATTTGATATTGTAATTTTGTTCCTCATTCTTTTTATTTAATTAAATTTATGTATTTATTTCATTATAAATTTTTATGATGTTAATAATAATTTTTATTCTTTCAAATTGATCTCTTTTTCTTCCATATCAATATTTATTACTCTCGATAATATTTCCCTTTCTTATTTTGAAACCCAAATATGTTTTATTTTTGGTGATCTATAAAATTATATTTAACTCTTTATAAAAGGATTGATTATCAATATTATTATGATATGGTTTTTCAATAAATATATTTTAAAATGTTGGAAAATTTTTCCTTTTCTTTATCGAATGTACATTTTTCCTCTGATTCGTATTTATTGCATTTAACCTTGTTTCTTATAAGGGTTTAATTATTAAGGCATATTTCAATATAATATTTGAAAATAAAAAATTCCAAGAACCTTCTTGAAAATGAGAAACTTATAAATATATCCATTTATGAAAATGTTATGAAATCTATTTTCAAAATTTGGCTTCTATTTTCCTCTTTATCTCCACGATATATATCTCCTATGAAGTTATGTTTCATGAATCTCACTTTAAATTACCTTATGTAATTTTTATTTTATGTGAATCAATTTTTCTATAAACTAATCTATCTTTTCTTATCATTCTACATAATGCTAATTAGAAAACATATAAAACCTGTTTTATTTCCATGGGTTCATTATGATGTGATAAAATATTTTTTTCAAGTGGCATGAATATGTATGGATGATTGATGGGTGGGGTCCTACATCACCCTCAGATGCATTGGTTAAAAGTTTATATATCATGAGATATGTATAAATCAGTGTAATTAATTTTTCTCACAATCATGGGTGTAAGTGTGTGGCTCATGAAGGTAATGATTCAGGTGAAAAGTATTCAAAAAGATGATTAATATTCCTCATAAGCATAACTGTGAGTTAGTGACACGTGAAAGTAATATTTCCTAATTATTATTTTTGTTCCATAGTTCTTTGTTATTTTATTTTTTCTATAAATGAAACATTTAAATTTCATATACATATGATTATACTCTATGGATAAGGTATATTGTCCCACACTCTTATACTATGGTACGTGATTTTTCATTTTATATTACATGTCCTTATATTATTTCTTATGAAAAAATATTTTTATTTCATGTTATTGTAAAAATATATTCCTCCCATGCTCATGTATTCTCAAATTCTTATAATCTAGAAATTGAAGATATTTTGATGAGTTTTTACTTATTGATAATTTGAGTTTACCCATTTATTATGTTTCCATTTCCCAGGTTATAAATATGATCATAATCTATGATAACTCTGAAAGAGAGTATAGTGTGGTTTAGTTATGGAGAAATGTTAACAAGTTTCATACAATAAGTGTCTTATATAGCTGATCCTGAAAGGCACTAAACCATTCATTCTTGTGATTGTGTGGTTCTTTTTTATTTGTATCTTTTAAATTATAGAAATGATATAAAATAAGCATATGTATGTCTTGGTTCAACTCACTCTACATTCAAATATGGTATGAAAAGAATGTATCTTAAACCTCAGATCTTAGATTTTGGGTCTGGGGAAACTTATTTAGATACATATCATGGTTTAATAATTTTTTAGGATTAGTTTAGTTTTTCAGGAATAGCTAAGTACCCATGTCAAATAGGAAACCACTTAGAGGGGGTGAATCAGGGGTTCTAGTCTTTTAAAAAATTGTTCTTATGGAATTAAAACCCTATGATAGGTTAATGTCATGATTCACTCTCTTGAGTCACTTCCTCACCAGTATATACAAATAAAAAAAATATCAGCACACATGGACTTTTATAAGGTTCAAACTTGATATGAGAGCCTACTCTTTGACTTGATCTACCTTTGGTTAGGCCAAAAAATTATTTTATCACTAATCTAAACTAATTATAATTTTCAATAATCAAAATAAAATTTTCAATAAGGTTTTATCCATAAATCTAGATTGGTAGGTTTCATCCAATTCCCATTATAATATGCATGAAATTATTTAGACTGGAACCACCAACAGATCAGAATTTCTTCTTAGCCCATGTGTTTGAAACAAATATTTAAATAATCATTGGATACATTAGTGCTAAAATATGGATCATCTTTAGGAATTCCTTTGACTGTGAAAATATATTAATGAAACTACATTTTATCAATCTTAAACTCATTTTTTTAGAATAATCATCTCATGCATGAGGAAATTAATATATGGAATAACCTTTTTCATCCTCTTTAGTAATAACAAAAATATTTTACTATAAGGTTATAATTACCTCAACCAATTTAAGAAAAATAATATTGCCTAGATGGATCTTTTTTATCCTATCTCATTTTGATAGAGTATATTATTACAGTCTCTTGCGAAAATCTCTTATATCTTTATTTCATAACCTGCAACAATATATACACAAAAAATATCATGTATATAAATTATGACAACTTATTATCATTGGTAGAATGTATTTTTCCTCTTTTTAATTTGATAAAGGAATCTATAATTTTCACCTCAATTTTTCTAGATATTATTTTCCATTCAATATCCCATAATAATACAATTATTAAATGTTGTATGAATCTTGATTCATGTATCATGTAATTATTCACAAATATCTAATTAAAAATTACTTGTCGCATTGAATCCATAACCCCTCATTATTATTATAGGTATTATTTCATGTTTAATAACCCAAAATAAGTTTTCATTAGAATACTTTACGCATATTCCTAATTATGTTCCTACATTATTAATTCAACATAACATCACATGGTATATATAAGCAACATGAAAACCCATACATGAAATGAACTTCTCATATTCATTAAAATAATCAAGATAACTTTCGTATGAATCACATTTCACTGAGGGGAAATATGTTTTAATGGAATATCATTATCTTGAGATGAACATGGATGTGTTTTCTTCCATTTATTAACTGATGCTCATGTATGCATGTGAAAACAACATGAATGTACTTAACTCACCTATTCTCATTAGATAACATCTACTAATCCAACAAAAAAATTATCTTGTATGCATAACCTACACTTAATATAATATTTTTCAGTGTCTATGAAAAAAACTTCATGTGGTAGGTTCAAGATTATAGTCACTCATGTAAAGACCTGGAAATTTCAAGGAAATTTTTTTCGTAAATACTTTGGAATTTTACGAGTACACAGTTTCTGACGGCACCTGTTCCGAGGCCCGGTGTTCCCGGAATCAATTTTCAAAGTTTATCTCGGGTACGTTCAGTAAACGAACGAGCAGGTTTTTCTATCTTTTGAACTGATGCTCAGAATTGAAATCTAAGGGCACCGATGAACTCGTAGTGCCGATATTTGCTTAAGAGGACTTTTACCGTAGATGCGTTTGCACTGGAGAAGGAGTAAAATTTTTGGGTTTAAACAAGAAGTAAATAAAATTGTGTAAAATTGTATTTTATTATCCTTGGAAGTTAAACTCTACCATGGGAAGTTATTGGTGGGGCCCATAACCACCCAACTTCCCATGTGTGGTTATGTGGGAGGTGGGGCCCACATGAGCCCCACCCATTTCACATTCCATAACCCCTTAACACCCTTTGAACTCCCATGTTAATTACATGGAAACTCCCCATTAATTTTTGTATCCTTTAAATGCGTAACTCTTCCTCTTCCCTCTCTCCCTCTTAAAAACATGTCAACCTATGACTTAATTAATTAGAAAACTCATGGTTTAATTAATTAAGTGAATTAGGGTTTGAATTTTGTAATTTTGAATGCTTGGAAAAATAAAATAAAATAAGGATAAGCCTTATTTTATTTTGGTTAGAATTGTTGTGTGAGGAGGAATTGGGAGAACGCTAGTGTTTTTGAAGAACCTCTTCGTCAATGAAGAACGCCAACTCTCCGACGAAGAACATCGACTCGGCGACCTCGGTTTCTCCATCCTATACTTCCTCCGCGATAATAGAGGATACACCGACATGGTAACTCACCAACGACGCCACGCCGTACAATCTTCTCTCCGTGACAAAAACGGGAGACACCGTTTCCTCCCCGGATGCTCTCTGTCGACGTCTACGGAACCTCACCCCGCGACGCCATCTTCCGTGATGCCCATCATTCGACATCTTTTTTTGAGGTAGGGGTTAAGTTCAATTTTAATGGATTAAAATTGTGCTTTGGTTTATTGTTGAGCATCTCGTTTACCTTGTCCGATTGCCATCATTTTACGCGGAGGGTGCGGGCCGAATGAACACGGCCTGAAAACCCTCCGTTGTTCTCATTTATTAATTTAGAATTGGCTAATGATGGCGGAGGAAGCACGATGTCGTCGTGCCGTGATAGGAACATGGTGAAGGGAACCGGAACCGTCGCGCTGTCTATGCGGAAAGAACCGCGGCCCGCTACACGGGCCGCTTCGGCGGATGAACCGACCGGCCGGGCGGAGCTGAACCGTGGCGTCGGGAGGGTTCCGCGCTGGAGAACGGCGGCCCGCCCATGCGGGTCGTGTGCACAGAAGACCTTCCAGTCTAGCCGGCCGGTTCGGGGAAGGGAGTCACCACCTAGCGCCGTTGGTACAGAAGATTGAGAGGGTCGAACCCCCCCCCCCCTAGAGCCCGCTCGGCTTCGGCCGAGCCCGCCGGGCCGCGTCAGGCCGGGCTGAGTTGGGTCGGGCCGCGCCACTTAGGTCCAGGTTGGGTTTTTCTTCAGACCAGTCTGACACCCCAGCGGGGTTGGACCCGTCAAACAGGGTCAACCCGACCCGTCGGCCCACAGGGCTAAACGGGTCGTGCCCGTTATTCACTTAAACGTGAATAACTTAAGGATCGCGCGTCCGATCGACGCGCCGTCTGCGGCACTGGGACTCTTTCGACAAGACGGTCCTTTTACGATAATCTAAGTGAGTTTCAGATGAATTTGGATATCATATGGGTTAGAAACGAGCGTATTTCTAACCGGGCCCTTGGGACGGAAAATCCAATATCTCTCAGACTGGGCATCTGATTGACGTGTCGTCTGTTGCGTTGAGTTCCTATTGATGAGATAGAACTTTGGGATACATCAACAATAGACTTCGTGACAGTTGATGTATTGACCCCCTTGGATCATGGAGTGGACCCTCCCAGAATCGAGCGTGCTGTGTGCGGGAACCCTAGAGCTGGCTGCGACTGCGACGACGATGACGATTGTACTTGAATCCTATGTGGGTTCGGCAGCGAGGACGATTGTACATGGATCCTCCGTGGGTTCGGCAGTGATGACGACTATACTTGGATCCTATGTGGGTTTGGCAGTGATGGTTATTGTACTAGGATCCTACGTGGGTTCGGCAGCGACGACTTCTATACTTGGATCCTACATGGGTTCGGCAGGGAAGATGATTCAGAAGCTACATCTATCATCTCCACCCCTCTTTGTGAGTAGTATACCTGTATGGGCTGAGTCTTGACTTTCAATCAATATCATTTATATGATTGACTTACTTTCCTATGTGGACTGGGTTGTGCTTTCCTGTGTGTACTGGGTTGTACTTGGGCTCTTGAGTTGGAGCCGAACTAGAATTGATGACTTAGGTATATGTATGGGCATATACCTAAGTAGAGTTGGTTGATACTTTGTGTTTGTATCTTTCTTTTTTGGTTTATCCTTTATATATTCTAGGTGACCTTCGGGGGTCTCGGGGTCCCTATTGAGTATCATATACTCACCCCTACATGGGTTATGCCCGCACTATGTTGTGTTGGATGCAGACGATAGACAACACTGATCGAGAAGGAGTCTTGTGGAGCGGGACGATACCTGGAAGTGGACCACTTGGCGGGACATACACGGAGCGGACAGATGGACCCGAGGAGTTGAGAAGACCATCTGTACCCACCCTTCTGGTGGGATATCCGGAGGACGACTCGATGGTTGCTGATTTACTTTACTGCTTCCGTACTTTCCTTTCAGTTGTACTGTACTTTCAGTTGGGTTTGTATTCTGGCCCATTTACTTTCCATCACTTACTTTTGTACTCAGTTTACTTAGTGTTTACTTCAGCTTGCGTACTCTGTTGTGTTTCTTTACTTATATAAAGGCAATTTCTTCCCTTTTATCAAGATTTATTCCTTTGGTTCTAGTCACCAGCCCCTGGCCTATGGAAGGTGGGCTTGGGGTAGTCACGACACGGGCCCCGAGGACGGGTCGTGACAAATTGGTATCAGAGGAGTCGGTTCTTCTGCAGAACTTAGGAATCTGATAATTTATTCCTGTAAAGCAACAGTGTTAAGGGTTTTGAGTGTGGTTATTAGTCCAGGGAGTCCAGTGTTGGTGCGGCGGCCGGCGTATCCATACACCAGGACCCTGACTTCTGATTTCCGACTCAGTACATGAAAACATTGATTGCATGTGTGTTTCAAAAGTTTTCTTAGTGATTAATTTGTGTCAGATCACCATGTACAAAATATTAACCATGGCGCACCTGTTTCTTTTCATGATGGCCCCACGACGGCAGCCATCTAGGGTTCCCAGTTACATGCAATATGGAAGCCCACTGAGTGACGAGGCCTCAGTGCAAGGTCCCATTACAGTGGAGGCACCAGCGGTACCTCTACCCGCTGGGCCACCGATACCACCAACCCCAGTAGTGGAGAGTGCACGCCGCCTGAGTGCACTGCATGAGTTTCAGCGATAGTGGCCACCCAGGTTCCGCGGAGAAACGGACCCTCAGGCAGATGAGGATTTGATGAAGGTTGTTGTTTGAGTCTTCAGATTGGTAGGGACACAGGCAGATCATATGGTGATCCTTGCCGCGAGTCTCCTGCACGTAGCCGCAGGTAGATGGTGGATCCTGATGCTCCAGATGCATGAAGAGGCATCTCTACTATGGACGGACTTCGAGAGCCTCTTCCACTCAGAGTTCGTTCCAGCCACCCTATGTGCGGTGCGCATCCAGGAGTTACTACAGCTGCGGCAGGGCAGCATGACAGTAGCCCAATACTCGGCGAGATTTATCGACCTTTCGTGCTACTCCAAAAACATGGTACAGGACCCATTCTTCCGGTCCCGGACCTTCGAGCAGGGACTGTGGCATGAGATCGGGGCTTCGATGATCTCCCTCAACATTCCGACGAAGGAAGAAGTACTAGAGTGAGCCATTCTTGTGGAGAGCTTCCTTGCTGAACCTACGCCAGCAGCGAGTCCTACTGCAGGGTGACACGTAGCGGAGTCTTATGCAGCGGGTAGTCGAAAGATGTCACAGAGGTCCAAGTGGACAAGGCCATTAGGTGGGCGACCTCAGGATACTGGTTCGGAGGTGCGGCGCACAGGCAGCAGAGCTAGTCATACAAGAGGCAGTCAGTGCTATGCATGCGGCGGGTAGGGCCACATGGCTCGCGACTACCCGACCCACCATGAAGAGGAGCATCAGACAGTTGAGGGGCCACCCAGGCAGAGGTAGAGGTTCGACCGTGGTGGTCTGAACGGAGCAGGCAGATGAGGCAGAGGAGCTGGCCGAGTAGCGGGTGGTGGGAGATGCTTTGAGGCTCTACCAGCACCACCACCAGGAGATCCACCCCGACCACAGGGAGCTGGCGGATAGAGGCAGGATCAGCTTCAGGCGGTTGAGATTTATGACCACGGCGCACCTAAGATGATTCGAGGTACTATCTGTGTCTACTCTACCCTTTCTACAGTTCTTATAGACACAAAAGTGAGTCATTCTTTCATTGTCGCTGCTCTTGTTCAGAGCTCGGAGATTCCGACGGAGCTGTTGGCTCGATCCTTACGGCTAGAGACTCCTACGAGAGTAGACTTGATGATTAAACACTGGTTACAATAGTGTGAGCTTACTCTAGGAGGTGAGAGCTCTGGCTGGGATCTTCTTGTAGCGGCGTCGAGGCCTTACGACGTCATCTTTGGTATGGACTGGTTATCTACAATCCATGCCCAGATTGACATTATTAGGCTCAAAGTGCGGTGTGTCCGCACATATGGGAGCATGTTCACCTTCACTAGAGAGAATGGAGCCTTTGCAGTGCAGGATATACTTACGCAGAGGAGAGGGAAACTGATTGCACGTCAGTTGGCTAGTCTCATCCCCAGAGCGGTTGATATGTGGAGTCTGAGTTTTCCTATTGTGGTGGATCAGTATGCGGCCATTTTCCCTGATGATATTTCAGGACTATCTCCTCGTAGAGAGGTAGACTTCTACATTGACCTATACCCTGGGACAGCCTCGATATCTACTCCATCATATCGGATGGCTCCCTCTGAACTTCGTGAGCTACGGGTACAGCTGGAAGACTTGTAGGGCATGAGATTTATCCAACCCAGTGTTTCACCCTTGGATTCTCTGATTTTATTCGCCAAGAAGGCGTATGGGAGCGTATGACTATGTGTCGACTACCTTCTCCTGAATCAGGTGACCATAAATAACAAGTATCTGCTTCCAAGGATTAACGGCCTCTTTGATAAGCTCAATGGAGCACAATGGTTCTCGAAGATAGACCTCAGGTCAGGCTATCATCAGCTTAGAGTTCGAGATGAGGATGTGCAGAAGATGGCCTTCAGGTGTCGGTATGGCCACTATGAGTTCTTGGTTATGCCTTTCGATGTAACCAACGCTCCATCAGTGTCCATGAGTCTCATGAACAGGATCTTCCAGACATACCTCGATTGATTTTTCGTAGTCTTCATCGATGACATACTGATTTACTCGACTACTGAGGAGGATCATGCCTACCACTTGCAGGTTGTACTAGACACACTCTAAGAGAAACAACTTTATGGTAAGCTCTCAAAGTTTCAGTTCTGGATTCGAGAGGTCCACTTCTTGGGACATTTCATCTCTGAGGTGGGAGTTTCGGTGGATCCTATGATGATCGAGGTAGTACTTGTTTGGGAGCCACCCAGGAGTGTGACGGAGGTGCGTAGTTTCCTAGGTCCGGCTGGGTACTATCGGAGATTTGTTCCAGACTTCTCCATAGTTGCAACACCACTTTCATCTTTGAGGAAGAAGGGGAAACACTTCATGTGGTCAGATAGATGTCAGCAGAGATTTCAGGAGCTGAGACAGAGATTGACCCGTGCACCTATCTTGAGGCTACTGGAGGAGGGAGTAGGGTGTGTAGTTTACTGCGATGCATCAGGGACCGGACTCGGGTGTGTCCTGATGCAGGAGCGGGAAGTGATCGCTTATGGTTCATGATAGTTGAGGCATCACGAGTAGAACTACGCTACCCATGACCTGGAGTTAGCAGCAGTGGTCTTTGCCTTGAAGATGTGGTGGCACTATCTGATGGGCAAGTGCTTTACAGTCTACTCTGACCACCAAAGTCTTAGGTATATCTTCTCGCATAAGGACCTGAACCTAAGATATCAGTGATGGCTCGAGTTCCTCTAGGACTATGACTTTGAGATAGTCTATACTCCTAGTAAGGGGAACGTAGTAGATAATGCCCTCAACAGGAGATCTGGCATTCAGCTACTTAGAGAGGTGACAGAGCAACTAGCCGCATTGCAGATATCCTTCGTGGATAGTGATGGAGCAGCCTTTCTACAGTCACTCTCAGTCACTCCTCCACTACTTTAGCGGGTCAGAGAGGCACAACATGGGGACTTTGACTATGAGACATGATGTGATAATATTTCCATAGGGCAGCGCCTGATGGATTTTCTGAGGGGGCAAAGCACGCCATCCTCATCAGGGGACGTACTATGGTACCAGTTGCATTTCAGGAGGAGGTGCTGAGGGAGTTTCACACTTCCACTTTAGTGGTACATCTAGGAGTATCAAAGATGTTCTAGGATCTCAGATGACAGTACTGGTGGTCGGGTATGAAGAAGGATGTGGCAGAGTTCGTTTCACGATGTCTCACCTTCCAGCAGGTGAAGGCGGAGCACCAGGTTCTGACAGGCTTGGTGCAGCCCTTAGAGGTCCTGGAGTGGAAGTGGGATGAGATATCTATGGATTTCATGATGGGGCTCCCTCGTACTTCCAGAGGACACGACTCCATCTGGGTGATTGTCGATCGACTCACCAAGTCAGAGAACTTCCTACCTATCAGAGAGCAGGGATCATTGGATAACTTGGGACGCCTCTACGTTTAGGAGATCATACAGCTTCATGGTGTGCCATCATCTATCACCTCTGATCAAGACACTCGCTTTACTTCCTAGCTTTGTAAGGGGTTTCATGAGGATTTTGGGAGGTAGCTACGCCTGAGCACCTCCTTTCACCCTCATACGGATGGCCAGATGGAGAGAACCATTCAGACACTCGAGGATATGCTCCGTGCATCTGTCCTTGACTTTGGTCATAGCTGGGAGGATCACCTACCCTTGGTGTAGTTTGTGTACAACAAGCTACCACTCCACCATCAGGATGGCACCATATAAGGAATTGTACGACTGACCATGTAGATCAACTCTGTGTTGGACTAAACCTAGGGAGTCAGCACTCGTAGGACCAGAGATGGTTCAGGCTATGATAGAGAAGGTGAAGATCATCCAGGAGCTGATGAGGACTGCACAGAGCAGACAGAAGTCCTATGCTGATAGGAGGCGGATACCACTATAGTTTGAGGATGGAGACCACGTTTTCTTACGGGTCTCACCTCGACATGGATTACGAAGATTTGGCAGGGGTGGAAAGTTATCTCTGCGCTTCATCGGACCATTCCAGGTTCTCGGCAGGGTAGGCGAGGTGGCTTATTTCCTGGCCCTTCCACCTCAGTTTCACCGGGTACACGATGTCTTCCACGTATCTCAGCTGAGGAGATACGTGCACGACACGACGCATATCATTGATCACGGGGAGCTGGACATAGATGACGGGGGGACATTTGTGGAGGTTCTGGTGGAGATCGAGGATCGACAGGAGCGGGTCCTACGTGGACGGTCGATTCCTCTAGTGCGCATTCGTTGGCAGCACGAGAACCTCCAGGAGAGAACATGGGAGAAGGAGGCTTAGATGCATGCACAATACCCTGTTTTTTTCCCTAGTTTATGATGTAGCTTTACGGGGACGTAAAGTCCTGAGGTTGGAGTAATGTAAAGACTCGTAAATTTCATGGAAAATGCTTTCTTAAATACTTTGGAATTTTACGAGTACACAGTTTCTAATGGCACCTGATTTCGATGCCCGGTGTGCCCGGAATCAATTTTCAAAGTTTAGCTCGGGTACGTTTAGTAAACGAACGAGAGGGTTTTTCTATATTTTGAGCCGAAGCTTGGAATTGAAATCCGAGGGAACCAATGAAATCACAGCGCTGGTATTTTCTTAAGAGGGCTTTTACCATAGATGAGTTTTCACAGGAGAAGGATTTAAATTTTGGGGTTTAAATAAAACTAAATAATATTGTGTACAATTTTATTTTATTATCCTTGGAAGTTAAACTCTCCCATGGGAAGTTGTTGGTGGGGCCCACAACCACCCAACATCCCATGTGTGGTTATGTGGGAGGTGGGGCCCACCCGAGCCCCACCCTTTTCACATTCCATAACCCCTTAACCCCCTTTGAACTCCCATGTTAATTACATGGCAACTCCCCATTAATTTTTGTATCCTTTAAATGTGTAACTCTTCCTCTTCCCTCTCTCCCTCTTAAAAACATTCCAACCTATGACTTAATTAATTAGAAAAATCATGGTTTAATTAATTAAGTGAATTAGGATTTGAATTTTGTAATTTTTAATGCTTGGAAAAATAAAATAAAATAAGGAGAAGCCTTATTTTATTTTGGTTAGAATTGGTGTGTGAGGAGGAATTGGGAGAATGCTAGTGTTTTTGAAGAACTTCTTCCTCAACAAAGAACGCCAACTCTTCGACGAAGAACATCGACTCGGTGACCCCGGTTGCTCTGTCCTCTTCTTCCTCCATGATAAGGGAGGAGACACCGACTCAATAACTCACCAATGACGCCACGCCTTACAATATTCTCACCGTGACAAAAAGGGGAGACGACACTTCCTCCTCGGACGCTCTCTGTCGACGTCTACGGAACCTCACCCCGCGACGCCGTCTTACATGATGCCCGTCGTTCGATACCTTTTGTTGAGGTAGGGTTTAACTTCAATTTTAATGGATTAAAATTGTTCTTTGGTTTATCGTTGAGCATCTCGTTTACCTTGTCTAATTTCTATCATTTTATGCGGATGGTGCGGGCAGAACGAACACGGCCCGACAACCCTTCGTTGTTCTCATTTATTAATTTAGAATTGGCTATTGATGGTGGAGGAAGCACGACATAGTCACCCAGTTCCAGGAACGTGGCGAAGGGAACTGGCGCCGTAGTGCCGGTTGTGCGGAAAGAACTGCGGCCCGCTACATGGGCCGCTTCAGTAGAGGAACCGGCCGGCCCGTCGGCTGGCCGGGCGGAGCTGGACCCTGGCATCGGGAGGGCGCCGCGCTGGAGAACGGCGGTCCGCCCATGCGGCCCACGTGGGAAGAAGAACGGCCGGTCTAGCTGGATGGTTCGGGGAAGGGCGGTGCCACCGGGCGCTCCCGGTGCAGAAGACCGGGGGGCCGAGCCCCCCCTGAAGCCTGCTCGGCCAGCCGGCCGAGCCAAGACGGGCCGCACCGGGCCGGGCCGAGCCGGGCCGAGCCATACCCTACTGGGCTGGGCCGTGCCACTTCGGGCCGGGTTGCATTTTTCTTCAGACCAGTCTGAAAATCCAGCTGGGTCAGACCAGTCAAACCGGGTCAACCTGACCCGTCGGCCCACTAGGCTAAACGGGTCGGGCCCGTTATTCACTTAAACATGAATAACTTAAGGACCGCGCGTCCGATCGACGTGCTGTCTATGGCACTGGGACTCTTTTGATGAGACGGTCCTTGTGCGATACTTTGAGTGAGTTTTGGATGAATTTGAATATCGTCCGAGTTAGAAATGAGCGTATTTCTAACCGGGCCCCGAGGACAGAAAATCCAATATCTCTCAGACCGGGTGTCCTATTGACGCGTCGTCTGTTGCGTTGAGTTCCTATTGACGAGACGGAAATTTGGGATACATCAATTCTAGGCTTCATGACAGTTGATGTATCAACCCCCTTGGCTCGTGGAGTGGACCCTCCCGGAATTGAGCGTGCTGTGTGCGGGAACCCTAGAGTTGGCTGCGACTGCGACGACGATGACGAATGTACTTGGTTCCTACATGGGTTCGGTGGCGAGGACGACTTTACTTGGATCCTCCGTGGGTTCGGAAGTGATAATGACTGTACTTGGATCCTATGTGGGTTCGGAAGCGATGGTTACTGTACTAGGATCCTACGTGGGTTCGGCAGCGACGACTTCGGTACTTGGATCCTACGTGGGTTCGGTAGGGAAGATGATTCAGAGGATACATCTATCATCTCCACCCCTCTTAGTGAGTAGTATACCTGTGTGAGCTGAGTCTTGACTTTCAATCAATATCATCGATATGATTGACTTACTTTCCTGTGTAGACTGGGTTGTTCTTTCCTATGTGGACTGGGTTGTACTTGGGCTCTTGAGTTGGATCTGAACTGGAATTGATGACTTAGGTATATGTATGGGCATATACCTAAGTAGAGTTGGTTGATACTTTGTTTTTGTATATTTCTTTTGTGGTTTATCCTTTTTAGATTCTGGGAGACCTTCGGGGGTCTCGAGGTCCCTATTGAGTATCGTATACTCACCCCTGCACGGGCTATGCCCGCACTACGTTGTGTTGGATGCAGACGATAGACAACACTGATCAAGGAGGAGTCTTGTGGGGTGGGATGGTACCTAGAGGTGGACCACTTTGCGGGACGTACACGGAGTGGACGACTGGACCCGAAGAGCTGAGGAGACCATCTGTACCCACCCTTCAGGTGGGATAGCCAGAGGACGACTCAGTGGTTGTTGATTTACTTTACTGCTGTCGTACTTTCTTTTTAGTTGTAATGTATTTTCAGTTGGGTTTGTATTCTAGCCCATATAATTTCCAGAACTTACTTTGGTACTCAGTTTACTTAGTTTTTATTTCATCTTACGTACTCTGTTGTGTTTCATTACTTATATAAATTCAATTCCTTCCCTTTTATCAGTATTTACGCCTTTGGTGCTAGTCGCCAGCCCTTGGCCTATGGAAGGAGGGCTTGGGGTAGTCACGGCACAGGCCTCGAGGACGGGTCGTGACAACTCATTCGACCATGCATAAGTCACAATAGGTCCTTCATATAAAACCTTAATCTACCATGGTGCAGTTATATATTTTCACTCAGCACAGCTCAAGCTACCCTAAAGGGTCACAATATCACTATAAAAAACATTCATTATTGATGGTTGTTTTGTATTTTCTAGAATTTTTAACTACCTCAAATAGGTTTCTGGGTGGTTTTCTTAAAATTTCACAAAATAGATAGACATTAAATATGTAAGGATGATTTTTTTTATTTTTCCTGATGATTGTGGTTTTTGAGAGTTTAGTGGGAGTTCTATTTAAATTAATGATGGTAGTTATTGTTTCAAAATTTAGTGGAAGTTTTATACTTTAGAAACATTTTATCTATAGAATAACTATTTAAGGGTGGTTAAAACCACCACTAAATATATAAATTTTCATTATATGGGGCGTTTTGAAGCACCGCTTTTTTATCCATGACGGTTAAACCCACCTCTAAAAAATCAGTGGTGGTTAAAACCTCTACAATTTATTTGATTAAAAAAATAGAAATTATTTATTGATACACCAAAAACTAATATACAAAGAATATACCCAAAAAACAACAAATTATTATAATAAGAAAACAATAACATCCATTCGTTAGTAAACATTCTATTACATATTATACAACATAAATTACATCATAGTTTATAAAATGTAATGTTTCAAAAAATAACACAACCATGTGTTTTGGATTCTATATTATGATGCATTCCACTCACCCTCCATTACTTGATCCTGCAACTACACATCACATCATTCCTCACTTCTTTCCTATGGTACCTTTATTTAAATTACATAACTACGCATCATAAATGAGCATATTCAATGAATAATAAATGAAATAATATTAAAATGATATATAATTTAATATAAATTCAGTTTAAGTAATTGTATAATAATGAAATGAATAATTTATAGTCACATATATGCCAAAAAATTTCATAACATATGATTTCCTTAGTTCAGTTATAAGATACACAACATGGTATGGTATGAAAATAAAATATTGTACTATCATACAATATATTGTTTTTATAAACATCTATAATTCATTAACTATAATATCTTTCTTTAGGATTAGATCCTGAATATCCTAAAACAATAACTCAACATTTCCACATCAATTTCATGTTATGGTAACCATCTCAACAAATAATTATAATCATCATGATAATTAGATTAATGATGGAACTCTTTTCACATACTTGACCATTACTATCTTAAACTATAATTTGATTATAATTAATTAATTTAAATGTTCAATAAACAAAACTCATTCAATTATCTTAAAACTAAACACACTCTACATCATAAAAATCTTATTCATTAAAATCATCTTCTAATACATGATTTGAAGTATGAACATCAACTCAGTAGTGTATTTTAATCCTATATTGAATTTCCTCAACATTTTTCAATTTTATAGCCTCTATAAAGAATCCTAAATAGAAATTTTTTTATGGATGAAAAATAAAATAATGTTATGAAAATTTTTAACCCTTATAATAATAGAAATGGTTCTCTTGATAAATTATTTTCTTTGGGACCACTAGCTCATGTACCACTTGTTTTGTTCATAGTATTGATTTATACTCTAGAATTTAATGAATTGTCTCAAGATTACCATGTAAATTGTTCAAATAAGTGAATTATTATTTTTATGAGTGATACCAAAGAAAATTTTAATGTCATTTTACTTAGAAGATTTAGTAAATAAAAAAATAACTACTAAATTGAAGAAAATTATTGTAAATTTAATAAATTTACCAGTCATTTGGTGTCATGTGTGATTCCTTGAAATCATTAGCAGAATTAATACATGTGAATTAATTAGTGTTTGGATAAGATTATATGATATAAAAATAGTATGCAAGGTATGTGATTACTTTTAAACTGTTTTATAGAAGAATAGAGAGAATCATGGTATGTATAGTGGGTACTAACACTAAAGTACTTCCAAAATGACATTCCTATAAAAAATATTCCTTGAATTAATTAATATAAAATAAAACGATACTTTAATTTAATAATTCAAAGACCATTAATTTTACTTATTAATATAAAAAACATGAAAATTATATTCTCGATTGGTCATGTTTTCTTCAAGTCCCATTGTTAACATTATTTCTTCTTCAGTTCATTCTTCTTCTTCTTCTTTACTCTCTCTAACAAGAATAAAATTTTCAATATAATCTAGTAAATAAAATTTGGTATATTATTTTTATGGGTTTCACTATCAAAATTTACTTCACCTTCAACACCCATATCATAAATGTCCTCAATTTCATGTGGACAAAAATACTCAAACCGTCATCCTCTATATTATCAACATAATATACCATTTTGTCTTGGGAAGAAATAATATAAGGATCATGTTCTTCTAGATCACCAATATCGATCAACTGAGAGAAAATAAAATTAGTAAATTTTAATGAATCATTATTTATACCCATGTTAATATTGACCAAGATAAAATTAATTAACACAACTTGAAATTTCCCATGATAATTTAACTTCATAATATCAGCTAACATTCCATAGTAACCTTGATCAAAAACTATGAATATAACACTATTTTTTTCAAACCTTACCTATGATCAATAATATGAAACTTGAATCCAACATTATTAAAATCATTGAATCCCCTAGCATGCTTTAAAGGAACTCGAGATAAAAACTTCAAATCTTCAGATAGTTTGGATCCATTATCATCATTCATTATATATAAAAGTGGATATGAAAATTATTATGTAATTTAGATAAATGTTAATATATTCGAACTATTTATTTGATTAACAACTTACACAACATGAAAACCATTCAACAATTTCTTTGTTAACAAATTTTGTTATCTAGGTATCATTATGAGTTTAACTCCTAAGAAATATTCTTATTTTTTTCCATAATTATTTTACATAGGGATCAACAATATCAATATTGAGTAGTACTTATTTGTGTGTTTATCTTAATTTCAAGTATTTCAATGAAAATAAAGGTGTTTTTCAAATTATTTACCCAAAGCTGGAAACATTTATGACTCATTATTATCCTGTAATTGAATTGGATTACCATCAATACGTCCTACTCAATTGAATCTTGTCTCTATGAAATCCAAATAACTTGATCAAAATCATAAATACTCTTCGGAAAGGTAACCTTCCACAATAGAACCTTTTGGATGAGATTTATTTTTCACATAAAACTTCAAAATGATCAAGATACCAAATAATAAAAGGTAAGAAATTAATAAATAAAGATTTAAATATTAAATAAAAAAATTATAATTTTTAAAGGAACCAAATATTAAAATAAAATACCTCTCAATGGGATATATCCATCGATAATGTACAGGGCCCACAATTTTATCTTCTTCAGAAATATACACCAACAAATGAATCATCATAGTAAAAAATTATAGAGGGAATAATATCTCCAAATAACTTATAGTCTATACAATTGTTTTGGGATTTTATTCAATTCATTGGGTTTTAATGTACTCTCACAAAGTTGACTAATGAATGTGAAAAAGTCCAATAGAATGGAAGTTATTTTTTTACGAAAAAAATTATACATTGAAAATGGTATAAACTTCTGCATCAATACATGTGAGTCATAAATTTTAAATCCATATATATTATGGAAATTGAAATCAATACATCTTGAAATATTACAACAATATCCATTGGGTGCTTTCAAATTTTTTAATATTTGATGTAAAATGACTTTATGATGGTTTTTCATTGCAAATAAAGCTTCTAGATACATCTAATTCTAATTTTTTTCATAGATCAGATTTTATATTGATTTCTTCCAAATCCTTACAAGCATTTAAATTATCTGTTTCTTTTCCCAACTCATTAATCAATATAAAAAACACGGTATCACACAAATTATCCTCAATAATCAAAATGTTTATATTATGACGTAAAAAATTAAAATCCAAATATGGAAGTTCAATAACTATGCACTTTTTCTTCCATTATTGTGCTCCATGTAATGACCTACTAATTATTATTAGCTTGAGAGTACAACGAGTCATTACTAGGACTTAAGCGATATCCCCAAGACGCCAAAGACTGGCAATAAATGCCGAAGAGTTTCAAATACAAGTGGTAGATGATTTACCCTTTAGTAAATAAGCCAATAATCCTACCAACCATGACCAAACATTCACCATATAATGCATGAAAAAATGAAAGACAACTCAACAACTTCATGCACTCAAAACCACATCAGAGTAAGCAACAACAGAAGGATAACGAAGTATCAGAGTACACAACGGATAAACTACACAAGACTATCCAAAGACCTCAAGTCTCCATGCTTCACATGCTCCAAGCTCCAAACTCTCCAAACAGCACAACATCACGAGGTTTTTCTAAACACGTGTGAAACATTATCTTTTCCACTGTCCCAAAAGATAGCATCTGAAAAAGCACCAAAGTGCCAAAGCAGGGGTGAGTATAAAACTCAGTAGGTTTTCCCCAATGACTTCCCTACTCAAGCCACTAGGATAGAAGAGTTATAAAGAATTATATAAATTTTTTATACAAATTTTTTTCTCAAAAGCAGTTTATAACCAAATATAAACAAGTTTCCAAAACCATTCATTACCAAAACAATATAAGTGTAATTGCAACCAATTTTCCAGCAAGATATTTTTCTAAAAAAATAACCAAAAAATCCTTACAACCATTTCCCAATATCCCTATATCGGCATACCAAACCATTACTCAAACCCATGAAACCAACCATGCATGATAAGTTATGATAGTTCCATACACATGAGCAGTTTCTCGTCGATCTACCAAGTCATCACAAGATAATTGTTTCCCATGTGCAATTAATCCTTTGGCACCAAGCACAAGGTCATATTTCAACCAAACCCTGTATATGCAATTCCCATGTTCCATTACACCTTTGGCACCGATAAAAAGTTAACATTTCAAAAACTCCCTATATACGAAATATGAACACACCACCCATATGCCCAACGATCATGCCAAAATAAACCTTTCAATAAAAACACCTTTTTATTGAAAACTATTTCTATCAAAACCATTTCAATGCCAAATAATTTCAACTCCAAATAATTTCAATAAAACTATATTTTTATTGAAAAACATTTTTATATAAAATCCCTTTTCATCAACCATTTAGCAATTCCATAAAATCCATAATTTAAAATCATCATTTTAAATTAAACCCCCTTTTGCACAATTATTCTCCAAGATCATGCAATTTCACAAAAACCATAAATCATCCCAAATGAATATTTTTACATGAATTTCACAATAAATAAAACAATTTGAATCTAATCCAATAAATTATAGTAAGATTAGTTGAGAGATAATATACCTACCTTGAAGGTTTTGATGAAACTTTAACAACAGATGAAGAACACACAAGGAAGCGGGTTGATTCTCCAAGAGTGGCCTTAGATCTCTTATCCTAGTAAGATCATGACTAAAAATTAAAATATTTGGCATTCGAAAATGTATATATACCCACGATAGATTCATATCTGTGAAAGAAATGATATTGGAGAAGTAGATCTAAGTAGATCTAAGAAAACATGACAAATCTGTAAATAATAGTGGCATACCACAAAAATCGGCTTCAAAATCACCAAGGGAAGGCACCAGAATGGATTCAACTCATGTGGGGATGGTTATCTAACCTTTTAGGGAGATAAATATCTAATTAGGGGATTTTTGAAGCCAAAATGAAATAAATTGAGCAAAAACAAGTATGCTCCTAGAAAATAGGATCTAGATTTAACCTCTGCGCAAGATTTGACCACACGGTTTGTGCCAACCATGTATGGATCATGCAACCTTCCATTTGGTCCCAACACTCCCAAAAAATCCCAAATTATTCCATCCTTCACCTTTACCACTTTTTATGGAAGCATCCCAATTTATGGAAACACCCAACTTTATGGAAACTCTCTATTTTATGGAAACTCCCTATTTTATGGAAACTCTCTATTTTTTGGAAACTCTATATTTTATAGAAACTCTCTATTTTATGGAAACCCAATCAAAGACACACCAATTAAAAAAATTTAGGAAAGGGGGTTATGTACCTGAAACCGGGGGTACTACAATCTCACAACCATTGGTATTTTCATCCTCAGAAAGTAGAAAGCCCTTGTTGGAAAAAAAGAGTTCTGGACACTACTCTTTCATTTCCTTCTCATGTTCCCAAGTCTCTTCCTGAATTTGACCATGTTTCCATAAAACCGAAACTAGGCTGATGATTTTCCCACACAAGACTTTCTATTTTCTATCCATTATCCACACTAGAATATGTACCAGTGATGCTTCCGGTTCTAGCTAAATGTGATCCCATCTGATCACATGGTCCGGATTAGTGTGATAATTTTTCAACTGGGATACATGGAACACATTATGCACTGAACTAAACTTTTTTGGTAATTCCAACAGATATGCCACCTCTAGAACTCGTTCCAATATCTCAAAAGGTCCAATGTATCTAGGAGATAACTTGCCCTGCTTTCTGAAATAACGATGTCCAAGCCTTGGAGAGATTCGCAAGAATACATGATCACCCACAATGAACAAAAAAGGTCTTCGATGGTGATCTGCGTAAGATTTCTGACGACTTTAAGTTGTCTTCATCCTCTTTCTAATCAACTGGATTTTATCTATTGTTTCTTAGACAAGGTTTGGCCCGACTAGTGAAGCTTCACACGTTTCCACCCAGCATAGTAGAGAACGACCAGGACGCCCATACAATGCTTCAAATGGAGCCATGTGTATCGAGGGTTAATAGTTGTTATTGTATGAGAACTCCACTAAGGGTATATGATCCTCCCAAGAGCCACCAAAATCAATTACACAAGCCTGCAACATGTCTTCCAACGTCTGTATCATTCGCTCAGATTTCCCATCTGTTTGTGGATGATATGCGGTGCTCATAGTCAACTGAGTTCCAAGGGCTTGCTGTATTGATTTCTAAAAACGAGATGTGAACCTTAGATCTCTATCTGAGACTATTGACACTAGTACACCATGCCTCTTTACCACTTCTCAGATATATATTTTTGAAAGATCATCCACTGTATGAGTTTCACGAATAGGGATGAAATGGGGAAACTTGGTTAGACGATCCACTATCACCCAAAAAACATCGTGTTTTCAGACCGTTCTTAGAAGACTTATAAGAAAATCTATTTCTATTTGATCTCATATCCACATTGGGATCGGAAAATATTGTAACATACCAGCTGGTCTCTGATGCTCTTCTTTAACATGCTGACATGTTAAGCACCGTGAGATGAAATCTGCCCTCTTCCTTTTCATGCCACTTCACCAAAACCGCACCTTTAACACCTTATACATCTTTTGTGTACTTGGATGTATATCCCATATTGAATGGTGGTAAGCATGAAGTTGTTGTTCCTGAAAAACCATAGGTACAACCATCATATCTCTGAAACACAAAACTAAACCCCCATCAAGTTTCCATCCCTCAATGTTCTCCTCAGCATTGAGTTTTGAACTTACAACCAAACATTTTTCATCAAGTGTTTGTTCCTATTTGATAATTTTTACTAAATAAAGAACAAGTTTAGTTGAAAAGAGAATTGAAACATCACCTCGATCATCACATTCCACATGCATGTCGGCTAAGACTGAAATCAATTGTTATTCATATGAAGCTTCTTTCACCAACTGAGCATATGACTTTCTACTCAATGCATCCACTACTGAATTTCATTTCCCTAGTGTGTACATCAATTCAAAGTCAAACAATTGGAGATACTCTATCCGTCTCCTTTGCCTCATATTCAAATCTCACTGTGAAAAAATCTGTTTCAAGATTTTGTGATCCATAAACACAATAAATTTCTCACCAATGAGATAATGTCTCCATGTTTTCAAAGCATGGACGACTTTAGGTAACTCCAAATAATTTGTTGGGTAATTATTCTCATGCACCCTCAACTGCCTTGAACCATAAGCAACCACGTGATCTCTTTGCCTGAGAACACAGCCCAACCCTAATCCAGAAGCA
This sequence comes from Viscum album, assembly GCA_963277665.1. Classification (NCBI taxonomy): domain Eukaryota; kingdom Viridiplantae; phylum Streptophyta; class Magnoliopsida; order Santalales; family Viscaceae; genus Viscum; species Viscum album. The sequence goes on along the minus strand of OY728152.1, from coordinate 1,489,415,060 downwards.
TCACAATACACCACATACCCCTGTCTTGATTCTGGAAAGATCAAGATAGGTGTCTATGTAAGATGAACTTTTGGTTCCTAGAAAGACTTCTAACATTCCTCTATCCATTGGAATGGAACATTCTTCTTTGTCAGAGTTTTCATAGGTGAAGCTAGTCATGGGAAATCTCACACAAAGCATCAGTAGTAACCAGCTAGACCAAGAAAAATTCATATCTCAAACACATTCTTCGGTGGTTTCCAATAGATAATGGATTCTATATTTCTAGGATCAACAGAAATTCATTTCTTATAAATGACATGGATAAGGAAATGTAATTTCTGTATCCAAAAATCACACTTTGAAAATTTGGCATAAAAATGATGATCTCTCAAGATTTTTAACACTGTTTCCAAGTGCACCTCATGATCATCCCTCGACTTTGAATAGAACAAAATGTCATCCAGAAACACCACAACAAAATAATCCAAATATTTTTTGAAATATATGATTCATCAATTCCATGAATAATGTTGGTGCATTCATTAGACCGAAAGGCATGAATACATATTCATAGTGTCCATATCTACTTTGGAAAGCTGTCTTTGGAATATCCTCTTTCTGAACTCTCAATTGGTGATATCCTGATCGCAATTCAATCTTCATGAACCACATATCTCCCCTTAATGATCGAATAGGTCATCAATGCGGGGAACTGGATATCTATTCTTTATCGTAACTTGGTTAAGCTTACGATAATCAACACACAGCCGAAAAGTTTCATCTGCCTTCTTCATGAACAAAAATGGTGATGCCCATGGAGACGTACTTGTTTTAATGAAACCCTTGCTTTCTAGCTCCTATAACTGCACTTTCAATTCTCATAACTCTGTTGGTGACATCCTATAAGATGGTAGTGAAATACTACTGGTCCCCAAAAGGAGATCAATCATAAACTCCACTTCTCTTAGAGGTGGTAACCCTGAGAAGTTATTGGGAAAGACATCTGGAAATTGATCCACAGTAGCTAGAAAACTATTTTCCTCGATCTCTTCCATTGATGACAAATTCAACACTAATAATTGGTAAGATATCATTCCCACCATTAGTTCCAACAATATATTTTCACCTTTCTTTACAATCCTCTCTCCTCTAAAGAGTTACTCGATACCTTCCTCAGTCATGATACTAACTGCTCTCCTATAACAGTTGATTTGATCCTTGAACATTGTTAGCCAATCCATACCTAGGATTACATCATAGACATCCACATCCAATATCGAGAAGTCCCACTTTAGCTCAGATCCATCAACAGTTATATCACATGCTCTACACACAAAGGATTGACATTCTCTTTCACCAATAGGAGTTTGCAGTTTCAAAACAGAAGGCATCTTTTCCAGTTTTAAACATAGAAAGTAAACAGTACAAGAATCAATGAAGGAATGTGATGCACTAGTATCAAACAACACTTGTACAAAGGTATAATTCAAAAGAATTATACCTCTCATTGAAGATGGTCCAACCTGATCATCGATAATCATCTGCTCAGCTTCATACAATTGATTCTTCATTATATTGTTCTCCTTGTTTCCTGGTGAGGTTTCCCTGGTTGAGAAGTCAGGGTATTTCTAGAATCATCATGGCTAGCTTTTTTCTTCAGACAAGACTAATTATATTATCCTCATCCAGTCGAGGCATATGATGCTTGCAATAGTTGAGAAGTGTCTCGAGCACCTGACCATGGAGCACTACGACAATAGTGCTGAAGATGTACCATATTGTTACAATTATGACATGCTCTAGGTTGTGTCGTACAATCTCTCTTTATGTGGTCAAGAGAACCACATTGGAAATGACCTTCTTTTCTCTCTGGTCATAGAGGAAGGTTTACTGATCCAAGCATCAGGTTCTGATTTCCACTTGCACCATGGAAATATGTGTCCCTTTTCCTCTTGTTCCCAGCAGTTGAGTTTCCACCATTTCCTATAGGTATCATCATGTCTCCTCCCATAGATCATGAGATATCATGTTCAGCCACAGTTTCTCTATTCCCCGTATCTGTATAGTCTATAATAAAAAGTAATGCAATCTTTGATTGAATCTTCTGTCGTAGCCCTGATTCGAAGATGTGTTCCTTCAAAGAGGAACTTTCCATGACTTTTGGTGCAAAGTGTACTAAGTTCATGAACTTAGCTGCATACTCTGTGATAGAGTTACTCTCTTGTTTCAGGCTGAATAACTCTATCATTTTCTATATCATGAACATGTGAGGATAGAATTGTTTGTTGAACAATTCCTTAAAATTATCCCATGTATGTCCTTTATCTAATTTAGCCTACACTACTAAATCCCACACCTAATGTGCAAGATCTCCGAGCATATATGTCACCAGTTTGACCTTTATATCTACTGGTGTGCCGATGAAGTCAAAGATATGATTCATACTACATAACCACACCTCCACCTTCTCGGGTTCGGAATCACCCTAGAAATTAGGTGGATTCTGCTTCGTGAATAGGATGGTATCATCCACATGTCATCACTCATTCCTATGGTTCCATGTTTCCGCATCTTGAAAATCCTAGATAATACTCTGAACCAGCTATTGGTTCACATGTGGTTCAGTTACAACCACATTCTTTACAGCTTCTTCAGGTTGGTTTTGACGACACCTACTAGGTTCCATTTTCAAAACTAACAACAAACTCCATTAATCTCACTTTCTAGCAACTATTGTCTTAGAATTTCAAATTATATCACATAAACTATCACAACATTGTTTTACAAATCATCATATTTATCATGTTCAATAATTTTTTAAACCACTTCACATGATTTTGAAAATTAACCCATTTTCAAAATTCCATAATCATTCACTTTTTCAAAATCTTTCATTTGAAAACCAATTCCATACTTTTCAAGAATGATCATTTCTCGAAATCATGTAAGCAATACTTGTGGTAATTCATTCCTCTACAATGCATGTCATGCTTGTCTCATTAGCTCTTCCCATGATAATTAGATTTCAAAATCCTAGAAGTGTCTCTAAACACTTATTTATCCAACTCCCTAGTAACTTGATGTTCAGTATAAAAGGGTTATCTATGTCCTTTTATGCTATATATTTCATGTTCCAACAATACTACTCCTTTCTAAGATTCCCACCCCAGAAATAGACAAGAAAAGATTTCATCTTAAAAAATAGGAACATTGATGACTACTTCTTAGGCAAGGACTGAACAAGCTGATACCATTTGTAATGACCCACAAATTCTCATTGGATTGAGAGTACAACAAGCCATTACCAGGCCTTAAGCAACATCCCCAAGATGCCAAAGGCTGGCAATAAATGCTGAAGGGTTTGAAATACAAGTGGGGGATGATTTACCCTTTAGTAAATAAACCAATAAACCTACCAAACATAAACAAACATTCACAATATGATGCATGAACAAATGAAAGACAACGTAACAACTTCATGCACTCGAAACCACATCAAAGTAAGAAACAATGGAAGGATAACCAAGTATCAGAGTACACAGCGGATAAACTACAAAAGACTCTCCAAAGGACTCATGCTCTATGCTCCACATACTCTAAGATCCAAAATCTCAAAACAGCCCAAAATCATGAGGTTGTGCCAAAAACGTGTTAAACATTACCTTTTCCCCTATCTCGAAAGATAGCATCTGCAAAAGCACCAAAGTGCCAAAGCAGGGGTGAGTATAAAACATAGTAGGTTTTCCTCAATGACTTCCCTACTCATTCCACTAGGATATAAGAGTTAGAAACAATTATATAAAACGGTTTATATAAAAAAAATTCTCAATAGTAGTTTATAACTAAATATAAACAATTTTCCAACACCACTCATTTCCAAAAACATACAAGTGTAATTGAAACCAATTTTCCAGAAAGATATTTTTCCATAAAAATAACCAAACAATACTTACAACCATTTCCCAATATCCCTATATCGACATACCCAACCATTACTCAAACCCATGCAACCAACCATGCATGCTACGTTATGAAATTTCCATACTCATGAGCGATTTCTCGTCGATCTACCAAGTCATCACAAGATAATTGTTTCTCATGTGCCATTAATCCTTTGGCACCGAGCACAAGGTCTTATTTCAACCATGCCCCATATATGAAATTACCATGTGCCATTACACCTTTGGCACAGACCACGAGGACATATTTCAACCAAGCCCTATATATGAAATATTAACACACAACACATATACCCAACGATCAAGCCAAAATAAACCTTTCAATAAAAACACCTTTTTATTGGAAAACTATTTCCATCCAAACCATTTCAATGCCAAACCATTTCAACTCCAAAACATTTCAATAAAACAACATTTTTATTGAAAACCATTTCTATATAAAACCCCTTTTTCATCAACCTTTTATCAATTCCATAAAATCCATAATTTAAAATCATTATTTTAAATTAAACCCCCTGTTGCACAACTATTCTCCAAGATCACGAAATTTCACAAAAACCATAAATCATCACAACTGAATGTTTTTCCATTCATTTAACAGTCAATAAACCAATTTGAATCTAATACAATCAATTCTAGCAAGATGAGTCGAGATAGAACCCACATACCTCGAAGGTTTTGACGAAACTTTAACAACAGACGAAGAACGCACAAGGAAGCAGGTCAATTCTCCAAGAGTGGCCTTAACTCTATTATCCTAGAAAGATAATGACTCAACATTGAAATATTTGGCATCCAAAAACGTAGATATACCCACTATAGGTTCAGATATGAGAAAGAATGGAGATCAGAAAAGTAGATCTAAGAAGATCTAGGAAAAAAATATGTAATGAATGGTGACTTACCTCAAGAATCAGACTCGAAATCACCAAGGGAAGGCTATAGAATGGATTAAAATCATGTGGGGAGGGTTCTCCATCCTTCTAAGGAGATTAATCTAGAATTAGGGGGGTTTTGAAACCAAGACGAAATAAATAGAGCAAATACGAGTAAGCTCCTAGAAAATAGGATCTAGATTTGACCTCTGCATAATATTTGACCACACGGTTTTTACCAACCATGTATGGATCATAAAACCTTCATTTTGGTCCCAAAACTCCCTAAAAATTCCAAATTGTTCCATCCTTCGCCTTTACCCTTTTTATGGAAACATACCAATTTATGGAAACACCCCACTTTATGGAAGCAACCCACTTTATAGAAACACCCCACTTTATGGAAACTCTCTATTTTATGGAAACTCTCTATTTTATGGAAACTCTCTATTTTATAGAAACACTTTTTTATGGAAAATTTCTATTTTACGGAAACCCAATCAAAGACAAACCAATTAAAAAACATGAGGAAAGGGGTTTATGTACCTGAACCCAGGGGTGCTACACTCCAATTGTTACTAGTGGTGTTCTAATTATTTTTCTACTTTAATTCAGCAAAAAATATTTCCCAAACTCTATACCAACATTGCATAGTTGTGTCGAGATCTATAATCTAAATAATAATTTTGGTGGAATCCTCAGATTATTTTTTCTATTGATACATTACTTGTTAAACTAAAATCAATTAGATGTATCAAGGAAGAGATGATGACACAATAAACACCACTTTTTTTATAATTTATCCACTGAGAATCAAAATAAAAGTTCGAAAATGGAAAATCCAAACAAAATGTATCAATGTGTATGTTCTAACTAGATAGATTTCCTAGTATGGGAAAGTCATTAATGGTCCATATAAAGGGAGCATGTATTTTAAATATTTTCACAGTATATGAATCATAAGTTTCTCCACCATCATTCTATAACTATTTTAATTCTTGAATAATAGGATGAAATTAAACATCAATGTCATTTCCATGAATTTTCATTATAGTAATAATCATCTATATGATTAATTAATTTAGTTTCATTCACATATGTGGAGTTAGATTATAAGGGATAAAAACAATTGTCCAAATACTATAATAGCTACTTAAAGTCCTAGAAGGATTGAATTCATTAGATTATAATACAAAACATACATTTCTAGGATTAGAAGAGAAATACATATTCAATTAATCATCAGTCTTCCATTCTTTTGAATCTCTTGGTTATCACATGAAATGATCATTATTTTTATGAAAATAATTCCACTTCTTGTGATGAGTGGTTTTATATGACATAAACAATCTTGGAAACTATGGTTTTAATGTGAAGTAATGTAAATATTTCATAGTTATTTTCTTTTTCTTTTTCTTTTTAGTAGTATGCAGATTCAAAATGACATTATTTTTTATTTATTTCTATCTATAAGTATAGAATATTTTTCACTATTCTCTATTCAAATATTATTTCCAATAAATCATGAAATAATTGGTAAATGTATGTGTCTTCATATAATCAATTCCAATATTTTTAATAATATTATTCATATCATAAATGATATAGGGATCTTAGATTCAATAAATGCATCACATAATAATTCTAATATCATAGAAATTTCTTTATTTGTGATTCCACATAAACATTTTATGTGGTAAAACGTTATCATAAAAAGAAATTTTTAATATTTGAAAAATCGTTCATAAAATTCCTTATTTCCGTCTACAACTATTTTTAAAAACTCATTTGTTTTATCAGTTTATTTTTCCATTATATTTGTTTCCACATTATCATTCATTAATATGTTATCATCTTGATTGGGTTGGCCTACAATTTTAAAAAACATCATTAATTTTATTAAGATCAAAAACCAAATCAGCTTATGTGTTACATTGTTTATGGAAGTTTACTAATGTTCAAAAACATAATTTATCAATTATTTCATTTTATTATGAACAACTGGAGATTTCTCTTATTCATTTTGATTGTATACAAAACTTCGTGATTTTTCTATTAAATTTATTTCTCCATACCAAATCCAACACATATAGTAAGGAGGAAATTGTTTCAATTTAAAATAGTCAAACACTTAAACTCTCTTAAACCATCATAATAATTTTCAATTAGGTGAGGTATATTTTATTATTCCATCCATAGATCAATTTTCAACTGAAAAATCCAAAAACTTGTTCAAACCAGTAACATACTAAGATGTGTTTTGAGGTAAGGAAATCCAACTTTTATCTATATATAATTAAATTACTACATAATATAATATAAAATTTTATTTTATTTTTATATATATACTTAAATATACTTAATTTCAAAAAATAATAATTCATCTCAAACTTCCTCTAAAACACAAAGAATCCAAAAAGTATATTAAACTATAAGCATTGAACGATAATTATAATAGATAAATTATAAAACCTAACTCAATTGTATAATTATGACCTAAAATATAACATATAATAAACTACTTTTGAATAAGGAAAAATGAGTCTGATAAAACACTCCCCAAATCATAGTGAAGGATCGGTCATCAAAAGGAATAGAGGAAATCTAAGAGGGGGATCCATCATTGAGGTTGAGTGGGTAGTGGTCTGGTATCGAGAAATTTTGGGGGGGTGGTGATCGAGAGGGAATCCAACATTGAGCACCTCTAAGAGGAAATTAAATATGATTATATCATTGAGTAGTAGTGATGGGAATTCTGAGACTGCGACCATTAAGTGTGGGGGTGAGGGAGTCCATTGAGCATGGGGGTGAGGGGTGGGAGAGGTCGTTGGACATGGGGGTGATGGATGCTAAGAGGGAGAGGGGTGGGGTTGGGAAATTTTTTTAAAAAAAATTAATAGAAATTATAAATAAAACTATCATGAAATTTATTTTAATATTATTTAGCAGCAGTTTTGTTTTAAACCACCTCTAAATATAAACACTTTTGAAAAGTGTTGCTAAAAATGAATCAGTAATATAAATTTTCTTTTGGCATTAGTTTTTTAAACCACCACTAAAAATCCACAATATACTAAATTTCTTGTAGTGTAACTTTCATTTATTCAAGTGATTGGTGCATCTATCATGATTAGGGCTTGAGATCGATCTCCTCACTTTATATGGTTGATGTAGTGATCATGATTGTGCTTATCATAGCTCGAATAACTCATTAATTATCTAGTTTTATTCTTGTTGTATCTTTATTCATAAGACAATATATTTAAGGTTCTTCATGAGGTGGGTAATATGTTCTTCATATGGTATGTACACCACTACTCATATAGAATGTGTGGATTTAATCACATGGTCAGTTCAATTTGGTTTGTGCAGTTTGAAATTTTTCATATGGTAGGTGAGGATTTTTAGGTGCGGTAGGTTATAGTGTTTTTTGTGTAGACATCTCATAATCTCAAGACAGAATATGGGACATGTAGTATCAATTTAATTACATACTTCAATCATATTATATAGTTTTTTTATATGAACATCCTTTAAATGAAGAGGAATAGTACCATGCTTCTAGTGCCCCACATTGAAGTTCCTTCCATTATCTCGATCCTTTATAAGAAATATTTCATCTTCAAATGGTCATAACAAGCCTGATGTGTGTTAGAAAATTTTTTATAGGCTTCTGTGTCACCCCACACATGATAGGACAATTTCTTCTTTGATATATGTGCCTACTTTCCTGTATATATCACAAACGAAGCCAGAATTCCATCTAACCCAACACCTAATCTCGGCTTATGGCATATCCTGAAAAGTTTCCTCGATCCCCATGGACTGGAAACTAGTGGATATACATCAAGAAACACCTTTTTTATGATTTATCCCATGATAATCAACCATAAACAATCCAAAAAATAATACATCACATCACAACAATGGATATAACCAAAAACATAACTAACATGATTTAAACATTTTACATTTTTGACTAAAAACCTAGATACCAAAATGGGGAGGGAAAATAACTATAAATAGAAGTCTCCATGTAAAAATAGGGTCAACATCCTCATGCCACATCCAACAACTCTTGTTATAAGAGGAAACACTAGCACAAATATCCATCATCACCACCAAGATAAGAATTTCATTTACCTAGGTAAAACATAACAAGGTCTACATACACCTGAGGGTGTATGTAGGGTGTGATATAACATAACTAGTAGAATAAAACCAAAATAGATTCCATGCAATGAAATTATAAGATAAATTAATATTCTAGTTTTAATGTAAGAAAGGGTATAATTTTGAAATAAAACAGGGTTTGAAATTAAATGAGAGTAAAAACGATAATGACTGAACGATAATCATACCATGATAACCATGGGAAATACATAATGTACTAGGGTTATCAGGGTCCTAGGATCCTCATACACTTTATGATCAAACCATATCAAAGACACGATGGTCCCTCTCGAGCCAGCAATCCATATAACATGTATTCTTGGTTAGTGTTGTTTTGAAATCATGATAGGGAGACTAGGCCTCAGCCCTACCGACCCACCTAACATACAGTCTTCCAACCTAGATACCCAGGATTCCCTAGTTCTCAATTCTGTTTCTAATTTCATATGAGACTCCTATTACACAATCACACCTCTAACCATGGAAACACACGTTCCAAACATCCATTTATAATAGGGAAATCATGATTAAACCCATAATCACAACCAATTTTTTTTGGAAAACATGTATTTTACCATCTATAAAACTTATAGATTCCATTTAAAAACAAATTTAAGCATACTAAAATTATAAAACAATTTAAAATCATGAAAACACATACTTATTTCTTGAGAACTTCTAGAAAATAGGTTGGAAACTACAATCGCACCAAGGAGAAACCCTATAGTTGAAAGAGTATACAAAAACCATCAAGATCAAAAACAAATAAACAAGATTGAACCCAAATTGGGTCAACTTATCCACTGGAGAAAAGATAATACATGAAATAAGGAATAAGATACCAAGATAAGGTAAATGAGTAGAAAATGAGAGGCTAAATTACTGATTTATTAAAGATTCTACACTAAAACCACCCAATGGTTGAATCCCATGGGAGAAAGGAGTAAGGGGTAGGTATGACTTGGGTTGGGGTAGGATGGGGGAAGGAAATAGGTTATTCAAGTTTAAAATTGGGGAGGGTAAATACAATAATTTTAAACTTTTTAAATATGTATCAGGAGACATAGTTTTGTCACACAATTTTCCAAATCATGCATCCACAGTGTGAAACCACTATCCAAAGGGAAATGAGGTTGAACGATGTTCCAATATAAGGTGCATGAACATACACCTAAAATAATGACATTATCCTTGGTGCATGATAATACTTGGAGGGCCACACGCCCATGCTCTAGACCTTACACCAAGATAGTTCCACTATCAAGGGTGCACGGTTTCCCCTAATAGTTCACCAACCATGATCCTCCTTATATCTGGTCCAAAAACACTATTGTTTTATAAAAAAGCCAGGTAAATATATTTAATAAATATAAGATAAAAAATATAAGATAAAATAACTCAAAATAAAACCATAGATGTGATAGTTCACTCTACTATGAAAAAATTATGCCATCTAAAAGTCAAACTAAAGTCTCCTCTAATAATAAATGTGAGTATTTATCTTCCACCTAATAATTTTTCTCTCATGTATCATGTTAATCATTTATTTACTACAAAATGACCCAAACCAATTGTATATATTTTCTTTGAATTACATTAACTTGGGAATCCACAATCTTTATTGGTCACTCAAACACATATAAATATGATTCCACCTCTAGTGATTCCCAATTTAGCATGTGACAAGGGTCCCGGTTATACTTCTTCAATTGAGATACCTAGAACATGTCATGTATTAAAATCAACAAGGATGAAAAAGCTAACCAATATGCCACTTTTCAAATTCTATTGATAATCTGAAAAGGAATGATATAATTCGATGTCATCTTCCCAAACATACCAAGATGAGAGTGACCTAGGTGAGGACCAAGTCACCTACTGATAATTTCAAGGATCAACATCACTGATTGACATTATACTTGTGGCATGTTTACATTGTAAAAAAAAGATACCTAGTAAACCAGAATTTTTCAGACATCTCTTATACAAGGATCATCCCCATCAAAGAAGTCTCACCGACCTCTATTCAGAACAAAGGTTATTGAAATAGATGACCATAAAGAACCTAAAATGGATCCATTAATATTGAGGATTGGAAACTATTATTACAGAAATACAATCAATCCCAAATGGTTATCTCAGGAACCTCAAAAATCTAACACACATGTCTTGATCATGTCTTTTAAGATCTTATTTGCCTGCTCTGTCTCACCATCTGTTTGAGGATGGTATACCATGATCGAATTGGATTGAGATCCCATTGCCTTCTGAAGGCCCTCCCAAAACTGAGAGGTAAAATGGGATTCCCTTTCTGAAATGATATTTTAAAGAACACCATTAATCCTCACTATTACATGAACATAAAATCAGCCAACTCATCCACCTTGGTGGAGTCCTTGATCAAAATGAAATGAGCTATTTTGGTAAAACCTTCAATCACCACCCATATCTCATTTTTCCTCGAGTTGTGTGAGGAAACCCAATGATAAAATCCATGGATACTATGTCCCACTTCCAGGTAGCAATGGGGAGTGTAGGAAGAAAACCTAGGGGACTATGGTGATCATATTTAACCTTATGACAAGTATAACATCAGTGTAACACCCAAAAAATTTACAAATAGATTTAATATAGAATGTATGAAACATTGAGTCTCTATAAAACACCACTTTTTTATATCCTAGTCAAGTAAATAGAATTTTTTCACCTATGTGATTTGAATTTTGAAAAATTGGAATACACGGTTTCACTCAGTGAGATATTTAGAGTCTGATAAGATAAACATAATTTTTGGTGAATAGTAACATACCCTTATAAATAGTAACATGACCTTATGAATTGTATTGAAACTTGATGAATAGTAAATCGGCCAAAAAATATAAACTTTACCCATAAATGTGTAAATACAATTTAGACATCTTAAAAGTGAAAAAATGATCATTGTATAAGTATTGGTATTTTTACATTTCATTAATATTTTAGTTACAATTTTGTGATTAATTTTAAAATTTAAAATGGAAATTTATTTTCATAAAATGTATTTATAAATTTTTACTTTCTTTTATTATGGTTATAAGATAATTTTATGGGACCTTGATTAATTTCACATGGTGTTATAAAATGTTTTATAGTTTTAATGTTGTTTTTTTGTATAAATTATGATTTTATTTAAGAATTTAATTAAAAATATTTAGAAAATTATTTTCAAGAAATGAAGTTCATTTTTTAATTCTACACATCAAATAATGGTTAGGGTGAATTTTTGGTATTTTTCTGAAAAACATGAATTTTTTATGAATAGTGAAATACGGTAAAATACTGTATAGACAAAATATCAGTTAAATACACCATTTATGATATAATTAGTAATTTAATTCCACTTGGGTTGAAATAAAATGAAATTATTAATATTATGGGTCACATGAAATAGCACTATTGGTTGTCTTGAGGGGATTAATAACATAATGAATAAAATATTCAAAATTTACCCCTCTCCTCCACTATAACCCCCCCCACACACACACACACACTACCTCTTCTCACCACTCCAAAAATCCTTTAATGTAACACCACAAGGTTTAAAAAAAATTAAATTCGTTAATTTTTTTTAATTAGATATTTATAACTATCCTTCAAACATAATTTTGTAGCTTTTATGTTTTGAATCTCAAAAAACATCCATCTACAATTTTGTTCAGTAGATTATTTAGAGTATGATGGAACCAACTTGTTTTTCTTGTGAATAGTAACATAACATTATGAATAGTAATATTACACTAATAAATAATAAATTGTATTATTATTTTATTTTCTTAAGGCTTTTAAGAAAATAACATCTTGGTTAATTTTTCAATGTGATATAAAAGCAGTTATAGTTTAAAAATTGTTAATTTTTGAATTAAGTATGATTTAATTTAAAAATTAAATTAATAATATTTAGAAAATGTTTTTCAAAAAAATTTTTTTTTTAATTCTACACATTGAAAAATGGTTAGGTTGAATTTTTTGTATTTTTCTGAAACAGTTGATTTTTCAATGAATAGTAAAAATACAGTTTTGAGTTTCGGTGTGTTAATGACATCATTAATGATGTAATAATGATTTAATAAATCTGGTCGACTTTTGTACAGTAAAATAATATTTGAGGTTTCTCAAGTGGCTAATACCATGGGCAAATACCATGGGCAAGCCCATGCTTTTCCAAATACCACTAATGAGGTGTCCCTTTGAAATTATTAAAATATTCCCTCACTTTTGCTATAAATACCAACTCATTCCATAATTAACTTCATTCCAATTTCCTAATAAACAAATATCTGGCCTCCTTACCTCCTTATTAGTCCTCCCAAGGTTTCCTCAAGCCCACAAGGTCCCAATATTCATGTTCTAGGAGTTACTCTACAAGGTAAGAAAATTTTCAATTTCTTTCCTTTTCCATTCAAGTTCTCTTTTATTTGGTATAACTTTAAAGTTTTCATACCAAGTTATTATTTCCCTATTATTCTTGATGTATTATTTATTATGATTAATTTTTGGATGGGTTACCCTTTTCCCCTATCTTTTTAATATTTTCTAAAACCATGTTTCATAACCATTAGGCTGCTGAATTTTTGTAAGGAATTTCTCAATTATTCTTTTATTTTGAGTTCATTTATTTTCTTATTATTTCATCATATCCTCTTACCCAAGAGGAATTAAATCAAAATAAATCTTGTATTTTATTTATTTTCTAATTTTGATGGAAAATTCATCATCATTATGCTTCTCCTCTCCCTCTTATTCAAGGAATAAAAACATTTTATGTGATGTTTCGAATTACCAACATTGTGGATGATGTGATTTCAATTTTCATTAATTATTTCAAGTATGGTCATGAAACCATTTTTATGGTTTATCCAGGTTATAATATATTTATTATGTCTCATCCATGGTTCTGGAATTCTTTTTTACTCATAGTTTTAATTTATAAGAAAAAATTAGGTCATTATTCTCAAAGAACCACTAAAATGATCTAAACGAACATCATTAATGTTTTAACTTATGAATCATCCTCATATCAAACTTCAAAATAATAAATGGTATAAATTATGGTACGGGAAATATTTAAATACCTTTCCATTCTAATTCTGGATTTTCACTTTCAATCGATAAGAATATCCATCATGAACCAATCATGGAAAACATGCAAAAAAATACCCCAAAACAATACAAGGAACAAAATACTAACAAATAAAGGGTGAAATGATGTAATGAAATGATAATATAAGATATTATAAATATGGATATGTTTTTTTAATATATTAATAAAACTCTTTTAACAATTTTACATTAGGTTTAAACTTTTCATGTTAGAAGAACCCGAGGTAAGGGAATTCTTAACCTAATTTCCATTCTTTGGGTTAACCTTCGTCTTTATTCATTATGTGGTATTAATATTATTGGTATTATGAATTTTTGTTTATATTATGTTTTATTATTTTTATTCATCGTTTATACACATATCCTTTCAATTCTATTAATTCTCACTCCAATTATATTTTAAAGGACTATGCTTTTAAAATCCTTTTAGAACTCTCTTTAATAAATTTCAAGAGGATTTTTTTTTCTTATGTGTATGGCATGTGTTTTTTTCTCATGATTTCAAGATACTTTATTACCATGATATTTTACTTGGAAATTATTTATTTTGGGTTGATCCCATTATAGCACACGATATGTTGGGTTGAGCCCCTTTATATCTCAAGATACGTTGGGTTGAGCCCATTATAGCTCCAGATATGATAGGTGAGCCCCATTATAGCTCTCCAATGCATTGGGTACTCTGGATAAGGAAGTCTACTAAAGGGTTATTCCACGTGTAAGGGTTAATGTAAGAGTGATATGGTAAATATGTCCCAAGGAACCTACATGATGTTTTTAGACATATGATTTTTTATGATTATGGGTTTTATTGGTTTTTATGTTATCACTTGACTAACACTTTCTATCTTTATATCCCTTAATAATTTTTATACTCATTCCATGTTTTTAAAGTGTTTTTCACAGTATATAAGGATGGTTAATAGAAATAAGGTATTAATTATGTTTGATATGGAATGTTTTCAAAGAAATCATTCTTTATGTTTTAATGTTTTATATTTTGAAAAAATGGAAACTATTTTTAGTAGTATCATCTTGTATGATTATGGTATGTTTTGTATGTAAGGTTTTCTAATTATCTTTAACTCTATACTCAAAAAGATCCTAAATGTGTAATAATGTATACTCTTGATTAAAAAATAAGATTAAGTAACATTTTAAGGTCGGGCCCTTATATTGATGATCCTAAAATTTCTCCCCAAATACCCTTCTCTAGTCACTCTCCACATCCAATAAGTTATTTTCATTCCAAAAGACCAAAACACCTTCCCTTTTATAGATTCTAAATGAGTTGGATTCAAGAGGTAAATTCACATTTTATTTCTTTCATTTTCATTTCATGTACCTTTCTATTGTTATCTTATCATCACCTCCTCTACCCAAATGACCATGATAAATCTAATATAATATATATAATGTAATTATATCATGTGAATGGAAGAACCATAACCAATATTATTACTCTCTACATTTTATTTTATAAACGAAATTATCATCCGTGAGGTTCTAATTTACAACCTTCGTGGATGACGAAGTTTCATTCTTTAGTTTCTCCTTAATTACTAGTCATGAAACCATTTTGATGGTTGAACCAGACTATAATATATGTTTTATAACCTATTTAATATTCATGAACAAGTATAAATACATATTATTAAATCATATGACCAAACTATTACCTAATAATCAAAATACCGCTAAAATGATCTAAGTGAATGTCATTAATATGTCACCTAATGATTTATCTACATTCCATGTAACCAAATGATATAAATGACCGTTAACTCTTATTTATTTTCATGAATAATATTTAATTTAAATTATATAGATTTACATCCATTCCACGTGAACATTCATCCTCATATACAAATATGCTGATCAGGAAAACCAAGGAAACAAACACTCTGGAATGACGAAATTCAATCATATAAGATATCAATAAGGATATAATGAACATAATAAAATTATGATAAACTAAATACATGTATAATAGGTTCTTAATTAAGTTATTAATAAGTATAATTTCATATTACAAGACCTTATGTTTATGAGCGGAACACATTCGGACTTAAGGTAAGGGTTTCTTTATCATGCTTCCATTTTTATGATATTTTCTGTATTCACTACTAACAATTTTGTATGGTGTATGTATACTTCCTATTTAAGTAAAAGATCATTAATATCACTATTTTATTTTAATTCAATGTATCATTTTAATATTATTAATTTTGGGGAATATGAATCGATTGATTACAAAGTGTTAAGAGTTTTCCACCCGAACATCCATTTTCATTCGGGTTACTTTCATTGTCTAATTACCTCAATGAAATTCTTATGTATTATTATTTACTCCTCAAAAATTATATTTGACTGT
Source organism: Viscum album (assembly GCA_963277665.1). Lineage (NCBI taxonomy): Eukaryota > Viridiplantae > Streptophyta > Magnoliopsida > Santalales > Viscaceae > Viscum > Viscum album. The sequence goes on along the minus strand of OY728152.1, from coordinate 1,489,398,558 downwards.
TCTATATATTTTCAAAAACTATAATATTTCCTTATTATAAGGATAGTTACAATTTTTAAAAGGAAATTTTAAAATGATTTCTGAAATACAAACCTAGTTCAAGGGGTCTTTTCAAATTCATACCTATTTTCAAGTGTACACCAGAATCTATTTTAAGCCATCATTATTTTTATAAAAACACTCATTTAATGAAGAAAAATTATCTTGGATAATTTCCATATTTAATATAACAAACATTCCCTTCCACTTTAAAATTCTCTTTAATACTTTCCTTAAAATTCTCTAAAATGATTTATTTCTAAAGAATATTAAGAACTATTTTTATATGATTTCAAATTAGTGGGAGATAATTTAGGCATAAAATATAGTTTCAAATTACTATTATTTTATTTTCATGGATAGTCATTTTTTCAATCTGATTTCATGGAAAATATAAATGATTTTCAAAAATAACTCTTCTTTAAAAATTAAAAATAATTTTTCGCATCTCATAGTAACTTTTATGAGATATATGCCTTGTTCACCACTTATTTATTTATTGTAGTGTATGTAAGTATTTTTTGGTATATCATATAAAGAGCACCTAATTTTCATGATATTCTAAGGGATTATTATTTTATTTTTTCAATGTGGTATGGGAAACTTTGTAATGTTTAAGGGTTATTTCCTTAGGAATTTTTTAATGGTATCTTTTAAAAGTATCTTCATATAAGACAACATACCTTATTTAATCTTGTAATTCCTTGAGATTTATCTCCTATTATATCATCTAGAATATTTAATTGAATTTTTTATGGTTAGTTTGAATTTGGATTATCAATATTACAACCATTCACCAATTTACTCTAAGTGGTTAGTGTTTGTGCTTAAAGTTCATGGAAAGTTATTTAAATTTAATATGTTAGTGTGTATATTTTTTATGTTTATCCCCATTAAAATTAGGAATTAATTGGACTTAGTAAGTGTCGGGTGGTACCTTCTAAGCCCCTCGTTGCATCGGTAGGTCTCATGAAACAAATTATGGTATTGGCATGAGGCCTTGAGAAAATGAATATTTACAATTTTGGTCGAGGCCTTAATCATATTTAGACTTCTTGGCCGAGACCTTAGTGGTATGTTTTAGAATGTTCGGCATATAAATTTACCTCATTATGAATCTATAAATTCATAGTTCATGGGGTTATTATACTAGTATAATACCCATGTCTATGTTTTATTATGTTATTATTTACTCAGCTAATATTCCTTCCATAATGCGTTCAAGTTTATTATTTGTAGAGGCGTGTGTTTTCAATTATTCAACATAACTATTGTTTATGTTTATGATATATTTCATTATATTGCTTACCCTTACTGAGCATTTGATCGCACCCCTTTCTTATGTTTCATTTTCTTAGGACTTGAAGAATTTTTTTATGATGACCTACAAGTATTATCATAGAGTGGTGGATGTTCCTAATAAAAATTATATGTTGTATTTCTTTTCAAGTTGTACTTTGGAACTTGTGTATGTATCTAGTTTTACAAAACTACTAAACTACTCAGTACTTCAGGATTTTATTCCTTATAATTTTAGAGACCCGAAGCTTATCGTACATGGACATTACATTACTTTTGCGGAATACTTAGTACATAACAAAAACACACACACAAGGATCGTAATAGTTTAGTGTCTTTGGAAACTCGGAACATAATCTTCTAATCGTGGTGAAAGATCTTCAATATCTCCCATAAAGATCTTCCCCCTTTTTTTTACCTAAAACCTTTCATTATATCCTGGGAAAAAGAAAACATAAAAGGGTGAGCTCAAATGCTCAATAAGGGTAAACAAAAAAATATCAATCACATCATATTCATAAGAACATAACATTTTGGAAATCTTAACCTGCAAAAGAGAGCATAATTTCATAACATGGGATAAATCATGGAAGTGAAATGTAATAACAATAATCATAAAATAAAACATGAAACTTTGTGGCATACACACATAATCATAGAGAATCATTTCTTGTTAGTCAAGACTCATTGCCAAGACTATCTTAGTGGACAAAGTCCCTTTCTGAACCGAGTCACCCTCGTTTCAGTCCTGTTTCACTGAACCGGTATAACCTACCGTTCCAGCCATGTCTATCTCATGAGATATAAAATATTTACCCAATGAATTGGAGGGAGATATAGGTCCCACCCATATTATAATGAATCCTTTCTTATGTGTGCCACATAATCATAAATCATACATCATCGCATAACACATGTAATAGAAATGGGATTCTTGAAACATCATGACATCATAAAACAAATCATATAAGGTAAATGACTTCATAAAAATAATTCCCTCACAACATAATCAAATCAATGTAATAATAGGGATAAAAACAGAACCCTATATTATCATAGATGGAAAATAATTTTGATAAAACATTTGAACTCCATTCTTGAGGAAAATATCCTTTCTTCTTCAAAAACACTTTTCTCTTCTTGACATGTCATACAATTATAAACTAAAAGAAGTTGATTAAAAATAAACTTTAAAACTTATAAAGGAAGCTTCTTGGAAATAATGTTTTAAAAATCAATTCTTTCCGTATAAGTTAAAAAAACATTCTTCGTACTTTTTTCGGAAAAGTCAAAAAAAATACCTCGTACGAAAAACGACAAAAGATTCCTTTCATATCTTTTACAAAAAACTCATCGAAGGGTAAAATTGGATATAAACTGTTATAGAAGGATGGAAATAATATTAAATATTTAGGGAACATGGATGTGGATGATAAAATACACCCTAGTAATTACCAAAGTAAAAAAAATCTCGGATAAAAGTGAGATTGTGATATTTCCCTTACCTTAGGTCCGATTTGCTTCGTATGTGTCCGAACCTCCTCTTCTTTGAAGCGCCTCTTTGAGACCTCCTATTAGGGCACTAAAATTGGTCTTTGAGGAAGACCAGAACCTCTAGGATGTTTCTAGGGAAGTGGAGAAGAGATTTTGGCAGGGGTTGGCCGAGCTTGAAGGCTCAAAGTTGTGTGAGGAAGAGAGGGAGGAGGTGCCCTTTTATAAGGGAGGAGAGGGGCACCTTAGGAATATCTCAAAATATTATTTTATATTAAAGTAAAAAATAGGTGTATAATGGTTCCAAAGGGTCTTATTTCGAAGCTAAAGTGGGGATGGGTAGAAATCCTATCAACCAATAGGATTTAGACAAGTTTAGGTTATTATTTTAACCTTATCAATTAGATTTAACTCTAAGTTAAATAATTTAACTTTTACCGTGTCTTTTTGTTTTCTTACACTATATGGTTAATACACTTACTATAACATGCCAAACGAACCCCAAATTATTTATTATTAATATATATATCCTAATATTAGTCATTTGGCCGAACCTTAGATTTTTAGGAATAAAATAACAATTAATAATATAATATTTGATTTAAAAACTATTGTGTGTCAATTTTGACACTATTTGATATATGATTTTTGTGAAAGTCATAACAGAATTATATGTTAGAACCAAGATGATTAAATCAACACTAATATATCATAGTAACCTATAAAATTAGTGTAATTCATAAAAAGTCTCAAATTACATTTATTTTGGTGTTTATAAAATCACATATGTCAATATTTCATTAATAAGATAATTACTGCATCATCATTGTGTCATAAATAAATTAAATTATTTAATGTCTAAAAATTACAAATAAAATACCATTATGTAGTAAATCTTTGTATCTTTCTAATTAATATTTATATTCGAATTTACTCTATGTATAACCCCATATTAAAAATGTTTTAGTAAATAAACTTTTATTTTAACTCTTTTAACCCTTCTTTAAATAAATTAATAATAAATGTCCTAATCTAATCCAAGTGGGCCTAAATGGTCATATTTTATTCCTAAGTTTGTTTTTGGTCGAATAAAACTTGTCCAATAGAATTAGGACATGTGTTAGGGTAATAATAATATCATTTCTACCCTTAATTACCCTATTTACTTTTAACCGTGGTAAATAAAACTAAAAAGTTACTATTCACCAAAAATTATTTTCATCTCATTGAACCACATTTTAGTCCTTGATATTAACCGTGTCTCTCGGATTTTCAAAATTCCACTCACAGAAGCGGGAAAATTATGTTTTATGAAAAATTCAGTTTTTTTAACTACCACTTAGTGGTTTCACTATTCATCAAAAATTGAAAGTTTTCAGAAAAATACCAAAAATTAGGCCTAATCTATATTTGATATTATGAACTCAAAAATGATTTCTATTTTATCAAATTAAAAACATATCAGTTTCAATAATTAATTTAAAAATTAATTCCCGTCGTCAAAACAAAAGGTGTGTTTTTAAGAGATAATAACTATCAAAAGATTGAGATTTGTTTATAACTGGTTTAAATGTGAAATTATATCCAATGACCAACATTGTATTAAATTGTAAAAATATATTCTAAATGTACTTTAAAACCACTAAAATTAATAATTTATCACTATTAATTATTTCGATTGAAAAAGTTGTTTTTAATTAAAATTTAGTAATTTCCACTATTCATCAAAATATGAAAGTTATCCGAAAATTACCAAAATTTCACCCTATGATAATTTTGATATTCCGAATCCAAAAATGACATCCATTTTAAAAAATAAAATTTACAAAATTTCAAAAAGTGGTTATTGCAATTCATAACATCTAGTTTTAATAATATTTTATTAGCATATCGTTGTTTAGTGAAACTCGGTATTGCGTACTACACACGCTATCGAGGAAGGTCGCGATTGCGTGTAATGCAAGGCAAGTCAAGGATGCATGTTGTGCAAGCTCCTTTTGGTGTAGCGTACAACACAAGACATTAATAAAATTAAAAAGAATATTTTTCATAAAATCTCGGGCTGTTACAATAATCATTCCAATGTATTAAAATAATGCAATGGCTCCATGATTATGGGGTTGGGGTTCTACAGTTGGTAACAGAGGATGTTTAGTAGAAAACATGGAAGCTGGATATAAAAAAAGTATATTAGTGAACAAAACCCTAATATAGTCTTTGGGGATAAGAATACAAGGACATCATATAATTTTGGTAATGAATAGATTATGTGGTTTATCAAGAAAATATATCCCTGTATGGATAATACAAGTGGGCATGGTTTTGGCACAGATATAACTGGGAGTGAAAACTCCAACAATGAGTTTCGAGCTTGACCTGGGGTATCCTAGTACACGACAACAGGCCTTATTGTGCAATTGGTTTGAAGCTCTCGGGGGATATGCTTAGGATAATTCACATTTTATTTATCCAACATTATGAGTGATTTATTCCCCCAGAGTAACCAGAGTATATGGTTCTAGGATTTACGATGCATAAATTTATGTTATGTGTTATACCATGTTTAGAGTCAAAGAGAGTTTATAATTTTTGGAGATAATATATAATATGTAATTGATTTAAAATGAAACCAAGAATAAGGAATGATAACATCCCCAATGCATGTGATGCGAAGAGTGAGAATTATAGTATCTCTAATGTTTTTAAGCCATTATTTCAAAGGAAGATTGTCTCCCAAGTGTCCTCATCATATGAGGAAATAGTATCATGTGTTGAAAAGGTATGTAGAGACTTCTCTGAGACCTATGGATTTGAAGGGAAGAAAAAGAATAAGAGGATGGAAGGAAAAAACATGGATAAAGGGAAGTAGGGAAAGGTGTATTTCCCCACATGAGATAATTGGGGAAAGAAACACCTTGGTATATGCTTGAGAGGAAAATTAGTTTGCTTCATGTGTGGACAAAAAGGACATCATAGTAATAATTGCAAGATAAGGAAAGAATTTTTTTTATATTAAATTATTCTACTGAGAGGAGATGAGACAATAAGTGAATCAATGTCCCAAGAATCAAAGGAATATGCACCAAATGATGATTTTGGATAACGATAAAGTTATGATGATTCTGTAGATGAAGTAGAATGATTAATATTCCTATTCAAGAATTATTCCATTTGAATATTTTGTCAATAATTTTTTGGTTGTATAAATTATGAGATATATAAGGATTGTACTACAATACTATTTCATTAAGGATTTGAGGTTTTATGATGAATGTTACAAAGGAAAAGTGATTTAGTAGAAATTTAAACTTTTTAGAATAAAAAAATATGATTGAGGGAAATACAAAACTTAATATATATCTGATGTTGAGATAATGATGATGAAATGATTAATTATAATAAATACCGACTACCTTGGAAATGATTATTGACTTGTTATGAAATGGTCTATACTATCATCGATGGAGATTAGAACACTTTTGGATTTAAGGAATATATCCAATAACATGTATCTTACTTAAGGAATATGGAAGAATGCTTGTTTCTAATATGTTTTTTTACAGTAATCCAAGTTATTACTATATTTCAACACGATACATGATGAAGTTATTAACATGTTGGGAATGTAAATTTTAGAGCTACTTGCTTTTGATTAATAGTCATGGAAATTTAGAGACCTTAATTAAAATGTGTTGAATCCTTGTATTTTGGAATTTTAAGCATTTATGAAATAGTTTAAGATTATCATTGTATGGGGTTTTAGAGTTTAATGTCACTATATGTTGGTTTAATTATTCTTCCTTGACCATTTTTTGCAATTAGAATGCATTGTTTTGTAATAACTGATGCATTTACATTTCCTCTTATTAATAGGATATTTTAACCATATTCTTTTTGTCAGTTTCCCACAAGGGAATTTTCAAGTATCAATAATTAACTTTTGAAGTTCAATTTCAAATTTTGAGGATGAAATTTTTGTAAGGAGGGGATAATGTAACACCCCAAAAATGTAAAAATAGATTTAATATTGAATGCATGAAACATTGAGTCTCTACAAAAAACCACTTTTTTATAAACTAGACAAGTAAACATAATTTTCCACCTCTGTGATTTGAATTTTAAAAAAAAAACTAATATACACAATTGTGATCAGTAAGATATTTAGAGTCTGATAAGACAAACATAATTTTTGGTGAATAGTACTATACCCTTATGAATAGTAACATACCCTTATGAATAGTAATGAATATTAAATTGGACAAAAAAAATATAAACTTCACCCATAAATGTATAAATACAATTTACACATCTTAAAAGTGAAAAAATGATCATAGTATAATTATTGGTATTTTTGCATGTCATTAATATATTAAATATAATTTTATGATTAATTTAATAATTTAAAATGGAAATTTAGTTTCAAAAAATTTATCCATAAATTGTTATTTTATTGTCTTATGGTTATAAGATAATTTTATGGGACCTTGATTAATTTCACAAGGTGTTATATAATGAGTTATAGTTTTAATGTTGTTTTTTTGAATAAATTATGATTTTATTTGAAAATTAAATTAAAAATATTTAGAAATTTTTTTTCAAAAAATGGAGTTCATTTTTGGATTCTACATGTTTAATAATGGTTAGCATGAACTTTTTTTAATTTTCTAAAAAACATGAATTTTTTTTTGAATAGTGAAATACGGTAAAATATTGTATATACAAAATATTATTTAAATGCACTATTTGTGACATCATGGGTTCTTTAAGGCCCCTAGGTTCGAACTCACAGGAAATTATTACTATTATGAGTCACATGAAACAACATTATTGGTTGTCATGATGGAATTGAAAAAATAATGAATAAAATATTCAAAATTTACTCTTCTCCTCCACTATAAAACCCCCATCACTCCATCTTCTACTAACTAATATAAGCCTTTAAGATCCTAAAATTTATACCCAAATACCCTTACCTAGTCACTACCCATGTCCAAGAAGCTCCTGTTCTTTTCAAAAGACCAAAACCCCTTCCTTTGAATAAATTCTCAAGGAGGTAGATTCAAGAGGTAAATTCACATTTTATTTCATTCATTTTCATTTCAAGTTCCTTTCTATTGTTATCTTCTCCTAACCTACTCTATTAAAATTACCATAATAACTCATGTATCATATATATTCTGGAATTATACCATTTTAATGGAATAACCATCATCAATATTCTTACTCCCTCTCTTTTATTTTATAAACGAAATTATCGTCTGTGAGGTTCCAATTTACAACCTTCGTGGACGACAAAGTTTCATTATTCAATTTATAATTAATTAATGTTCATGAAACCATTTTTATGGTTTAAAAAGACTATAATATATGTATTATAACCTATTTAATATTCATGAACCATTATAAGTACATATTATTATATCATATGACCAAACTAGTTCCAAATAATCAAAATACCACTAAAATAATCTAAGTGAACGTCATTAATATTTCACATAATCATTCATCCTCATTCCATGTAAAAAATTATATATGTGATAATTAACACATCTATATGTTCATAAATAATATTTAATTTCAATTCTGGAGATTTATATCCATTCCACATGAACATCCACACTCATATACAAATATACCCATCAAGAAAATTAAGGAAACAAACACTCCAAAACGACAGAATTCAAAATGTTAACTTATCAATAAGGACATAATGTACTTAATAAAATTATGATAAACTAAAAACATGTATAATAGGTTCTTAATTAAGTTATTAATAATTCTAATTTCATTTTCCATGGCCTTATGTTTAAGAGAAGAACACATTCGTACTTAAGGTAAGGGTTTCATTATCTCACTTCCATTTTTATGAGATTTTCCTTATTCACTACAAGCACTTATGTATGGTGTATGTAAACTGAACATTGAATAAACATATTATGAATATATTTATTCTTTTATTCAATTTATCATTTGAATATTACTAATTTTTGGGCATATTAATCGATCGATTACAAAGTGTTAAGGGGTTTCCACTTGAACCTCCGTTTTCATTCGGGTTACATTCATTATCTAATATCATCAATGAAATTCGTATTTATTACTATGTACTCCTCAAAAATTATATTTTATTGTTCTATATATGTTCACAAACTATAATCCTTCATTATTTTATGGATAGTTACATGTTTAAAAAGGAACTTTCAAATTTATTTCTGAAATACAAACCCAGTTCAAGGGATCTTTTCGAATTATAACATGCTTTCAAGTGTACACCATAATCTAATTTAATCTACCATTATTTTTATAAAAACATTAATTTTATCATGAAAAATTATCTTGGATAATTTTTGGACTTATGGTAACAAACATGACTCTCCGCTTTAAAATTCTCTTTAATACTTTCCTTAAAATGCTCTAAAATGATTTATTCCAAAGAATCTTAAGAACTATTTTTACATGATTTCACTTCAGTGGGACATCATTTATGCCTAAAATATAATTTCAATGTACTAGTATTTTATTTTATGGGATATTCATGTTTACACACTGATTTAATGGAAAATATAAATGATTTTCAAAAAGAAATCCTCTCTCCAAATTAAAAAGTATTTTTCTCATCTCACAATTATTTTTATGAGATATATTCCTTGTTCACCACTAATTTATTTTTTTTGGTGTGTGTAATTAACTTTGGTGTATCATATAAAGAGTCTCCTTATTCCTATGATATTCTAAGGGATTATTATTTGAGCATTTCAAGGTGGTATGGGACACTTTGGAATGTTTAAGGGTTTTTTCTTTATGAATTTTTCAATGGTCTCGTTTAAAAGTATCATCATATAAGACAACATCCCTTATTGAATCTTTTAATTCATTGAGATTTATCTCCTATGATATCATATAAAATATTTAATTGAATGGTTTATCATTAGTTTGACTGTGGATGTGTTATCTTAAAACCATTCACCAAATTACTCTGAATGTTTTGTGTTTATGCTTAATATTTAGGGAAAGTTATTTACATTTCACATGTTAGTATGTATATTGATTATGTTTATCCTCATTCATATGAGTAATGCATTGGACTTAACAAGTGTTGGGTGGGGCCCATTAAAGCCCCTCGGTTCATCAGTAGGTCTCATGATAAAAACTATGGTATTGGCATGAGGCCTTGACAAATGAATATTTATGGTTTTAGTCGAGGACTTAATAATTTTTAGACATCTTAGATGAGTCCTTGATGGTATGTTTTAGAATTTCTATTATACACATTTACCTCAGTATGAAGCTATAAATTCTTCATTCATGGGGTTATTTTACTATTATAATACCAATTTTTATGTTTTATTATGGCATTATTCACTCAGCTAATATTCCTTCCATAATGCGTTCAAGTTTATTATTTGTAGAGGTATGTGTTTTCAATTATTCACCTTGACTATTGTTTATGATTATGATATCTTCCATTGTATTTATTACCCTTACTAAGCATTTGAGCTCACTCCTTTGTTATGTTTCATTTTCTCAATACATGGAGAATGTTTTTATGATTAACCAATAAGGATAATATTTGATTGGTGGATTTGCCAATAAAAAATATATGTTGTATTTATTTTCAAGTTGTAATGTCGAACTTATTTATTTATATGGTTTTCCAAAACTACTAAACTGCTCAGTCATTTAGGATTTTATTCCTTGTAATCATGCCAATTTATTAAAATAATGCATCGGCTTGGGAATTTTGGAGTTAGGGTGTTGTAATCAAGATACAAAGTCTGATATATTTCATTTCATACATAGCCAGCAAAACTGATGTCACATATCATAAAAAATCTTGGTGGTATCAGGACAAATAGTTGACTAAGACTTGTTGTTATCCAATATCACCAACTTTCTCAAGGATCATAGCACCACGAAGACACCCAAAAGAAAATAATTACCATGGGATACAATAACCACTCATTGAGTACCTGCCTATTATTAAGAATCTACCTAGATCATTAGAACATCTCATCTTTAGGTTTCTCTTTCTGAATCAGCTCCATAAGGGAGGGATTCAACTGGATACTAGCTAAGAATGTTCCTCCATTGTGCTCTTTGGATTCCAGGTGCATCTGGGAAAAAAGGCCCAGTAAATTACACTCATCACTTGACTCCTTTATAACTTGCATTGGTATCTTCCTTATTAGAGAGTCCCCTACCACATTTCCATTTATTGGGGTATATAAAGTATCAAAATAGAACCCCTAAAGGTACTCGACCTAACAAAGACACCACATATTCAGATCCTTTTAATAGAAAATGGTGTCCAATATCTTATGGTATGAGTTGACTGCAAACTACTCCTTGAAGAGATAGTGACGTCGTGTATTCAAGGAATGCATCACTACTTCCAATTATAGGTTATTGGTTGGGTAATTATTTTCATGTGGTTAGAGTTGGTGAGAACCATACACCACCACATGATCATCTTGCATCAACACACACCCCAAACCCATACCTTAAGCCTCAAAAAATACCATGCATCCCTTCCAAGATTCTGGTATGATCAAAATAGGGTCACTGGACAACCACTGATTGTGCTTCTCAAAAGATTCCGTATATTATAGGATCCATTCAAACCTCACCCATTTCTGAGTAAGTGAATTCAATGGAGAATCAAACAAAGAGAAATCTCTGAAAAATCTCATGTAATAACTTTCCATGCCCAAAAATCTCCTAATAAAAAAGATGCTCCTTAGTTTCTCTCAAGACATTACCACTCTGCTTTTCTCAAGGTCCACCAAAACCCCCACATTATGAGATCACATGGCCCAAAAAAATTACCTCCATGATCCAGAAGGTACTGTTGAATATCGTAGCATAAAGATGGTGATCCTAAAGAGTAAATTACATGATACTGAAGTGATGTCCATGTTACTCATTAGTTCAGAAGTGTAGTTAGATATTTTCCACAAACACCACAATGAGGGATTCAACATACATATGGAACACTATGTTCATAAGCGCCACAAAAACTAAGAGATAATTTTTCAATCCGAATGGAATTATCTAATACTAAAAGTGGCTATACCTACTTTAAAAGGATATATTAGAAACATATACCTCTCTGACCCTAACCTAATAGTTCTCGGAGCATAGGTAAATTTTGGAGAACCACCTTTCCCACTTAAGCTAACAAAAAAGTTCATCAATGTATGTAAAGGGGTAATTGTTCTTGATTATTAACTTATTCAACTTCTAAAAGTCAATACACAACTGGAGGGATCCATAATCCTTCTTAGAAAATAGAACTAGTGTATCCAAAGGTGTGATGCTTGAGTGAATGAATCCTTTGGATTCTAAATTTTCAATCTATATCCTTAATTCCCACAACATTGTGGGGTCCATACGATATGATATAAGAGATATCTTCTATGTTCCCATCTCCAAATCGATGGTGAAATCCTCATATGATTTTGGAGGTAAACCTAAGAAATAGTTTGGAAACACATCCAAAAACTCATCCACTATATGAGGTAGACCATCCTTAGAACCTCTATCATCATCCTCAAAAATTAGTAATGAGATCTTAAGATCAATATTTCATAACTCCAAAAGTGGAGGGTCGGATCACCCAAATTGAGGATCCCATTAACCTTGGACGACTTGGGTACTCCCATCTGGTGTCAAGAAGCTCACTCCCTAATGATAACAATCAATGTGTGCTTTGAAATTCACCATCCAATCCATGCCCCAAATCATGTGAAATAGGTCCATCTACAGAACAAAAAATTCTCATTCTAACTCAACCTTTGATAGAGTGAGATCGCAGTATAGAAATATGAGACCATGTTCTATTTTATTACCAAGCGACATCACCAACTCTGTATTATAAGGTATATGTTCAGTTGAAAATTTAAACAACATCACAAGAAGGGTGGAAATAAAGGAATTAAAAGAACTCATGTCAAACAAAACAATAATTGTGGATGATGAAATAAGAACTATACCTCACATTTTTGTAGGTCCAACATCTGATTCCACTGGTGATTGATCCATGGAATAAATATGCTTCCTATTTATTGATGGATATAGTTGATTACTAACTAGTGGATCTACCTTGATCTAACTCTTCTCATAGGAGGATCCATCCTTTCCACCATGCCCAACAGAGCATGAACTCATATCCCTTGATGAACTAGATTGAGTTCATAATTCTCTATGGATTGAGAAACCCACACCACTCTTAGTGTAACCACCACTCGTACAAAACCTATGAAATTGAACCAAGTACCCACATTGTGGGCAGGTTTTAGGTGGAACTGAACATGTCACTTGTACATACCCCAACCTTCTACACTGGTAGCATATAACTCACCCACCAAAAGTGGTCACAAATGAGGGAGGTCTGGATGGGTGGCCTGAGCTACCACCTCCCTTATTTTACTTCTCATCACGCTTCCTTTTCCTTTTAGATAAACCACCACTTCCATATCCCACTACCAAAACATCCCCAGAGAATCCTTATTTATCAAAATGATAAATTTCCCCCATCATTTCTTAGTCTATTATCTAAATATATATCTTTAGCTTGACCAAGAAGACCTAGGACCAAATGTTAGGTTGTTGCCCCATTTCAAAGTGATAGACCTTTAAATTCTCATCAAACCCACCTCAAGTGTGAAACAAACCAACTCTATGAAATAATTGGATTATTACAACAAGGTATTATGCCCCCATTAAAGTTCAAGAAACTCTTAGGTCTTGGAAAAGACCAAGTTCTGATGGAATTTTTTCTCATTAATAACAACATTGAAGTCCTTCTTTCCCATCTGCTCAAGCTTTTTGGCCTGGACCACTGAGTCCCACCACCTGCGACTAGGTCCTTCTAACATGAATGAAGAACAATTCACTTTAACCACCTCTAATGTAACACCCCAAACATCCATGGTATGCTTCTTTTAAAATAATTCAATAGTTGTGTTTCATGCAACAACGAGTTTGAGCGCACCATGACCTGTCAAACTAGTCATTTTAAAAATGGTTATGAATAGTAATAACCAAATTATGAAATTTATAAATTTTATTTTTCAAAATATACTTCATTTTTGAATTCGTAACATTAAAATTAGCATAGGGTGATTTTTCTCTGAAACGTTCCAATTTTTGATGAATAATAAAAAATGCAGCATTTTTTTTATAAACTTACTTTTTCATTTAAATAATTATTTTAATATAAATTGATTTTAAGGTAAAAAAAGATAAATAATAAATATATTAATCCAATATAGTTAATTGGAATAATTTTATAATATAATTAGACAGAAAAATTTATTGAACTTTTGAACATCTCTTTTACCCGCCTTCTAGCCACATCTACGAGATTTGCATTAAATATAATTTTACCTCTTCTGTAAATTGAATTTCAAAAAATTAACATACATTATTGTAATAAGTATGAAAATTTTGGTCTAATAGGATCGAAATAATTTTTGGTGAATAGTAACTTTTGGATTTTATTTATAGCAGTTAAAGATAAATAGGGCAATTAATGGTAAAAGTAATATTATAATAATATAATATTAACCTAAATCTTGTTCAAATATTATTAGATAAGTCTTTTTCAATAAAAATAAAACTTTGGACTAAAATATCATCTTTTTAAGACGCTTTTTTTAGATTAGTACATTTATTATCTTTTATTTAAAGAAGAGTTAAAAAATGTCATATTCAAATTTTAATAACTACATCATTTTTAACTTGAGGTTATATAAGTTATATGGTCAACTATAAATATTATTTGGAAATATAAAATTTTTATCTACATAATTTTAATATATTTATAATTTTAGTAAATAAATTATTAAATTAAATGGTGACACAATAATGATGCAGTAATTGAATTATTAAAAGAAGAAGCAATTAAATGATATTAAAAATATTAAAACAAATATAATTTCACATAATTAATTACATACACGAATTTCTTAGGTAACATATACATGTTAGTAAAATATTTTAAGTACTGGTTTGAAGTTATCATGTAGTTTTGATATTTTTTTAAAAAAAAAATATAGAATAATATCAAAATTTACATAAATGATACTTTAAAAAATTATATCTTATTAAATGTTTTAAAATTCATAAAAATATCAAGTTTGGCCAAATAACTAGTATAATTTTAAAGGTTCCATAAATGATTCAATTTGGGTTCTTTTGGAAGTTTTTAGTAACTATATCAACACTATATTATAAAAAGACAAATAAACATGGTAAGAGTTAAACTATTTAACTAATGGTTTAATCCAAAAGATAAGGTTATTTTTGTGACCTAAACTTGTGTAAAAATAATTGGTTGAGATAATTTTGACCCATACTCAAATTATTCTATAAATAACTCACTTTAGAGATATCTAAAACTGAAATTCAATTTATAATAATTTAATAGTTTTGGAGTTTCCAAAAGTACCCCTCCCCTCTATTATAAAAGAGCGTCTCTCCTTATATCTTATTCAAACCTCTAAATCCCTTTTTCTTGACCAAACCCTACCCAGTTATCCTCAAAACTTTCCTAAATTCATCCTATAGTCCATACTTTGGGCAGAAATCCAACCTAAGGAGTCATTTTGTGCAAATCAAAAGGATACACTCGAAGAGGAGGTAATTGTTTTACCAATTCAATTTATTTTCTTCTTATACTTACTATTACTATGTTGTTTCCATACTAAAGGAATAAATATAGTATCATATATATACTGAGATGTTATTATAATTATGAGACAACCATATTCTTCCTTTTTTTCAATCCTACAAATAACAATATCACCGTTTGTGCGTACATACGGCTTACTGTCTCCACGTCATGGTGTAATTTGTTATTCAACACTACTTTATTTGGATGGTTATAATGATGAATATAAGAGATTTAAATAATTAATATAAAATGATAATGATCCTGTATAATTAATATACCATTCATTTCCAAATCATTTAACCATCAAGTGATTGATATCGTCGCGCGTGTGTATATACAGTCTACCATCTCCACGATGCAATAAGATTCATTCTCTATTTTAACCATTAAAGAATGATTATAAAATTTATATGATGATTAAAAATAATAATTATGAACTTAATATCATCTTGTATATGGTTAAAATACATCTCATACATAGAAAACACGACATACATAAGAAAATAACAATGGAAAACGAAGCAGTTAACACTCGAAACAATGGTAATACTGAAATATTATTAACAAAATGATATAAGAGGATAAAATATGACATCAGAAATTTGGATATGGTTCTCATATAATTTAATAACATAATTTAACTATTATACATGAGGATAAATCACCCTTGAATAAATTTAAGTAAAAGGTAAGGGTTACTTTCACAATCTCATTATTATATGAGGTTGTTTATACGTAAGTATCTACTGGGAAATATTTATCATCCATGTCCAGGATTCTTAAAATGTATTTCAAAATACTATCAACAATTTTTCAAAGTCATTTTTACCCATTTTTTAATTTTTATAGAATTTTTTTAAAGGAATCTTTACATCGTTTTCCAAATAAGGTATTTTAGGACCTTTTTGAAAAATTAAGGAAAAAAAATTTATAACTTATACAGCTCAAGTGACTATTTTCCACCATTATAACACCATAACATTTTTAATATTCACTTATAATATCAAAAGTTTATTTTCAAAAGAAATGCTTTCTTTTATAATTATGTCACATTTAAATTATTTCAATGTAAAAAATATATACTTCTCTCAAAGATTTTTTATTATTTTATTAGATTATTTTCATCTGTGTCAACATCATTTGTTGAATTTTATGCTTAATTGAGGTTGATTTATTATGATAAAATCTTCCATATTATTTTAAAGGTTTTATGATATGTCTGACTATGGATGTGCTATTTTTATACCATTCATTCTTTATGGTTAAATTATTAACATTTCGTATGCTAGTTTTAATAAAAAAAAATTATTATTGTTTCACCCTTTTCATATGAGGAATGAATTGGACTTATTATGTGACATATGGGGCCTTCTATAGCCCCTTGATGCATCATTAGGTCTCATGAGGCAAACTAGTTTGGGTTTTTACCTGTTTATGTATGGTCTTGGAAAAAGTCCTTGATGGTGTGGTTATGATGTCTAACATTGTGCATTCAATCATTATGAGATTAGTTATTGATATTGCATGTGATTATTCGACTATTATAACATCCATGTGAATGTTTATAATAAATTATTTGAATTATTCTTGCTATATTATGCTAAATATTATGTTAAAAAGGATTGTGTTTTATTTTTACACCTTGACTTATAAGTTTATGCTTATTTATGATAGCTTACGCTATATTTTTTATCCTTACTAAGAATTTGAGCACATGTAATGGCCCAGGGTTTTGGGGTCTATTACATGGTGAAAATTTGATGTTGGGGTGTTCTGGGTGGTCTGGAAGGCCATCCCAGCTTCTCGGTACTCCAAACGGTAGCCTTGGCCTACCGGTGGCCTCGACTTACCGGTAGCTTGGCCTACTGGTGGCCTCAGCCTACCGATAGCCTTGGCCTACCGGTATCATTGGCCTACCATTTGCCTCGGCCTACCGGTAGCTGGGTCTACCGGTAGACCAAGCCTACTGGTGACCTCTCCATGGGTTTTCCAGTAGTGCCTCCTTTTTGCGTGAATTGGTTTTTAAACCATGTTTTGACCCCTTTAAGCCTGTTTTTTTAAAGCCTATTAATGATGTTTAATTAAATGATTGGTGAGGTACCCTCCTTAAATGAAAAATAACCATGCGTTTTGGTCATGCCTTTAATCGCGTTTTTAGAAATGCCTATACCGCATCCTGTGAGGAGTCCTTCTTTAGTTAAGGAGGTGTGTGTCAGTTTTAACCACCCCGAAGGGCAGGGTCCTTTTAAGTTGGACATGTGGGGTGGCCCAGCCACATGGTCAACCCACGATCCCACTTCTTCCGCAGTTTCGAGTTTTTCTCCATATCTTAACCATCCTGGGAATGTTGTATCTCAGCCATGATAACCTAAAGTCTTCTCTTCTCCCTGGGTTTCATTTTATTTCTGTATCACCATGCGCTCGGAATACCCTTCCTCCCAACAAGTTATACCCCCACAAATTTTTCCTTGATCGCGGTCCACTGAGTTCCTGCTACTCCTGATTTCCAGTTTCCATGTGAGGACTTAACGTAGATCCTTGATCAATCAGGCAGGGATCATACCTTTTTCACTCCTCCTTGTGAATCATGTGGGGTGGGTGTTCTATGGTTCCCACGAGGCATTTAATCAAATCTGTAATGAAGATAATAACCGGTTAAATAATAGGGACAGGGAAGTTTGTTAATGTTGTTACATGTTTTTTTACCCATGCTTTCCCTACGATGTCGTTATGAATTGAATGAGATTAGGCCTACTAGAAATCATGGTCGTTGGGGTCCTTTTTTTGCATATCTATTCTATGGTCTGTTTTACGCATCATCTCGTGAATGGGAATCATGTATGAATCGGATAAACACTTAAACTCAGCTGTTGAATATGAATGCCCATAACCTTGTGTGATCACACCAATTAAACTAAATAATATAAAAGAATGAATTATGAATTTTGGGATGGTTTAGTTATGGAATGGGTGAAGGGGTGAATGTGATTTGTTTTGGATGGGTGAGCATCAGGGCTGTGAATGGTGTGGTTGGAATGGCATGAGTTGTTGGGTGGTTGTGGTGGTGTTTGGCAGTAGGGCTGCAAGTTGGGTTGTGAACATCAATAAAAGTGGAAAGTTAATAATGAACTAGGTGGAATGGTAGTGAATTAATGTGGGGATAACCAATGGTCGTTGGGTTTTTCATTGGTTCTAGTTTTTTTCGAGGTTTTCCACTGATCCCACTTTGATGTTATTATTTACAAGAGAACCCGGTGTGAATGCTTAAATTACCCAACAGTTTTCTTTCCTACTTTATTGTTGTTTCATCTGTGATTGTGCTTGTTAGTTTCCCAGTAGTGAAGGGATTAACTCATACTGAACTATTATGAATTGATAACATGAATAGTGAAACTGGTAACTGTTTGTTGTGTGCCTATTTTCTGAGGCAGCAGTACTTGGGAACCTTCTTGTTTCTCTTGAGGAGCCATAGGTTGGGATGTGTGTTTGTATATATATGTGTAACTATATTTTTTGTGTTTATTCACACCCCACCCGCATTGGGCACTTAGTGTCGGACACCCCATCTCATGGGGAAGGGTGTTTTCCCCTAGTTACTCTCCTCCTTGCTCCCTCTTCCCTAGGTTGTGATGGATGGAGGCAACCATACACCAAATACTCTTTGGGTAGGTTTCGTTTGGTGTGTTGTTATCCTGAGACTCTTCAGGAAGGTTTTTTTCCTATTAATCTTTGGTCAGGTTGTTTTCTCAGGTGTCTTCTGGATGAGGCCGAGGTGTAAGCGGGCAAGGATGTGTGGTTGTGAGGCCCAGGTGTGTGTGGGCAGGGATGTGGATGGTTGTGAGGCCCAGTTGTGTGCGGGCAGGAAGAGTGTGGTAGCGTCAGGATGTTTTCCGTTAGGGATGAGCAGCTAGCTAGTGGGGGAAATAGTGGTGCAGGGTACCCAAATGATTTGTTCTTTACTATTATCTTACTGCTTGTGTTTTTTTGGTGAGCATGGCTGGTGAGGTGGGATGGATATATTCCTTGATAGATGATGTATCTTATACTTCTCACCGGACTTTAGGACTTCTCCCCACTTGTGCACGACAGCTTTAGGTTTTCCTACTGAGTATACTTTGTATGCTCACCCTCTGTTTACTTTCAGGTTTCTAGGAGGGCATCAGAGGCCGTGTGGGGTCTTACTAGCCTGGACGTTGGAGTTTCTGTTGGTCGCTGTTGGATTTTTCTTAGCCTTTTCCTTTCCTATTTGGTATTGTACTTTGGATTTCTTGTACCTTGTTCAGTTTTATTATTAAAACATGAATGTAGTTTTGTTTTTACTTGAGTTTTCTATACTTGGTGGTGTTTGGTGTTGACTCATTATTTTTCCCAATCTTGGTTAACTAACAAGGGTAATGCCTCACATATTGTGAAAATGTTATACCCTTGGTGCTAGTCTCCACTCTGAGGCCTACTGGAGGTGGGACTCGGTGGTCATTATCTCTCCTTCAACTTAAAGAAGGAATGGCTTGGAAATCTGTTGTCCCTTCCCTCCTTTTGGTGAAGGAGGGTCGTGACAGAATGGCATCAGAGGCAGGTTGAGGGATAGGATGGAGTCTGGTGTTAGGCACAGTTAGGATTTCATGGGATGGTAGGGCAAAAATGTTAGTTGATCTTGGTTCATGAAATAGATCAGGGAGGACCGGCTAGGAAATGGTATTTTAGGGCCCCCCGTGATCCGATGAAAGGACTCTGATCCTATCAAACGACCAAGTGAGACTACAATTATTGCAGGGTAGAGACCATCGGGAAGGTACATGCATCATACTGGCTGTGTTTTTCATTTATTTGAGGCACCTTGGGGAGAAAAATTTAATAATAAAAAAAATAATTCCCTTGCTACTCTGGCTTAGGCATTCTTTGTTTACCTTGCAGCTATGGCACCCGGACGTTATCCACGAGCGACTCAGATGGTTAAGGCCTAAAAGATCGAGGAAGTTGACTAGAAGAGGGTTGACCGAGATGAGGAGGATGAATTGTGGCAGAGGACTCTGTGGTCCTTCTAGCGAAAAACCCTCGAAAAATACGAGGGTAGAGTTTCTGACTCAATAACGGAGGGATGGCTCAAGGAGCTAGCCATCACCTTCTCTTTGATCCGTGCTCCGAGGGAGTATTGGGTTCCGTTGGCCATCTGTCAGCTGAGAGAAGCAGCGCGTCAGTGGTGGATGATTTTCTTGGGAGAGAAGATAGAGGCAGAGGTTTCATGGGCCGGTTTCGAGAATGAATTTCATGAGGAGTTCCTCTCTTCTATGTAGAAGGCTGAGAAGAGATAGGAGTTTCTCTCCCTTCAGTAGGGAATCATGTCAGTGAGGGAGTAGGGTATCAAGTTCAAATATCTCTTGCTCTTTCCCCCAAATCTCTTTCTGGATGAGGAGTCTCGGGAAAGACAGTTATAGGAGGCACTTTATCCTTCTCTTCAGTACATTGTCACTCCCTTCACTCTTCCGACATACCTAGCAGTATAGAAGAAGGCCGATATAGTAGAGAGGATGTACTCGAAGGGAGGAACACCACGAAAGGGGAACTAGCTGAGTTCGTCAAAGGGGAAGGCGGTCAGCAGCAGGTCTCTGGCAATAGGGCCTTCTAGGTTTCGACAAGCAGGTATTAGGCCTCATCAGTTCCAGTCCCGAGATTATAACCCTAGCCCTTTTTCAACAGGTCTAGGACCGAAGTGTTTCTCTTGCGGAGTTTTCAGGCACATCCAGAGTAGGTGTCCGACTCGTGCTCCATATGGTGGAGGTGGGCAGTTTCAGCACCCACCTCAGGAGCATCTGTTGCCGGTGAGGCATTTCCAGCAGCAGCAGTAGGCCCCTGGCCCTCCGAGGGACGACCTTGCGGGAGGATACCGATACCAGGGTTCTCTTCAGGGACCTTGACTAGGGCATGGTCGGGGAGGTGGTTGACAACAGCGAGGTAGAGGAGTTGGGCATGGACAGTTGCACGCCGTAGAGTTAGTATCTCTGGTGGGACCCGAGGTCATTCAAGGTACGATCAGTTTATTCAGCACTCTCGTTTCTACCTTTTTTGATTCGGGAGCTTCACACTCCTTTGTTACACCCGAATTATCCCATGCTCTGGGTCTGGATGCCGAGAGACTTTTTGTGCCCCTAGTGTTGAGAACACCATTTGGGGGTCATACCAGTGTATCTTACTTTTTCTGGGGATGTAGACTGATGTTGGGACCGCATTAGTCCAGTGGAGACCTTCTTTCATTGTAGATGTAGCAATACGATGTCATTCTAGGCATCGACTGGTTATTCTCTGTGCATGCCATCATCGACTACTATCGGAGAAGGATTGAATTCTCCAACGAGGATGGACGGTGTGTGGATTTTGTTGGGGAGTAGAGTTATCAGGTAGGGATTCGACATGTGAAGACACTCCTTTCTATGATGGACGGGGTGTCAGTGGAGTCAGCAGACGCATGAATGATGGATGTCCCAGAGGTCGTAAGAGAATTCACCAATGTCTTTTCTGATGAGTTTGTGACTCTACCCCCATGACGTGATGTTGAGTTTAGGATAGACTTACAGCTTGGTGCCCTCCTGATCCCGATGGCTGCTTATTGGATGGCGCCTTCTGAGTTGCGGGAATTGTGGATTCAGATTGACAATCTCAAGGATAGGGGCTTTGTTCGACCCATCGTGTCACCGTGGGGTGCTCTAGTTTTGTTCGTAAAGAAGGCATATGGTAGTCTACGTCTGTGCATAGACTACCGAAGGTTGAATCTGGTGACGGTCAAGAATCGTTACCCCCTCTCGAGAATAGACGATCTTTTCGACTAGCTGAGGGGAGCAGGTTGGTTCTCTAAGATCGATCTGTGGTCTGGATACCAGCAGTTGAGAGTGAATGAAGGTGATATCTCGAAGACGGCTTTCAGGTACAGATATGGCCACTTTGAGTTCATAGTCATGCCGTTTTGCATTATGAATGCACCAGCTATGTTCATGAACCTCATGAAATCTATCTTCCGAGAGTTTCTGGACCTGTTCATTGTGGTCTTCATAGATGACATCCTTATCTACTCAAGATCATAGGAAGAGCACGTTGAGAATATTAGGGCAGTTTTGGGAGCCCTTCGACACCACCATCTTTATGGGAAACTGTCTAAGTGCAAATTCTTGATGCGAGAAGTACATTTCCTTGGACATGTAGTGTCTCAGAAGGGAATAACAGTAGACCCATCAAAGGTCGAAGCAGTCATTTCATGGGAAGCACCCAAAAATGTGGCAGAAGTTCATAGTTTCCTAGGTTTTGCTGGCTATTACTGGAGGTTTGTGCCCGACTTCTCTCAAGTTTCAGCTTCGTTGACAACTTTGACATGGAAGGACCAGGCCCTCTTATGGAGCAACCCGTTCCATACATCTTTTGGCTACCTAAAAGAGAAGATGGTTAGTGCTCTAGTACTCAGATTACTAGAGGAAGGGGCATTGTTTGAAGTGTTCTATGATGCTTTTAGCCTTGGGTTGGGATGTGTGCTGATGCAGAAGTGAGGAGTGATCTCTTATGGGCCTAGCCAGTTACTTCCTCATGAACATAACTATTCCACCCATGATCTGGAGCTTGTGGATGTGTTGTTTTAATTGAAGTTATAGCGGCATTATCTCATCGGAGAGTGCTTTGTGGTCTTCTCATATCATAAGATCTTGTGTTCTGTCTTTTCCCAGTGGGATCTGAACTTGTGGCAGGGGAGATGAGTTGAGTTCCTCCAAGACTACGACTTCGATATCTCTTATACTGAGGGCAAGGGTAATGTTTTGGCTGATGACCTGAGCATGAAATCTTATAAGGAAGTAGTTCGGGAATATTCAGATGCTTGGAGAGCGATAAAAGAGTTAGCGGCCTTGCATTTGGATGCAAGGGTGGAAGGTGGAAGAGGCTGTCTATTTCAAATGACTGTAGTTTCCTGTTTAGTGGTGTAGGGGGAAGAGTCTTAGTGGGGGGACTCGGAGGTGGAAGTGATGTGAGATTGTCTTTATCAGGGAAATGCTCCTAAGGGGTGGTCGGAGGATGGGCAGCATCGGGTAATTTTCCATGGAAGGCTTTTTGTTCTGGAGATGATACGTAAAGGAGTTCTCCGTGAGTTCCTTGGCTTGGCTTTAGTAGTACATACTGGGGTCTCAATGATGTACCAAGTCCTGAGGGTACAGTTTTGGTCGTCCAGGTAAAGCGGGTGGCGGAAGAGTTTGTGGCTAAGTGCCTAGTGTGTCAGCAAGTGAAGGCTGAACACCATTTTCCTGGAGGGTTGTTACAGCCTTTCGATGTTCCCAAGTGGAAGTGGGATGAAATCTTGATGGAATTCATCACAGGGCTACCTAGGGCTCAGGGAGGCTATGATGTCATCTGGGTAGTGGTGGATCGGTTGACAAAATTAGCTAACTTCTTGGAGACTAAGGAGTCGAGCCCAGTGAGTACCTTAGCCCAGAGGTACATCGATGAGGTGGTGAGGTTGCACGGTATTCTGAGATATATTATCTCCGATCAAGACATGTGGTTTACCTCATGAGTCTAGAGGGGATTATAGCATTCTTTTGGCATCCAACTACGCATTAGCACTGCTTTCCACCCTCAGACAGATGGGAAGACAGAACGAACGATCCAGATGTTGGAAGACTTGTTGCAGGCATGTGTTATGGATTTTGGGGGATCATGGGTATGACACTTGACTCTGTTGGAGTTTTCTTATAACAATAGATTCCACTCCACTATTGGCATGACACCGTTTGAGGCCTTGTAGGGAAGGCCATGCCGTTCACCTATTTGCTGGACAGAGATTGGGGAAGCAGTTGTTCTTGGGCCAGAAGTGTTATAGGGCACCACTGAGAATGTTCCGCTCATGTGTGAGAGGATGAAGGCATCCCAGGACTGGCAGAAGTCTTATTCTGATCGTATGAGGAGGACCTTGGAGTTCTAGGTTGGAAATCATGTGTTCTTGAAGGTTTACCCTCGAAGTGGGCAGCGAAGGTTTGGGAAGGGGAGTAAGCTCTCCCCTAGGTTCATCAGACATTTGGAGGTGCTGGGATGAGTTTGTGAGGTGGCGTATCAGCTGGCATTTCCACCTCAGTTGGAGAAAGTTCACAACATCTTTCACGTCTCCCAGCTTCGTCGATATCTACATGATGACTCCCACGTCATCGATTGGGGAGAGTTAGATGTCAAAAACGATTTGACCTTCATAGAATAACTGATCATGATCAAGGGTCGTAAAGAGAAAGTGCTTTGTGGATGAACCATCCCCTTGGTTCGTGTGTTGTGGAGGCATGGTGACCTCGAGGAGAGCACTCGGTAGCGGGAGGCCCAGTTATGCATTCAGTACCCAGATCTGTTTTGACTTCCTTGTTGTTTTTGTTCTGAGTTTTGCTGAGAAGTTTCATCATGTTCTTTAATATATGAAATTCTTGTTCTGCTTGTTTTGGGTCCGAATGTGTGACAATGGGAAAACCTGACTGCTAATCAAGGCGCATTAATGTGGATGTCATTAAACCCGTTCGGGCGAGTCAGTGTCACCCAAAGCGGATAATATCCTGACATGTAGGAAGGGACTCCCTGACTCAGGTGTTGGACAGTGTGATCCTTGTTCTTGTTGTGAATGTTTGTGGTTGATAACTCTTGGGGGAGTATTCCTGGATGTAGGGGGTTCTGTTCCAGATTTCGAAAAACTCAAGGATTATCCCCAGAGAATTATCTTTAGAGGGTGGATGTTTGGACCCCACTTTTTTCCTTTCTAGTTTGTTCTTATATTCTTAGGGACGAAAATATTTTGAGAAGTATTTAATGTAATGGCCCAGGGTTTGGGGGTCTATTATATGGTGAAAATCTGATGTTCGGGTGTTCTGGGTGGTCTGGAAGGCCATCCCAGCTTCTCGGTACTCCTAACGACAACCTTGGCCTACCGGTGGCATCGGCCTACTGGTAGCTCAGCCTACCAGTGGCCTCGGCCTAATGGTATCTCAACCTAATGGTGGCCTTGGCCTTCCGGTAGCTCGGCCTACCGGTAGCCTCGGCCTTTCGGTAGCACGACCTACCGGTAGCCTCGGCCTACTGGTAGCTTGGTCTACCGGTAGACCTAGATTACTGGTGACCTCTCCATGGGTTTTCCAGTAGCACCTCCTTTTAGCGTGAATTGGTTTTTAAACCATGTTTTTACCCCTTTAAGCCAGTTTTTTAAAAATCCCATTAATGGAATTTAATTAAATTATTGGTGAGGTACCCTCCTTAAATGAAAAAAAACCATGTGTTTTGGTCATGCCTTTAACCGCATTTTCCGAAACGCCTCTACCACATCTTGTGAGGATTCATCCCTTGGTTAAGGTGGTGTGAGTTGGTTTTAACCACCCCGAAGGGTGGGGAACTTTTAAGATGGACATGTGGGGTGGCCCAGCTGTGTGGTCAATCCAAGATCCCGCTTCTTCCACGGTTTCGATTTTTTCTCCATATCTTAACCATCCGGGGAATGTTGTATCTAAAACATGATAACCTGAAGGATTCTATTATCCCTGGGTTTCTTTTTCTTTCTCTATCACCCTGTGCTTGGAATACCCTTCCTCCTGATGAGTTGTACCCCAACAAAGTCTTCCTTGATCGTGGTCCGTGGAGTTCTTGCTACTCCGGATTTCCAATTTCCTCACGAGGACTTAACGTCGATCCTTGATCAATCAGGTAGGGATCTTACCTTTATCTCTCCTCCTTGTGTATCATGGAGGGTGGGTGTTCTATGGTTCCCACGAGGCAGTTAATCAAATATGTAATGAAGATAATAACCGGTTAAATAATATGGGACAGGGAAGTTTGTTAATGTTGTTACATGTTTTGTTACCCATGCTTTCCCTATGATGTCGTTATGAATTGAATGGGCTTAAGTTTACTGAAAATCACGGTCATTGGGGGCCTTTGTTTGCGCATCTATTCTATGCTCTATTTTACACATCGTCTGGTGAATGGGAATAATGTATGAATCGATTAAACACTTAAACTCGGCTTTTGAATATGAATGCCCATAACCTCGTGTGATTACCCCAGTTTAACTAAATAATATAAAAGAATGAATTATGAATGCTGGGATGGTTTAGTTATGGAATGGGTGAAGGGGTGAATGTGCTTTGTTTTCGATGGGTGAGCAGTGGGGCTGTGAATTGTGTGGTTGGAATGGCATGAGTTGTTGTGTGGCTGTGGTGGTGTTTGGCAGTAGGGCTGCAGGTTGGGTTGTGAACATGAATAAAAGTGGAAAGTTAATAATGAACTTGGTGTAATGGTAGTGAATTAATGTGGGGATAACCAATGGTCATTGGTTTTTTCATTGGTTCCATTTTTTTTAGGGTTTCCACGGATCCCACTTTGATGTTATTATTTACAAGAGAACCGGGTGTTAATGCTTAAATTACCTGATGGTTTTATTTCCTGATTTATTGTTGTTTCATCTGTGATTTTTCCTGTGAGTTGCCCGGTAGTGAAGGGATTAACTCATACTGAACTGTTATGAAATGATAACTTGAATAGGGAAACTGGGAACTCTTTGTTGTGAGCCTGTTTTCTGTGGCAGTAGTGCTTGGGAACCTGCTTGTTTCGGTTTAGGAGTCATAGGTTGGGCAATGTGTTGGTATATATATGTGTAACTATATGTTTTGTGTTTAGTTGAACCCCACCCGCATTGGGAACTTAGTGTCAGACACCCCATCTCATGGGGAAGGGTGTTTCCCCTTAGTTACTCTCCTCCCTGCTCCCACTTCCCTAGGCTGTGATGGCTGGAGGTGACCTTACACCCAAGACACTTCGGGTAGGTTTCTTTTAGTGTGTTGTTAGCCATGGAATCTTCGGAAAGGTTTTTTTCCCAAGAATCTTCGGGCAGGTTGTTTTCCCAGGT
The DNA here is from genome assembly GCA_963277665.1 of Viscum album. Taxonomy (NCBI): domain Eukaryota; kingdom Viridiplantae; phylum Streptophyta; class Magnoliopsida; order Santalales; family Viscaceae; genus Viscum; species Viscum album. The sequence continues at coordinate 1,489,371,154 of OY728152.1, read as the reverse complement.
GTCTTCGGAATGAGGCCTAGGTGTATTAGGGCAGGGATGTGTGGTTGTGAGGCCCAGGTGTGTGTGGGCAGGGATGTGGATGGTTGTTAGGCCCATGTGTGTGTGGGCAGGAAGAGCGTGGTAGCATCAGGATGTTTGTCGTTAGGGATGAGCAGCTAGCTAGTGGGGGAAATAGTGGTGCGGGGTACCCAAATGTTTTGTTATTTACTATTATCTTATTGCTTGTTTTTTTTGTTGAGCGTGGCCGGTGAGGTGGGATGGATAGATTCCTTGATAAATGATGTATCTCATGCTTCTCACTAGACTTTAGGGTGTCTCCACACTTGTACACGATAGATTTAGGTTTTCCTACTGAGTATACTTTGTATGCTCACCCTACGTTTACTTTCAGGTTTCCAGGAGGGCTTCGGAGGTCGTGCGGGATCTTACTATTCTGGACGTTGAAGTTGTTGTTGGTCGTTGTTGGATTCTTCTTAGCCTTTTCCTTTCTTTTTTGGTATTATACTTTGTAGTTCTTGTACCTTGTTCGGTTTTATTATTAAAACATGAATGTAGTTTGGTTTTTACTAAAGTTTTCTATACATGGTGGTGTTTGGTGTTGACTCATTCTTTCTCCCAATTTTGGTTAACTAAAAAGGGTAATTCCTCCCATATTGTGAAAATGTTATACCCGTGGTGCTAGTTGCCACTCCAAGGCCTACTGGAGGCGGGACCCAGGGGTCATTATCTCTCCTTCAACTTAAAAAATGAAGGGGTTGGCAATCTGTTGTCTCTTCCCTCCATTTGGTGAAGGCGGGTCGTGATAGCTCACCCCTTTCTTATGTTTAATTTTTCCCTAGGATGTAAAGAATTATATTACGACTGAACTATAAGAAAAAATCTAAAGGATGTGAGTTTTTTCAAAGGAGACACTATGTATTTTTTCATTTCAAGATGTAATGTAAAACTTATATTTGTATCTAGCTTTTTCAAGGTTTCTAAACTAATTGGTCCTTTAGGATTTTATTCCTTGTGATCATGAAAATGTAAGGAAATAATGATATGACTCAAGGTAAATACGTTTGGGGTGTTACAGTTGGTATCATAGAAAGTTTAGTACAATCCTTGGAAACTAGATTTAGAAAATACTTTAATTAGGTGACACTACCCTAATAAAGAATTTGAGGATAAGTATTAAATAACATCTTAAAATTTTGGTAATGTATAGATTATGTGGGTATTTCTAGAAAATATATCCTTGTCTGAATACTACAAGTGGATGTGGTTCTGGCACAGACGTACCTAGGAGTAACAACTCTGACAAGGTGTTCTGGGCTTCAATCAGGGTAACCTGGTACGTGGAATTGGGTCTTACTACACACCTAGTTTAACACTCCTAGGGGATATGCTTAGGATAATTCAAATTTTCTTGACAAACTGTTATAAAGTATTTATGAGTAAATATTTTCCCAAAGAAACTATTTTTATTATTATGGATTATATATGAATAAATTTTTATATTTATGTTAAGTATTTTACTAGTTTGGAATTATGAATTATGAATCACAACCTAATCTAGTGTATGCCATTTTTTTGAAATGAAAAATAGTGGAAGGAATGGAAATCGTATCATCACACATAATTCATGTAGGGATTTCCCTTCTATACAAGATAATGATAGTGGATTTGGTGATACAACTGGTTCTGAATAGCTTATAACCATACTAGGACAACTGGAACTGGTTATAAACAGTATCGTTACCCATATAGAGAAGATTGATCCACAATATGAAGGATCAATGTTAGACCTATTTATAAGACAATATGCTCCCACATTCTATGGGACAAAAAATCCATTTGTAACTGATAAATGGATAAGTTCCTTAGAGAAAATATATTTTCCTTTGGGGAGTAACGAAAGGGAAAAATTTGTTATGGTAGTCTATCATCTATTAGGAGATGCAGATCAAGTGTGGTCATTAATTCAAAACATGAAGAAGTATGAAGAGGTAGAAAATATGGAAGATAGTGAATTTAAATTACTCTTACAATAAAAATACATTCCTTGTGATCTACGAGAAGATATAGAGAGTCAATTTCTGAGTTTGAGTCAGAAGGAGGATGAGAATATTGCAAAGTATGAAACTAACATCAAAAGGATAGAAAGGCATGATACATAATATATATGTAACCCAATAATTAAGATTGATCGATTATTTTATGGGTTAAAGCCATTACTCTGATAGGAATTGGTCTCACAGTCTTTCTCATCGTATAAAGATACAGTCTCATGTACTTTTACGACAAAAAAGGAATTCTCGATGTCTTATGAATTTAATGTAAAGAAAGAGAACAAGATGGTCCATGAACACTCTATAAAAGATAATAAGGGGATTAGGGAAAAGTTGAATTTCCACCCTGTAGTAATTGTGGGAAGAAACACCCTGGTACTTGTCTAAAGGGGATGGGAGTTGGTTAGAAGTGTGGAGAAAATAACCACCAAGATCATGATAGAAATTGAAAGAAAGAAGCTACCAATTTTCAATGATTCAATTGTAAATATATGAGAAATTTTGAAAATTATTATTCTAAGCATCAAGGAAACTTTCCCCAGAAAATTCCAAGGGAGAAAGGCCAGGCTATTACAATCACCTCTGTTGAGGTTGAAGTTCCTAATGATGTGGTGGCAGGTACTTTAATCATTTCCTCAAATTTAGAAAAATATTTATTTGGTTCTGGATCCTCACATTCCTTTATATATTCCTAGTTTTATTTAAAAATTAGATATTTATAAATCACATTAACAAGGAAGTTGTTAGTAAAAACCCATAAGGGAAGTCTCATTGAAAAAAAGATGTTTTAGGTAGTTCCCATTATGGCATATAAATGTGCTTTATATGTAGAATTTATCATCATACCTATGGTCAACTATGATATAATCCTCGATATAAACCAGCTATCAAAATATGATGTAAAATTTTATTATAAGAAGAAGGAAGTTACAATTTGTGAGGAATATGTAGAATCAATTATCTTCAAAGAAGAAACTTCACCATCTGATTCTTATCTAGATCCACCTCCTGTATCTCTTCTAAATGAAATTTTTGGGGAAGAAGAGAAGATAAAACCTATTAATCATCAAATTGAGGATGTACCTATTATACAATAATAAATTTAAGTATTTTTAGAGGATTTACCTATACATACTATAGAGTGGGAGGTTGATTTTTCTAATGATTTAATCACTGATGCAAAAACAATATCAAAAAGTCCCTATAGAATGGCCACTGTGGAATTAGTAGAACTAATGAAAAAAACTAGAGGAGCTGCGTAATAAGAAATTTATTCTACCTAGTGTTTCTCCATAGGGAACCCAAGTTCTTTTTTTCAATAATAATGATGGATCAATGAGACTATGCATTGAATATCGAAAAATAAATTCTATTATAATAATAAACAAGTGTCCTCTTCTTCACATTGATGATTTGTTTGATCAAATTTATGGATATCAATATTTTTTGAAGATTGAAATTTATATAGATATAAAAAATTCTATGTAAAAAAGGAAGATATTCTAATGATAGCTTTCTGAACCAGGTATAGGCATTATGAGTTTATAGTAATATCATTCGAACTAACTAATGCACCCTTTGTTTTCAGGGATCTAATGAATAGAGTGTTCAAGGAATATCTTGATGATTTTGTCATAGTATTTATTTATGATATCTTGGTATAATCCAAAATATAAAAAGGCCCTGAGAACCACTTGATGATTGTTCTGAAGACCCTTAGAATAAATAAACTATATGGTAAGTTTAACAAGTGTGAATTATAGATTCGGGAAATTTCTTTTCTGGGCCATACTGTCTCCAAGGATGGAATCTATGTTGATCCTGTAAAGGAAAAGTCAATCTATGAATTGATAGCACTGATGAGTATAACTGAGGTATGCAGTTTTATTGGTTTATCTAGTTACTATTGGCATTTCATCCAGAATGTTTCCAAATTAGAAAACCCATTAACCAAGTTCACACGTAAAGGTTAAATTCATTTGGAAGAAAGAGTGTGAAGAATGTTTTGAATAATTGAATAGAATATTAGTCAATGCTCATATTTTGACTTTACCATCTATGAATGATGGGTTTTTGATTTATAGTGATGCATCAAGGAAAGGATTTGATTGTGTTCTTATGAAAATTGATAGGGTTATTTTATATCCATCAAGGTAGTTAAAAATTCATGAATAAAACTACCCAAATCATGATCTCGAGTTATCAGTAGTAATCTTTTCTCTAAAGATATGGAGACACTATCTCTACAGTAAAAGTTATGATATATATATTGATCATGAGATTTTGAAATATATTTTCTCACAAAAATAACTCAACATGAGACAAAGGATATGGCTTGAGAAACTCAAGGATTATGATTTCACAATAAACTACCACCCATGGAAGGAAGATAATGTGGAAGATGATTTAAGTATGAAGGACTATGGAGTTCTGAATAGACTAAGAGTTGAAAAGGATCCTATATTTATTGATCTAGTAAAGATAGATATGGAAATTATCTTGGAAGGTGAAACATCACTTGTTTTTTAAATATTTTTCAAACCATATTTAATAGGAAGGATAAAAGGTTATCATTTTGATAATGAGGAATTTTAAATGAAAATTAAAGCTATGAATGATGGGAGACTGATTGACTTCATATTTGAAGATATTATTTTGAAATTCGGGACAATTATTTGTGTTACCATTATACCTAATCTAAAAAGGGAATTATTGGATGATACTCATAGATCTAATTTCTCTATACACCCTAGTATCAGTAAGATGTATAGAGATTTGAAAGAACATTTTTGGTGAGACAACATGAGGAGATAGATTGCTGATTATGTGTCAAGATGTTTGGTTTTCTAATAGGTGAAGGTTGGAAGACAACATCCTAGATGAGTCATGCAACCTCTTTCTATAACTATGTGAAAATGGGATGATATTATGATGGAATTAGTCATGGGTCTATCAAAGACTCCTATAATAAAAGATGTGATATGGGTTTTTGTTGATCATCTTACCAAATCAGAAAATTTTCTTGCTATAAGAAAATATTTACCACTTAAAAGTTTAGTAAAATTATATATTAATAAAGTTTTAAGACTTCATGGTGTACCCCTATCAATAATTTCTGATCATGATCCTTGTTTTACATCAAGATTCTGGAAAGGTATTCAAAAGCCCCTAGATACTGAGCTTCGTTTGAGCACTGGTTTCCACCCTCAAACTAATGGAAAATCATAAAGGACGATTCAAACCTTAGAATGCATGTTTAGATCTTTCTCACTTTACTTTAAAGGTATATGAGATCAATATTTACCTCTAGTAGAATTTTCTTATAATAATAGATTCTATTTATGTATTCATATGGTACCATATAAATCATTATATGGAAAGATATGTCATACACCAACTTATTGGGATGATTTTGGTGAAAGAAAACTAGTAGGCTCGTAACATGTTGAAGAAAAAAACTAAAGGTGAATTTAATTCAAACCCCTACCAAAATATCTTAAATTAGGCAAAAAAGAAATGTTGATAACTGGAGGAAGTATTTGGAATTTCAAGTAGGAGATCATGTTTTCTTGAAGGTATCTCAATGGAAGGGTGTTATAAGATTCGGTAAGAAGGGTAAATTAAGTCTCTGGTACATCGGACCTTTCAAAATTCTAGAACAAATTGGAGTTATATCATGCTATTTGGTAATACTGCCAAGTCTCTCCAAAGTTCATGATATGTTCCACATATCATTATTAAGGAAATACATTCCAATACCAATGCATGTACGTACCTATGAATAAATAGAATTGGAACCAGATCTATCTTATTATGAATATCCTGTCAAGATTCTTGATACCAGAAAATAGTTGTTGAGAAATAAAATGACTAATCTGGTAAAATTTCTTTAGAAAACCCATAGAATGGAAGAGGTGATGTGGGAACCTGAAGAACTTATGATGAAGAACCACTCGAACCTTTTTATAGAGTCGTATTCTAGAAATATTTAGGATGAAATTATTTGAAGTAGGGAAGAATGTAACACACCAAACATCCATGGTATACTCCTTTTTAAATAATTCAATAGCTTGTGTTGCACACAACATCGAGTTCGAGTGCACCCTGACATATCATACTAGTCTTTTAAAAGGTGATTATGAATATTATTAACTAAATTGTGAAATTTATAAATTGTATTTTTCAAAATAGACTTTATTTTGGAATTCAGAACATAGAAATTATCGTAGGGTGAGTTTTTGTAATTTTTCAGACAAGTTTCAATTTTTGATGAATAATGAAAAATACTGCATTGTTGTTAAAAAAGAACTTTTTCATTTAAATAAATATTTTACTATAAATTGATTTTAAAGTAATAATAGATTAATAATATATATAATAATCCAATATATTTAATTGGAATCATTTTTATTGTAACACCACGACCCTAGTTACCTAGAGTCGGTGAATTATTTTAATAGATTGGTATGGTTACAAGGAATCAAGTCCCAAAGGACCGATCGGTTTAGCAGTCTTGGAAAATAGATTAAATATATGAATTTTACATTACAATTTATAACATACAACACAAGATAAATAATCCTTTATTGATTCCATTATTCCCTTTGCTTTACCCTGCATATCAATCACAATGCACTTCTTGGAATCCTGGGAAAAATAAAACATAGAAAGGGGTGACCTCAAAGGCTTAGTAAAGGTAAGCAATACAGTGGAAGATAACATAAATATTAAGCATGGTGAATAATTGAAACCACATACCATTACCAATAATAAACATGAATACTTTTATGGTCGAAATATGAGCTGAGTAAATAATGCCATAATAAAACATAATCCTGGGTATTCTACTAGTCGAATAACCACATTAACTATAAATATTATTTTCATAATGAGGGAATGTATAATGTCAGACATTCTGAAACATTTTTTCAACACCTTGGCCAAGACATCTAAAAATGATTAAGTCATAGGCCAAAATCATATATCAAATTTGGAAAGGCCTCGGCCAATTTCATGTCCAGTTGTCTCATGTGACCTACCGATGCATCGAGGAGCTATAGTGGGCTCCACCCATCACTTATTAAGTCCAATACATTCCTCATACGAAAAGGTTGAAATATAACATAAACTTTCATATTAAAACTAGCATACGAAATGTCAATAATTTAACCATAAACCATGAATGGTATAAAAATAGAACATCCACAGTCAAACATATCACAAAATCTTTAATACAATATAAAAGTTTTGTATCATAATAAATCAACTTCAAATAAACTTAAAATCCATTAAAGGATGTTGACATAGATGAAATCAAAACCTTTTTTAGAGAAATATCTCTTTCTATTTTGAAATCATTTTAGAGTCACATAATTATAAAGAAAACATTTATTTTTAAAATATTCTTATAATCTTGTAAGGGAATCTTCGATGATGTTATAACAGCGAAAAATATCCACACTTGCTGTATAAGTTAAAAAAACATTCTTAGTGTAATTTTTTCGAAAAGGTTATAGAGTACCTTGTTTGGAAAATGATGTAAATATTCCTTTAAAAACATATAAGGTAAAACAAGGGTATAAATTACTTTACCCCATTTTCTATTAAATAGTAAAAATGTTTTGTAATACATTTTTAAGAAACATGGATGTGGATGATAAAGAGGTCCCAGTAGACCCTTACGTAAAAACAACCTCGGATAATAAAGAGATTGTAGAATTAACCCTTAACTTGTATGTTTCCTTGGTAGAGGGTAGATTAACATCATTTATAATGGTAAAATAATTGTTATTTAATTATACAACAATCATATACATTAATATGATATCATATATGATCTTTTAATATTGCTTTGTTAATAATATCTTAGTATTATCATCATTTCAGGTATTAATGGATTCGTTTTCCTTAATATTATTTGTTATGTGAGTCATATATTTTATGTATGGTATGTATCTTATTCATATCATAATGATATAAAGTCTTTAAGCAATATTTTTAATCATCAAATGATAATTAGACTTGAATGGATATGATAGGGAATGAATCTCATCGCGTTCGTGGAGACGGTAATCCGTATGTACGAACGAGCGACAATATAATTTTTTTGATATTAAAATAATATATAATTGGATCTTATATAATATATACAAAATAATTATCATGTTATATTTATTATTTACATCAATTACACATCATTATTATAACCATCCAAATAATAATGTATTGAATAACAATTACACCACGACGTGGAGACGGTAAGTCGTACGTACGCACTTATGGTGAAATGTCATTCAAAGGATGGATATAATAATGAATATGGTCGTAACAGATTAATAATAACATCATAATATATATATAATATACTGGAGTTATTCTTTTAGAATGGAAACAACAAAGGAAGAGGAAGTGGAAGAAGAACGGATCTTGAAAGAGGTTATGAAATATTTACCTCTTCTTCGGGTTCTTCCTTTTGATTTGATCAAAATATATCCATAGGTTAGATCTATGACTAAATGAATGCCTCTAGGATGAATTAAGTGAATTTTATAGGGTATTTGTGCAGGTTTTTTCCGAGTCAAATGGATTTGAATGTGTGAATTAGAGAGAAGAGGGAGTGTCCTTTTATAAGAGTGGTGAGGGGCACCTTAGCAAAAGCTTGAAATATTATTTTATAATAAAACCATTTTCAGTTTGTAATGGATAAAAAACGAATTATTTAAAGGATAAGGTGGGTATGGGTCTAAAACTACTCAAAAAATAGGTTTTAGAATGGTTTGGGTCACTATATTAACCATATCTTTTAGATTTAACTCTTAGTTAAATAGTTTGACATTTACAATTTCTCTATGTATTTTTATATTATATGGTTAATAAAATTACTATATACTTCCAATAAAACCCCAAGTGGTTCATTAATGATACACCTATCATTATATAATTATTTTGGCTGAATCGTAGATTTTAATGAATAGAATATCAATTAATAATATAATATTTTTTTAAAAAACTCTTTTATGTCAATTTTGACATTATTTAATAATTGATTTTTTTTAAGTCCTAAAAACATAACTACTTATAACTAAATACATTTAATCAACCTTAAAATTTCATATTTACCTATAAATTTTTTTTATGGCATCAAAATTTTCAAATTATATTTATTTTAGTATTTATAATATCATTTATTTGATTGTTTCATTAATAAGGAAAATATTGCATCATCATTGTGTCATAAATAAATTTAATTATTCAATGTATAAAAATTATAAATAAAATAAAATTATTTAGGAAGTATTTTTATCTTTATAATGAATATTTATAGTTGAATAGATAACATATATAACTCTATGTAAACATTGTTTTACAAATGATATATTCTTATGTCATTTTTATATTTACATTAACTAAATTAGTATAATGTGTCATTATCATTCATAAATGGATTCATGGGGTACAAAAATCTACCCAAGGATCCCCATGGTTGGTCATGACTCATCCAATAAGGTTAGGACAAGTGTTAAGGTAATTTTGTATTATTATAATATTCTTTTTACCTCGAATTATCCTATTTAACTTTAACCGCGATAAATAAAAGTCAAAAGTTATTATTCACCAAAAATTATTTTCATCTTATTGAACCACATTTTAATTAATGATATCAACCATGTCTCTCAGATTTTTGAAATTCAATACATAGAAGCAGTAAAATTGAGTTTTATACGAATTTTCAAAAGCTCCTTGGAGGTGGGTAAAAGACTGTAAAAAGTTCGATAAAAAATTTTTATATCTAAAATTATTATAAACGGACTCCAATGAATTAAATTGAAATTATATAGGTATTATGTATCTATTTTGACCTAGAATAAATTTAAATAAAATAAATAATTATTTAAATAAAAATTCAGTTTTAAACAATAACTCAGTGTTTTTCACTATTCATCAAAAATTGAAAGTTTTCAGGAAAATACCAAAAATTCACCCTAAGATAATTTGGATATTCTGAATTCAAAAATGAATTTTATTTTACCAATTTAAAAAAATATAAGTTGCATTAATTAATTTATAATTAATTCTTGTTTTCAAATCCAAAAAGCGTATTTTTAAGAAATAATAACTATCAAAAGATTGACACTTGTTTATATCCAATTTCAAAGTAAAATTACTTATAGTGACCATAATTGGATTAAATGGTAAAAATATAATCTAACTATAATTTTAAACCATTAAAATTTATAATTCAACACTATAAATTATTTTGATTAAAAAAGTTGTTTTTAGTTAAAATATAGTATTTTTCACTTTTCACCCAAATATGAAAGTTATCAAAAAAAACGCCAAAAATTTATTGAAAAAAATTATTATGTCCTGATTCTAAAGAAGAAGTTTATTTTGTCAAATTGAATATATAAAAGTTTCAAATATTGGATTTAAAAAATGGTTTTCCATTAAAAGGTGGTAAAATTGTATTTTTTGAAAAATACTTCTTTTATCTGAAAAAAATGAATTTGTTCTTATATTATGTCTAAGAAACTCATAATATGGATTCTAAAATTATAAGTATTATATAAACTTCAAATTTCAGTTAATACTATTCATAACCACTTTTGAACGGCTAGTTTGGTAAGTCGTGGTGCGCTTGAACTTGGTGTTGCGTGTAGTGAAAGTTATTGAATTACTTTAAAGAAATAACTTACTTTGAAATCTTGGGGTGTCACATTTATAATATAATTATATATAAAAATCTGTTGATCTTTTGAATGTCTCTTTTACCAACCTTCTAGCCACATCTATGGGATTTTCATTAAATATAATCTTATCGCTTCTGTGAATTGAATATGAAAAAAATAATATACATGGTTTTCATCAGTATGAAAACTTTTGTCTTATAGGATCAAAATAATTTTTGGTGAATAGTAACTTTTAGATTTTATTTACCATGATTAGAGATAAATAGAGTGATTAAAGCTAAAAATAATATTATAATAATATAATATTACCCTAACACTTGTCCAAATATAATTTTATAAGTTTTTCTCAACCAAAATAAACCTTAGTTATAAAATATTATCCTTTTTAAGACACTTGTATTAGGTTATGACATTTATTATATTTTATTTAAAGAAGAGTGAAAAATGTCATATTTGAATTTTAATAACTATATAATTTTTAATATGAGGTAATATAATTGATGTAGCCAACTGTAAATAGTATTTAGAAAGATAAAATGTTTATATACATAATTTTATTTTATTTAAATTTTTAGGAAATAAATAATTAAATTAAATTTTGACACAGTAATGATGCAGTAATTGAATTATTAAAGAGAGAATTAATTAAATGATATTAGAAATATTAAAATAAATATAATTTGACTTAACTAATGACATATGATAATTTTATAAATAACATAGACATATTATTGACATATTGGAATTATTTTTTTATCATGTTGTTTTAATATTTTTTTAAAATGAAAATATTGAATAGTATCCAAATTGACATAAATGATACTTTAAAATAAATTATATTTTATTAAATGTTATAAAATTCATAAAAATATCAGGTTCATCATGCTAACTAGGATAATTTTAAATATTTCATAAATGATCCAATTAGGGTTCATTTGACTTTTTATAGTAAATATATTAACCCTATATTATAAAAAGACAAGTAAATATGGTAAGAGTTAAACTGTTTAACTAAGGGTTAAATCCAAAATATAAAGTTTCTTTTGTGACTTAAAATTTCTTAAAAATCATTATTTCATAGGATTTAGACCCATTATCATCTTATCCTTTAAATAACTCACTTTGGATCTATTTGAAATTGAAAATCAATTTATAATAATTCAATAGTTTTGGAGTTTCCAAAAGTACCCCTTCCCTCTCTTATAAAAGAGAACCTCTACATATCTTGTATTAACACCTCTAAAAACCATCTTCTCGTCCAAAACCTTCCCAATTATCCTCCAAAAATCCCAAAATTCATACTATAGGTCATACTTTGGGAATAAATCTGATCTAAGGAGTGATTTTGTGAACATCTAAAGGAGACACTCGAAGAAGAGGTAAGTGTTTTACCAATTCAATTAAATTTATTTTCTTATTCTACTTTCTATTACTATATTGTGTAAATAATAAAGTAATAAATACAGTATCATATACATGATTATATTTTATTATAATTATGATGCAATAATATTCATCCTTTTATCTATCCTACGAATAACAATATTACCATGTGTGTGTGCATACAGCTTACCGTCTCCACATCGTGGTGTAATTTGTTATTCAACACTACATTATTTGGATGGGTATAAAAATTAGTATAAGGGATATAAATAATGAATATAACCTGATTATGATTCTGTATAATTAATATACCATCCAATTCATTTATCTATTAAGTGAATGATATTGTCGCTCATGCGTACGTACGACCTACCGTCTCCTTGACGTGATAAGATTCATTCTCCATGCTAACCATTAAGGAATAATTATAAAATTTATATGATGATTAAAAATAATAATTATGAACTTAATATAATCCTAGAAATGAATAAAAATACATCTCATTCATAATAAACATGACTTACATGAGAAAATGGGAATGGAAAATGAAGTAGCTAACACCCAAAATAATGGTAATACTGAAATATTATTAACAAAATGATATAAGAAGAACATATATGATATCATAAATTTGGATATGGTTCTTTTATATTTTAATAACATACTTTAACCATTATACAAGAGGTTAACACACCCTTTAATAACAGAAATTATAAGGTAAGGGTTAATTTTTCAATAACATTATTATTGAGGTTGTTTATATGTAAGTATCTGCTGGGATATCTTTATCATCCATGTCCATGTTTCTTAAAATGTATTTAAAAATATTATCAAATATTTTTTAAAGTCAGTTTTTCCCATGCTTGACTTTTTATAAAAAAAATTGAAAGGAAGCTTTCTTTTTGTTTACAAACGAGTTACTTTATGACCTTTTTGAAAATTTAAGGAAAGAATGTTTTTTTAACTTATATGGAACGAGAGGATATATTCCTCCATTATGTCACCTTAACATTTTGAATATTACCATACAATATTATAAGTTTATTTTCGAAATAAATGTATTCTTTTATAATTTTGTGGCTTTTAAATTATTTCAAAGTAAAAAAGGGATATTTATCTGAAAGAGTGTTTATGATTTATTAGATTATTTTCATCTATCTCAACTTCATTTATTGGATTTTATTCTTAATTGAGGTTAACTTATTATGAAACAATGTTCCATATTGTCTTAAAGTTTTTATGATATGTTTGACTATGGATGTTCTATTTTTATAACATTCATGATTTATGGTTAAAGTATTAACATTTCATATGATTGTTTTAACATGCTTGTTTATGTTATGTTTCACCCTTTTCATATAAAAATGCATTGGACTAATTAATTGATATGTGGGGCCCGCAATAGCACCTATATGCATTAGTAGGTATCATGAGAAATACTATTTTGGGTTTTTACCCATTTATGTACAGTCTTAGCACAAGTCCTTGACGGTGTGGTTATGAGTCCAACATTATGCATTCCCTCATTATGAGATTAGTTATTGATATTGAATGTGATTATTCAACTATTAGAATATGCATGTGAATGTTTAAATAGAATTATTTGATTTATTCTTGTCATATTATGCTGAATATTATGTTTAAAATACTTTTTTTTTCAGTTTTATATTTTTCCTTAAATGTTTATGATTATTTATGAAATCTTCCACTATATTGTTTATCCTTACTGAGAATATGAGCTCACCCCTTTCTTATGTTTCATTTTTTTCCAAGATGTGAAGAAGTATTTTATGACTCACATGAAATTATAATCTAAAGGATATTAGTTTTTCAAAGGAGACACCATGTAGTTTTTCATTTCAAGATGTAATGTAAAATTTATGTTTGTATCTAGTTTTTTCAAGGAAACTAAATCGATTGATCCTTCAGGATTTTATTTCTTATGATCATGCCAATTTAATGAAATAATTCACCAACTCTAGGTAACTGGGGTTAGGTAATTACATTATGAGTTTCAAGAACCCCCAAAAAAAATTATAAATTTTCAATCCAATCCTCTACCTCCTAGGAGTTTGTGCTTCCCTAGATGTAAGGAGGTTTATTCTTCAAAAACTCTTAAGCTTGTTTCCTTCTCTATAACTAGTTCATATTACTTAGCATGAGTAGGACTAGAGCCTACTCCTTGATCTAATTCTTGGGTAACCCAAACCATGGATTCCACTAATATCTGGTCAAATGGTGAGGGATAAATCTCTCCAACCTCTTCCTATGGTTTCACAGGAAGTCTATAGAGAGGAATGATGTTACAATAATTAAAAAATATAAGGAAACCATCAACACAAAATCCAAAAAAAAATCAGCAACAAAAACTTTCAACATTACCATAATTCAAACCCAAATCTTTATAAACACAATAAAAAATCTAACCACTTCACCCCTACTCGGTGTACATGCTCACTCTGTAGCCTATACATCACACTTGGAGGAGAATTCACCAAAAAATACAAACATCTCATGGTGGCCTAAGGCTTTTCACCAGGTGTGTTGGCCAGACACCCCACTCGCAACCAAAACCTCAAGCCAAAAATTTCATAGCTCTAGTCTATCCAGAATATACCAAATAACATGGCCTAAAGAAATGGAACAAACTATTATGATATCATTTTATCACAAACTAGGCCAGGCTTCCATCTAGCTCGACACCCGAAATGGCTCGTGTCATGGCCTGAAGGGAATTTCCAATCCCCATGGGCTAAAAACTAGTGTTTGGGAATCAAGAAACACCTTTGGGAATGATTTTATCCATAATAATCAACCATAACTAATCCCAAAAATTAATACAACACATTAATGAAATTTATATAACAAAAAACATAACTAACATGAGTTAAAATTTTACATCCATCCATCCAATGTCCCAAGGGCCTTATATTTTTTTCATTAAATGATAAACCCCCTTTTAAGGGAAGAAGGGGGGAAACCCAAACATACTTCATGGAATTAAAACATTACACAACTCAAAGACCAGGAAAATAAAACTCAGGCTGACACCTTAGAATTACCTCTCCCCAAACATTAAAAAACAGTAAAGCTCTCCACCGTTGCAAGACTGTACAGCCAGCAAGTGTCATGTGTTAAAGAACAGGCTCGATCTGATGGATGACATCATACCCTCTCAAACATCCAATTCCATACAGCCTGCAAAGGTGAACCACCTATTCTGAATCATCCTATGAGGCATGTTCTATGAGGTCAAGTCTGGTTGAACCTTCATAATCTGAGTCTTGAAAACCAACTCAACATAATTCTAAAAACATCCAAGCATACGCAGGACCAAACAACACAAACCAGAAGCCTTCCATTCTGAATCCCAAAACCAAAACGGGATCAAACCAGCAAGAATTCATCATCACAGAGTCCAAGCACCAGAGACGAATCCAGAATCACCCCATCGCAGCCATGAAAAACCTCCAACCATATCTACTACAACCCGAAGAGGACGAAAATCCAAGAGCATGAATCTGGGTCTTCATCACCTAGGAATGGAAGAACCAACAACACCTCGAGGGAAGATCTCTGATGAGGGGATCCACGTATATCTGATCCAGCAACGCCTCTCTGGGCTTGGAGCCGATCAAATCAAGACCACAGAAGAACCCTCAACAGATTTCTAAATGGATGAACCACTGAATGTTATAGGACCAATAGGGAACGAGGGAACACTGAAGAAAATGTTGTTGCAAGGACTCCAGCCACACACTGCACCAAGCCAGAGCACAAAACTCGTCACCTCCCTCCAAACTGAACACAGAAACCACAAAAAACCACCCAAAATACTCTTCCACGACACATAACACCGGGGTAGAAAACCAAAACCGCACCAGATCTGGACGAAGCACAGATCTGGAACCACTACTCAGGGATGTTGATGGCAGATCCGAGCTGGAGATCCTCCCCAACTGACGCCAGCAGAACCGTCACCGTCGTAGAGAACCGAAGAGGAAAAACTAGCACAAAGATCCACCATCGCCACCATGTGAAGACTTGACTTTACCTAGTTTAAACATAATAAGGTCTACATACACCTGAGGCCATATTTTGTGTTTCAGATAACATTCCCTATAGGATACCACCAAAATATATTCCACGCAATGATATTATAAGACAACTTAATGTAATATTTTTAATGTAATAAAGGGTACAATTTTGAAATAAAATGTGATTTGAAATTAAAATATAGTAGTGATGATAATAATTGAATAGTAATAATAGCATGACCACCATGATAAATACATAAGATACTAGGGTTAGTGGTGTCCTAGGATCCTCATAATATTTATGATCAAACCATCTCCCAGACATAATGGTCCTACTTGAGCCACTGTCTGGGTGCTAGAATGTACAGCCTAGACAGTGCCACTGTCTTGGGTGCATGGTTTCCACTGGGTTGGCACATGGTTTCCCCCAACTATGTACCAATTGTTAATATTCTTATATATAACATGAAAACTATATTTTTTCTCAAAAACTGCAAAGAAATAAATAAAATAAAGATAATATCAAAATAGAATAGAAAATACCTCAAACCAAAACCATGGATGTGACAACATATGTTCCTTTCATGTGATCCCATACCTTCCAATATATATTCTCTACTTTATCTCACCCACATTTCACCATGGAATGGAAAAATATAACTCTCTCCCACATGGTTGACCTATTCCCACACGTACAATTGAGATATCTCCTTGGTTGTCCTATGCTTGTCTAATTTTTTTAGCTAACACTTTGTAAAATGATTAAGTAAAATACACTTGGAATCCTTATAAAATATTTTACCATTAATATACATAAAATTATATAAACAATACTTTTATAATTGGTGCATATATTTTAATATAATGAGAATTAAACTAATATATGTCATATATACATCTAAAACATGGTTTATATCAATGAAACATTCTTCAATGAAATGCATTTCAATATCCTCCTTTGGATTTTTTGTCAACTCGTGAAACTCTTCATAAATATTTATTCTTATTCAAGAGACACCTAATCATATCCATTATCAAAATAAAACTATCTTGACACTACACAATAGGTTAGATTAGTATTTTTTAGAGATCATTGGTGCCAAACAACATTTTTTTCAACTAAAAAAATGATATCCTCCTCAATAAAAGATCCCACTTCTCCAAAAAACTCACCATTTTAATTATAAACATAACCACATGATTATAATATATAAGAAGGAATGAAAAAAATGTTGTTCACATTCTCTCCCCATTTTTAAACAGAATGCATGGCTAAGTTGTGGTTACTCTTAAAGCTTATTATTGGTGTGGGAGGGTCTAAATACCCATGTCCATCCTCAATGTATCAAATCTATATTTAATGAAAACCTTTGTGAAGATATCTTCCATTTGATCTTGTATTGGAATATATTCTAAATTTATGCCTCTATTTTCCACATTTTCATTGATTAAGTGAAATATGATATTAATATTCTTTTAACTTAATGTTTTACATGTTTTTTTATAAATATCAATAGTACTCTGATTATCACAGTTTATTTTGATTGGTTTTTTAATTTTCACAACTAAATTATCTAATTTCTCCTTCATCCAAATCATTTGAGTGTGAGAACTTGTTATAATAACATATTATTCTTATGTTTTACTCAAAGTGATTGAATTTTGTTTAATACAGTTCTAACTCACACAACTATATCTAAAGAGTAAAATTCTACTTGAGGTATACATTCTATCGTTATAGTAACCTTCCCAACTAGTATCTGTAAACCCAAAAAAAATTAATGTTTTTCCCCTTTTGTAAAGAATTTCATAACTCATGGTCCCTTTGATATATCTAATAACCCTTTGGGAAGCCATAAAATGCGACTCATTTGGGTCAATATGATATATTTCATAAATAATCACAATAATAACAATATCTATCCTAGATACTATAAGATAAAGTATGTTTCCCATCAGTATTATAAACTATTTTTTATTAACACTCTCACCATCAACATCCTTATATAATTTCAATCCAACTTTAATGGGTAAATATATGTTATTTGACTCCTCCATGTGAAACATATTTAATATTTATATATAATAATTCTCCTATGATAGAAAAATAAGATTTCATTTTTTAATCACTTGAAATACCAATAATTATCTTAACTCACCAATAATGGACTTCTCAAAAAAATCTTCATTTTATTTGAAAATTATTCATAATAATTCTCATAACCACCTATAAAAATGATATCATCAACATACAAAATTATAATAAGTGTACCTATCTTTATTTATTTGACATATTGATTTTCTTCCACTTTTACTTATGAATTATATCTTCTTTAAATAGTTGTACATCCTTGAATAATAGGACCTTAGAGATTATTTTAATCCATATATAGGTTTATTCAATTTAAAAAAATTCTTCCCATCATTATCAAGCATAAAACCATAAATCTTCTCATTGTATACCTCTTCCTTAATTTCACCATTTAAAAAGATAGATTTGTCTTCCATTTGAAAAAAATTATATTTCATATAAGATTCCACAAAAAGGAACATCCAAATAACTTTCAACCTTGAAACTTGTGAAAAGGTTTTAATGAAATTAAATACTTCTACTTAATATTATACTTTCCTTACAAGTTAGGATTTTTTCATGAAAATTTTTCCTTTTTCATTTAACTTGTCCCTAATATCCCACTTTGTCCAAATAAAAATTTTAACATCATTTCATGGATAAAAATATCATTTGTAATTATTTTCTATCTGAATTAGCTCTTTATTCATAGCCTCAATCCTTTCATCATGTTAAAAATATTATTTAACATAATTTGGTTTAACTTTACATATGAGTGAAATCTAATTTGCAAACCTCAACCTTCTTCTAGTTTATTGTGTTGTAATATCATCATATCTTTTATTTATTTTGGTATACATAGGTGTAGAATTTTTTCTAATGATATTCATTGTCCCCACTTGTTTCTTTTGCCTCTAATTTTTTCTTTCTATTCACAACATCCTCTTCTTCATCATTGGTTTGATCTAATTCCTCATCTACTACTCTTAGTTTAGCCTCGACTATTTTTTCACTATTTTATCTATAAATTTTCTCATTTGAATTATTATATTCTCCAAAACCTGATTCATTTGGAACACTACTTATAAGTTTCTTTTCAATAATTTTGAAATCATAATAATCAATAATCTTGTGATTTTTTTAATAATCTATAGTATTTATTATTAGATAGGTACACAAGAATGATACTTCCCTCATCTTTCTCATAATTTTTACTGAGACTTGAGCCTTTAATATTAATGATTCAAAGATAATAAAAGTCTCTAAAGTAACTCACTATTGGATTTTTTTTCATTCCACATCTCGTATGACATTTTATTTTAGTAAATTCTTATAAAAAATAGATTTTCAAAATACATTTTAATGTACATAGATTATCTCTAAAAAATTTATCTTTCAATCTCTAAAATCATAGTTCTACTAATCTTCACAATGGATATATTAATTTTCTCTACAACCCCATTTTTTTGAGAAGTGTAATGAGTGTGGTATTAATTTCCTTTATCCTATAATTACTAAGGCAAGACTCTAATTCACTAAATTTATACTCCTTTCCATTATCATTTCTAAACATATTTATTTGAATGTTATGTTTTCTTTCAACTTGCCTTATTTAAATATAAACATATACATTGCATGTGACTTGAGCTTCATAAATAAAAAATTTTCATTCTTGTATAGATATCAGTGAATATAATAAATTACAAAATAATTTTTAGAATTTTTGTATCATGGGTCCTTGAAAATATATGTTTACTAATTCCAAAGGTCTTATTAATTGTGTATCCACTCTTTTGTGTATCCCATTAACCATTTTCCCTATGTCAAAGGTTTTAAAAACCTGATATCTATCCCAAGTAAATTGAGGAAAATTTGTAACAACATTTTATTTATAGATTTTAATCATATTATTTTTACCAATGTGGCTGAGTATTCTATTCAAAATATGATTTTCCTCCCTTGAACTAAGAGAACAAAACATTATAGAATATCTAATATTAAAAAAATTACACTAGACATTTATCCTGTTGAGATGACTCTATAATCATAAAATATTTTAATGAGATTTGTTTTATTCTTGAAGATAACCTCATTACCATAATCACATAATCACACTCAAAATTTTATACTTGATCCCATCAATAAATAAAACCTCTTATGAATTTAGATTGTTAGGTTCAATAAAAATTAAACTGAATCCCTTTATTTTTAAAGAACATTGATGTAGAAAATTCATTAAACCAACATCATGTTCTTAAATGAATTTCAAGATCGTGGTATCTTTGATCATGTGTTGTGAGCATCCATTATTAATAATCTAAGGATTTCTCATCTTTCCATTTTTAAAGCAACCTCAAAAATTAAAGGCTTTTTTCCTAATTCATGTTTCATTCCCTCAATATTTTTGAACTATATTATAGTTTACCATTAGACATAGTCATGAACTATTTAGCTTAGTAACCTATTGGGTCATAAATTCCACTAGTTTCTTTAAGATACTCAAAACTATTTTGAGTAGCCACAACATTTGTTCCTCCAAATTCAAATTGATTCAAACCAGATCGATTGCCCCTATTTTTATAATACCTCCCCCAAACCCAAGATCTATTTGATTCTAAGAGATTAATATTTTATACCACAAACTATAGTCTTTATCTCCATAGGTTCCACAATACCAAAAATAACCCCTAAAGTTAGATCATCCATAAAACTATTAAAACAATTTTGGAAATTATTCTTGATATTTTGATATAGGGTCAGTATTGTTTTGAAAATATTTTTAAGATTATTGCTTCTCATGGTCACTCTTTATCACCTCGAATGTAAAATAATTATTCTTTGGATTTATCTCAATCCAGTTTGACTAGATATGATTATGATTCCTACATGATTAGACTGTATATATTAAAAATTTGGGATTTAACAGATGAAAATTTTACCTGAGATAATGAACATAACTTCTCAATTATTTGTGATAAATTATCCCTAACTTCACCAAAATTTTTAAAGACAAACATCATATTTCCAATAGTATTTTAAAATTTAAGACACTTTGATTAATCTTAACTGATTTTTTCTTCTTGAGTATCCAAATTATTCTATGATTCATTTAAAATTATCTCATTCTTGAAAAAATTAAATTTAAAGGTTTTAATATCATAAATTTACTCACTATCTTTACAATAAAACTCATATTAATCATTCTTCAACCTATAAATTTCATTCTTGGATTTTTTACCTTCCTTATTGAGTCTAGAATTCCTTTAAAGATAGAATTCAAGTTCCATCTTCAATAAGTGAATCATGTAAGATTCATCTGATTTGTCTTCTCAGAAACCAAAACTATCTTCTTTTCTTTCAAGATGTGAATTAAGATTAGTATCTTTACTATCACATTACACTTATGACTCTTAACATAGAGAAGATTTTTTTTCTTTATATTTACTTAGCATTCTTCTATTTTACCTTTTGGATGATTTCTTTTTTTTCTTTCATTATATTTTATATACCTTTTAGTATATTTACTTTTTGATCTCCATTATGATTTTTCATCTTATTATTATTCATCTCACTCTATATCCTTCTTCTTCTTAGGACAGTCTATAGAAAAATTTCTAATTCCCCTAAATCTAGAATTATTAAGTGAAAATTTGTCTTTATATTTTCCTTTACCCCTTTTAACATTTTTTATATATGATAACCATTATTTTATTTTGATTATCATCGCACTCATCGTCTTTATTTGAATCACATTGGATCTCTAATAGTTATTTTTATTTAATATTATGTTTTTAAAATACTTTTATATCAATTTATTCTTTTTTATTTTTTCTAGAAAAATGGCACTTTTATCATTTCATATTTCAGAAGGGCATTGTGTTGTTCATTAAGATATATTTTCTGAATTTCTTCTAAAGCTATGATATTTGGGACAAACATATCTGGAAATTTTCTCATAATTTTTTTAATCAGAGTTGAATCATCCATATTATCTCTGAAGTCTAAGATATTACTAACTATCTTGTTCACTAGATTAAAATAATCATCTTTATCCTTTTATTCACCAATTCTTGTCTTTAAATTTTTCCTCCCAAATTTGAAACTTAAATTATTTTATCTTGTTTTTCCCCCATGCATGTTCTATAGTATATCCCATTTTTAATTGGTTTTCTATAATCCTGTAACCTTATTATACACATTTTCAGTCAAGGATGATAATATTTTATTTCTTACATTTCCATTAATCTCTAGATTCCTCTTGTCCAAAAATGTCGCAAAATATTCTCTTTCGGCAGGTGGATAACCCAACATGACAGTATCACTTAATTCAATTACTTGTGACAATAGAAATTGTATAATTTGATTCTTCTACCCATGAAAGTTCCTTATATAAAAAATATACACCTTTTCTATTCATAGAATTATAATTCTCAATAATTCACCTTATAAGAGTAGAATGTTTGGGGAACCTGGTTTTCTCTGATACCACTTGAAGCACCAAGTGAAATATTAAACAACTAAGAGGGGTGGTGAAATTGTGGTTCCAATATTTAAAAAAAATCTTATGGGATTAAATCCCTCTGGCAGGTTAATGTCTTTATTCACTCTCTTGGGATACTTCCTCACTGGTATTCAAAAATAAGAAAAATTATCAGTACGTGGGAAATTTTACAAGGTTTTTCCTCGATGTGAGGGTATACTACTTGTCATGATCAAACTTTGTTTTGGATTAGGATTATTTTATCACAATAATTTTTTGTAATTAGAAATACCTAAAATCAACATAAATGGTAAGAGTAGGTTTTATCCACTTTTCTCTATGGTCAGGTTTCATCCAGTTAGCACTATAATATTTATGCAGTTATTTAGATTAGAACCATCATTAGATCATAATTTCTTCTTATCCCTTATTTTTGAATCTAATCTTTAGATAATCACTTGATGCTTTAGTACTAAATGTTTTATATTCTTTATGAAATGCTTTTACTACTAAATGATATTGATGTAGTAGTATTTGATATATCTTTTACTCACTTTTTGAGAATTATCATCTCATGCATGGGATAAAATTCTTACTTTTATTCAAAAAGAAGACAAGTATTTTTAATTAATGTTATACATACCTCAACCACTTCAATAACAAGAATATATAAAATATCAATCTTATCCAGCCTATCTCACTTCTATATAATAGAGTATTATAGTTTCTTATAAAAACCTATAACATATTTATTTCATCACCTCAATCAATATATGAAAAATATATATCATGTATATAATTTATTACTAATTATTATCATTTGAAGCATCTATTTTTTTCCTTTTAATTCAATCAAGGAATCTCTATTTATCTCCTCAAATATTCTAGATATTATTTACTATTTAATATCTTAGAATAATATCCCAATTAAATTATACATGAATCGTGATTCATGTATCTTGATATTATTCACTGAAATATTTATTCATAGGCATCATCACATTTAATCCATAACTTTTCATAATTATCGTGGTCATTATTTCATGTTTAATACCCCATGATAATTCCTCCATAAAATAATTGACACTAATTCCTCATTATGTTCTTAAATTCACCATTATGAATAATTCCATATAGTATATAAAAGAAACATAAAAACCATAGGTGGAATACACTTATTAGATTCATGAACAGAAGCATGATAACATTTTCATGCATTTAATTTCACTTGGGGGAATATGTGAAAATGAAAAATCATAAGCACATGATGAACATGGATGTGTTGTCTTTTATTTATCAATTAATTCTCATTCATGCATGGTAAAACTATATTCATGTATCTACCTAGCCTATTCTCATTAGGTAAAAAACACGAATCCAAAAAAACTTTTATCATGTATGAACTACCTGCACTTAAGAAAACCTATTTTCTAGTGTCTAATAAAAAACACTTCATGTCTTAGGTTTGATCTTGAAGTCACTCATTTGACTATGTAGAATATAGTAACACTATCGTTATAAAAATAAATATTACATCAATTTATATTGATTTTTATTATGTATTATTATGATCTAATCCTTAACCATAAAGGATTAGTTTCTTTATAAATTTGGATTCGTAAACAACTATACAAAAAAGATCTACATCATCTCCCACTTATTTCTTCACAACTATCATCCTTTTCATACGTATCATACTTAAAACCTTTCTTCATATACTAGGGAAAAGGAAAAATAAGAAATGTTGAGTATAGATTCTCATTAATGGTAAACAATGGAGATATCAAATCAATCTTCAATTTTAAGCATAAAATGAACATAAGGGTATGATAAAATGATTTTAACATTTGAAAATAAAACATAGAAATTCATAGATCATAATCAAGATTCATTGAATAATACTTTGAGTTTCATAAGACATGAATCATAAATGAATTAATGAAATATGAGACATGATAGAAAAACATTGGAATAAGATAATGCTACAAAAGAGTGGCATGAAGTGTGTTATAAAAATAATTATAGAAATATTATTTCAAGTCTACCCACTAAGACATTCAGTATATGTTAATATTGTTATAAACACCTGTGAACCCTTTTAAGTCTTGGAATAACCTCTTATATATAAACTTTTGGCCTTGATATAACCTCTTATGTACCCTTTTTTATCATAAAATATTAATATTTACCAAATTAATTGCAGGTCTATAATGGAACCACCCATCATATAACCATAATCCATTCATATATATGCAATAATATTATGAAATAATTTATCATTACATTAAAGCTTAACCCATTGAAAAGAAAAATATTTTCATGAATATGTCATCATCATAATAATAAACCATCTAAAGAGAGAATAAATATGGTAACACTATATCTGTTTTTCATTAAATCATTGGAAACATAAAAATATTTTTTTAAAGATAAAAATACCTTAAAAATATCACTAGAACCTTTCTTAAGTAAAATACCCTTTTCATTTTGAAATCAATTATTTAAATTCTAAAAAATTAAAAAATATTAAGGGAAAAAAAATTTTTGAAAAGAAAAATTGAATATTTTAAATTAAGCTTCAAATTAAATATAATACATGATTGTGGGAAAATATGTTCATGTGGTGCATGTTAAAACAAAAACTCCTTTTCATAATTTCTATAAAAAGTCAAAAGTAGATCGTTAAGAAAATGATAAGAACATTACTTTTAAAAAAAATTAGAAAGTAAAACATGGGTAAAGATGAATATATAAAATCATTAGGGAATTGTAAAAAATTATTGAAACATTTTAAATAAGATATGTATATAAAAGAAAAGGAGTCCTGACTAAAGAGAGAAATAAAGTCAGTTTTATTTTAAAATATTATTTCAGTCAATAGAGTTATTAATGAGAGGAAAATGAATTAAAACATGAAATAATAAGAAATAAAAATAATATAAGGGGAAAATAATATTTATGTTAGATAGATAATATAATTTATCATTAAACATTTAAGCATAAACAATCCTGGTAAAAAGTGATATTGTAATGTAAACCCCTTACCTCATGTCAATCTTGCATTGTAAGCACTCTATAATCATATATAATAAATTTTAATTTATTAAAATTATATACTAGAATAATATTGGTACCTATAATACTACATATGGTCCACTTATAACATTTCAACACCAATTTAATAATAATTATTTATTAAAAACCCTATTTGGGTGTTAATTATTTCATTTTTCATAAATGTTTTGACTCAACTATTATAGTCCTTACTTATTAACATTGTTTCCATAAATTATAACATGTTTATAATTATATATATATACATATATATATATATATATATATATATATAAAACCATATAAAAATGATAGAGATAGAGAAATAAATGACACTATTTATGGAGAAGGTAATCCGTACGTACGCATGAACATTGTTTTCATTTTCTAAAGAAAAAAAAGAAATAATTATAAATAATATTTTATAATTAAATATTCAAAATTATATCATAAATATAATATATATTAATTAAATCCTAAATTATAACCAACCATGAAAAATGGTGATGGAAAAGGAATCGTATCGCTACATGGATGTGGTAGTATGCGTGTATACACAAGTGATACTTTAATTTCCCATTTGATTGAGAAGTGGTGGAAAATTGTTCTTCCAAAATTATAATAAAATATATTTATATTTATGATATTGTATTCATCATATTTTTATGGATATAATAGATTTATAGGATATTAAATAAGAAATAAAATTGAAAAATATTGGTTAAGATTTTACCTATTCAATGAGATAACTCTTTTGTCTTACACCTTAAGCGTTGAAAGATTGGTCTTAGGAGAAGAAAAATGGGTCACTGATGAATAAAATGAATCTAGGAATTTTTTTATTGTGGATTTCTGAATCTATTAAGGATACAATTTTGTGAATAATGGATTATAGGAGGTGTTGTTTTATGAGTTAGGGGAGAGACATTCATGAAACTAATTAAAATATTTCAATAATATAAGGTATATTTCATGAAAAAGTGAGAAAAATAGAAAATTTTTAAATATAAAGTAAAATAAGGTTTAAAAATATTCAAAATATAATAATTTTACATTTTTATGTGGAATTCCTACCCTTATATCTTAGTTTAACCTCTAGTAAACCAGTTTTAACCTTAATTATAGTATAAAAAATTAATATTATTACTATTGATTATGAAAAAATTAAGTTGAAAATATTAAATTATATTAATTAATAATTATAAAAATATTTAATCCATTTTATCATAATTAATTTCAATAATTCTTAGAATTCAATTTTAAATAAGAACATAAAACGCAATGAAACCCCATTTTTAGAAAAAAAAATGCATTTTTATGCATAAAACTGATTTTACTTACATTACATATCATGTAAAAACTATAAAATTAATGTTAAAATATTTTATTTAATATATAATCTATATGTTTCATTAAAACAATTAATCAATATATATTAATTTATTTTATTTAGATAAAAACACATTTTTCATTTTAAGAAATGTGTTTTATACCCAAAAATGAATTTATACCAGCATAAGAATATTGATTATTAATAAGTTATTAATTTTAATATTTATATTGAAAAGAGTATTATTCTTATTTATTATAAAATTCAAAGCATAATGGCACTTTTGAATTACTTCATTTATTGAAAATAAATGACATTTTTAGAAAAATCGGTATCTTCACTATTCTCTAAAAAATAAATATTTTTAGAAAAATACAAAAAATTAACCATGAGATAATACTTAAATTTTTATTTAAAAATTTTCATTCATTAACTAAAATAAAAAATTATTAAAATGGTAAAAAATTAATTATAATTTTCACACACAGAATGCTTCAAAATCCATTTTTTATGAAAACATTTTTTGGTAGCATAAAATGTCTTTGCTAAAAATTTAGTACTTAT
This sequence comes from Viscum album, assembly GCA_963277665.1. NCBI lineage: Eukaryota > Viridiplantae > Streptophyta > Magnoliopsida > Santalales > Viscaceae > Viscum > Viscum album. The sequence goes on along the minus strand of OY728152.1, from coordinate 1,489,343,494 downwards.
TTATTATTCATTAATAAAAAAAATTGATTTATTTAAAAAAATATACATAATTTTGTTAGTATTCTTATTACTATTCATACCATTCAATTTAATGGCTAGGTTATAATGGTATACTATATCATTTTTTTTATTTAGACTCTCAGTTTTTGTAAAGCGTGCTATCGGATACTTGAAGTTTATTTCAAAGGACATTTATATGAAATATTTGGGCAATTCATTATAACCCTATTAAAATGAATATTTACCTCAAAATTTCAACACATTAATAAAAAAAATGAGGATATATCTACTTCATCACATCCTCAAGTTCTCTTGTAGCATATTCAAAGTTCTGATTCCATCAAATAAATTTAACTAGGTGAGTACTCTTATTTCATAGAACATTATCTCTATAATCCAAGATATATATTTATTATTCTTCATAATAAATATCATAATCCATACTTATAACCTATAAGTTCTATACATGTGAAGGATTAGGTATGTACTTCCTCAAAATAGATACATAGAACACATTGTGAACTTGATAGAGTTTCGGTGGAAGACCCAAGTTATAAGATATAGTACCTACTCGATAAAGAATATTGAAATTTCAGATATATATATATATAGGGAACATATTTTCCTTCATCCCAAATATCATAACCTTCTTCTATGTAAAATTTTTAGGAATTCCTTCTCACCAACATCAAATTTCAAACCTTGCTAATGACTATCTGTATAACTCTTATATCGGCTCTATGATTCCTTGATGTTATTTTTAATGGAACTACCTTATCTCTTATTTCCTAAGATATATTTCGTCCTAATATCTTTCTTTCTCCAAATTCATCTCAACATTTCATTGTTTTTTACTTCTTTTTGTAGAGGGATTTAAAAGGATTCACATAAATGATCAATCAAAATATATTTTTATAATAGTATTTGACTAGAAGAGTGTGTTGATCTAAATCACCTTTGACATAAAGAGAATAATATCTCAAAAATATCCTCTAATTTTTTAATGGTTCTCTCATATTGACCATCTATCTAAGGATGATAGAAAGTATTAAAAAGAAACATTATACCTAGAGATTGTTAGAGAGTTTTCTTGAACTTTGAGGTAAAACTCAGATCTCGGTCAAATACTATAGACTGTGGTAATATATAAAACCTTACCACATTCATAATGTATAACTAGACAATCTGATCAAGAGAAAAATATTCTATAATATTAATGAAATTAGATGAGTTTGTAACGTAATTTAAAACAACCCAAATATTATTATGGATTATAGATCTTTTAGGGAGTCCAACAAACAAATCTATGGTGTTGTTTTCCAATTTCCATTATGGAATGGATAATGCTGGTAACATCATCATAGAATTATACCACTTATCCTTAAATTTTTGGAATACCAAGTATTTATATACAAAATCTACAATATATCTCTTTATGTTTACCCCACCAAAAATACTTTTTCATATATCAGTACATATTTGTACATCCAAGATGAATAGAAAATGATGAGTTATGAGTTTATTTCAATAGATCATTCTTTAAGTCAGATATTGAAGGGAAACATACTCGGTTCATAAACCTTATCATTCCATCAAAATCAATGTTTAAATCTGGTACATTTCCTACCTTGTTTGGAAACTCTAAATCCTCCTTTTGAACCAATTAAATATTCACATGTATAAATGGTTGTATGATCACTTGATAAAGATATTATTTCTCCACTTCTTTAAAGGATTTAAGGTCTAGTATTTTAAAATCCATAAATAATAGTTTTTTATCCTCATAATATATAATATAGCATGATCCTTTAGACTCAAAGTATCATCCACCTTATTTAATTTCATATGGTCGTAATTCATTAAGAAGTCGTAATATTTAATCAACTCTAGCCATAATATCTGGTGCATATTAAACTCTTTATAGATGAATATATACTTAAAATTTAATAATTATTATATATGTCACACCTTTCTCTATAAAGGTGATACCAAAAAATATTTAATTAAAATATTACTACTACTAACTCCAAATCATGAGTCGGGTAATTTTTCTCATGAACCTATAATTAACATGAGGCATAAAAAAATCACCATATCATTCTACATAAGAAAAAATCCTATTCCATTATTTGATTCGCCACTATAAATAAAAAACACTTCACCACTATAAGGTAGTATGAAAATAGGTGCACGGAACAAAATTCTCTTTAGTTCCTTGAAATTTTCTCTGCATTCATCAGTCAAAATGAACTTGACTCCATTATGATATAACATAGATATTGGATTATATTTCCATGATAAATCATTTGTAAAGCATTGATAAGATCCATCCATTCCAAGAAAACTATGGATCTCAGTAATATTGGTTAGTTTGGGACAATGTTCAATAACTTTTTTCTTTGAGGGATCCACCGATATACCCTCACTTAAATTATATGACCCAAATATGAAACATTTTTATCCAAAATTCTCACTTGGTAAATTTTTCATTAAACTTATATTTTGATCAGTTCTTTACTGTAATCTTAAACTTATCTTCATGATATTATTTATTATTGTAATATTTAAGAATATTGTCTATAAAGGCCACCACAAACTAATCAAGGGAATCACTAACGACTTTATTAATTAAATCCATGAGGATAATGAGTTTATTAGTAAGACCAAATGGAATTAATAAAAATTCATATTTTATGGACCTTAAATGGAAGGTTATATTGGGTATATCTTCACTTTGTACCCTCAAAAAATAGTATCCAGATCAATTATCAATCATAGAAAAATATAGATCTCTTTGTAATACTATTTATTTTATTTTTTTATGTTTATTATCTTATTTCACTACTTTCAATTTTATAGATTACATTTATTCTCTCTAAGAAATTTTATAAATCAATGAAATAAAGTTGTGTTATTGAATTTTTTTATACAATACTATATTCTCAAATATGAGACACATGAATATTCATAAGGTAATTTCCATTTATAAAATTTTTGGTCATTACACTCTTCCCCCTTCAGAAATTGAATCATTGAAATTTAAAATCATATCCTTCATTGAGAATAGATGAGGGTAAAAAAAATTAGTTCATCCTCATATTCTCATGTCTCATCTTTATACTAATAGTTTAGCTAAGTACTTTGATATAGTTATTTTTTTTGTTGTGTAGAACCTTGTCTATACTGTCCAATATCTTCACTAAACTCTACTCATAAGAGAGGTTATGGTCAAGTTATACCAATTGTGAGTTGGGTTTTTAATTCCTAAAGATAGATATGTGGAACACATAATTCACTTGATCCAGGTTTAGTGGAAGTGATATTTGATAGTCCATGGATCCTATACCATCAATAATATCAAAGGGGTTAATGAACCTATGTTTAAAATTTCACTTCATTCCAAACCTCGTGACTCTCTTTCATGGTGATATTGGTGGAGCACTTTGTCTCCATCTTAAAACTCTACGTCTCTTCGATGATTGGTGGTATAGATTTTCTATTGACTCTGACCAAATTTAAAGTTCTATTAAATAGATTTTTTTTAACATTTCTTATACAGGTTTGGGTCTAAGAATCTTCAGTTCACAAAATTCATCACAACATGTTGAATATCTATATCTCTTCCCATAGAGAGCTTCATATATGGTCATTTGAATACTTGACTGTAAGTTATTGAAATATAAAAACTCATACAGGGGAATATTTTTATCCCAAACTCCTTTAAAGTCCATAAAGTAAGATATCAAAATTTGTTTGAGTATTTTAATGGTCCTTTTAGATTGTCCATCAATATGAAGGTGATTGGTTATAATAAATTTCAACTCAGTATTCCGAAATTGTTGAAGATACCTCAAAACATAGAGGTGAAACTTGGATCTTGATCAAGTACAATCAAATATGGTTCCCCATGTATCCTCACCAATTTTCATATGTCATTTTGAGTTGATTGAGTGGGAATTATTTTTAAAATAGTGATAAAGTGAGCAGTCTTGGTGAATCGATCCACCACAACTCATATAGAATTGTTTCCTATAGATATCTTCAGAATGCCCATGACAAATTCCATGATAATTTTCTCTCATTTCTATATTGTTATGGGTAATAATTACATCATATATTTGAAATAATAATGATCTTATTTAAATTTTAGATATACCAATCACTTTAATGTATACTCAAGAATATCTTTATTCATTTTTTCTTACTAGAAGTTCTCTTGAAGATCCCATTACTTCTAGTGTAGATGGAGAAATATGAACTATGTGAATTATCCAATATATCATTCTTTATCTCAAGTGATTATGGAACATAATGACTTGTTCTAAACTGAATGAATATCTTTTTCAATGTAAAATTCATGAATCTTTCATTCCATTATTTCTATCATATTATTTTGAATCTTAGGATCATCCCTTTATTTGAAGAAATATTTTATATAGAAACTGATTTTCCACATGAATGTATTGTGATTTCAAGTGTCATGATTAGACTCTTATTATACTCATAAAATATTTCTTCACATTCTTCTATATCAACACACTTTACCCCCTTCTATTTTAACTATGTTAGTAAGTTATACAATTAGGATAAGTTTCTAAAAAATCATTGATAGTACTCAAATAATCTAACATATATATCTTTAGGATACTTGTGGGTCTAGTCCATTATTTAATCACATTTATCATTAAATATTCCACAAAAATTACTTCATATGTGATCAAATTCCCCAAGAATGTGATTTTCTACATCCAAAATTCACACTTGTTGAACTTAGAGTGAAACTCCTCCTTCTTTAATGTCTTCATTAGAATCCTTATATGTTCCTCATATTCTTCCTTTATCTTGGAGTATATGAGAATATCATAAATAACGACCACCAAAAATTTATCATGGTAGTCTATAAAGACATCATTCATTAAATCCATGAATTTTTAATGGGTTCTTATAATTCTAAATAGCATTAATACGAACTCACAGTTTCTATATCTTATATAGAAACATGTATTTTGCATATCTTCTCTATTCACCTTTATATGATGATATCTATAATGAAGATCCACATTTGAGAAGTATTTATCTCCTTTAAGTTGATTGAATAACTCATGAATCCTTATTTTTGGATATTTTTTATTTATAGTTATATTTTTGAGTTTTTTATAGTTGATACAAATCCCCATTAACCCATCCTTCTTCTTGAAAAAGAGAAATAGTGTACACCATGGTGATACACTATGGTATATGAACCCTTTATCCAAATTTTATTTAAGTTTCTTCTTTGAACCTTTAGCTCTATAAGTACTATCCTATAATGGATATTGGATAAATTTTTCACACTATCCATGTGTTCTATTATGAAATATCACTACAACATTATTATCCTTTAGTGGTGGTTATTAATAAACCACCACAAAACATATTTTTTTACCACCACGGCACTTCTCCCCCCCAAATCCCCCAACTCCTCTAACACCCCCGACCCCTGCGACCCCCTGATACCCTTGGACCATGGTGATCCACGAGACCCCAATGACCCCCTAAATCCCACACTTTGCCTCGCCGCCCCTCGCTACCCAGCATGACCCCCATGATCCCCCAAATCCCTAGGATCGCACAACCCCGACAACCCCCAAATCCCTTGATGCGTCTTTCTTCCCCCCACCATGCCTCACCACTCATATCCACCCCTCACTGCGCCATGCGGTCCATCACCGCCAGTATTTTCAGAATTAGTTCAACTTTTTTTACATGTGATGTAACATAATTTCATATGTTTAAAATTTTTGAGAGGTTTTTGTTCAAGTGGCGAGTTCAATGAAATAATATATTCTAATGGGGTGTGAAATGATGTTGATTATGAACCTATAACATTATTGATATAGATAAAATTTATGGTAAACTTATATAACTTGCATTAAAAATCATATTATATGATATGATATAGTTATGGTTCCCATCAGAAGGAATAATATGTTCATATTATTGTTATTGATGTCTATTTTATATTCCATATCAAGTATTATATGTGGATTGATCCATATTTCAATCATTAAAAAATTTAGTTAAATAAAATTCTTATCACAATGGCTAGTGTTAATTTTACGCATGGTTGGTAAATTATGTAGACCAAACATGTGAGGAGGGGTGTTTAATATAGTTCTTAGCACATGGTTGACACATGATTTAGTGAACTATGAATCCAAACCATGAAACCCTTAAAAAGTGGAATATTATTATTTTACCATATGATTTTATAATCCAGTACCCCTCATTTTACTCCCATTTTTTTCCCTCATGTTTAACCCTCCCCACCTCCCTCTCTTCCTTGGTTAGATCTTACTCATCCCTTGTCTGAATCGAATTTCATCTAAGGTGTTGGTGAGCCTAAGGTAAATCTACTACACTGTATTCTTCCCTTATTTGATTATCTCACTGTTAAGTGAGATATTTCCATTTATGTCTAATATTCACTATTCCCCAACCTTTTTACCACTTTCTTTCCAATTCCAGCTTGAACCAAAGGATGATATTAGATGAGTGGAATTCTATGAGGCTAAGGTAGGTGGTCCTTAAAATTAAACCATAGTTTGAATTTTTTTTATTGGTGAATTTGTGGTCATATCGGCCTATCCATGTATCATCCTAGTTTAAATTTAAAGTTTTAATTACTATTTTACTTAGTTAAACACCCCCTTTCACATACCTTGAACCTTAGAAAAAGGAAATTCCCAATGGAATGCCATAATGATGAATTGAACCTGGAATTGGACAACAAAGTGGTAATCCATGTTTTATAAAAAGTAAGTGGATAATATTAAAGGGACAACTCTAGTTAAAACCTTGACCTTGTTTTGGATTGGTATCATTATATTACTCACTATGTTTATGGGGTTTAAAAATAAATTGTGAATAAATAAATTGTTATGAAGTGTAATTTTACAATCATAGATGTTCTAAATGGAATTGAAAGAATTATAAATCTTTATTAAATGAACGACGAATCTAAGGAGAAGCCTAAGATTGGGATGCGACCCTTTTGTTGGGCCTAATAAATTGATAAGTTTTAAACTATAAAATTATGTATTATGATTAACATGGTATTATAAAATTAAATGGTGAGATTATTATTTTATGTTGATATAGAAAATTGGTAATCCTTGGGTTATGAAGTCAGAGATATATTTTATGAAGGGAATGGATAGATTGTGAATTTAAATGAAATTTTAAAGTGAATTAGTAAATGTTAAAAATGTCAAATGGGATCAATATTGTAAAACAATGTTAAAGGGGTAGATTTTAATTTCTATTATGAAATGATATTGGTATATGTATTGGTTTTCCAAATTCTCATCAGGTAGTTTTGATTCAAAAAATGAAAACACCCTCCTAATAAGTGTTGAGATATTATAAGAAAATCATCTTGTAGATGTTATTGATTTATTATAATAAGACACCCTCATAGGTGGTGTTGAGTTACTAAAAGAAAATTCCCTTATAATAAGTGTTTAGTTACTACTTGAAAATTATATCATATTTTTTCTTGAGATACTAAATAAAATAACCATAACAGTGGATATGATACAATGGTTGGAAAAATCCATGCGATGTGCTCATAGACACCCCAGTATTTGATGAATCAGGTATGGTCGATCAGGTTCATAGGCTTAAGGATCGATAGTGGTATATATGAGACTCATGTGTCATCGTAGATCCCGAGCATTAGTGGTTATTTACTGCATTTTAATTAAATTATTAATTTTTTTATTTGTACCACTTATACTTGTACATTATTATAGTCTGGTTATATTTAGGGATATCATTGGTGGTGTCCTATATAATTATTGTCACACCTTTCTCAAGATACCATGAAACTTGGTACCCAAGTTGATGCTACTTGATTGTAGACTTGGGTTTGGGAAAGGCTCAATTCTTTATGATTGGATTACTAGGAAAATCATGGGAGTTTGGGACTAGGATCGAACTTGGGGCCATCATTAAAATTTTTCCAAGTTTTGTCTTTTGAAATTTTGGTTTCTTATATAAATGATCTACTACTGATGTATTCATTTCCAGACATGTAGTATATAGTGCATTTGTTATATCATGGTTTGTTTTTTATTATCTCTCTATTATTTTATTGATATTTTTAATTTGCATGCTTTGGTTTTCTAGTGGGTGGGTTCATTATTTTCCATATGTATTTATATAAGAAAACCTTATTTAACATATTTATATATATTTTTAACTAGTATATATGAATCTCTTTCCTTATTTAGTAATAGTTATGTGTTTTAATTTTTTTAATATTTTGTAGCCACATTATGATATTCATGGATAAAAGCTGCATCACATTACCGAGTAACACACCTCAGTAGGCTAAGGGTTTGGAGGAGTTTTTAGATTTTTCAATTTCCAATCTATATGTTTAATGGAGAATAAGATGTCCATGTCCTAAATGTAAATTTAGAATATGTTTGAAGAGATATGAAGTTTATGAACATTTACTGTTGAAGAAATTCCCTGTTCAATATTTGTATTGGATTTAGAATGGATAATAGAACATTAAAAAAAGGTTGAGCACTGATTTCAATCCAAAGAATGAGCTACCAACTTCATCGACAATGGAAAATGAAATGAAAAACCTTATAAATGATGCATTTGGTATTTCAAGGCCCCACCATCAACATCAAATCATATCAGAACAACAAGATGAGGGTGCTACATATAACAACGTGACAAGTGATGTTTTTGAGACTGTATGACAACCAGGTCAAGATTGTAACATATAATTTGATCATAATATTCATTCTATGGAGACTATTGTAAGAGAAAACTTCACTGAGTAAAATAAGTTGCACAGTTTAGTTGACTATGGAAATCAAGAGTAGTATAGTGGATGTTTGAAATATTCAAAACCTTCTTTTCTGCTGAAGTTGTACCATATCAAATGTCTATGTGGAATTAAAAAATAATAAAATTTTCATGATATTGGAATTTTTGTGTGATGAATATCTTAAAGAAAAAATACTCCAGCCTTTTTATGACATGAAAAAAGTTTTTAACAGGATTGGTCTGAATTATACAAAAATACATGTGTGTCCCAATGATTTTATGCTTTATTGGCGAGAGGATTCAAGTAGACAAGATTGAAAAAAATGTTCTTATTCTAGATGGTAGTCAATGGGTGATGTTGGAAGTCTAAATCAATATACTACCATGAAGAAGAAGAAGAAAAGTAAAACACCTGAAAAGGTTTTGCATTACTTTCCTTTAAATCCTCAATTGAAAAGATTATTCATGTCATCAAAAATATCCGAACATATGAAGTGGAATTCTATAGTTAATAACAATGATGGATTAATGCGACATACATGAGATTCACAATCATGGAATACATTTTATTCATTACATCCATATTTCTTATCTGATCCTAAGAATGTTCGATTGGGATTGGTTGTCGATGGATTCAACCCATTTGGGACTTTGAGTATCAGTAATAGCATTTGGCCAATTGTTTTGATCCCTTATAATCCACCTCTATGAATGTGTATGTAACAAAGGTCTTTTATCATTTCAATGATTATTACTAGAAAACATTTCTAGAAATGATATTGATGTATACTTGTAGTCATTAACTGAATAATTATAGGAGTTATAGGGAAACGGTGTTGAGACATATGATGCTTCTCCTAAAACAATGTTCAAAATGCATGCTGCTTTAATTTGGACCATTAGTGACTTCCCAGGAATTTGGAATTTATCTAGTTAGAACACTTACAAGGGTTTGGCTTGTCCTATTTGTAACTTTGATTTTAAGCCTAAATAGCTACCTCATAGTAGAAAATGGTTCTTCTTGTGCCATCATAGATTTCTCGATGCATCTCCTAGATTTTGGATGAACATATCAAAATTTAATGGTTTTATTGATCGTAGACCACCTCCAAAGTTGTTAACTAGTTCTGAAGTATTGGCATAACATGGAAATGCTGAAACAGAATTTATGAAGGTTCATCATTGGAATGGTAGTGGGAAATGAGTTCAAAGTGCATCTTCAAGTAAAATCGGAATGAAACAATGGAAGAAAAAAAGTATATTCTTAAAACTTCCATATTGGGAATTTAATTTGTTGTGGTATAATCTTAATGTGAAGCATATTGAGAAGAATGTAGTCATAATTTGATATTCACATTGCTTAATGAGCATGTAAATTCAAAGGATTGTCTCAATTATCATAAAGACTTACAATTAATAAACATAAAACGTCACTACAACAAAACCGGATATTACCGGCGGTGTTTTTATATACTGGCGGTTTAAACTACCGCTATATGGTTTGGAGGCGGTTTACAAAAACCGTCACTAAACTGGGCGTCGGCAATCTATTAGCGGTGATTTTTTCTATTTCATGGTGGTTTAAGGGAAGAGTCGCAGATGCCTCATTTCACAACGGTTTTCTGACTTTAGCGGTGGTTTGATGGGTGCTGAATATTTTTTTATTCGTGGCGGTTTTAACCGTCGAGATATTCAGGCGTTTGATGCGCCTTTGTCACGGCGTTGAAAACCTCCCATAAAAATAACCCGATTAAATTTTGTGGCGGTTTTAACCACCGCTAATGTTTTACCATTAAATCATTAGCGGAGATTATAACCACCACAAAATGCTGACCAGTAAAGCATTAGTGGTGGTTAAAACTTCCGCGAAATGCTGACCAGAAAAAAAAATTGCGGTTTTGCTTCTACTGCCCCACTGCCCTGAAAAACAAATCAAAACATAAAATGGAACAGGAGACATCATACAAATAAATAAAATGTTATTTCTAACTTGGTATCCCCAACATGATGAAACAAGATACATCATACAAACAATTGACCATAATTCTATAGTGATAATAATCAATATTGGATCTATAGGGAAGCATGAAATCCATTCCAATAATTACATCATACAGTTACATGATGAGAAAGAATGAATTCTATTTAAAAAACATTTTCCTATCTGATGGGGAAAATAATTCCATCAGTGACCAATCATTGATCGAATAACCAATGAGGTTTACAGATTCTTAATGACACATAAATACACTATATCAAGGACCAGAATCTCTAGAAATGTATCAAATATAACATTGTATGATGCAATTGTGTCAAATAATGTAGAATCTATAGTAGAGGTTACAATATTAGTAACTAAAACAATAGATGAATTTGAATTATTCTCCCTATCATATGTTGAATGTCATTTAGTCTTCCCATACCATGACTCTATGCTACAACATGACTATTCTGGGTGGGATCACATTTCATGCACATTAATTCCTAAGTCTAGTATCAACTATGTCGACTACCACCTTGGCCTCAGCAGTATGTGGTATTATATCTACATCCCTACTAAAAATTAATAGGACCCACATAATAATGTGGAATATGTAAAGATCTTATCCCCCTAGGAGGAACTGGTGGAAAAGTTTTGAGGATGTTCAAGATATGACCCAAACTCCTATAACCTTTGCATTCAACTAGATACATCGTACTTTGGGAGAAAATATGTGTATCTTCTCTAAATATCCTCATATTGTGTTAATGAGTCACCCAAATTATGGTAGAATAGTTTTTTGTCTTCCATTTAACCATTTTTAGAATATTCTAGGTGACTTCAGTGACCAGAACATGCATATTTTCTTATTCTATTATTGGGGAATGTGTATGGTCCTGATCTTTTCCTCCATTTCATATAGGTATATACCGATGTTAATCAAGTCAGTGGGAAAGGATATGGTTATTCCCTATATTTTTTACCAAAATATTCTTGGTGATTTCTTTGAATAAGACCAGATTATACTGACAAGCTTAGTAAATGTGGGAAAATGTGTCCTCTTGCTCATAGTTTGCCACCATATTTAGTTAGTGGGATTCTTTAGAGGGTATAGATTTAGGGCCATGTTTTTGGTTGATTGTTCACTAACCTCAGTGGGTTTTCCTGACTACCTAGGTTTGGGAGACTTAGGTCAGACATCCGATGTAACACCCCAAGCTTCCACAGTACGTTTCCCTTTGAATAATGCAATGGCGTGCATTGTACGCAACTTCGAGATTCTAACACACCACAACCAATCAAACTAGCCGTTATGAATAGTAATACCTACTTTTTGAAATTTTATAAATTTAATCTTTCAAATTGGACTTCATTTTGGGATTATTAATATCTAAATTATCTTAGGGTGAAATTTTGGTACTTTTCAGATAACTTTCATATTTTGATGAATAGTTAAAATTACTAAATTTTAATTAAAAACGACTTTTTTAATCGAAATAATTAATAGTTCTAAATTATCAATTTTAGTGGTTTTAAATTATATTTAGAATATATTTTTACCATTTAATACAATTTTAGTCATTGGATGTAATTTCACATTTAAAACAGACATATACAAGTGTCAATCTTTTGATAGTTATTATCTCTTAAAAACACGCTATTTGTTTTGACGATGGGGATTAATTTTTAAATTAATTAATGAAACTTATATGTTTTGAATTTGGTAAAATAGACATCATTTTTGAATTCATAATATCAAATATATCTTAGGCCTAATTTTTTGTATTTTTCTAGAAACTTTCATTTTTTTGATTAATAGTGAAACCACTAAGTGGTAGTTAAAAAACTGAATTTTTCATAAAACTTAATTTTACCGCTTCTGTGAGAGGAATTTCAAAATCTGAGAGACACGATTAATATCAAGTAGTAAAATGGGGTCCAATGAGATGAAAATAATATTTGGTGAATAGTAACTTTTTACTTTTATTTACCACAGTTAAAAGTAAATAGGGTAATTAAGGGTAAAAATGGTATTAATATTACCATAAAACATGTCCTAATTCTATTGGACAAGTGTATCTCGACCAAAAACAACCTTAAGATTAAAATATTATCATTTAGGTCCACTTGGATTAGATTAGGACATTTATTATTATTTAAATCAAAGAAGAGTTAAAAGAGTTAAAATCAAAGTTTATTTACTAAAACATTTTTAATATAGGTTTATACATAAGTTAAATTCAATTTTAAATATTCATCAAAAATATAAAAAGATTTCCTATATAATGATATTTTATTTATAATTTTTAGACAGTAAATAATTTAATTTATAAATGACACAATGATGATGTGGTAATTACCATAATAGTGAAAAATTAAAATAATTGATATTATAAATACCCAAATAAATATAATTTGAGACTTTTTATGAATTACACTAATTTTATAGGTTAATATTACATATTAGGATTGCTTTAATCGACGTTTTTCGAAGTAATCATTCTGTTATGATTTTCACAAAAATAAATTATTGAATATTGTCAAAATTGACATAAAAGAGTTTTTAAGAAAAATATTATATAATTAATTGATATTAAATTCCTAAAAATCTAATTTTCAGCCAAGAGACTTATATAATGATAGTTTTATCATTAATGGACCACTTGGGGGTCCCTTGGATATATATAGTAATTTTATTAACCATATAATACAAAAATACAAAGAGACATTGTAAAAGTAAAACTAATTAACTAAGAGTTAATACTTAAAGATAAGGTTAATATAATGACCCAAACCTGTATAAATTCTATTGTTTGAGTTGTTTTCGACCTATCCCTACCTTAACCATTAAATAATCCACCTTGGAGCCATTATAAACTGAATATGGATTTATTATAAAACAATATTTCTAGCTTTTCCAAAGGTTCCCCTCACCCCTCTTATAAAAGGGCACTCCCCCTTCTCATTACTTCACACCTTAAAAGCATTTTGGTTCGGCCAAACCTTGAGAAAATACTCTCTCAACTTCCCTCACTACAACTTAGAGTCCTTAGTTTGATCATAAAGCCAACCTTAGGATCCCTTTTGATCAAATCAAAAGGAAGAACCTGAAGAAGAGGTAATGTTTTTACCACCCTTTTTCAAATTCTTTTCTTCTTCAACTTCTTATTTCTTTGTTATTCCCATTCTAAAATAATGAATCCAATATATCCAATATACTATAATATTATTATAAATATGGTACAACCATATTCAGTATTTTATCCGTCCTTTGAATGACATGTCATCATACGTGCGTACGTACGGCTTACCGTCTCCACGTCGTGGTGTAATTGTCATTCAATAAATTATTATTTGGATGGGTATAATAATGATGTGTAATTCATTTAAATAATAAATATAACATGATAGTTATTCTTTATATATGATATACCATCCAATTATATATTATTTTAACATCAAAAGAATGATATTGTCGCTCGTGCGTACGTACGGACTACCATCTCCACGAACGCGATGAGATTCATTCTCCATCTTATCCATTCAAGTATAATTATCATTTTATGATTTAAAAATAATGTTTAAGGACTTGATATAATTCTGGATATTAATAAGATACAACCTATCCAAAACAAACACGGGTTACGTAACAAATAATATAAAGGAAAACGAGTAAATTAACACCCGAAATGACGATAATACTAAGATATTATTAACAAATCAATGTTAAAAGATCATATAAGATATCATATTAATGTATATGATTCTTTTATAATTAAATAATAATTATTTCACTATTATACATGATTTTAACCTACCGTCGACCAAGTAAAAAGTACAAAGTAAGGGGTTTCTTATCTCACTTTTAATTCCATGAGAATTCCATTGTTCACCACTTATTTATTACATGTGGTGTGTGTACTGCCCATTTTTGTCTTCATTGTGTAATATACTTTAATTCATGTATATTTACATCATCATTGTATGATCCTTATTTCATGGGTGTATTTTTTGTATGTTACCAAATCAATAAGGGAATTTGAAATTTCAATTTCCACTCATTCGGCTTTACGTATACTTCATTGATTATTTTACTCCAAGATTATGTGTATAATTACTATTAATTTGATTATGTCAAAAATTACACACCCCTTTATATGGATATACATTTGATACACATATTCACTCCATTGATAAATTATCAGGTCATCGGTAAGAACTTGATAAGAGTAATTTTTACTCAATCTCGATTTGTTTAGTTAAACATCCAATTCATTGGTGTTGTTTTTACAAGAATATGTGTGAATGTCCTTTGATTGTTTTACATTGAATATCCAATCATATTGAGTGTATTTATATTTTTCACTCATACTTATGTCGTTGATTTTTCCTTAACCTAAGGATACTTCCTTTATGAGAGATTTCATCTCAATTTACATTCCATGGAGACTCCTTTATTGTTATACACCAAATCACTTTTATATGGTGTATATAATGTACTTTGACATAATATATCAGGAATCCTTTTATTCTCATGATATTACAAAGTTTTTATTTCCTCAATTATTTTTCCAAGTGTCTCTCTTTTGGTTAGGAACTCTAACTAAAATGACATTTTAAAATGTTTTAAAGATTGATTATTATAAATCTTTCTCATTAATGTCCATGTTTTAAAAATGGTTTTAAGGATTTATTTATATAGACATTAATGTTTTCAAATCAAAATTCCTTTTAAAAGTTTCAAAGTGGTATGGGACACTTTGATTCTAAAATCTATTTTAAATGGATTCTTGACAAATAGTGTGACTTTTAAATGATTTCAAGAAAAAGGGATATATTTCACTCTAATTGTTTTGATGATTATTTTCATCTATGTCAATATCCTTCATCATTCTTGATTGAGGTTAATAAGATACAATACAATCTTCCATATTGTATCGAATGAGTTATGTTTGACTTTGGATGTGCTATTTTTATACCATTCATGGTTTGTGGATAAAGTATTGAAATTTCATATGCTAGTTTTAATACGAATGTTTATGTTATGTTTAAAACTTTTCATATGAGGAATGCATTGGATTTAGTAAGTGACGGGTGGAGCTCGCTATAGCTCTTCAATGCATCAGTAGGTCTCATGAGACAAACTAGTGTCTTGGCACGAGGACTTGACAAAATCTTATTTGTAGTCCTGGCATGAGGCCTTGGCTACATGGTTATGATAGTCAGACATTATGCATTCCATCATTATGAAAGTGGTTATTGATATTGCATGTGAATATTCGATTATTAGAATATCCATGTGAATAAGTAAATGGCATTGTTTCATTTTATTTTTTCCATACTAGGTTGAAGATCAAGTTTAAAAGGCTTTTGTTTTAGTTATACATTGCCTTAAATGATTATTCTTATTTATGAAAGTTTCTACTATATTGTTATCCTTCCTGGGCATTTGATCTCACCACTTTTCTATGTTTTATTTTTCCCAGGATGTGAAGAAGTAATTTATGAATGACCTACAGGGATAGTATGAGGGGATAAGAGTGTGGACTATGGAGATTATATTGTTTTAGTTTTCATTTTATGATGTAATGTAAACTTTATTAATGTATCTAGTTATTCCAAGGCTACTAAACTAATCGGTATTTCGATACTTGATCTTTCTTGTGATCATGCTAATGTTATGTAATAATGCACCGACTCTAGGTAACTAGGTTCAGGGCGTTACAGTTGGTATCAGAGGAAGTTTAGTACAAACCTTGGAAGCTAGATTTAGATAAACTCTTATTAGAGCACGTAGTCCTAAGATGAACTTTGAGGATTAGTATAGAAGAACTTTCTAGAATTTTGGTATTGTATAGATTTTGTGATTTTTCCGAGCAATACATCCCTATATGGATACGAGCAGGTAGAGGCGGATCTGGCATAGATGTACCTAGGGGTAAAACCCGAAAACACCGCTTTGATCTAGACTCAAACGGGAACTGGTGCATGACAACGGGCCTTGCTGCACTCTTGGTTATGACACTCCTGGGGGATATGCTTAGGATAATTTACATTTTCTTTACAAATATATTTGAAATATTTTATATATAAGATGAGAGTAAATGACCTAGGTTAATCCTAATATGTTTCAAATTGAGAATATGGTGACATGTTAATCTCTAAATGATTTTATGACTACTGTTACTCACACAATGGTTTCTGGTTTTAGTCAATGGCTGGATTCCAAGGAAGTCATAGTGACTTTGAGAATGATGTACAAGGTGGGAATGGTGGTGGCAATGAGAAAAAAAATGGAATGTTCATAGGCATAAAAGTTATCGTCTTTATGAAAAATCAATTTTCCAAAAATATGATCAACAATATATATATTAACCAATTCCCGGACTCAACAAAGAATAGAAAGGTGATGAATGATAAGAGCTCCAGTAGTGGAGGCCATAGAGAAAGGAATCCTCAATTTCCATCATGTAGGAAATGTGGAAGGAGACACCCAGAAAAGTGTCTCAATGGGACAAAGAAATGCTTTACGTGCGGGAAGGAAGGACATAAAGTGAAGAATTTCCGAAGAAAAATTAAGAGTACTATGGAAGAAGATAAAAATGGTCCCAAGAATCCATTTACAGTCATTTTCCGTAAATATAGGGGACCTGGCCATTATCCGAGTGAATTCCCTATTCTATAGGATATTTTCTTGGTCAAAGAAGAAGCTATGTGGAAATAAATGGTTGGAGAAATGTTTAAAAAGTATTAGTGCTCCTTGTTGATGGGTTTATTTTGGAATAATTTTCTCTTGTATTTTTAACCCTGCAGTTTTCCATGTGAGAGTGATATTTGAGGAAGAATTACCTTTTCTCTTGTGGATATAGTTATAAATAACCATTTGGTTTTATATGATCATTGGGTTTGAGGTAATTATAAGTTATTATAATTTGGGATGAAAATGAAAGGTATGAGATAATATTTGTGGTTAAATTATATTATGGTTATTTTGAGGAATTTATCTCATTTTGGTAATGTTATAAAATATAGTTTTTGAAAAAGGACAACACACAGACTTTGTGACAACCCGACGTGTCGGACAAAGCAGTGGGAATCGAACCCACAACCAAAGTGTGATTGTGATTTATCGCCTACCACTGGACTACATGAATTCCCTGGTTAGTGTGACTATTATTTTTAGTTAAATTATTTTATTGATCAATAATAATTTTATTTGGTATCTTATGTCTTACCAAATGAATACCCTTAGTATAGGAAAATGATTTGGTGATTAAGTGATAAGTGTTATTTTGGAAGTTGTTCGCTTTGTTGTGAACACTATATTCCCAAGGAAAATAGAATAGTATGGGATTTCATTTGAGGATTAATGGTGGATTTTTATCTATGTTTTTATTGTGGATTTATAGTGATTTGGGTTATTTATGGAAATGATTAGGTTAATTACTTTTAAGTATGTGACTTTAAGAGTAATTAATATCATTTGGAGATACAATTTAACACGGATGACTACATTCTTATAAGTTTTGGGCTTCAATATTATTTTGGATTATATTGAAGGATTTTAAGGACAATTGATTATTGAATGGTATTTATTTAACTTTGGTGTATTGATGGATTAATTTTAGAAATTATGATTAGTGTTTTTTTCCTCTAATGGAATATCCATTTGGGGGATCATAAGATATTATACTAACCATTTTGGTTTTGATTAATCTATAAAGACAAGGTAAATATATAGTTTATCCTACGTGGATCATGTATTTCTATAGAAGTTTATTCTAGCTCTTCCATTGTGACCAAGTCTTCTTGAATACTCATTGTTCAAAAAAAAATGAGTTAGTGGTAAAAATTTATTAAATAATGAAAATCTACTTAAAAAGTAAGTATATCTCTTTATTTTCTTAGTCAATATCATAAATTAATTCCTCGTCCTTATGTAATGTAACTTAAAACAAAAAATGTTGTCAGTTTCCTTTTCCTACTGGGAGACTATTGACCGTTTGTCCCAACACAAATTTGTGATTTTCTTATTGTTAACTTTCTCCTGATCATGTTTTATATCTCTCTCCTTCATAACATAACACTTAGTTTATCATCCATATCCATGTTTTCTTACATGGAATCCTAGTCTGGGTTATCTTGGGTGACCATTATACCTCTCTTCGTTTCTTTTAAAGTGATAGTTTTGTCGACTCTTTTTCTGATGTGGGACTTTCCATTTTATTCTCAAGCCCAATTTTAAAAAAAATTGCGAGGAATAAATTTATTTAAGGAGGGGAGAATGTAACACCCCAAGCTTCCACTGTACATTTCCCTTTGAATAATGCAATGGCATGCATTGTACGAAACTTCGAAATTCTAACACACCACAACCAATCAAACTAGCCGCTATGAATAGTAATAGATACTTTTTGAAAGTTTATAAATTTTATCTTTCAAAATGGACTTCATTTTTGGATTCATAATATCAAAATTAGCTTAGGGTGAAATTTTGGTACTTTTCAGATAACTTTCATATTTTGATGAATAGTGAAAATTACTAAATTTTAATTAAAAACAACTTTTTTAATCGAAATAATTAATAGTGATAAATTATTCATTTGAGTGGTTTTAAAGTATATTTAGAATATATTTTTACCATTTAATACAATTTTAGTCATTGGATGTAATTTCACATTTAAACCAGACATAAACAAGTGTCAATCTTTTGATAGTTATTATCTCTTAAAAACACGCTATTTGTTTTGACGACGTGAATTAATTTTTAAATTAATTAATGAAACTGATATGTTTTGAATTTGGTAAAATAGACATCATTTTTGAATTAATAATATCAAATATATCTTAGGCCTAATTTTTGGTATTTTTTGGAAACTTTCATTTTTTGATGAATAGTGAAACCACTAAGTAGTAGTTAAAAAACTGAATTTTTCATAAAACTTAATTTTACCGCTTCTGTGAGTGGAATATCGAAAATCTGAGAGACATGGTTAATATCAAAGAGTAAAATGTGGTCCAATGAGATTAAAATAATTTTTGGTGAATAGTAACTTTTTACTTTTATTTACCACGATTAAAAGTAAATAGGGTAATTAAGGGTAAAAATGATATTAATATTACCCTAACACATGTAATAATTTTATTGGAAAAGTTTATCTTGACCAGAAACAACCTTAGGAGTAAAATATTATCATTTAGGTCCACTTGGATTAGATTAGGACATTTATTATTATTTAATTCAAAGAAGAGTTAAAAGAGTTAAAATCAAAGTTTATTTACTAAAACATTTTTAATATAGGGTTATACATAAGTAAAATTAGATTTTAAATATTCATTAGAAATATAAAAATATTTACTACATAATGATATTTTATTTATAATTTTTAGACAACAAATAATTTAATTTATTTATGCCCCAATGATGATGCAGTAATTATGATAATAGTGAAAAATTAAAATAATTGATATTATAAATACCCAAATAAATATAATTTGAGCCCTTTTATGAATTAAACTAATTTTATTGTATAATAGGACATATTAGGATTGATTTAATTTACTTTTTATAATTAATTATTCTGTTATGATTTTCACAAAAATCAATTATTGAATAGTGTCAAAATTGACATAAAAGAGTTTTTAAAACAAATAGTATATAATTAATTGATATTAAATTTCTAAAAATCTATGGTTCGGCCAAGAGACTTATATCATGATAGGTGTATCATTAATGGACCACTTGGGGGTCTCTTTGATGTATATAGTAAGTTTATTAACCATGTAATATAAAAATACAAAGAGACATTGTAAAAGTGAAACTAATTAACAAAGAGTTAATACTTAAAGATAAGGTTAATATAATGACCCAAACCTGTCTAAATTATATTGTTTGAGTGTTTTTCTACCTATCCCTACCTTAAACCTTAAATAATCCACTTTGGAGCCGTTAGAAACCGAATATGAATTTATTATTAAATAATATGTCTAGCTTTTCCAAAGGTGCCCCTCACCCATCTTATAAAAGGGCACTCCCCCTTCTCATTACTTCACACCTTCAAAGCCTTTTGGTTCGGCCAACACATTCCCAAATACTCTCTCAACTTCCCTCACTAAAACCTAAAGGCCTTAGTTTGATCAGAAAGCTAACCTAAAGATCCCTTTTGATCAAATCAAAAGGAAGAACCCGAAGAAGAGGTAATGTTTTTACCACCCTTTTTCAAATTATTTTCTTCTTCAACTTCTTCTTTCTTTGTTATTACCATTATAAAATAATGAATCCAGTATCTCCTATATACTATAATATTATTATAAATATGGTACAACCATATTCAGTATTCTATCCATCCTTTGAATGACATGTCACCATACGTGCATACGTACGGCTTACCGTCTCCACGTTGTGGTGTAATTGTCATTCAATAAATTATTATTTGGATGGGTATAATAATGATGTTTAATTCATGTAAATAATAAATATAACATGATAATTATTCTGTATATATGATATACCATCCAATTTTATATTATTTTAACATCAAAAGAATGATATTGTCGCTCATGCGTACGTACGGACTACTGTCTCCACGAACGCGATGAGATTCATTCTCCATCGTATCCATTCAAGTATAATTTTCATTTGATGATTTAAAAATAATGTTTAAGGACTTTATATAATTCTGGATATGAATAAGATACAACCTATCCATAACAAACACGGCTTACATAACAAAGAATATAAAGGAAAAAGAGTAAGTTAACACTCGAAATGACGATAATACTAAGATATTTTTAACAAATCAATGTTAAAAGATCATATACAATATCATATTAATGTAAATGATTCTTGTATAATTAAATAAAAATTATTTCACCATTATACAGGAGGTTAACCTACCATCTACCAAGGAAAAAGTAAAAAGTAATGGGTTTCTTATCTAACTTTTAATTCTGTGAGAATTCCATTGTTCACCACTTATTTATTACATGTGGTGTGTGTAATGCCCATGTTTGTATTCATTGTGTAATATAATTTAATTAATTTATATTTACATAATCATTGTATGATCCTTCTTTCATGGGTGTATGTTTTTTATGTTACCAAATCAATAAGGGAATTTGAAATTTCAATTTCCACTCATTTAGATTTACGCATACTTCATTGATTATTTTACTCCAAGATTATGTGTAGAATCACTATTCATTTGATTATGTCAAAAATTACACTCCCCTTTCTGTGGATATACTTTTTATACACATAGTCAATCCATTGATAAATTATCTGGTCATCGGTAAGAACTTGATAAGAGTAATTTTTACTCAATCTCGATTTGTTGAGTTAAACATCCAATTCATTGGTGTTGTTTTTACATGAATGTGTGTGAATGTCCTTTGATTGTGTTACACTGAATATCCAATCATATTGAGTGTATTTATATTTTTCACTCATAATTATGTCGTTGATTTGTCCTCAACCTAAGGATACGGCCTTTATGAGATATTTCATCTCAATTTACATTCCATTGAGACTCCTTTATTTTTATACACCAAATCACTTTTATATGGTGTATATAATGTACTTTGACATAATATATCATGAATCCATTTATTCTCATGATATTACAAATTTTTTATTTCCTCAATTATTTTTTCAAGTGTCTCTCTTTTGGTTAGGAACTATAACTAAACTGACATTTTAAAATGTTTTAATGATTGATTATTCTAAATATTTCTCATTAATGTCCATGTTTTAAAAATGGTTTCAAGGATTTATTTATATGGACATTAATGTTTTCAAATCAAAATTCTTTTTAAAATTTTCAAATTGGTATGGGACACTTTGATTCTATAATCCATTTTAAATTAATTCTTGACAAATAGTGTGACTTTTAAATGATTTTAAGAAAAAGGGAGATATTTCACTCTAATTGTTTTGATGATTATTTTCATCTATGTCAATATCCTTCATCATTCTCTATTGAGGTTAATATGGTACAATACAATCTTCCATATTGTATAGAATGAGTTATTTTTGAATGTGGATGTGCTATTTTTATACCATTCATGGTTTGTGGATAAAGTATTGACATTTCGTATGCTAGTTTTAATACGAATGTTTATGTTATGTTTAAAACTTTTCATATGAGGAATGCATTGGACTTAGTAAGTGACGGGTGGAGCCCTCTATAGCTCTTCAATGCATCGATAAGTCTCATGAGACAAACTAGTGTCATGGCACGAGGCCTTGACAAAATCTTATTTATTGTCTTGGCAAGAGGCCTTGGATACATGGTTATGATAGTCAGGAATTATTCATTCCATCATTATGAAAGTGGTTATTGATATTGCATGTGAATATTCGATTATTAGAATATCCATGTGAATAAGTAAATGGAATTATTTCATTTTATTTTTTCCATACTATGTTGAAGATCAAGTTTAAAAGGATTTTTTTTAGTTATACATTACCTTAAATGTTTATTCTTATTTATGAAAGTTTCCGCTATATTTTTATCCTTCCTGGGCATTTGAGCTCACCCCTTTTCTATGTTTTATATTTCCCAGGATGTGAAGAAGTAATTTATGAATGACTTACAGGGATAGTATGAGGGGATAAGAGTGTGGACTATGGAGATTATATTGTTGTAGTTTTCATTTTATGATGTAATGTAAACTTTATTAATATATCTAGTTATTCCAAAGATACTAAACTAATAGGTCTTTCGAGACTTGATATTTCTTCTGATCATGCCAATGTTATGTAATAATGCACCGACTCTGGGTAACTAGGGTCGAGGCGTTACACCCGAGGTAAACACACACATTATATAGAGGTTTTATTGCTTTGTATCATTAGTGATGGTGAATGCTAGAAGGATCCCTTTGGAGAGTCCCTTATGCTATCTAGATGAGTCCATCAGTGACCTCTTGATCAACCTCTCTAGATAAGGGAGGAACATTTTATTTCCTTCCATGGATATGACCATGAAATGGTTTGAGATGGAAACTATTTACAAAAAATTATGTTCCACTAGTCATTGTCGAGTAGACATCTAGTAGAGATTTTTGAGATGAATGGATTTGTTAACTTCCTCTGAAGATGGAAAGGTACCATTTAGGTGTGACTCCCAAAAAAGTGAATTTCAGACCCAATGTTGAGGGTTAAAGGTTGATAATAGAGACCTAGTTTTAAATTAGGATCCAACTTGTGCAGTAGTCGAAGCATATGTGTTCTTAAAGTAGTAAAATGTCATTTGGTCAAAGGGGGTTCTAGTTGAATGTTCCATAATACTTATGAGAAAAATTTACAAGAAATCCTCAAGAAATCATCACATCAATAAATAAACACATGTATAATCAATTGTATCGGATCCATGTTTGTCCACATTTCATATATTGAGAGAGAAAAAGGAGCCTAACATGTGGGTGACACTTGCATTTTGTTTAAGGTTCCATTTTAGGTTCACCATTTTTGTTTCCAACTACTTTTATTGGTGAGTATATGATTCGTATCACATGATTAGGCTAAACCACATTCCCATCATCCTCTTATGTTTGGTCTCTATACTGCCTACTAGGTTCCAATTTATATAACCAGAACAAAATAACACAAGTTTCACTCTTTAGTCATCCAAAATCTCGACTACCAATTCAAACACAGGCCTAAATTGAATGATGTATACCACACTCTAGAAATCAAGACGTAAAATGAAACATCATAAATCAAAAAAATGCATAGAAGGAAACATGAGAAATCAAGAAAATGTTAGGACATGGAAATGTTTGGTGGAAACTATGAGCCATACATGTTACATATATAGACCAACCATTCTCATATTTGTTCAAAACATCAACAATACTACTACTCATGGTCCGATGATGCATCGTCACCCTCTCCACCTCCATCTCAACTACATGCTGCTACCTATAAGAACATTATATTGAAAATTAAATATTGTTTCATATTTATAATTAAATATAAAACCAATAAAAGTTTTCTAACTAAATGATTTTTTTTTTGTGATTTACCGTTCACCACTAGTCGATTCACTACTATCAGGGGCATATCTGCTCATATGTTGACATATTTCAAGCAACTCTTTCTACAAAGAAGATATCTGATCCCCCTGCAGGTGAACTGTGTTTCGTAGAGAAGATATCTCCCTCTAAGAATCTTCTGGTATGAAATTAATATAACTAGGAGTAGATGCAGCTGGAATCCCTGGTGGCCTGCCAAAGACCTCAGATGGTATGGGTCCCAAACCCATCCTGCGCACTCTACCAGGATGCTCCTTCCCAAGGACTTTAGCAACCAGGTCATCCTGAGAGACTGAGTAGGACTGCCCAGGATTGGCATCCCATATTTATTTAATTTTTACCTATAAATCAAATATCAATATATATTAACATAGTAAAAACTGATAATAAGTTATTATAAGAAAAAATTGACTTCATACCCCAAATTCTTTGGCAGTCTCATTAGCAAAACTTCCACCTACTTTTTTATGAACATCCAGCCACAGTTCAATTCAGGATGCTTCATTCCCAAAACTCTATGACTGCATTAAACAAAGACAAATCAAAAATTCAATATGTTAAATAGATAATATTTTCTTATAAATATTTAAACTAATTAAAATATTACCAATGACATTCGTCTTCTAGAAATGATTTTTGAGCCCGTAGTGTGCGGGATGACTTGCCTTGCCAGGTTTGATGCATTCTGTCTTGAGAGATCCTGAAATAGATAAAATTCAATTTAACAGTAATGTATTCAATGTCATATCCTCTTCATATACATTTATAAATGTAAAATGAGGATAATATAATAATATATATTTCAATACCATCTGCTTCTCATCACGATGTCTATCAACAAAAACTTTCCACTGTTCTTTCGGTACCCCACTGGGTAGCTTCTCATACATTTTATGTGTGTTCAACTAAGTATCGTTGAAATCACACCACAACCTCCATTTGAAATCTTTCCATTTTTACAAAGATTTTTCAATGTCCACTTTTGTGCTATCACATCAGTAATGGTAAAGTGGAAGAACATATGTATACAGAAATTCATTTTGAACATATTAGTAACATGACATTCAATTAAACCATAAAGTAATAAAATTACCTTTATCTAAGAATCACAAACTTCATTTTTCCATTTTGGAGGCATATGACTCCAATCATCATATGAAATAGGTAGGGAAATGGGCTCTGCTGCCAGCTGACCTATAATCTAGCCAAGTAACCTCGTGGCGTCATTCATCGGGACCCCATAAGAATCAAATGGTATGAATATCTTCTCGCCATTCATGTTCCAAACATCTGAAATTTTTATGTGTTTTTCCATGGTTTCATTTTTTCATGTGCAATGAGAAAACAATTAGTATAAACAAAATGTAATAAATTTATTTAATTAAAATTTGTACCTATGACTGTGGCCCTCCAGAATGTCCATGATGAACTGGAAGGGGTGTGTCGCTGCCCCACTACTAAGGCTCCTGTAGGGGGATTCAACGACTCATCCTCTAATGAGACATCCACATATGGTGTCAGGGATGGTTCAGGGAGAGGTGGTGCAGGGGTGTAGGCAGCTGGTGCCTCAAATGCTGTGGGGACAGACGGATCGTCATCTATCGTAGAACTATATAAAATAGTGTACCGCTTCTACTTTGGAATTCCTGTCATTTAATCAAATAAAATTAAGTTCAGAATATATATTTCAAAGAAATTATATAGAAAAAAAATTAAAAAATGATAATAGATGCCCAATACTAAGAAACAAAATATATATAACAATGATAATGAATGACTGCAGAAATTAAACAAGTGGTTGCTTAATGAATAAATAATTGTACATACAATCATTTTCCCCTTCAATCATGTCGGTTTCCTGCACCATTGATTCATTCACTTCATTCATCCTTGCTAGACTAATATTTTTAGTATCATCATGGACAAATAATTTTTCTTCATGTTGTTGATGAAATTCAATTGCAGTGGTCAAATCTTCCACTTCATCACCCATATCATAAAAATCTCTTTGTATTATGTGAGTAACAACACTCCACCCTTCATCCACAACATCATTCACATAATATACCATTTTTTCTTTCGATTCTAAGATATATGGATCATGCAGTTCACGATCACCAACATCCATCAAGCGAGAGAAGTTTACAAAAGTAAATTGCAAGGAATCTATTTTAACACCTCTGATAATATCGACCCATTTGTATTTGAATAAAACAATAGAAAAATTCCCGTGGTAGTTTAATTCAATAATATCATGTAGCTTTCCATAGTATCCCACTTCAGAAAATTTAAATATACCACTATTCTGTGTTTTCAAACTCACTTCTTGATCGACTGTATGAAATCTAAATCCATTCACATTATAAGCGTCGAACTTTCTAACTTGTTTTATAGGACCTCTAGCAAGAATCTTAAAATCTTCTGACAAGTCTGCTTGAGTATCAGTATTCCTGATCTGAAAAAAGAAATATAATTTAATATATTTAAAAATTGTATGTGTCAAACTAATATTCATATTTATTTCAATATTTATAAACTTATACATCATGCAAACCATTCTACCAGCTCTTTATTCACATCTTTTGTTATACATTTCTCATTTTGTGTTCGGCCTCTCATTAGTCTCTTTCTTTGTATCCTCAACTCTTTAAGAAATAGATCTAGAATTTCACTATTCAGCAGCACATATTTATGTTCCTGTAATAATTCCAATTCTGTCTGTGTCACATATGAGGTCCTCCCTACTGATCGGCCAATAGTAGGAAATATTTTTGATTTCTGATGCATTTTAGATTGAGTTGATGGGTCGACAACACGTCCAACTCGATTAAATCTTGTCTCAATATCATCCAAATATCTGGAACAAAAGGTGAGACACTCCTCGGCCAAATAGCCTTCAGCAATAGAGCCTTCTGGTTGAGCTTTATTTCTCATGTATGTTTTCAAATGCCCAAGATATCTCTGAAATAAAATAATAATATTATGAATTTATTTAAATGCCAAAAATTGTTTACTTAACTAGAAACATATAAATAAAATACCTCTCAATTGGATACATCCATCGATAATGAATGGGGCCTCCTAATTTAGCTTCTTCAACCAAATGCACAGTTAAATTGATCATGACAGTAAAAAAATGGATGAAAGATCATCTCCATTGCAGAAAGGGTCAATACAAACCTCTCCAGGAGGTTGTCAAGCTGAAATGGATATAAATATTTCTCACATAATTGCCTGAAAAATATGCAGAATTGGAGTACAATAGCAGTAACCTTTTTAGGTAATAATTTACGCAATGCTAATAGTAGTAACTATTGTAACAAAATATGTGAATCGTGAATTTTCAATCCATATAACTTACAATTATTCAAGTCAACACACCTTGAGATGTTACTCGAATACCCATTAGATACCTTCACATTCTTTAAAATTCGAAGGAACATATCTTTATAAATATTTTTCATTGAAAAATTGGCCGAAGCATACTTTTCATTCTCATCTGGCCAGAGATCATGTTTTATGTTCATTAATTGTTAGTCTTTGTGAGCATTGAGATGATCCTTCGACTTTCCATGCTCATTTAGTAATGAGAAAATCAAATTATCAAATACATTCTTCTCAATATGCATCACATCAAGATTGTGGCACAAAAAATTAAATTCCCAATACGGAAGTTTGAAGAATATACTTTTTTCTTCCATTGTTGTGTTCTGATTTCACTTGACAATGCACTTCGCACTCATTTTCCTCTATCATTCAAATGATGAACCTTCCCAAATTCTATTTTAACATTTTCAAGCTATGTCAATATTTCAGAACTGGTTAACAACTTTAGAGGTGGTCTATGATCAATGGAACCATTAAATTTTGATTTGGTCAGCCAAAATCTCTGAGATGCATCAAGAAATCTTTGATGGCACAAGAATCACCATTTTCTACTGTCAGGTATCCATTTGGGCTTCAAATAAAAGTTACAAACGGGACAATCCAAACCTGTATAATTGTTCCAACTAGATAAATTCCCAAGCCCAGGGAATTCACTAATGGTCCACATTAAAGAAGCATGCATTTTGAACATTGTTTTAGAAGAAACATCAAATGTCTCAACACCGTTGCTCCATAACTCCTGCAATTCTTCAATCAAAGGCTGCAGGTATACATCAAAATTGGTCATGTGTCATTGCTCTTTATGTTTTTCAATCTTTTCACTATCTATTTTAATTTACCTCTCTCTTGTAATTTGATAGTGTTTCATATTTCCTTGAATTTTTAGATACCTTTTTTATTCATTATATCATTAGGTTGTGCAATTTTAATTCATCCACTTGGATTTCTATAGTGGGGTTCTCATTCAAATCTCTTTTAAAAACTAATGAATGATGTATGTTATTTTCACTTAAATATGTTTTGTGTTTAGTATTATAAACAATTATCTTCAATATTTCAAACAACTCATATTAAAAAAAATAATGCAAACCATAAAATTTGGATTTCATATAATACAAAGGAAATGTCAAATTTTTACTTCAAACATTTATGTATATTTTAATTCCTAAGCTCAGTTAATTTGAAGTAATTATTTATAAATGAATTTACAACTTTAACACAAACTATTATACATAATTCAATCATAATAAATTTAAAATATTTAGAAACTGACACTAGTTCAGAACTTATGAAGATATTTTCTTACATGTTTGATAATCCCATGGTGATAAATAAAATTTTCTTACTAAAGATATCGTTCGACTTCCATGAAATCTTCTAAGGTACCAAATAGTGGCCAAAATAGGGTGAGTATAACTCAGTATTCCACCACCAATGGTGTCTGAACATTTCTAGTCTGAGCATATAGTGTATGCAATAAAGCAATAAACAAGGGTGTTAATTTACTAAATTAATTATATATATATAATAAACCCATATACCCTCAGGCTCAAGGATGACACCCTATGTTAGCCAAATCATCATCAACTCCATGTGGGGTGTCTCTTTCATGAGGTGGATCCTCCTACATCAGGACATATTTCCCCAAAATACTATAAGATTCTGTTAAATCGGGATGAATTTCCAATATCATGATTCAAGTATCCAATCTTGGTATAGAATTTATAGAAATTCTTTCTTCTTCCCATAGCTTTCACCCCCAATGGAAAAAGTAGCCATCTCACCAGTCCTAGAATTGATATAACTACATACATCTTCCCATGGAATAAGTTTTTAAGAGGAAATAAACCATATAATCGGGCTAAGAAATTCTATAACCACTTATGTCTTCCCATGGAATGTGACACTAAGTGGAAAATTAATAATCTCATATCAAATTTTGGATTCTCTTGTATTAGGATGAATCAGTGATAGTATATATCAATCAGGTCTAAATATTATTACAAGACATTTTAGTTAATTCATCCCATCACTTATTAAATTTACTATTTATTCCTAATTTTCAAATACTCCTATAGATACAAATCACCAAAATTATCTTAAACCATTTTTCATATTTCACATGAAATGTAAAGATCTTTAACTAATCCATGATTCCAAAGGATCTCATAAAATCATGAGGGGTTGGAACACCACTTATGTTAATGTAAGTCTTAACCATAATGCTAAGAGAGAAAAAAGGGATCCTTGAGAGGGATCAACAGGAGGATTTTATAAAGAAGGGATAATTCCAATTATTTAGGTTGTGCATGTGGCATGTCGATGCGATCATAATTTTGCAAATACTAGCATAATCAGAACAGACTAAAGGGAGTTTTCCAAGACCACCCAACTCAAAATAAGAAATTTTTTTGAAAAATCCTCATGTTTGTGGAAGAAATCATATTCCCCCTTCCCTTTAATGAGAACTATAATTTTAATCAATATTATATCAAGAAGCGGCAGATGAACTGGAAGTTTTACCTTAAAAATCTATGTTCAGAACACCAATATCCAACATGGTCTCTCTTATAGATCAAATAGGATTCTCATACTTTATCCATGGAAGGTTTGATGGAATCATAAAGGAGATAGTAAATTTTAGAACATAGGTGTTGGATTGTTAAAATTCTTGGAAGATATAATTCATGATGTGAATAGTTAATTCACATCATGAATTCCTCAATTCACATATATGTTGAAAAATTTATCACCTCATTTTAAAAACTGAATTAAACCAATTTCATGTCATGAATATATTTAATAAAGTGAATTATTTTTTTGCGGATTTCCCAAAACCAATCCATGGTGTGAATGAGATCATGGGGTTTGCCTAGAAAATTCACATAATAAATTTTTAATTCATAACATCAATTCGTTTTGCATATATAAATAAACTCTCGTACTTCTTCAATATTAAACAACTAATATAACTAGATAAAGGATTAATAAACAAGATATAAATGAAAGGAAACCTAACTCTAATATATTTATCCAAAAACATAAATGGATACATACCTAGAAAAGATAGGGGTCACCAGAGATGGAGGTCGCGGGGTCACCGGAGACGGAGGTCGCGGGGTCGCCGGAAACAAAGGTCATGGGGTCGCCAGACGGTTGGCGGTCGCGGGTCACCGGATGGGGTCGCTGGACGGTTGGGGGTCGCCCGAGCCGAGGGGTTAGGGGAAGAAGGGGTCACAAGGGTTTGGGGGAAATTCCGGGGTGAGGGTAGGGAATGGTCGGGTTTTTAAAAAAAAAATTATGGGTTTCGTGGCTGTTTATTAAAAACCGCCGCGAAACCTTTCGATGAAATAGTTTAGCGGTGGTTTTTTGAACCGCCGCCACAAAACCGCTGCTAAACCCAGTTTTTATTGTAGTGTGTGATCTCTGTCCATATGAGAATGAAAATTATGCTCCAACAATTTTTACAATGAAAAATAAGGATAAAGATACATTCCTTCGAATTTTAAAGCATGTGAAGGTATCTGATGGGTATTCAATTAACATCTTGAGGTGTGGTGACTTAAAGAATCGTAGGTTACATGGATTTAAAAGTCACGATTCACATATTTTTTTACATCAGTTACTACCATTAGAATTGCATACATTATTACCTGAAAAATTTATAGTTGTTTTACTTCAATTATACACGTTTTTCAGACAACTATGTAAGAAATATCTACATTTATTTGAGCTTTACAACCTTTAGGAGAGGTTTTTATTGACACTGTGTGCAATGTATATGATCTTTCCTCCGTTATTTTTTACTGCCATGATGTATTTAACTGTGCATTTGGTTGAGGGAGCTAAATTAGGAGGCCCCATACATTATCGATGGATGTATCCAATTGAGAGGTACATTATTTTTATGTTTTTCAGTTAGGAAAAAAGTTATTGGAACTTAATTAAATGCATAATTATGAATGTTTATTTTATTTCATAGATATCTTGGGAATTTGAAATCATACGTGAGAAATAAATCTCAACAAGAAGGCTCGACTGTTGAAGGCTATTTGGAAGAGGAGTGACTATACATTTTTTCTAGATACTTGGATTATATTTAGAAAATATTTAATCAAGATGGATGTGTTGATGACACATCAACTCAATATCAAATACATGGGAAATGAAAAATATTTCCTCCAGTTGGTCAATCAGTTGGGAGGGCCTCAAATGTTACACTGACAAAAATGGATTATTACCAGAACATAGATTTGTATTACAGAATAATGAAATTTCATATCCATTTATTGAAGAGTTAAGGATACAAACAAAGAGATGAATGAGAGTCCAAACATGAAATGATAAATATATAACTAAATCTATTAATAAAGATCTTATAGAATGGTTTTCATGGTGTGTAAGTTCATAAATATTACAATAAATATGGATATTAGGTTGACACATATATTTTATAAATCTAATAATGTATATTTCTTTAGATAATAAATACTAATACTTGAGCAGAGTTGTCAGAATATTTGAAGTTCCTTTCTTTAGTTCCTCTAAAACTAGTTAAAAATTTCAACGCTTACAACGTGAATGGATTTAGATTTCATACAGTGGATTGAGAAAAGGGTTTGAAAACATAGAATAGTGGTATATTTAGATTTTTTGAAGTGGGATACTATGGGAAGCTGACTAATATTATTGAATTAAACTACCAGACGAATTTTTCAGTTGTTTTTTTCAAATTCAATTGGGTCGATATTATCAGAGGTGTTAAAAGAGATTCCTTGAAATTTAATTCTGTGAACTTCTCTCACTTGATGGATGTTGGTGATACTGAATTGCAAGATCTGTATATATTATCATCAGAAGAGAAAATGATATATTATATGAATGATGTTTTTGATTAAGGGTGGATTGTATTTTCTCATGTAAAACAAAGAGATTTTTATGATATGGGTGATGAAGTGTAATATTTGACCTCTGACATTGAATCTCATCAACAGTAAAAAGACGACTTATTTATTCATCATGATATTGAAAATATTAGTCTAGAAAGGACAGATGAAGTGAATGAAGTATTGGAGTAGGAAACCAACATGATTGAAGGTGGGAATGATTTTATGTACAGTTATGCATTCATTTAGCAACTACTTATTTAATCTGTGTAGTCATTCATTATCATTGTAACGTATATTTTATTTGTTAGTATTGTGAATCTGTTATCATTTTTATCATGCATAATTTTTTTGAAATATATGTTCTGAACTTAATTTTATTTGATTAAATGAAATGAATTCCAAGGAAGAAGTGTTATACTGTTTCATCAAGCACTGCGACAGATGAAGATCCATCAGTCTCCCTCCCTACAGCATCTGAGCTACCATCCACTTTCCCCTCGCACCATCTCCCTTGAACCGTCGCTCACACACTCTGTGAGCATCCCTTTGGTATCTTAGTCATCGCCTCCCCCTTCAAGATCTTCAACAGTGATGGAGAGGGATGCCACTTCTAGTTCTTCATGAGGATACTGAAGGGTGACTATTATAGGTACAAATTTTAATATGAATAAATTTATTGAACCATTTTTATACTAAATGTTTGTTCATTAAAGATGGAAACAATGAAAGTACGGAGAAAAAGATAAAAAATTTCATATGTATGGAATCTGACCAAAGAGAAGATAGTTGTCCCATTTGATTCATATAGGGTCCCTATGGATGACGTCATAGGATTACGTGGCCAGATTATAGGACAGCTGGTCACGGAGCCGGTTTCCCTTCCTATTTCCTATAATGATTGGAGGAATATGCGTTCAACTTGGAAAAATGAAGTTTTTTATTCCCAAAAAAAGTTAATTTTAATACATTATGCTATAATTGAATATCATGTTATTGAATTATAATATTTTCAAAATAAATTTCTGTGTATAGATGTTTTTCAACTTTACAGTTGTTGATATGCTAGCAAGAAAGTGGACATTGAAAATTTTGGGAAATAAATGGAAAAACTTTAAATGGATATTATGGAGCAATGTCAATGATACTTCATTGACCACCCAACAGATGTATGAAAAGATACATGATGGGGGACCTAAAGAGCAATGTAATGTTTTTGTTGACAAACATCGTGATTAAAAACATATGGTATTTAAATATATATTATTATATTAATATTATTTTACATTTATACATGTATATCAAGAGTATATGACATTGAGTACATTACTATTAAATTAAATTTTATTTATTTTAGGGTCTTTCATGGAAGAACGCATCAAGGCGGGCTAAGCATGCCATACCTCACACTGCGGGGTCAAAGAGTTTTTCTAGAATCTGATAGGATCTTGTAATATTTTCATTAGTTTAAATATCATAATAAAATATTATCTATTTAATATATTAAATTTTTGATTTATCTTATTTTAATGCAGTCACAGAGTTCAGAGAACCAAGCATCCCGAACAGTAGTGTGGTTGAATGTTCACAAAAAATATGATAGATGTTTTGTTAATGAGCCTACCAAAGAAGTTGGGGTATGAACTCATTATTCATTATAATAACTTATTATCAGTGGTAACTATGTTAATATATATTTCATCTAATATGAATGATATTTTATTTATAGGTAAAAAAATGAAGAACTATGGGATGAAAATCCTGCGCAGTCCTACTCAGTCTCCCAGGATGACCCAGTTGCTAAAGTCCTTGGGAAGGAGTATCCTAGTAGAGTGCGCGGGATGGTTTTGGGACCCATAATATCTGAGGTATTTGGTAGGAAACTGAGGATCGAATCTTCATCTAAACCTGGTTGTTTTCATTCTATAACTCAAGATACTCAGAGAGAGATTTTTTCTCTATAAAACACAGTTCAAGAACAAGGGGCTCAGATATCTGCTTTGTAGAATGCATTGGTTGGTTTATATCAAAAGAAGACCGGATCTACCCCCGGTAGTATTTCATTGACTAGTGTGAGTAGGTAAATCACAAAATTTCAAAATCATTTATTTTTCAAATATTTATTGGTTTTAAGTTTAAATTTAAATATACAACAATATTTAATTTTCAATATAATGTTCTTACAGGTGGTAGTATGAAGTAGAGATGGAGGTGGAGAGGGTGACGAGCTGTGTTAATCATTGAAAAGTGATTAGTTGTATTTTTGATATGTTGGAAAGATATATTAACAGTCATTTTGTATATTTATCATGTGTGTCACATAATTTCCACCAAACATTTTCATAACCTAACATTTTCATGATTTCTTATGTTTCCTTTTATGTATTATGAACCTTGTCTTCCAAATACACTAGGAATTTATGATTTCTATGTTGTATTAATGGATATTTATATTTATGAATCAAATAATAATGTGTAAAAATTTCTAGGTTGTTATATCTATGGTGTAGGGGATCAGGAAGAGGTTTTTGGTGATATTTCTAAAATCATTAAAATGTCTTCGAGTATATTTACAGCCTTCTTGGACTTATCACATGGAATTTTATAAGTTTATATATTGTCATGAATCATTTTTTATGATTCATTTTTCATAAATTTATTATGTTTCTTACCCAAGGATGAATGATCAACCTTCTTGTTGAATTTCATGGGAATATCTAGTTTTGTAACTCCCTTTTACTTGTTTTTAGTGGATAACCCTTCTTTCTTAAAATTTTAAAGAATTATCTTCTCATGTTATATAGTTGGCATGTGATCACTCCCAATTATTATTTCCTCTTATTCTAAATATTTTTGATAATAATTTACAAATATATATTGAACACTTGAGTGTCTTGATTCTATTAAGGTAGAGGGATTGTCCACTTCATTAGTAGTAGAATAAACAACCATCACTTCTCTTTATAAACTAGATATATCATATTTATCATTCTATTATATAGAAACATATTCTTTACTCAATAGGTATATCTTTCTAATTTTATTCTTCTCTTTATTTTTCATATTTAACAATGTTATGGAAGAAACTAAATTCTGATCAAAGTCAAATCATTTTTATCTAAAACTAAAATTCTTCATAAATCATGAAAGAAACTTCAAACATTAAAATGAGAATAAACTTCCAATAGATAACCCAATATGATATGAACCTATACTCTAATACCAATATATTGTATCCATGGAGGGATATGATCAGTACTGAGAGGAGAATTAAATTAGTGTTGGAGTCCAATTAATAATTTTTAATCCCTATTAACTTTTACTTTGTCACATTTAGGGTAGTGATTCTATTATTCTATCAATAACTTTATATTTTTTATTTTGATAAATACAATCTAATACACACACATAAGAGAAAAAAATACTTACAAGTTTCACCTTTCAAAACAAAAGCCTAGTCCTTAGCATGATCTAGAATTCACCAAGATTATATGATACACCAGTGCCATGCTATGAATACAATAAAGAAAATTTTATACATGTAGACATATATGGTGAATAACACACTCAACATAATCTGACTAGATCATTATACTATCATCCTAATAGTTTCATAATTATAGAGAAAACAAAAAAAGATCCCTTCACCAGTGCAACATGATGCGGGTATTGAAAAGTGGTTGAATGAACAGTCTGTGCATCGTTTCCCAATTTTTTCTCATGAACTATGAGAATACACTCTATAATCAGTGTAATGAGAATTTTTGGAACACAGTATGGCTAACCATGTAGAACAATTATGTTCCTCCTTAAACAAGCTATAAATTACAAAAAATCACCTCTGTTCTTATTTCTTTTCACTCTATCTTTATTTCTCCTTTTTGTACTCAAGGGGGATCCCTCCCATGCTCCTCTTATCCTATACTCTCAAAGGTTTGGATTGATCCCCATTATTTGGTGTTTAATTAAACCTATGTCAAGTGATTTTTATATCACTCAGTGAGTTTAGGAATCTTTCATCCTTCTTTCTACATTTATCTCCTCTCTAGATGCATTATTTTGATGCAACTAAATTCACCATATTATTAGGGAATTCATCTGTTTCCAAAATTTCTCTTGGTATGGATAGAAACATGCCTTTATATTGGTCATGTTGGACATCCATGGAATTTGTTAGGTGTTCTATTTCATTTCCCTCAGAGTCTGGATGTTTTATAAATTATTACACTTGATTTCTGGTGGGACTTCTATGTGGCGACTTGTGAATTTATTGTTTAATTTTTTGAACATATTTCATTAGGATTATTATCCCTTGTTTATTAAATGGCCATGTTAAGGACCATGAACCTCAAATTTCAACTACACATAATGGTGTAATTCTTAAAGGACTTAATATGATTAGTTTTTTCTAATAAAACCCCCTTTTAAGTGTATTGTTTTCTAAACTATCAAAGTGAAGTTAAAATGAATTGTGGGAGGATGTGACAACCCCTTATGTATGCCTTAGTGACCAACCCCACTTTTAGGTGGTTGGGAATTAAGTCTTATTGAGAGAACTAGATGTTCTAATATGGAATTCATGCTATCATGGCCTACCACATACCTTTCCATGTGAGGTGTTAGCTTCCATGGGTAGTCCAAATGGACTTATTAATTTTATTCAATTCTCAGAAACATTTAATTATGGAATGGACTACCTAATTAATTAAATGAAATGGTATGAGTTATGTCTTCATTACTACATGTCCCTTTTGACATTATAATTTAAATGGTGTATGGGTGTGAACCTCATTAAATCCACTTCATTTATAAGATAGAATGGCTCTACAAATGGCATCATTAGTATTTAAAACTTAATGAAAATCAATGTATTAGTTACACCTTAAAAGACACACGTTTTTATCTTTATGGAATACTAAGGATGGACTCATAGATTGTTGTTACTTTTTAAGTCAGGGATGATACATGTTATATCATGGATGATCACACTATTCGGGTTACTTAGCTTCATATGAATAACACTGGTTCCCAAGGGGGAACACATGGATGGGCTCGGTGGAAAGATTATTGCACCATGTAATGAGTGATACTCAGACAAGTGTGTGTGGATTTTAAAGTGATTTTTTTTATGAAAATGTTGTATTCCTTGTATTCATTTGGATGTAGTATGTATGTGCATGTGAAATAGGAATGGTTTTTTTCAGGGAACTGGTACTGGGGATGCAGAATCAGCTATGTTTTCTTGTAAATCTAGCTTTAGTGGTGGTTTAAAACTCCTCTAAGTAAATGGATCACATATATTGGTGGTTAAAATTGCCACTATAATTTGGTTTTTTAGTATATTCAATGGTTAAAACTACAGCTATATACAATAATTTAGCAGCGGTTAAAACTGCCGCTATATAGTTATCATCTCCCGTTAACATTTTGTGGTGGTTATCTTGGTTTTAACGGTGGTTTTCCCAGAGAAAATGAAATTATTTTTTATTGGAAGTGTAATCCACCAGGAAAAATGCCGCTAAATTAATTAAACTGATGCTTATTGTATACTAAAACACAATTTAGTGGTGGTTTTTTAAAACCACCGCAGCATAATATTACGGCGATTTAAACTGTTGCCATATCCAAAAAAACACTATTATTTTGTGGTCATTTTCCTATAATGTATGATGCATGATTAGGGGAAGGGCAAGAAAACTATTATGGAATAAATTTTCATATTCCATCATAATTTTAATGTCCTCAAGGTTTATTCATTCCTTTTTCTTAATGATTTGAGTAATATATGTTCTTTATTTGGTATCAACACCCTTTCTATTGATTGATTTAATAAAAGAGATTCATAATCATCCTTAAAATTTTATAGGAGCATGGGATGGATTGGGATATGGAATGGTATTTAATTTTCCTGATAATTGATTTTAAATCTAAATAATAAGTTACAATCCATGCTTAGTATAGTGTAAAATTCTATTGATTGAAGAATTATGAGATTCATTGGATGAATATTCCTAGATATGCTAACTATGGAAGATTTCAACTCTTAAGTAGAAGCAATTTCACCACTAGGTTTTTTCACATGTATCTCCCCATCAAGGGATCGGGTAGATGATTCTATAGTTCTTGAATACATTTAATATATAAAGGGATGTGTATAACCCTAATCAAGTAAATTTTCTACATTCTTGAGTGAATAATAAGTGTACCATATACTACTTCATTTTCTTTCTCCACCTCAATAATGGACATGGTGTAAGCCTTATTTTTCTCACTCTTTTTTATGTTTTTGGGAATTGATTTTCCTCAAAGACCATTGGTTTGGTTTATTGGCATAAATAGCACCCAATTTCCTTACAGTTGAATCATTTAACCATAGGTGGTGCATTTGAAGTTTCTTTCCTTTCATCCATCATATTGGTTAGATTATTTGATTCCCTTTCACATTCATAAGCTTGATTATATTATTATCTATACTTTAATAATTTCATCATTACTTTTAGGGAATTTACATATTGATTCTTTCCACATATTTGACATTTTATTGGTTATATCTTCTTTTCTCCTTTATCATTTTATCCCCCTTCTTGAAATTCCCTCATTCGTTTCTTATCACTATGTATATGTGACCATTACCCAAACTCTATCTCTACTTTGAGTGCACTCTATACTACTTTTTCAAAACTCCTAAAATCTCTTATTGTAATATATTTTCATAAATATTGTTTTAAACCAGTAAATAATCTTTATATTTTGTTATCATGTTTGACAATAAAATCCAAGGCATAACATTCATTCCTTGTGAAAATCTCCTCATAATTTCCATTAAATTTATTCTTCTTTTTATTAAGATCTAGTAATCATATATCCATATTTATACAATGTTTTAGAGGAAAATAATTATTAATAAATGTTTTTTTATGTCTTTCCACTCTATTACTTCAACTTTATCATTTTTTTTGTATTATTTATCAATTTACACCATTGATTAGCTTCTCCTTCTAAATTGTAGATGGAGGGTGTAAATTTCTCTTTCTTAGAATGGTAGAAAAAATAAAATATATTTTTATGGATTTGATCCATTGATCCTTAACAAGTGGATAAAAAGGTCAAATAAATGAAGGTGTTCATTTTATTATAAAATATTCAGTGGATAATTACTCTTGTTTGGTTAAAGCTCGAAGTTCCACATGGTTCAAGTTATATTTCATAACTTGGGGCAAGTGGTTAAGTGCTTCCATGAGGCTCTGAAAGTCATATCCATTGCATTTGGAGCATCGTTTGTAAAATTTTTATATCATCCATTACATGGGTTATTGGCCTAGTTTTTCAAGGATCCCACCATTTTATAAAATATAAAAATATAGAATAATGAATATGTCAATAAATCATGTTTAATAAATTATTCAGTTGTGTAATTATATTCTAATGTATTAACTTATGGGATCCCTAATTTCAGTTTAGGTTATCATTTAATAACCTAATTTCCAAATAAACTAAACATTTTCTCTAATAACAACTATAGAGACCAGTATCTTTCATACATGATTATTACATAATTTTTAGGGAAATCATATATAATCATACAAATCCAAAAATTGATTTATTTGGTGTTTTGGAAAAATTAGGTTCAAACAACATGAAAACATATAAAACATTAAACTTTATTTAAATTTTTATTTATAGTTATTATATATGATTTTATGAACTATTTAGTATATGTAATCACATAAAACTCTATATTAAAGAATGATTGAGATAAAATCTTAGTAAGGGTAGGGATAATTGGGAAGGAATGTGATACATAGATCAGTATAGTACATGGGTGATCATAATCATCGTTACCATATTGTAAGAATAGGATTATCATTATAAGAAAAATGAAATCATTTTAAAGAGACATGAAATATTTTATATGCATAATAATGAAACATAATAGCATACGTGTAAAAATCCCAAGCATATAATGTGAATAAATATTGTATTATATAGACATATAACATATGTGTATAAACATTATTATATATAATGTGAACAAAGATAACATTATGTTCATGAATTACATAAATAATATCATGAGATATATTATTTTACCCAATACATTGGAGGAATATATAATTATGAACCCACCCTTCACAACATAAAGTGTTCATAAGAATCCATGCCATAAAGAAAAAAACTAATCTCATAAACATGAAACAAACCCATGAGAAAAGAATGGGTTTCATAATGGTGTTGTAAGACATATATCATTGAATAAAACATGGAAGTACCATAAAATAATAAAGGATGATATAATTTATGATTTTTTAGGGTATTATTAGAAAATGATAGATCATATTTTGTGGAGAATCGGAGAATAAAATAAGAATAATTAAGGGTAATTTTACAAAAAATATCTCAATTAAAAAATCATGAAGGGGTCTTATATTTCCTACCAATAATGTAAGGACATACATTTCCCTATAAGAATAAATAGAAATATAATTAAAATATAATTACAAGGGATTTAAAATTAAAATATATTTCAAGAGTCCTTTAACCTTAGGTCTCATTTTGTTTCATCAAGTTTATGCCTCCTTTATAATAAACATGTATTAATTAAACCATTAATCCGTAAGTATATTTTTTTATTTTTTTCATTCTTGATCAATTAGAATCATTGGAATTTATTAATTACTATTTTTTTGAAGATATAATAGCTTTATGACATGGTTATTTGAATTTTCCTTTTTATGTTTTGATTTAATGGTTTGATTGCTTTTTATTTATAAATTAGTAAAACTAATTCCAAAATCATAAAAATAAATAAATTTAAATGTTTATATATTATATATATCTACACTAAACATCCATTAAGGTAGTGATAATTAAAGAATTATCAACGTCCTAGTAGGTGGATAAAACTGACCATTAAGAAGATATGTTGAAAAGAGGGGGAGTATATATATATTAATAATGGTTTATAATATTTATACCATGTCATAATAGAAGAAATATTTTTTATACTTGTGAAAAATACTTTTATGAATTTATAAAAGTAAAATAGATTAGGAGAGTTAAGAGGAAAAAATAATAAATAAGAGGATTGTGAGGTTACCTCTTTATTAAAAATTACTCCCTTGTTATAGAACAAAATCACTGAGGGCATGGGGTTGGATGAAATAGGAACATACCAAACGGTATTGGGAGTCTTAGGAGAATTGAATTGGTCATATTTTGTTTAAAGTGAAGTGATTTAAAAATGATTTTTAAGGGGAGGGAGATGGGGTATTTGTATTGGAGGGGAAGGGACTGGATAGATTTTGAATCTTCAAAGAACTTGCATGATGCGTCGTCGTATTCTTCATATCTCATGACCATTACTCCAACCTACCCTCTAGATCTAACTCATCCTTCCTCTTAAATCCCTGAAATTCCTCCTTTAATCTAGCCTCTATGTGCTCCTTCTTTCAAGGATGTTCTTTTCCAGAACTCTTTTTACCAAAATGGACTTGAAGTGGTATTAGAGGTCTCTTAGGGATCTTCTTCCCACTTGGATAGTGATATTATAGCCCTTGGTATCTATATTGTAGCCTTCTGTGAAGCTTATGATCGTATTCAATGGAATCTAGTATAAATATTTGGGTTTCAAAAAGCTACCTCTTCCACTTTTCCAATGGTTTGTTAGATATTGTAATTTGGTCTCTCTATTTAGGGTTTCAGTTCTTAATTTTAAATATTGTTTCATTTTTCTTTCTTCGCGGGGTGACGTAGTCTCTTCTTGGTGAAACAATCATCATTTTTGTGTGTGTTGGAGGTTCTCTATTTCTTTTGTTCATTGGATGCTCATCTGGGAAAAGATTTCTCAAGGGTGGTAGTGTGGATTTATCTTCCATGTTTTCTGATTCATTTCAAGTCTCTCAGCTTTCTCATTGAAATTGGTAACACTTTGGGTTCCTCCCTTGGTGTTAATCAGAGGTCTCTTCCCCTGGAAGATATGACATCAACCCATATTTGTGTGGAGTTGGATTTATCATTAACTCTTCTATCCAGTTTTATACTCTGAGTAAAATGGATTCCTAATTGGTCTCAACCTATGATCTATCCTTCTCTACCAAAATTATACTCTAGCTACCACTTTCAAGAGAATTTGACCACTTGATGTAGGAAGCCCCAATAGTCAAAGTCCCAATATCAGTCGAATCTTTTTTGTGGTTCTGAGAGACCTTCCACAGTTCTATTTTCTCCTACTTATCGGGAAAAGTCAAATCCCATAGATTATGGGAAGAGTGTGTGGATTTTGTTCACTTCTCCAGACCGGGAAGCCTCTTCATCCTATTCTAATTCACATTTGGTGACCTCAAACAATCTTTGTTAAGATCTGGTTCCACTCTATCCC
Source organism: Viscum album (assembly GCA_963277665.1). Lineage (NCBI taxonomy): Eukaryota > Viridiplantae > Streptophyta > Magnoliopsida > Santalales > Viscaceae > Viscum > Viscum album. The sequence continues at coordinate 1,489,299,996 of OY728152.1, read as the reverse complement.
CTCAGGGATTACTTATCTCCTACTCCTATCATGTTATAATGGTTTCACCTTCTTTATACCCTCTTAGAGAATCTTATGGTGCCTCAGCCTTCTCCTCCCTTAGCACACCTCACCATCAAGGTGTTAGACCCAAGGGATCCTTATGATAATATTTTTTAATCATCATCTCCGTCTACAAGTTCTCTCTATTCTTATTTGGAAGTAAACTCATCAGTCCCTTCCCCTATGAAAAAACCTCCATCTACTCTAGATTATTTGATATACAAAAGGAACTCTTCAACTCCTCAACATCTCTGTCTTCCAAATGGTGTTCAGACTAGATATCAGTCATAGTCCAAATCTAAATTCGGGTCTGCTATGAAATTTCTGTGCCAGGATTCTAGGGACGATTCCAGACAACTGTTCCTTCGATGATTAATTTCCTCTTATGGAATGCCTATGGGTTGGGATCTCGAGTAAAATAGGATTTTATCTCCAATGAGTTCTGTCTTCACTATGTTTCTTTGGTTATAGTTATAGAACCCAATTAGTTCTCTTCAATTTTCAATGACCTTTCCCGTCATTTTAGAGCACACTTTTTTATTAATCTTTTCCCATCCAACACTCATATATGGATATTCTAGAAAGAAAGAATATTTATAGACTTCATATATACATTTGATAAATGCATCAACATAAAGATCTCTATTGAAAATAAGATTTTATTTCTTTTAGTTGTTTATGAAAAATGTGAGGCTCAATACTGAGAGTCCCTTTATGATGATTTGAGCACCTTCAACCTAGTTCATGCTCTTTGGTTAGTTGGAGGTGACTTCAACATTGTATCCATTCATGAGGAGAAAAAGTGTTGTGGAATCTTTACTAGAAGATCATTTCAGTCATTTATCTTATTCATGGATTCAAACAAACTCTCGGATGTGGGTTTCTCCAGTGATCTATTTACATGGTGAAATAACCACAACGGGAACTGATGATCTTAGATCCATCTAGATCGATGCCTGGTTAATGGAGAAGTTATTTCTTCCTCCCCTGACATGAAGTTTTTACACCTAGTTCATGGTTTATCTAATCACTTACCTCTTAGAGTTTCCCTAAAGGATATAAGTAATAACAAGGAGTTCTTCTAGTTTTAATCTACATGGACTGGAAATCCATAATTCCTTGACAGATTAAGGGATGATTGTAATCATCCTATTAAGGGTAATCTTCAACTTTCCATTCACAAAAATCTGATTCATATCAATGGACTTCTTCAATAATGGGACAAGAATCATCCTCCAGGTAATCTCGGAATAGAGACTATTAGAAGACTTATCTAACTGTTTGAGTTTTTTTGGATAACGACTAGGATGATGAGGATTTTATTGATTAAAGATGAAAAAAATATACTCTAGATGACCTGGTGCTGAAACAAGAATGCGTTGCTCATGATAAATCATGAGTAAAATGGCTTTCCGAAGGAGGTAGAAACACTAGGTATTTTAAAGCATGTATCAAGGAAAAAACACATATTTTTGAATGCTAAATTTCTTTTGTAGGATGGAACCTATACTGATTACAGAGATATTTTTTAAAATGTAGAGAAAAATCACTTTAATTCTCTACTAGAATATATAAACTTGTTCATGCTGGGTGGCTATCTGAGAGGATCTTCTCATCTATTTGACTCTATTCCTGGTCAAGTGTCTAAAGCAGTTAATGAGAAATTGAAGCATATCCAAAAAGAGGAAGAATTTCACAATGATTTATGGTCTATAAAACCTGATAGTTCTCTCGAACCAGATGATTTTACTACCTATTTCTATAGGACTTCTTGGGACATTGTAAAAAAGATCTTGATCAGTGCGGTACAAGACTATTTTCAAGGTGGTAACCTCCCTCACGTGGCATGTGATACTAAGCATTTTCAGGTGACCAAGGTCAATGAATCACACTCTTTGAACCATTATTAACCTATCAACCTATTTAATGTTCCTTATAAAGTTTTGGATGGAATTATTAACTCATGGATTTCTCCCTTCCTCCCAAATTTGGTGGCTGAGGAAGAACATGGTTTTATTAAGGGAAGATCGATTCAAGAATCTATTACCTTAGCCTTGGAAGTTATTAGTGACATTAACTTGAATACCTTCGATATAAATGTGGTCATCAAATTAGATATGAGAAAATCCTATGATATAATTGAATGGTACTTTATTATCAAGGTCCTTACAAGCATGTGTTTCTCAGTTTGGGTGATCGATCTCCTTTTTCATTACCTTAGCTCTACATGGTTGGTTGTTTCTTTTATGGAAAATAAATTTTGATTTTTCAAAACTGTTAGTGGTTTAAGATAGGTTGATCCCCTCTCCCCATATCTCTTTATCATGGACCATGATTTTCTTAGTCTCTATGTTTTTCATTTCAATGTAATGGGAAAGATTCTCCCTTATCTTTATAATAAAGTCAATGGGGCCATCTCTCATCTCATGTTTTCAGATGATACCATCCTATTTTTCAATGAGAGTAATAGTTATATTCAATTTGTTAATTAAGCTTTAGAGTTTTACTTTAATTGGAGTGAAAAAAAATTCAATCGGTAGAAAAGTAACTTCTTTGTTCCTGAAAAAATGCTCAGAGAGAAGAACTAGATCTTTGGAAGCCATTGTTGGCATGAAAAAAGGGTCATTTCCCCTGAATTACTTTGGTGGAATTGTGTCCCCTAATACACTCATCATTAGACATTTTTATATTGTCATTGATAAAATTTTGGGTTGTATCCTTATTTGGAAAAAATAGGTTCTTATCATTTGGAGGGAGAATCACCGTGATCAACTCGGTCCTGTCCTCAATCCCCATGCATATCTTGTCCACTCTAAAGGTTCCAAAAAAGAAGATATCCAAAATTGACATTACTATATTAATGTTTCTGTGTGATGGACACTTGAAAGGAAAATCCAATTGGGCTTCATGGAGAATGATGGATAAACATATTAAAGATGGGGGGTTTTAGCTTAAGGAGTATCTTTGGAACCATGAATGGTCTTCATGCTAAACATTCATAGAATCTAATTGAGGGTAATTATTTATGGTGAAAACATGGTTTAACACCTATGGCTTGGAAGATAACTTTTCAATATTTATACCATCAAAAATTCAGAGGTTTATTCAGACTGATTTACCTATTATTCAGTAGCACACCGATTGGATTATTTGTAAGAGAGATATTAGTTATTGGTTTCATAACTGGTCATGGAAAATTCTTGGGTTTCGGGGTTTCCTCACTCAAAATATCAACTTTAGGGAGGACGTTTCACATCCCATTCTCATTCTCACCACCTTGGATGACAACCAGAAGGGTCTCTTTGATAACATTTTTATGACCAGTAACCCTGATAAATGTGTCTTCCTAGGATATTAGGCTAGTAACTTCTTCCTAAAATCATTTCTTAAAATTAAATCCATTGATTTTTCATAGGATAGTTGGGGTGAAGCTTTATGGTGCATGGAACTTCCTTCAAAATTCCTCTTCCTGATGTGGTGTTTTTGGAATAATTCCTTACTATCTGAGAATAATATCCAGCGGAGAGGGATAAGCCTTTCCTCGTGTTTTCTCTATTGTAGGGAGTCGACTACTAAATATATAGAGCATTAATTTTTCAATACTAAGTGGGATAAGTTGATATGGAGGTCATTTGGGAAGTTTAAGAATTATTATGATTAATCCCTTACCACTGATACATTTATTTAGCACTAGTTTCATGGTGTGGATAGATCCACTACTGAGCGAAAGCCCAGAGCTATTATTCTCACTACAGGTTATTGGATTCTATGGTCTTCCAAAAATATAAATTGATATCAAAAATCTATGGAGTTCATCCATGGGTGTAATCTTAAGAACTAGAAACATAATCCTTGATCTCCGAAGGTTGTGTAAATACTTGGGAAATGCACCTTACTTCAGGCCCATATTTCCATCATATTCTACCCTCAATAATAATCCTATAACCCAAGGATAATTGATTATCTAGATGCCTCCCCTCTTAGGGAACAAACTTAACACTGATGGATCTTTTAATATGGATTAAATGTGTGGTGGTGGAGTTATCATGGATCCCAGAGGTTCTTTTGTGGCTTCATTCTCATATTCATTTGGGTGTAGTGATTCCATTCAACTAAAATATCATACCATGTTAACAAGATTTCTCCTATGTACTCCTAGGCACATTCATATTGTGGAGATTGATACAGATTCTTTAACAGTATACCATGATTTTTTAGGTAAAGGACATATTTTGTGGTCCTATGAATATCTAATTAGAAGATGTAAGTGCCTTATGAATAATTATATGTTCATCCTTCATATATAGGATTAGGGTAATGTAGTGGTGGACTATCTTTCTTCTATAGTATCTCAAAATAACGGACTCTTTATTTTTTCTAACTTGGGATCCTTCCATCCTGAGGGTAGTCACTTTATTCGGGTGGATGCACTTGGATTTCAATTTTTTAGACCACCTTAATTGTTTTTCATTGTAGGATTTTCATCCACTTTTCCATCTAAAAAATAAAAATTCTTTGTGGTTATATTTGAGGGGAAGGGTATTTTTGGGTTATTATATTGAATAAATTATTATTTCCAAATTAAAACATTCAATAGTGGTATTTTGGAATTATAAATTATATTTGATTTAAATTATTTGTTATTATGAATTTTTAACCCCTTAAAATTTTAATATGATATTTTATATAATAAAAATGAAAAAAAATGAAAAAATGTTTTTTAATGATATACTTTATCTTTTTAGACTTTAGGAAATATTTTTTAGGTTTGAAAATTAATTTTCTTCTTTTAAAATGATTAATTTATATTATTTAATAAATTTTTAATTGATATAAGAATTTTATAAATTATTAGTTCATTGTTACATCATTATTATGTGGTAAAACATACGGTATTTGAAAAACTTTATTTTTAATACTCACCTAAAAATCACAATTTTTTAAAAAACATCAGAAATTCACCCTTAGAAAATTTCAATGTTTCGATTCCAAAAACAACATTCATTTTATCAAAATAATTTTATAACCTAGTTAATTTTAATATTTGATATAAAATTATTTTTTTTTCAAAATAAGTTAAAATATAATTTATCAAAACACACTTATACTTTCTTTTGATTTTTTAAATTTAAATATTTATTTTATATTATTATAATATTTAATTTTAATTTTTTTGTTAAGGTTAAATATTATTTACAATTATTTTTACTATTCTAATAGTTAATTTACTATTCTAATGGTCCGGTTACTATTCCCAATGGTTAGGTAACTACTCTTAATGGTTATGTTACTATTTCAATGGTCATATTTACTATTCAAATAGAAATATAGGATTTATAATTTCTATAAACGCCTCATATTTCCTTTATTAATCATTCACTTCAATTCCTCTTAAGGTTTTACAATCATCATTTTCCAAAAAAAATTGATAATTTCAAATATTTTGTTTCTTTTTCATAGTGTTGTTCTCGGGTATGATAATTCTAGAGGAACACAATGTTTTAAAATATAAAATTGTAGTTATATTATTTTTTACATTTATTTTACTGATGTGAAACTTTAAATTGTATGTTGTATATCTATTCACCATATGTATTATTCTAAATTACATAAATAAATTTATGATGGTGCATGTTTTTTATACTAAACCATATTTCTAAATATGACCCATGTGTATTTATAAGGAAATTTACGTGCATAAAGTCTCAATTTTTATAGTTCCATTGTTTTTTCTTAATTTTTTGATACTTTATTCAATTCATTATCATATTTGGGGGTCTTTACAGATTGGTAAAGACTCCTTGTAATCCTCCATGAATCCCATGTTCAAAACTGAGTGGGAGAAAAAATTTGAGGTATTCTAGTAGTATTATAGCATAGTAACAGTGTGAGGTACTATGGTTGTTGTATTATTCACCCGAACTAGGATTTTGGTCCATGTATTGGGTTTCCAAACCACTATCCCTCTAGGACATCAATGTGGGGTGGTTCAACTATACTAGATAAGCTTTAGGATGATGGATTTGAGTAGTAGTAGTCACTAGGTGGAGATAAATACACATAGGACTATGGATGGGAAAGGAAGACTTTCTAGGAAGTTTAGGCCTTGTGCTACTCTACACAAGGAAAGGAAAAAAACAAATTCATCACCAAGTGGTGAGATAGGTTCAAGAATTAAATAAGTGTTGGGGGGTTTTCTGTCCAATCGGCTCAAATGTGTAAGGACTTGGTTCTTTTAAGCCTTAGGGTCATGTATTTTGGGCCTTTGGTTCATGTAAGGGTTTTATCACAACCCAATTAAAAATGGATCATGACCCCTCCATGACAGCGATTTGGCTTCAACTCCCTGGGCTCCCCCTTCCCTTCCAGAATCCTTCTCTTCTATAATCAATTGGTAATTCCATTGGACGCTTCATGTGTGAATATTGGAGGACCTCCGCCCTAAAGCACCCTATAGTTTCTCTAATTTCTGTTGAAATGGAACTTTATAAGCCCCCTACATAAATGGTCTTGATCGTGATAGAGGAAGAATACAGGTACGCACAATCCATAGTGTATGAATCATGGATGAAGTTTTTCTCATCCTATTGTAGGAAATGGAACTCCATTGTTGATTTCCGTAAAAGGGCTCAGGGTGTGTTGGTCAAACCTCCCATGGTTCCTGAAGTGGTTCCTGACTTGGTTGTGGCTAGTGACGAGCCTTCTGCTTTTGCGTTTGGTCTAGCAACGACCGCAACGAGGGGTGGGGAAGTACCTAATGATGTGGTTCTTCCACATACTGACATCACTATGGTGACGGATGGTTCCCATGATCCTGTGGGCGATGGGGAAACCAATCATGTGCTTCCCCAAGCAGAGGAACCTCCAAGTCTGGGTTTGGGATGCTCCTCAGGCATAGTGAAGAAAGCAGTCCCTAAAAACCCAGAGCCACAGGTTTTTGAAGTTTTCGACCGTTTGAGACAGGATTTGGGTATCAGTTCTTTGTTAAGTGTATTGAGGGTGGTAGCCTAGGGGTCTGAGGTTAGAAACGTGGAGTGATGCCTCCAACCGGATGTGGTCTCAGACAGGCAGCCATAATTCTTTGGAAATACTACTATTGTTGATTCCCGAAAGGAAGTCTTTCCTAGTGGTGGCAGTCAGTTTCACAGTGCAGGTTGGGATGCTACAAACAAACATTTTCAGTACATGGGTCGTGGATTGGAGCATCCTGGAAGTTCAGAGCTTCCAGAGCGTGTCTCTCAGACCAGTTCAACTTATGATGATACAGTGAATTCGGTGGAAGGTATAGTATTTCTCCCAACCGTTTCTCGGTGTTGGAAGGTGAAGAGAACCATGTGGTGGTGGGAGGGGATGTTGAAGAGGTTGATATTGGAAAGACCATTGCCTTGTGACTGGAGGATTCCCAGGAGGAAAATGATTCAGACTTGGACTCCCCTGTCGAGCCAAAGGAAGTGGGAATTTCTGAGGACTACATTAGATTCTCATCAAAGAAGGGTAAAAACACCATTTCACCCAGAAGGTTTTAGTCATCACTCTATGAGGACGCAAAAGAATAAAGACAACTCCTTTCTACCTAGACTTATTGTCACCAGGTCGTCAAGTAAATGGAAGTGTCCTTAGAAGGTGCCCAAGCAGGCAAGGATAAATTCTACAAAGGAGTTTGAACCTCTTACAGGGGAACCCTTAACTACTGACCTAGCAGATGCAAGAAAGGAGCTGTTTAATTCAAACACTCCTCCATGCGGGAGTGAACTGATGGAATGTGAAGAGTGGGAAACAATCCTCAATTTCAATGAATAATTCTCGGATAAGAGCTTGGAGGTCATCACCACGCAAGTTGAATTTTACAGGCTGGTAGGGAGGTGGTTCCTGGCCAATCTTCCCAAAGAGAAGGGTGCATGGGGACATAAACAACTTGGAATCCTGGCCCGTGGATTCAACTGGCAGAAGATGACTGTGGAAGAGCTCACACAAAATTGGGATAAGATGGTTTACAGCTTCGAAAACCTTCTTAATGCAGATCCGGACGAGAAAGATCCCGACCTCCAATGGTCTCTTCTCAAAGGTAAGGTATCTAAACGGCTCAAACTGCAACTCTCTAATTCAGTTATTTCCTATCATGTTGTTTGAATGTTTCCTGTGTATGGACTGGTTCTCACTTTTCCCTAAAGTTTTTTTCATAATAAAAAAATATATTTGGATAAATATGGAATTAGTAAGTAATTAATTATCCAATATTCTTTTATATCTCATAATAAATCCAAAAAATTAAATTTAACAAAAAATAGAATTATGAAAGAATTATATTGATTCCATGTGATAAAAAGGATAATAAAACTCACCTTTTATACATTTTTATTCATATTCCAATATAAATCTTGTATAAAACAATTCAAAAACCTAGGTAAATTTCATTCCCTTTAGTTATTATAACTTTATAATTATATTTCCTTCTTGATTGGATCAATATATATGATATTTATCACTTATCATATTAGGTACAACCAAATTAACTTCTCTATTATCAAATAATTTCATGCTTCATTTGTTGAGATGATCTACCCCTTAATGTCATTGAACACTTTCATTTTATTTATATGGAAAATAAGCATCCTCGTTTACATTGATCTGATTAATATTTTAATTGGTTTTATTTCTTTCATAACCAAATTTCTATATATTCATTTGAATATGCACCTGTTCTTAGGTGAGTTTTATTTCATGATGTGAAATCTTAGAATTTACATGTACTTAGAAGGTTGTGTTTGATTTATATTAACAACACATATACCTTTCTCATGTCCTTCCTTCCAATATTTTCTTTTCCACTACCTTTGATTTTAACAGAAAAAACATTTTTAAATATAATGGTGCCATCCACCTTAGATGTGAAATTATTCAAGTGGATGATATTCCACATTATATGAGAGGAAAATCCATTCTCACCTATCTATATTGCATCACTATTAATTTATTATAAAATTAATTTAAAAATAATATTTATTCCTATATTGTTCCTTTTCGTATATTAATTCAAGGTATGTTGATGTTTCATATATTATTTTTTATCTTTATTAGTCCTCTCTCGTGAGGATAATCATCCTATTTATAAGACAACAAAGTAATTTTTTCACCTTCACCTCATTTGTAGTTTAATTTTTTAGGTCACTATTGTGTGAAATAAATTTCCTTTTATAAGTAGTTTGATGAAAAATCTCCATGAAAGATTTCAAAAAATGTTATTATACCCTTCACACATATAAAAACAAATAAAATGTAATTTTGATTTAATATTGGTTTTATTGAAGAATTATCATATTAATATAAGATTTCAATCATAAAGTCTCACGTAATATTTTCTTATATTCCACTAAATTAATATCTTATAAAAAATCCACATTACTCCATTAAAAAATGATTTGATGGATTATAATTATAGAATAATTGGGTCAATAAAATTATTCTCTTAAACTATAAATTTACCTTCATTTTCATTGGAATCACCCTAGTATATATTATAGAGTTTATCCCACATGATCGTTGAATATTTCAACTCATAATTTTAATAAAGAATATGACATAGATTATCCTTAGTCATTTAATTTATTTTCATCTACATTAAACTCATTTTATCTATTTATTTGTAAAGGATAATTTAGATTAACTAAAATAATTATAACATTATTCATAGATAAAAACCCCTCAATTTCCAAAGATAGAAAATTATATAATTTTTTTCTTGCAAAGTTGATAATTTTTTTCATCAAAAATAAGAATTCTCTTATAATTTACTAAAATAACCATCTTTATAATATAGATGATAATATGATAATTTATTTATTCATTAATTAATCTTAGGGATCTGATAAAAAAATTTAGTGTTGAAACCATTCTCCTAATAATATAATATTTACAAAAGAGGTGAACCAAGGTAATAGTCAAATTAAATAATTTTACCCACTTTTAATTTTAAATTATTTATTATAGATCTTCTCCCAAACTTATTAAAAACATCACTCTTAAATATTTTTTTTTTAAAAATAACATGATGTAAATAAAACACACTACACAATGGAATTTTCTTAATTTACCTTCAATGTGAAGGTTAATCCAAGGTTTATGAGGATTTTGGTACTCACATACACATACCAATACAATAATTGTTTGTTTACAAGGTTTTTTAAGGGATAATTTCCACCTGAGGATAACTGTAGAGACACACACTTGATGTACATGGAAATTACATTAATTTTGAGGAATACTTAATACAAAACAAAAACAGACACACAAGGACCCCAATAGTTTAGTGTCTTTGGAAACTCAGAATATAATCATCTAATCATGGTGAAAGATCATCAACATCTCCAATAAAGATCTTCCCCTTTTTTCTTACCTAAAACCTTTCTTTATATCCTGGGGAAAAGAAAACATAAAAAGGGTGATCTCAAATGCTCAGTAAGGGTAAACATATAGAACATAAGACAATCCATAAACATTCTAATGTAAAAACATGAGCATAAAATCTAAACATCAAAATCTTGAGCAATGACATAAAACATTGTAGTACATAAAGAATATATAATAAAGTAAACATTAATCATGATAAAATATAATAGGAATAAAACATTTTATTGTAGCATAAATTAATCACATGTTATGATTTCTATAGTATCCAAGGCATTACTTCCAAGACCATCTTAGTGGACAATATCCCTTACTGGATCGAGTTCACTCCTCATTCCAGTCCTGTATCACTGAACCGGATTAACTTGTCATTCCAGCCATGTCTATCTCATGTGATATAAATCTTTACCCAATGAATTTGAGTGAGATATAGGTCCGACCCATCTCATAATGAAATCATTATTACTTGTGCCGCAACATAAACATAAATCATTCATCATAAACAAAATAATAAAATGGGTTTCATAAGCATCATCCCATCATAACATAATCCATATACAAAAAATGGATATCATTTCATCATAAATAAAAATGAAACCATTTAAATCATAGATACATTATACTTGAAACATAATCATACTAAATAATTTTATCTTAGATGGAAAATAGTCTTGACAAAACACTTGAAATGAATTCTTGAGGAAAATATCCATTCTTCTTCAAAATAATTTTCTTTTCACAAAATTCCATGCAATTTTAAAAGAAAAGGATTTTGTTGAAAATAATCATGAAATATTGTAGAGGAAGCTTCATGAAAATAAGGTGTTATTAAACTGTAAAAATCCTTTCACGCCCTATAAGTTAAAAAAACATTCTCCTCGTACTTTTGCCGGAAAAGTCAAAAAGTACCACGTATGGTAAACAAAAGAAAGATTCCATCCATAACACAAAGTAAAAGTCAAAGAGGGGTAAAAATGACTTTAAAAATAAATTGAAAAATATTAAACACTTTATTAAAAACATTTTATGGACATGGATGAAAAATATACCCCAGTAAATACTTACAAATAAACAATCTCAGATAAAAACGAGATTGGAAAAGTTATCACTGACCTTATGTATGATATACTTCGTATGTATCTGAACCTCCTGTATAATGATTTAAATAAGGTAATTGACTCATTAAATAATCATATCCATTTTTATGATATCATATATGGTTCAATTATGACTTTATATTACCCGTTCTTCTGTAAATTCCATGTTAAAGAAGAGTTTTGGTTAAAATTGTTTCATTTATCATACGTGTTTTGACTTGTTGTTCTTGATATTATTACTTATATCCTGATTTAATTAATTCCAGAATTTAAAACATGATTTATATATAATATATATTCATCATATAAATATATATGATAGATCAATAAATGGAATGAAATACACCGTTCATGGAGACGGTAGGTAGTACGTATGCATGAATGCTGTTTTCGTTTCCTTATTGAATTGAACAGAATTAAGTAAATGAAACATATATGTACATAAATCCAGTATCATTATTATGTAAAATATTTCATGATTATTTATTATATATAATTTATAATAATACTTTAATGGTTAATCATGTAAAATGAATCTCATCGTGTTCGTGGAGACGGTAGTCCGTACGTACGCACGCGTGGTGATTTCATTTTCCTTGGGATGGATAAAAGGTGAAATGGGGATATTTCATATTTATAATATCATATCAGTATATTGGTGATACTTATTTTATTACATTACAATGAAAAAACTAAAGAAGAGGAAGTTGAAGAAGAAAGAAACTTGAAAGAATCGGTAGAAGAGATTACATCTTCTTCGACGTACCTCCTTTAAGCTTCCTCTTAAGGGACTAGAGTTGGTCTTTTGAGAAGACCAGAACCTCCAGAATGTTTCTAGGGAAGTGGATAAGATAAATGGGTAGGTTTTTCCCTAGATTGAAGGCTCAAATTTTTGTGAAGAGGAGAGGTAGGAGGTTCCCTTTTATAAGGGAAGAGAGGGAAACTTTTGGAAACCTCAAAAATATTAATTTATAATAAACTCAAACCCCACCTAAAAACTTCCAAAGTGATTCAAATTCGGATATGAGGTAATATTGGGTTTTAATATCATCCAACAATCAAATTTAGAAATGTTGTGAAATTATTTTAAACCTTATCACTTTGATTTATCCTTATTTAATTTATTTAATCTTATTTGTGGTAATAATATTCTAAATTTTAAATTGTTATAAATAATTACTTATGTGTTGTGAATTATCCATTTTTGGGTAATTTATGACATTATATACCATAGAAATTTAAATTTATAATTTTTAAATATTTATGTGATTTTTAAACAATTTAATAATATGTTATTTTAATAAAATAACAATAGTCTTAATTTTGACACTATTCATTTATTTGAATTTAAATAAAATACACACAGTAGATATATTCAAAAAAAATTATTAATAGATCCCTAAAATGTAATATTAATCTAAAAAAAATTATATCATTAATTAGTTCATATAATGTTTATTTTAATATTTATAAAACCATTTATTTTATATTTCTCTTAATAAAACAATTAATACATCATTTTTGTATAATCATTAAATATACTTATTAGTTGCATAAAAATTAAAAATAAAATCCTATGATGAATATAAATATAATAAATTTCATAATAATATTTGTACTCGAATTTATCATCTTAAAATCACAACATTTAAATTGTTATATTTATTAAATTATGAAGGTGACATCTTTGACATCATATAAAATAAAGTAATATAAATGTTGTGATCTGTTTTATAAGGATCCAAATGGTACAAAAATATACCCTTGGATTCTTAAGGTATATATATACTCTACCAATAAGGTTTGGTCCAGTTTCTGGTTCTTGGTAGGTATTATTATTTTAATAAAAACTATATTATTTATTTTCCACTAAATAAATAATTTCTACCTCATTAATGTATAAGCTATTATGGTAATTAAATATTTCTTAAAAATTACAAATAAATTACCATGATAAAGAAAAAAAATATATTTCAAATGAGTATTTATAATCTAGATTATATTCTATATAACCTTATATAAAAAATAATCTAATTATTAAAGTTTGAGTGAGACATATTTCACTTTCTTTAAAATAAAATAAATTAAAGGTCTCAATCACATCCAAGGGGGTTCAAATGGATTCCATTTAGACCTCAATATTCCTTAGGAAGAAATATATTCATACAATTATATTAATACAAGTGTTAGGAAAATTTTATAATATTAGTTTTACCCTTAATTGCCTAATTTACCTTCAACTGTGGTAAATAAAATTTCCCGTAGTTACTATTCATAATGCCCAAAAATAAAAAGTAGCCTATTAAAATAATTTGGACCTACTGATTACAAATATGGAATCAATTTTTCCAAATTCAAAACCCAGAAGTTGCAGTAATTAATTTAAAATTAATCCCCTTGTCGAAAATAATGGGTTTTTGTTTAAAACATTGCAAAAGATTGAATTGATTTAACCTACGAATTCAATGTAAAATCAATTATAATGACATAAATTATATTAAATGGTAAAAATATATTCCATTTATACTTTAAAACAATTTACTATTATAATTTAACCATATAAATTATCTCGATGAAAAAAGTTGTTTTTACGTACAAATTTAGCGTGTTTTTACTATTCATCAAAATAAGAACGTTTTTAGAAAAATATCAAAACTTTATCCAATGTAAATTTTTATATCATGATTCAAAAGAAATTTTTTTTTTTTTGTAAAATTGAACTTATAAACTTGTCAAAATTATATTTAAAATGGGCGTGCCATCAAAAGGTGGCAAAACTACATTTGTTGAAAAATACTTATTTTACCCGAAAAAATTATTTTGTTCTCATGCCATGTTCTAGAAAATGTGTAAGACAAATAATAATGTTATAAAATTCAAAAATTAGTTAATATTATTCATAACGGCTAGTTTATAATAATATTATAACCATATATCGTTGTTTGGTGAAACCAGGTATTGCGTACAACACACGCTATCAAAGAAGGTCGTGATTGCGTGTAATGCAAGCCAAGTCAGGGTTGTTTGTAGTGAAAGACTCCTTTGTTGTTGCGTATAAGAAAAATCCAACCATATTTTATTTATAAATTGAATATATATATATATATACACTCAATGTTTCTTAGAATAACTACTATCAAACGAACTTGAAATTGTGTGTAACACGATCCAAGAATAGTGTTGCATATACTGCAAGATAATACGGTGTTGCATATAGTGAAAGATAATCTTGGTGTAGCATACAACAGAATATATTAAAGAAACTAAAAATAATATATCTCATAAAATCTCTGGGTGTTACATTCTACCCCCCTTAAAATGAATTTTTTTCCTCGAAATTCGTCGGGGTTATAAATGGTTTATTACTTGAGAGTTTCTTTCATAGAAACCCACATTGTAAAAGGAATACTAAAACTTAATTTTTAAAAAATGAACATTAGAAACAAAATGGATACCCAAATTAACTCATCACTTGGGTTCCCACATATATGAACATAAGTGAAAATATGTATATGGAATAGAAATCTAACCGTCAAGTTCTGATGGAGAGTGGTAGAGAACAGGGCTATGAAAAATCTATCAATCAAAAAGCAATAAATTTGTGATTATCTAAGGTACCATCTAATTAATCGGATATGAGGACACTAGGACAACATTTTTTGTTTTCAAGATCATTTCCCTAAAGTTGAAGAATTTGAACTAGAAGAAATACCTACTTTATTTCGGAACAATCTCACTGTTTTTTGTGCCTTGAACAATTTCCACTTCATCTCTTAGAGAAATGAAGTTGAATTTGTCATTATTTAAGTGTTAGAAGATCATGTGATAGAATGATGGGTCATTTCATCTGTCTCAAATAAAATGTTATCAAAAGTTATAAAATATACATAAGTCCATCTACGGTGAGGTTAATCGTATATGATTCCAAAAATGGACTTATACTTCATCTATCATACTGCTTAATAAAATAAAACTAGTTTCTACTAACCACGGACTTCCTTTAGGCCAATAGTAGGCAATAAAGGCCTATCGCACTTCGGTTGTGGGTTAGATTCCCACATCCTTGTCTAACATGATGGATTGTCGCTCGTCCTATGGGTTTTCCTTTTTCTAACACTATACTATTATAACATTCCAAAAATAATATCAAAAACAAAGTTATGTCCTTAAATAATACTATCTAATGTCCAACATAATACATTCCATTCTTTAGGCTTATCCCAAATACATTTTTCCAATTTCATAGTATAAAGAAAATGATTACTTGAAAGGTCACATAACAAGCACGTGGATACCATCATTTATCCTCATATATCATAAGATATATCTTGTTGATCACATTTCAAACATGTGAATACCTTAATCATGTATTCTCTTGAAAAATGAATATGCATTGAACCATAGTTAAAACTTGAATGCTATCAAAAGTTAACTCTTTCTACGTACCAAAATCCCAAAATTTCTATATACTCAAACCATGATATAAATTTGTCCTTATATCAGTCATGAGATCATTTAATTTTCTCTTTATCCCTTCATTATGTGCATGTCATCTATTTTCCAATAATATTTCAATCATTTTTCATTGTTACCGATATCATATAATTATTGAAAACCAATACATAGATATTCTAAAATTCTATGATACCATAAATGAGATTCCATGATACTATTTTTAAATCCCATTATATAAACACTTAATCATTCCAAAACAACATTGTCATACTCAACATCACAAATAGTGATCGCATGTGACTTCCCTTTATCCTTTTCCTTAAGAGGTTGCTCACGTCGATCATCATTAACCCTTGGATTGGGGAATTGATTATCATAATGCCCCATTTCCTTGCACTTGAAGCATTGATGTGTTGGTGGAGTGTTCTCTGTAGTCTTTTCTCTATTCACGTCATTAGAAACTATTTCCCTATTACTTCAGAACTCAGCTGCTCGATGACCTTATTTTCCCTACTTGAAACATTTTCTAGTACCTTTTAGGCAATCTCCACCATGCTTCTTTCCACACTTTGAGCATAAAGAAACGTTTATCTTCTTTTCACCATGGTTCTGAGATTTCTCCTTGAACTCCATCTTTTATTTTTTATCAAAACCATGAGATGGATATGTAACACCAACTTCAAGTTCTACCTTGATAGCACAACGCACAATTTCTTCATATCTACTTCAGTCTCTTATAGTTAATGCCCTTCGAAGAATTGGTTTTAAGCCACTAAAGAATCAATCAACTTTACTTTCAGGTTGGATGATAAAGCCAGATGCATACCTTGAAAGCCTTGTAAAATTCGCTTCATATATACCAATAGATTCATCATCCTTTTTCATAAGCTCCAGGAACTCCTTTTCCATCTTTGTTTGAAGAATACAAGGGAAGTACTTATTGAAAAATAGGTTCTTGAACTCATGTCATTCCATGGATTCAATTTCATATCAGGACCTCGTATTCTTAATTAGAGTCCACCATTGGTATACTTCACCTTCTAAACGGTAAATATCCAGAATGACTTTTTCATGTTCCGAACAGTGAATTATGGAAAATATCTTTTCAATGGTACTGATCCATTGTTCACCAACAAGTGGATCAGAAGACCCACTGAAAGAAGCTGGATATTGCCTCATGAAGGACTCAATAAAATATTGTTCCCTTCTCTCCTCATTTAGAAGTCTAGAATGATTCATATCTTGTGTAAGTATAGCAATAATATTTTTCAATCCATCTCCCATAACATTGGTTTGTTCAGAAGGACAATCATTGCATTGTCCATTACATTGATCAACATGGTTCCTTCAGGATCCAGTCATCGTCTAAAACCCAAAAAGAATAGTGTGAGAGGCAAAAATAATGCTATGGAAAACAACATAACAAAGGGGGAGTACCTTAAATATATAACATCTTAGGTTTAATTCAAATATAGTTACCGTAATTCTAGGACTATAACCTATACTTATACTTAACCTTAGGGACAACCCTACACATAGCTTAGAAATATCTATTGGGATATCATTAAAGTTTTTCGGATCCTAGTTTCCAAAGGTTAACTAAATCATTCCTCTGATACCAAATGTAGAGACCCACACTTGACATACATGGAAATTACATTACATTTTCGGAATACTTAATACATAACAAAAACAGACACACAAGGACCGTAATAGTTTAGTGTCTTAGGAAACTCGGAATATAATCTTCTAATCATGGTGAAAGATCTTCAACATCTCCCATAAAGATCTTCCCTTTTTCTTCTTACCTAAAACCTTTCTTTATATCACGGGGAAAATAAAACATAAAAAGGGTGAGCTGAAATTCTCAGTAAGTGTAAAAATATAGAACATAAATCAATCCATAAACATTCGAATGTAAAAACATGAGCATAAAATCTAAAAATCAAAATCTTGAGAAATGACATAAAACATTGTAGTACATAAGGCATAGATCATAAAGGAACATTAATCATGATAAAATAGCATGGGAATAAAACATGTTATTGTGGAATCAATTAAGCACATGGTATGATTTCTATAGTAGCCAAGGCATTGCTGCCAAGACCATCTTAGTGGACAAAGTCCCTTACTGAATCGAGTTCACTCCTCGTTCCAGTCTTGTATCACTGAACAGGATTAACTTGTCGTTCCAGCCATGTCTATCTCATGAGATATAAATCTTTACCCAATGAATTAGAGGGAGATATATGTCCCACCCATCTCATAATGAAATCATTCTTACTTATTCCACAACATAAACATAAATCATTCATTATAACCCAAAGAATAAAATGGGTTTCATAAACATCATCCCATTATAACATAATCCATATAAAACAAATGGATATCATTTCATCATAAAGAAAAATGAAACCATGTAAATCATAGAGACATTATACTTGAAACATAATCATACTAAATAATGTCATCTTATATGGAAAATAGTCTTGACAAAACACTTGAAATGAATTCTTGAGGAAAATATCGTTTCTTCCTCAAAATCATTTTCTTTTCACAAAATTCCATGAAATTTTAAAAGAAAAGGATTTTTTTGAAAATAATAATGAAATATTATAGAGGAATATTCATGAAAATAAGTCATTATGAAACCGTAGAAATCCATTCACACCGTATAAGTTAAAAAAACATTCTCCTCGTACTTTTGCCGGAAAAGTCAAAAAGTACCATGTGTGGTAAACAAATAAAAGATTCCATCCATAACACAAAGTAAAAGTAAAATAGAGGTAAAAATGACTTTAAAAATAAATGGAAGAATATTAAACACTTTATTAAAAACATTTTGTGGTCATGTATGAAAAATATACCCCAGTAAATACTTACGAATAAACAATCTCGGATAAAAACGAGATTGGAAAATTTATCCCTTACCTTATGTCTGATATGATTCGTATCTTTACTAACCTACTATATAATGATTTAAATAAGGTCATTGAATCATTAAATAATCATATACATTGTTATGATATCATATATTGTTCACTTATGACTTTATATTACCCGCTCTTTTGTAAATTTCATGTTAAAGAAGTGTTTTGGGTAAAATTGTTTCATTTATCGTACGTGTTTCGACTTGTTATTCTTGATATTATTACTTATATCCTGATTTACTTAATTCCATAATTTAAAACATTATTTATATATAATATATATTCAGCATATAAATATATATGATATATCAATAAATGGAATGAAATACACCGTTCATGGAGACGGTAGGTCGTACGTATGCATGAACGCTGTTTTCATTTCCTTATTGAATTGAACAGAATTAAGTAAATGAAACACATATCTACATAAATATAATATAATTATTATGTAATATATTTCATTATTATTTACTAGATATACTTTATAATCATACTTGAATGGTTAATCATGGAAAATGAATCTCATCGCGTTCGAGGAGACGGTAGTCCGTACGTACGCACGCGTGGTGATTTCGTTTTCCGTAGGATGGATAGAAGGCGAAATGGGGTTGTTTAATATTTATAATATCATATAAATATTTTTTTTATACTTATTTTATTAATTTACAATGAAAAAACTAATGAATATGAAGTTGAAGACTAAAGAAACTTGAAAGAATCGGTAGAAGAGATTACCTCTTCTTCGACGCACCTCCTTTAAGCTTCCTCTTAAAGGACTAGAGTTGGTGTTTTGAGAAGACCAGAACCTCCAAAATGTTTCTAGGGAAGTGTAGAAGAGAAATGGTCAGGGTTTCGCAGAGATTTAAGGCTCAAAGTGTTGTGAATAGGAGAGGTAGGAGGTTCTCTTTTATAAGGGAAGAAAGGGGTACTTTTGGAAACCTCAAAAATATTAATTTATAATAAACTCAAACCCCACCTAAAAACTTACAAAGTGATTAAAATTTGTGTATTAGGTAATATATGGTTTTAATATCATAAACCAATCAAATTTAAACATGTTCAGAAATTATTTTACACCTTATCAGTTTGATTTATCCTTATTTAATTTATTTAATCTTATTTGTGGTAATAATATTCTAAATTTTAAATTTTTGTAAATAATTACTTATGTGTTTTGAATTATCCATAATTGGGTAATTCATGATATTATAGACCATATAAATTTTAATTTATAATTTTTAAATAGTTATGTGATTTTTAAACAATTTAATAATATGTTATTTTAATAAAATAACAATAGTGTTAATTTTGGAACTATTCATTTATTTGAATTTAAATAAAATAAAAAGCAAGGATATATTTGAAAAAAAATGTCTAATAGATACCTGACATTTCATATTCATCTATAAAATTTTTTATAACAGTAATTAGTTCACATAATGTTTATTTTAATATTTATAAACCATTTATTTGATATTTCTCTTAATAAAACAATTACTACATCATTTTTGTATAATCATTAAAAATACTTATTATTTGCATAAAAATTAAAAATAAAATCCTATGATGAAGTTAAATATAATAAATTTAATAATAAAATTTTTACTCTAATGTTTCATCTTAAAATCACAATATTTAAATTGTTATATTTATTAAATTATGAAGGAGACATCTTTGACATCATTTAAAATAAAATAATATAAATGTCCTAATCTCTTTTATAAGGCTTTAAATGGTCTGAAAATCTACCCTTGGATGATTAGGGTATATATATACTCTACCAATAATTTTTGGGCAAGTTTTGGGTCCTTTTGATAGGTATTATTATTTTAATAAAAAATATATTATTGATTTTTCATTAATAAATAATTTTTACATCATTAATGTATAAGCTATTAAGGTAATTAAATATTTCTTAAAAATTACAAATAAATTACCATGACAAAGAAAAACATTTTAGATTTCAAATTAGTATTTATAATATAAATTATATTCTATATAACCTTATATTAAAAATATTCTAATTATTAAAGATTGAGTGAGACATATTTAACTTTCTTTAAAATAAAATAAATTAAAGGTCTCAATCACATTCAAGTGGGATCCAATGGATTACATTACGACCACAATATGACTTAGGACGAAATATAGTAATCCAATTATACTAATACAAGTGTTAGGGTAATTTTATAATATTATTTTTACCCTTAATTACCTAATTTACCTTTAACTGTGGTAAATAAAATTTACCGTAGTTACTCTTCATAATGCCCAAAAATAAGAAATAGCCTTTTAAAATAATTTGTACCTAATTATTCCAAATATTGAATCAATTTTTTCAAATTAAAAACATATAATTTGAAGTAATTAATTTAAAATTTATCCTGTTGTCGAAAAAAATGGGTTTTTGTTTAAAACATTGCAAAAGATTAAATTGATTTGACCTATGAATTCAATGTAAAATCAATGATAATGAAATAAATTATATTAAATGGTAAAAATATATTCCATTTATACTTTAAAAAAATTTAATAGTATAATTTAACCAAATAAATTATCCCGATGAAATTTTTTTTTAGTACAAATTTAGCGTGTTTTTACTAATCATCAAAATAAGAACGTTGTCAGAAAAATATCAAAAATTTATACAATGTAAATTTTTATATCATGATTTAAAAGAAAAAGTTTATTTTGTAAAATTTAACTTATAAACTTGTCAAAAATTATATTTAAAATGGGTGTGCCATCAAAAGGTGGAAAAATTGTATTTTTTGAAAAATACTTATTTTACCCGAAAATTTTATTTTGTTCTCATACCATGTTCTAGAAAAAGTGTAAGATTAATAATAATGTTTTAAAATTCAAAATTTAGTTAATAATATTCATAAAGGCTAGATTATAATAATATTATAACCATATATCTTTGTTTAGTGATACCCAGTATTGTGTACAACATACGCTATCAAGGAAGGTCGCGATTGCGTGTAATGCAAGCCAAGTCAGGGTTGTGTGTAGTGCAAGACTCCTTTGTTGTTGCATATAAAACAATTCCAACCATATTTTATTTATAAATTGAATATATATATATATACTCAATTTTGCGTAGAATAACTACTATCAAACGAACTTGAAATTGTGTGTAACACGATCCAAGAATAGTGTTGCGTATACTGCAAGCTAATAAGGTGTTGCGTATAGTGAAAAATAATCTTGGTGTAGCATACAACAGAAGATATGAAAGAAACTAAAAAGAATATATCTCATAAAATCTTTGGGTGTTACAATAACTACCTAATATAATTCATTTCAAACTATAAATAAATTATTTAATATAATGTAAATTATAAATTATAAAATATACTCTTCATATATGGATGAATAATATATCTTTTATCATCCTCTAAAATGTACATATACTCAAATATTTTAAGAACAACATAAATATCCTTGGGCACACAAATTTTTTCATATAATAGATTTTTTCCTTATTTTATTTTTATATTATCTCTTAAATATTTATCATGTTAGTAATTTACACTTTTTTCATCCTCACCTATATTTTTAATGGTTACATACCTTCTCAAGTTAGTTTCCAATGATTTTAGGTATTCATATAATATTTTCTATATTTACTCCCATAATTTT
The DNA here is from genome assembly GCA_963277665.1 of Viscum album. Lineage (NCBI taxonomy): Eukaryota > Viridiplantae > Streptophyta > Magnoliopsida > Santalales > Viscaceae > Viscum > Viscum album. The sequence continues at coordinate 1,489,277,423 of OY728152.1, read as the reverse complement.
CTCCATGTTTAAATATCATAAATTTATCAATAATTATTTTTTATTAATGATCCATAAATTAATCTATAAAAATAATTACAAAAATATATTTAATAATCAAGTAAAACCTTTATTGGAAATATCGTTCTTGGGATCAAGATAATTGCTTTAATTTCTTTATAAATTTTTTTATAATTTACTATAATCATTTTCTTTAAATATTCTATATATTACTCGCTGATTATTAAGCTAATTTTTTCTATCAATTCATTTTATATTGAAGTCTATTGATTTATACATAGAAATATATCACCTTGGCTCAAAAATAATGAAACCATACTTAACCATAGTGCCATATGACTACTTAGATTTAAGTATTCTTTTAAGATTACTTTAATGTAGTTAAAAATTTTATAACATAATTTAATTTAAATGGATTTTTACAAAATTGCACATAACTTATAATATATAAGGACTTTAATAGTTTATATCTTTTATTATAGTTAACCATGCAATTACCCTTGATCAACCGTGAAAAAATAATCCTTATTAGTTATACAACTAATTTTATTTTCCATGAATAATAAAGAAATTACTATTGATCGTTTTTTCATTTATATATGATCAATAATGTATTTTTTAAAACAAATCCAAGTCCAAAGAAAGCTAGGGTACAATAGTTTCACTATTTATAAACTATTTTGTTTTTTAAATTTTATTTTTTTGTTTTTTAAATTCTTTGTTATAAAATTATTTGATTGTAGTTTTTTATTAATTTTTTCATAGTATTTTTTTAACATTATTTTTTATAAAATTTGTTGAACATTTATTTTGTGTATTTTATTTGGTTAATAATTCACAAAAAAAATCTATTTTTTTCATTTATGTTTTTTATTTTAGTCTAAAATTAAGGACAAGATAATTTTTTGTGCTTTTATTTTGAAAAAATTATTTTTTTTATTTCACAAAAATCAAAAAACAAGTGTTTTATATTATTTAATGTATTTTTAATGAAAATATTATTTGTGATACATTATTATTAAATATTTCATATAAAATAATAAAAAAATATTTTTTATGCATTTTATAGTTTTTTAATAATCCATTGAGTTTTTAAATAAAATTACATAACATATGATCCATTGTTTTTTTTAGTTTTTTGTAAAAAAATGTTTTTAGAGTTTCTAATATAATTTTCATATAAACACTAATCAAAAAATAAGAAACGATCATGGACCTATAGCCATGTTCAGATTAAACCACGTTTATAGGTGTCCCCTATGGCTATGGTCCACTATGGACCATCACTATAGGGCTTTTTAGAAGAATATATAGTCACCTTTCTCTTAGATCATGACTACAGGTTTACCTCTAGACATGATCTACATCGATCATAAATACAAGGATACCTATGGACACATTTTTAATATCCCATGGACATAGTATTCCCCAAGTTTAATATTACTAGCCACCCCCCCCCCCCCCCATTAACATAATTTCTTTCTATTTTCCTCTTGATTTCACACAACAATTACTACTCTTCCCTAAAATCATCTCTACAACCAAAATTCCTTTTCGGAATACCTCTCAGATGGATAAACATCCTCCCCGACACCCTATTTTATTTAATCATCAATAAATAATTTTTATTAGGTATTTTTATACATATTATGAATTGTGATAAATCGATGTTAGTATAATTTTTATTATAAGAATTATGATGAATTTATAATACCCATATGTGTTAATATTTATTAATAATAATAGTATGTGTTAATTAATAGTTTTGATGAATTAATCATACCAATTATTGTTAATTAAGAATTCTGATGAACTAATTTCAGAGTAATTTATAGTGTTATTATAACTTTTATTATTTTTAATTATGAAGAATTAATGTTAATTTTTTATAAGGTATGTGCTCTGGTGTACCTATTATATGTTTTGGTATACCTATTATTGTCAATTTAAATTTCTAGTTATGTATTCTATTAAACATATTTGTTGACCTCACCTGTTTTGATAATCTCAACCATGTATTTATTTGTGTTGAAAATCCCAATTATGTCTTCATTCTCTATGATATTGTTAAGTATTGTTGATCTATACTTTAATTCTTTTAAATCTATGATCAAACCAATAACACCTTTTTAAAATAAGTCTTTGGAATATGTTAATCATCATTTATCCATGTTCATACAAGTTATAAATTGTTTCTAACACAATCAGATGTGTTCTGCATAAAACAGATAAGTAATCTGTCTATAGCTACTGATAAAGAGCTACCGGTAACCAGTCTACCGATAGACTTAGTCTACCGACAGACAGCTACCGATAGACTTAACACAGAGTTACCGATGTACTTATAAATACAGCTACCGATACAAACGTAGAGCTACCGGTGTAAGTATAAATAGCTACCGATGGAATAAGTCACCGATGGACGAAGCTACCGATAGACTCGCAGCCACCGACGCATGGAGCTACCGATGCATGTACCTACCGACGCATGGAGCTACCGATGCATGTACCTACCGACGCATAGAGCTACCGATGCATGTACCTACCGACGCATGGAGCTACCGATGCATGTACCTACCGACGCATGAAGCTACCGATGCATGTACCAACCGACGCATAGAGCCACCGATAGAGTCAAAGCAACTAATGACATTAAGCTACCGATGTTCAAGCCACCGATGTTCAAGCTACCGATGCTGATTACCTACCGATCACTCAACTCACTGTTTGAATTTCTTTATTTCCTATATTCAATCTATCTAACGGTCATATCATGTACATTTTAATGATTTGTCAAATACCTGATAAAGGTTGTCGGATGTCAGGAACCCGTACCTCGTACCTGCTGAAAAGAAATCTTTTCTGTCCCCTGATGGGAGATAAATACGAGAAGACTACATACCAGAAAGGTATGCGAACGTGTGAAAAAAAAAAGAAGCGAACCAGAAAAGTGCGGTGCATCCATTATACCAAAAGCGACACAAGCACAAGAGGAACACAGAGAAGCTCATAGACAATCAAGCATACTCGAGGAGTGTTCTGTGCTTACAAGAATACTTCATCGACTACATTCTCACCACCTGTGAAACTGGAGCATACGACACTCTGTTTCTCAACAGAAACAAGAAGAGGACTCAGACTCACTTCTAATCGAATCCAAAGGAGTCCAGAGCTATACTGAAATCACCAGAACCATCTCTAAACTCTACATCTCTTGTTCTGTGATTTATTACCATTCATTTCGAGCAGTGTGTGTTATCTGCTATATCTAACACATACACTGTCTCCTATACTCAAACTGAAGGATCTGTAAATCCTTACAAAACTCTTTCATTCTTTCTTTCCCACGAAGAACTGTGGTAGAGGTCGTGTGTGACCTGGACAGCTGGTTGCTGTTGTACTGTTTCCCACGAAGAACAGTGGTAGAGGTCTTGGACCTGGACAGTTGTAAACTGTTTAACCCCGATCCAGGGTGTGGATCATTTTTATATAAACTTTTGAGAGGACTAAGTCTCGGCTTGAGACTGAACCTCTTGGTTACATTGTTGTGTCATCTATTTCAAAGTTTTATTCCGCTGCTAATCACTTTAAAACCAATACTGTTTTTAAAGTTACTTTGATAATTAAATTAGCAAGTGTTTATGTTAAGTGTAGATTAGTAAGTTAGTTTCAAAAGATAATCACACACTCCTGTGTTGATTACCTGGGAATTAATCAATCCCTTGAGAACCTAACAGAATCTCTACATTAATATAAATTCACTACAGTTTAATTTATTATTTTATTTGGGGGTCTTTAAGACACTGCTTTTAAATATAGAAATTTTAATTGGTACTCAATTCACCCCCCTCTTGAGTAAACCACTCCGACCAACACTTGGTATCAGAGGTTGAAAATACTTTCTAAAAGTACTCTGCTTTTGAACTGTGATTTTAGTTGTATTTTAAAGTTCTTAAAATTTCTGTTATTTCTAAATTTTTATCTCTTTAAAATTTTCTCATCATGGACAATAGACTTGAGGGTGCTGCTACTAACCGGCCACCTTACTTCAATGGAACTAATTATGCTCAGTGGAAGCTGAAAATGAAAATCCATCTAGAAAGCATAGGTTTTGATATTTGGACTGCTATTGAATCAGAATACAAAATTCCTACTACTGCTAGATCTACTTGGGATGAACCTACAAAGACTGCCTACAATAACAACTGTAAAGCTATGAATGCCTTGTATTGTGCTCTAGGAGATGAAGAGTTTAATAGAATTTCTGCATGTAAAACTGCATATGAAATTTGGGATACCCTAGCTGTTTCTCATGAAGTAACAACTAATGTTAAAGAAATGAGATTGAACACTTATACTATCAAGTATGATAATTTTAAAATGAAGCCTGACGAACCCATTTCTGACATGTATCTCAGGTTCAACGAAATTTTCAATACAATGATCTCGCTGGGAAAGGATGTCTCATCGAAGGAACAAATTATGAGAATTTTGAGATGTCTACCTGATAGATGGAGAGGCACGTCTGTCTCAATCAGAGAATCATGTGACATAGCTGCTCTACCTGTCAAGGAACTAATTGGCAAGCTGATGATGTATGAAGAAGAGCTTAAAGTGAACAAAGAGGAAGACAATGAACCTGCAAGAAAGTCTGTTGCTTTCAAATCCTCAACCTCAAAGAATAAGGACAAGGAAAAGCTTCAAGCTGTAGTTGAAAGTTCAAGCTGTGAAGACAGTGGAAGTGATTCTGACAGTGATGCTGAGATGGCTCACATTGCTAGAAGATTTAAGAAATTTTATAGGAAAAAGAAGTTCTTCAGAAAAACAAATTATAAGGGTAAGTATGATCACCAAGGAAAATGGAAAAAGGACTGGAAGAAGAATGACAAGTCAGATGATGTTGTCTGCTATGAGTGCAAGAGAAAAGGACACATTAAAGCCGACTGTCCAAAGCTGAAATATAAAAAGAAATATGAATATAAGGACAATAAGTTTAAGAAAGCTATGAAGGCTACTTGGAGTGCTTCAGAAGACAGCACAAGTGAAGCTGAATCTTCAGACTCTGAAAGGAATCGAGCCAACATGTGCTTTATGGCAAACACTTCTGAGGTAACTGCTGAAACTCCTGCTTCAAAGTCATATTATTCTGGAGATGATTCTGAAGGTGATAACATGTCTAAATCTGAACTGTTTGAATACTGTGATATGTTGGAAGAGACATGTAATGAACTTAAGGATAAATACAAGTCATTAAAGAAACAGCATGCTCTCACCACTACAGTTAAAACCGAACTTACTATTGAAAGAGAGAAAAATGCTCAACTGTTAAAAGAAAATACAGAACTGAAACTGTCAAATGAGCAACTTAGAAAAGACTTAGAGAAGTTCACCAATGGCAAGAATGCTCTAACACAGATGCTAGGAAAGCAAGTAGCACCTAAATACACTACTGGTATAGGATACCAACCTGGACAAAGGAAAATTGCTAAAACTAGATTCATTTCTAAATCTGGACAGAATGAAGGTAATTCTGGAACTTCATATGCTTCAACCAGTTATATACATAGCTATGGATCTAATAAAGTTTATCTTTCAAATCATGTCAATTCTACAAATTATATGAGACCCATTAGACAAATATGGGTACCTAAAGTGTTATTGGCTAACCTGTCTGGACCCAAGAAGATCTGGGTACCAAAATCATCTCCCATCTAAATCTGTTTTGTAGGGAACTTTCTTAAAGAGCTCCTGTAAAGAGACATGGTACTTGGACAGTGGATGTTCAAGACATATGTCAGGAGACTTCTCTTGTTTCAAGAGTTTAATAAAAGTTGATGGAGGCTTTGTCACCTTTGGTGATAACTCAAAAGGGAAAATCATCGGCCTAGGCCAGATTGGTAACACTGATTCAATTTTGATTTCTAAAGTTTTATTTGTTGATGGCCTTAAATACAATTTATTAAGTATTTCTCAGTTATGTGATGATGGTTTTCATGTTAAATTTGAAAATGATTCTTGCAAAGTTTTTGATTCTAAGAATGTTTTGGTATTTTCTGCCTTAAGAAATGAAAATGTTTATGCTGTTAATCTGAATTCTTTAGCTAAGCAGAATATTAATTGTTTGAATGCTTTTCATAAAGAATCTTGGCTATGGCACAGAAGATTAGGACATTGCAACATTCACTCACTTAGAAAACTTTCTAGGAAAAACCTAGTTAGAGACCTACCTAAGTTAGAATTCCCAAATGATAGAGTGTGTAACCCCTGTCAAAAGGGAAAACAACACAAAGTTTCTTTTAAATCAAAGAAAGAAGTTTCAACTTCTCAACCACTTGAATTGGTTCACATGGATTTGTTTGGACCATCAAGAGTTTCTAGTTTAAATGGGAAGCACTATGTTTATGTTCTTGTAGATGACTTTTCTAGATATACTTGGGTATATTTTCTAGCTCACAAAAGTGAAGCTTGTTCTTACTTTGTTAAATACTCCAAGTCTGTAGAAAATCTTAGTGGACTCAAGATTAAGACCCTGAGAAGTGATCATGGTCGTGAGTTTGAAAATCAAGATTTTGAATCTTATTGCTCACACAATGGCTATACTCATAACTTCTCTGCCCCTAGAACACCCCAACAGAATGGTGTAGTAGAAAGAAGAAACCGAAGTCTTCAAGAAATTGCTAGAACCATGCTCAATGAATATGACCTGCCTATTTATTTTTGGGCTGAAGCTGTAAATACAGCTTGTTATGTTATTAATAGAGTCTTGATTAGACCTGTTCTTAAGAAAACCCCTTATGAATTGTGGAACAATAGAAAGCCTAAGGTTAATTACTTTAAAGTTTTTGGTTGCAAAGTATTTCTTCTGAATACTAAAGATAATCTGGATAAGTTTGCTTCCAAAAGTGATGAAGGAATTTTTCTGGGTTACTCTATTTCAAGTAAAGCCTATAGAGTATTCAATAAGAAAACCAAATGTGTGGAAGAATCTGTTCACATCAAGTTTGATGAAACTGATCCACATGAGCCTAAAACCTCTCTTGAAAATCTTGAAGAAGACTTATCTATTCTGGACCTTAATGATAAATCTAAAGAACCTGTTATAAAAGTATCCAGTTCTGGACTTTCTCCAGAATCTGCTTCTGTTGAACCCGAACCTATAGATGAACCTGAAATTTCTAGTCCAACCTTTACTAGATCAACGAGGATTCTAAAGAATCATCCTTTAGAAGCTGTTGTTGGTAATCTGGATAGAGGAACACAAACTAGAGCTTCTCTAAGAAACCTGGTTGAACATCAAGCCTTTCTTTCACAGCTGGAACCCAAAAATATCAATGATGCTATCAATGATGAATTCTGGGTAATAGCTATGCAGGAAGAATTAAATCAGTTTGAAAGAAACAAAGTCTGGGAATTAGTTGACAGACCCAAGGACACTTTGACAATAGGCACAAAATGGGTTTTTAGAAATAAAGTAGATGAATCTAGAAATATAGTTAGAAATAAAGCTAGACTAGTTGCACAAGGATATAGTCAAGAAGAAGGCATAGACTATGAGGAAACTTTTGCACCTGTAGCTAGACTAGAAGTCATTAGGATCTTACTTGCATATGCTGCACATCTGGATTTCAATTTATATCAAATGGATGTAAAAAGTGCATTTCTAAATGGTTTTATAATTGAAGATGTTTTTGTAGAACAACCACCTGGATTTGCTAACCCCCATTTTCCAAATCAAGTTTTTAAACTTTCTAAAGCTTTGTATGGTTTAAAACAAGCACCAAGAGCTTGGTATGATAGACTTAGCAATTTCCTTATTTCAAAAGGTTTTACTAAAGGGATTGCTAATCCAACTCTTTTCATTAAAAGAATTTCTAAAGATGTTTTAGTTGTACAAATATATGTTGATGATATTATTTTTGGATCTTCTAAACACTCTTTATGTACTGATTTTTCAAAAAGTATGCAAAATGAATTTGAAATGAGCATAATGGGAGAGCTTAAGTACTTTCTTGGATTTCAAGTATTTCAAAATGAAAATGGTATTATTTTGAATCAAAGTAAATATACAAAGGATCTTTTAAAACGTTTTGGTCTGGATAGTATCAAGGAAAGTGAAACTCCTATGAGTACTACCTGTAAATTGGAAACAGATGAAACTGGGAAACCAGTTGATCAAACAAATTACAGAGGTATGATTGGTAGTTTACTTTATCTTACTGCTAGTCGACCTGATATTATGTTTAGTTTGTGTATGTGTGCTAGATTTCAAGCTAACCCAAAAGAATCTCATTTGCTTGCTGTTAAAAGAATTTTTAAATATCTCAAACACACGGTTAACTTAGGTTTGTTTTACCCAAAAGGACAATCCTTTGAGTTAATGAGTTATTCAGATGCTGACTTTGCTGGTTGTAAGCTAGATAAAAAAAGCACATCAGGAACATGTCATTTGCTTGGAAAATCTTTAGTTTCCTGGTGTAGTAAGAAACAGAACTCGGTTGCATTATCTACTGCTGAAGCAGAATATATAGCTGCTGGTAGTTGCTGTGCACAAATTCTGTGGATGAAACACACTCTTTTGGACTATGGATACGTTTTTAAACATGTTTCAATCAACTGTGATAACACCAGTGCAATAAACATCTCTAAGAATCCTGTATCTCACTCTAGAACCAAACACATAGATGTAAGACACCATTTCCTAAGAGATCACTATCAAAAAGGTGATATTTCTCTTGAATTTATTGGCACTGAACATCAATTGGCTGATATTTTCACTAAACCTTTAAGTTCGGATAGGCTAAGTTTCATAAGACATGAACTGGGAATGTTTAATCACAACCGGTGTGAAAATCCTCACTGATGTAAAATTCTCACTGATGTGAAAATTCTCACCGATGTGAAATCCTCACTGATGTGAAATCCTCACTGATGTGAAATTCTCACTGATGTGAAAATTCCCACCGATGTAAGTTTCTCACCGACGTAGAAATTCTCACCGATGTACAACGCTCACCGATTTGTTTTTCTCACCGATGATTAACTCACACCGATGCAAAGTTTAAAACTTCTGTCTGCCGCCAAGAATACGAATCGTTTTATTTTATTTTATTACTCTATTTTAATCGTTTATTTGGAATTCCTAAATGATAAAACTAATTCTAAGCCACTTCTTACCTCACCGAGCTCAAAATCTCTCACCTTCGAACCTTAGCATCCAAATCGACCAAGAACCCTAAACCCGCGATGGAAAAACCAAGCTTCCTATCGTCAGAGATGAAAGTGCAGAACCAAATGCTAAGAAGCAGAAGACACAGCATAAAGCCAGTGTTAGTGAAGTCAAAACTAGATCGGGAAGGCGACCAGTGAATCCTCACTTGCAGAATAGAGATATAGTAATCGAGAAGGAACTGTGCGTGGAATGGCTACTGCCTAGCAAATCCTTAGTGCTCGAGATTCTGGAAGACCAGAAATGGGTGGATTGTTTCTCGAATAACAATGGCCCATACTACCCGAAATTGGTAAAGCAGTTCTATGAGTTTGTAACCTTTGAGAAGTCTGAGAATGAGAATCGGGTAAGCTCTTTTGTAAATGGAAAAGAGATGTCTTTTTCTTCAGTAGAGTGGGCTGAGAGTTTAAAAGTACCACATGAAGGTGTCTCTGGGTATGTTTCAAGAGCAATGCCACCTAGTAGTGACATTTTTGATTATGAGACCGCCTTACAAGAGCTGACTGGGAATGGAAATCAAAGGCAAGTGGGAGCTGCTGAAATGGATGGAGAGAATCGACTGCTTTTCAAATTTGTTCAGCATGTGTTGATACCGAGGAGAGGAGATTTTGCAAATCTGAGATATCAAGATATCTATCTTCTTCATTTTCTAAGACATGGTGTAAAAGTCAATCTGTGCAGATTGTTGATGCTTCAAATGGAAGACATGATTAGACCAAAGTCAAAGACCAATGCTTTGTTCTTTGCCAAGCTGATTTCAGTGATGATAAAAGTGAAAGAAATAGCTGAGTCTCAGGATGAGACAGTTGTAGTCAAGAACAATTTCTGCATCACCTCGACTGTTTGCAAGTATATGAAAATTAACTGGAACCCATGGAAGGGAGAATGGGTCAGTGATGATCAGAAAATCTATGATAGGTTTAATCCTGTGGATTATCCCTCAAGACCAAAGGATATGAGAGATCCGAGTCTAAGACCTGATGAAGAGGAACCTGCTTATAGTGATGAAACAGAAGAAGAAGAAGAAGAAGAAACTCCTATGGATGTTGGAGGAGATCCAGACTTGCCCCCAAGTCCTGTTGCAGAACTGGTTTATTCTAGGAAAGGAAAAGTAGAGGAAGTTTTGCCTACTTATAAGGAAGACCAGTCTGTACCTCACCAAGAAGAAGAGGAAAAGGAGAATGCAGTTGAATCGCCTGCTTCTGGTAGGTTAAGTATGAGTCCCTTAATTGGAAACTCAGCTATACCTGCTGCTGGAGAAGAAAGAGATAGAGAAGAAGTTGTACCTGTATCAGAAGATCTTCTAAATGCTACACCTGTAGAACTTGTGGTAGAAGATTCTGATGAAGAACGGCCAGCAGAAAAGGCTGTTGTGATACATGAGAATGCACCCATTGAGGGGGAGCATCGGTCTGTGCTTGGGAATGTTACAGTAGCTGTTGAGATTGGAGACTGGGTAGAAGACCCAGGGTTTATAGTCTGTGGATTAGATTATCCAGATTCTGACAATGAGATGTCTGTGGATAGACCAAAGACCAATTATGATCTTGCTGCTGAGTTGTTGCCAGACGATGTGGTCAGATTTCATGATTTGACTAAGCTGAAAGAGGACCTCAAATCCAGTTTTGTTGAAGAAGTGAAGCTAATGGAAACCTCTCTTGCATCCTCAATTAATTCAATAATGACTACTTCTGTAGTTAATTTGGCCTCAGCAAGGGGATCTGCTGTAGTTGTCTCAAGTGATTTTGTCTCCAAATCAGATCTTGAATCCATGAAGGATGAGATAAAACAATCATTCAGTGCTTCAGTTGCTGAGATGAAGGAAAGCTTTTATGAAGAAATGAAAGTGCTAGAGAGATCCTTCGAGCTATCTCTGGCTTGTAATTTATCTTCCTTTATGTCTGAGCTTATGGAAGAAGTGAAAGAATGCCAGACTCAGTCTTCAAGAATCGAAGCTGATCTGGAAGCTCTCAAGACATCAGTGGTTGCTTTGGATTCCTATATGAGCTCCAAGTCTCAAGCTGACAAGGATCTAGCCTATGTGAAGAGTGTAGTCAGCCAGTTTGTCTCAGTGTTTGAAAGTTTCAAAACCTCAGTGAAGGATCATGTTCAATTACAAGACTCTCAAGTTCAAAGCCTAATCAGTGGTTTGTCAAAGAGTTTTAAAGAAACTGTTTCCTTCTCTCTTGGCCCTCTCACATCCAAACCATCAGTTGATATGAACTCAGTTCGAGCAATATTGAAGGAGGAGATTGGTTCTATTCCTACCAGTGGCTCTGGGGACTCATCAGAGTTAAGCCGAGTGGTGCTTTCTACAAGGGATTCTGCCAGAGAAATCATGAAGATAGTTCAAGATTTTATGAGAGAAGCCTCTGCCTCTCAAGAAGCCATAAAAAGCAAAGTGGACTACTACTTCTCCAAGATTTTCACCAAGCATCAACTCGAACACCACTTCAAGCTAATGTTGGAGCACATGAAGCTCCCTCCAGTCACCCAAGATTTCAAAGAACAAGTGAGCAAGCTGAGAGAACTGACTCCTGCCTTAGAGAAATTCATGGAGAACAAAGATGATTTCCTCTCTGCTATGGAAAGAGGAGGAGGAATTATTATGGATTTTAGAAATCTGTTGCTGCCCTTCTTGCATGTTGATGCTAGACCAGTCATCATCCCTCCTGCTTTGCCTGCTTCTGCCTCAGCTGCTCCCTCAGTCCAGCTGACTCCTGCTCAAGCCATTCAAAGCCTCAAACCAATGATTACCCAAAAATCTTCAACTTACAAGCCTGACTCTGTGTCAGTGGCCCAGCCTCCTTTGATCTTTTCTGGCATTCCCAAACCTTCACCTGAATCCTCACCACCCGAGCATCCTTCTGATCCTAAAGGAAAATCTCACATTGCAGATGCGGAGTGAACCAGTGGCCAAGCTTTTTGATAGGAATTCCTTTGTAATCTGTTTTTGTTGTACTTTTTGACTAACTATAATACAGACCACTTTTTACTTCTCTTTGTTTTATTTCTCTCCTCTATATATATCTATATATATGCTTTCCCACTTTTTGATTATCACAAAGGGGGGGAACAATAAGAGAGGGGGAGAAACTTTTTATGCGAGAATAAGGAGGAGAACAAAATGAGAAATATTTTCAATGGAGAAAAATAAGGCATAAGGGGAAACACATTATCCTTTGTTTTGTTTCCATTTTTATCTCTGATACCTTATGTCTATATAGTACCTTCTTATTTTTTTTTTACCTCTGATAACTTATGTCTATATCATACTATTTCTATTATCTATGATGTTGTTTTCTATGAGAAAATTGAATTCAATATTATACTCTTTACTATTATATTTTCACTATGTTAAATGCCAATATCATAAATTGTGATTATCAAAAAGGGGGAGATTGTTGACCTCACCTGTTTTGATAATCTCAATCATGTATTTATTTGTGTTGAAAATCCCAATTATGTCTTCATTCTCTATGATATTGTTAAGTATTGTTGATCTATACTTTAATTCTTTTAAATCTATGATCAAACCAATAACACCTTTTTAAAATAAGTCTTTGGAATATGTTAATCATCATTTATCCATGTTCATACAAGTTATAAATTGTTTCTAACACAATCAGATGTGTTCTGCATAAAACAGATAAGTAATCTGTCTATAGCTACTGATAAAGAGCTACCGGTAACCAGTCTACCGATAGACTTAGTCTACCGACAGACAGCTACCGATAGACTTAACACAGAGTTACCGATGTACTTATAAATACAGCTACCGATACAAACGTAGAGCTACCGGTGTAAGTATAAATAGCTACCGATGGAATAAGTCACCGATGGACGAAGCTACCGATAGACTCGCAGCCACTGACGCATGGAGCTACCGATGCATGTACCTACCGACGCATGGAGCTACCGATGCATGTACCTACCGACGCATGGAGCTACCGATGCATGTACCTACCGACGCATGGAGCTACCGATGCATGTACCTACCGACGCATGAAGCTACCGATGAATGTACCAACCGACGCATAGAGCCACCGATAGAGTCAAAGCAACTAATGACATTAAGCTACCGATGTTCAAGCCACCGATGTTCAAGCTACCGATGCTGATTACCTACCGATCACTCAACTCACTGTTTGAATTTCTTTATTTCCTATATTCAATCTATCTAATGGTCATATCATGTACATTTTAATGATTTGTCAAATACTTGATAAAGGTTGTCGGATGTCAGGAACCCGTACCTCGTACCTGCTGAAAAGAAATCTTTTCTGTCCCCTGATGGGAGATAAATACGAGAAGACTACATACCAGAAAGGTATGCGAACGTGTGAAAAAAAAAAGAAGCGAACCAGAAAAGTGCGGTGCATCCATTATACCAAAAGCGACACAAGCACAAGAGGAACACAGAGAAGCTCATAGACAATCAAGCATACTCGAGGAGTGTTCTGTGCTTACAAGAAGACTTCATCGACTACATTCTCACCACCTGTGAACCTGGAGCATACGACACTCTGTTTCTCAACAGAAACAAGAAGAGGACTCAGACTCACTTATAATCGAATCCAAAGGAGTCCAGAGCTATACTGAAATCACCAGAACCATCTCTAAACTCTACATCTCTTGTTCTGTGATTTATTACCATTCATTTCGAGCAGTGTGTGTTATCTGCTATATCTAACACATACACTGTCTCCTGTACTCAAACTGAAGGATCTGTAAATCCTTACAAAACTCTTTCATTCTTTCTTTCCCACGAAGAACTGTGGTAGAGGTCGTGTGTGACCTGGACAGCTGGTTGCTGTTGTACTGTTTCCCACGAAGAACAGTGGTAGAGGTCTTGGACCTGGACAGTTGTAAACTGTTGAACCCCGATCCAGGGTGTGGATCATTTTTATATAAACTTTTGAGAGGACTAAGTCTCGGCTTGAGACTGAACCTCTTGGTTACATTGTTGTGTCATCTATTTCAAAGTTTTATTTCGCTGCTAATCACTTTAAAACCAATACTGTTTTTAAAGTTACTTTGATAATTAAATTAGCAAGTGTTTATGTTAAGTGTAGATTAGTAAGTTAGTTTCAAAAGATAATCACACACTCCTGTGTTGATTACCTGGGAATTAATCAATCCCTTGAGAACCTAACAGAATCTCTACATTAATATAAATTCACTACAGTTTAATTTATTATTTTATTTGGGGGTCTTTAAGACACTGCTTTTAAATATAGAAATTTTAATTGGTACTCAATTCACCCCCCTCTTGAGTAAACCACTCCGACCAACAATATTAATTATGATTAATTCAGAATTTTTATTAGGTATGTATTCTGGAATACCTATTTGGGTTCTACTATACTTATTATGAATTATGATGAATTGATGTTAGTATAATTTTAAATATTGTTATTTGACTAATTGGTTGATATTTTTATATATTCATTAATGTTATTGTAATATTTATAATAAATAATTTTTAATATCATGATATTATAGAGTGAGAAAACACCCTCTAAACAAAACCACTAATTCACCATAACTAGATCACTAAAAGGTTCACACAGTGGAAACCTTCAAACCACTAGAACTCCCTTGGCCTAAATGTCCTCTCACTAAAATATAGTGTACCATAATTTAGGAAAATAACCCTCACCCCAAATCACCACACTAATTAAAACCCTCACACATTCTCAAATAAACTCACAACTCATAAAAAATAAAACAAAGGGATATTTAGAAAGTGCACGCAAGTATTTAATGTGGTTTGGACTTAAGACCTACATCCATTGGATAACACTTCTAACATATTTCATTTCAAAAAAAGATACAAGAATTTATAACTTCACTAATATATAATATTAAAAAGATCAATACAATTCAATTACGTAGACTGAGTCTCTCCAGTCACTAGTTCATGTTACCCAAACTCTACATTTATAAAGGTATCTAGCCATTATAATAAGTAGCACCACTAAATGACACTTGTGAGACACACACTATTTGAAATTGGTGACCTTTGTTCCCTTGTAACATCTTCCACCTTAACCAATATATTTTGGTAGATAAACTTAGAGACTAAAAATTTCAATTAATATCCCAAATTCAAACTTCTATTCATTTTGTTGTCTACACAACAACCATTGGAAGATATAATCTTTTGATCAATCTGCCCTACCCTAAAGAACTTTTTTCCACTATCTAAACCTTAAGGATGATATTGTTCTAGATCTTCTATTTCTAGTATAATGAGTCTGTGAACTTGAATCAAGATTCAATTTTCCAATAAATATCCCACTTGAATAATTCTACCAGGATTTCATGATAACACTTTAACAGTTGGGAAAAATATCCTCTTCCTTCTCCTTTTTCAGTATGCAGTATCCTATGCTATTTTTTATCACCCTAATCCCATTAACATAGAGTGTTACCCCATGAATTATTAAAATATAACTTTTTTTATCCTTTCATCCATATTCTTCTTCCCTATTATCTTCTAAAAATCCAACAACTTATCCTCTAGTAAATTTCAACTGAATGAAAACTTCAAATCAATTTGATTATTCCTTTCAAGAAACACTATATTTTTATCTAAGTGAATTTCACTATAAATATTAAACAATAACATTCCAACTTATTGTAATCTTTTCATTTCCTCATATAATCACATAAACTAAACTAGTTCCTTCCCTAATTTTATTTTTTTTATGTAATCAACTTTCATTAGGGACAATGTAACCAATGGTTGTAGCTACAACAACCATTTAACTGTCATTACTCTGTAGGTGAACACAAAACCAATGGTGCTCTTCTGGGTATCTAAATATGAAGATAATTTATGACAAAAAATCCTTATAATATATCATATTCTATAAAGAACAAGGTTCTATATTCAGAACTTTTCAAGTACCAAATGATCTTCTTTACATATTTCCAATTTTCCCTTCATAAATTCAACATATAATATCTCACTACTTCCACTAAAAAAGTAATGTTATGTAAAATACATATCATGGAATATATAAATCTTACTCTAACTGATTAAAATGAAACTTTCTCTATTTAATGAAACTAATATTCCATTTTAGGTGCTTTATCCTTAGAGAGTTTGAAGTGCCTGGTAAGAGGAGTTAAAATATTTTAACATCCAGTCATCCCAAATTAGTTGATGGACTTCCACATATAGTATTTTTAGATATAACCAAATTCCTAACTTTCCTATATATTTTAATCCTTATCCCCAATATTTTCTTTTTCTGATCGATATCCTTCCTCTCAAATTTTCTGGACAAATCACACTTTATATTTTGAATCCTTTCAATCTCTGAACCAGTAAGCAATATGTCACCTATATATCGAAGGAATTATTATGTAACTTCCATTATCCCACACCTTCTTGTAGAAATTGTGATCCGTATTACTCTAAGTTAAACCTTCCTCATCCATAAATGTGTTTAATTTTTTATTCCACTACCTCGATTCCTATTTCGATCCATAAAGACTTCATTTAAATCTATACACTATGCTTCTATTCCAATGATCCTTGAAACCCACCGGTTGCATCATGTAAATTTATTCCTACAAAACATCATTAATAAAGGTCAACTTTACATCCATCTACTCTAGATAGAGATGATCGAAGGCAACCATGTTCATCAATAACTATATGGTAGCATAACTAACTACTATTGAGAATATTTCTGAGAAGTAAATTCCTTCCTTTTTTGAAATCCCTTCATCACTTGTTGTGTATTGTATCTGTTCCTTCTATCAACTTCTTCCTTAAAATATAATACCCATTCATTCTCCTGTTCTCTTTTTACCAGTGTAAGTCAATTATATCCCATGTTCCATTATATTTCAATGAAGACACTTCATCCCGCATCACCTAATCCCACTTTTTAGAGTCATTGGGAGTCACTTATTCTTATGATATTTTCATCTCACCTCCATCCATTAGTAAAAGAAAGTTCATGTTAGTCCCAAACTATTGAATTTTCCACCTTACTTTAGATTTTATCCTCAATCAAACTTATTGATATTCTCTTTCTAGCTTTTCATTTTCTGGTGATCTATCTTTTGGATCACCTCCTTCTGATTATATAAATTATATATAATTTCCTTAGGTATCAGTAATCATAGAGGATTCTATAATATCATTTTATTTTACCAGTTATATAATTTTATTAATTCCATATAAACTCTCTATAAGTTTTTCCTTTATATCTATATTTAGATCAACATGATCAAGGACACTTCACCCCTTGATCTCAACCTCCAAATCATCAAAATTTAATTCCTTCACAAGACCTTCTCATTGAAGAAAATATCTCAAAACCTAATGATATTATAATTTTCATCATCATATACTTTAAATACAAAAATTTTATTATCATACTTCATAAGGAAATATTCCATAAACATGGCCTTGATTTTTTTTCTCTCTCCTTTACATCAACATGGACATAAAGAATATAGCTATAAATTTTGAGGTAAGTAAAATCTATTGGTTTATTAGACCATATATCTTCCAAAAATTTATTTCCTTATAGAGTGAATGAAATTATATTCACTAAGTGAATTGTCATGTTTTATTCTTCTCAAAAAAATTGATTAGATAACATTTTGATTCATAAACTCAGAAAATCCATTATTCTATTGTGTTTCTTGGAAAATATTTTCTAACCTGATCCCTTTCTCCCAAAAAAAGTTTCAAAATTTGATTATACGATACTCTATACCATTTTTAGATTTCAATAATTTCAGTTTTTGATCAATTTCCCACTCCACCATGGAATTTTATAAAATAAACTCTATAAATAATGAAAATTTATTTTTATATAATTAAACCCATACTTTCCTTATGGAATCATTAATAATAGTTGTGAAGTAAAGAGAACCACCATGATATTGTACTAGGTATGGAACCCAAATATCTGAGTGAATGAGATCTAACTTTAGTATTTGAGTTTTTGTTTTATTAAAGTTAAATGAAATCATCTTCTATTTCCCATACACATAACTCTCACAACTTATGATGTTTTTTTGATTGAGTTTCAGAATGTTCTTAGCTATTATAACCTTTATGTCCATCCCACTGAGATATTTGAGCTAGCAATTCCATGAATATAGATATTTAAATTTTGTTTCTCCAGAAATTAATACTCTATATGATCTTTCATATAGATAAAAATCATCCTTTACACCATGTGTAACCACCATATATCCTTGAGTTCCCTTCAGAACTTCATTGAAAAAGTTAGTCCCATAGCCTTCCTCATCTAGCCACCCAATGGAAATTAGGTTCTTCCATATTACTGGGATCCACCTCACTTTTTTATTTTCAAGAAGCCATCATTATTCAACTAGATGTCAAAATGTTCCCTTCCTACAATGTTTAAAGCTTCATTATCCCCTAGGTGTACTCTAACAAATCTTTTGGATATATAGTTTTCCATTAACCCATGTTATATCCTTGAGTGAGTATATGTGTCGTAGTTAATCAACCATGACTCCACAAATGTATTTACACTATGAAACAAGTTATTTCCACCCATTTATGAGTTCACAGAATTTGAACTTATAGAATTAAACTTTTTAAAATTTTCTAATTTGATCTTTATAATGATTATTGAGGTGTCCTTTATTCCCATAATGAAAACATGTGAGACCTATACTAGCTAAATTTCCTCAGCTCCTTCCTCTTAAACTATATTCTTATTATTATTGGCTCTTACATTGAGGTTACTTCCTCATTTCTACCATATTTATCTCATTACCAAAAGGATATTGAACATCCATCCTTATGATTTCTTCATTCTTGATCATGTTATGAATATCCTAAAGCACCAAGTCATCCTTCCATCAGGAATTTTGTACAGTCATTACCAATTATTCCCACAACTCTAGTAATGATGGCAGCAGTCAAAGTAACTAGACATCATCCATGAGTTTTACATTCAGTGAATTAATATGGATTCATATCATGATAAATTAATCAACATGATCTTACACTATTCATCTTTATGATAGCCTCATACTGAAAAACTATCACATCATGTACACTTTTTTATGTGTCATTGACTTCTCATATATGTCTCATAGGTCCTTCATTTACTCTGCTATTTTTTTCATCTCCAGTATTTTAAAGACTATGTTATGAGACAATTACATCCTCATAATATAATTTCTTTATTGTATAATATTTTTCATTCAGATTTTTTCATCATATTTGGATTGATTCTTATCAATGGAAATTCTATGTCTTTTTGGATGAGATAATATTCTATTTTTATCCTCTAGAAGACAAAATATGATCAAATGAATTTATCAACCTAGACCTTAATATCTTCTAATGTAACATACTCTAATAATAGTAAAATTCCCACTAAAAGTTTTAAAAAAACATGGTAATAAAGTGAGTGTTACTTGATTTATTTTTGAGTATGCCTTTAGTGACCAAATAAGCACAATCTCTAATCCCACTTGTAAGGAGTGAGACTCCATTGTCTTTCTAAATCATTAATTCACTAAAACCACATTCCCAAAATGTTTACATAGTGGAAATATTCAAACCTATAAAACTCCCTTCACCATAAGGACATATACCCCATGCTTAGTGTATTAAAACATAGGAAGAGAAACCTCACCTAAAATCACTGCACTAAGTCAAAATCTTACATTAAATCTAAAAAAATGATAACTCATAAAATTATATAGAAAAAAGAAATAAAGAAAGATCACATAAATATTTAACATGATCTGGGATTAAATAAAACATTTATAGGATAACACTACTATTATATTTCATTTTACTAACAGATATAAGGATATAAAACTCCACTAATATAGGATATTAGGATGTTCAGTAAAATTAAATTTCTTAGAGAGAGTCCCACCAGTCATTGGTGTATGTGGTATCACCTCTATAGTTGTAAAGATTTATAACTAGTATAATAGGTTACACTACCAACCAAAACATGTGTGACACCCACAACTGAAACTTAGAGATATTTGTTCCCTAATGGAATCTTCCACCTCAACCACTATCTTCCACAAGAGGAAATTAGATCCCAAAAATTTCACTAAACTTCCACAAGACCATATTTTAATAATTTCAACTATTTTTTCCCAACTATCTAAAGATACTATCTTCAGGTTATTCTACCCTATGTTGAATAATTATTCTTCCACTATCTAAACCTCATGTTGAACTTCTTTCAAATATTATCCTCCTAGTATAATGTGTTCGTGAATTTGAATTAGGATTCTATTTTCCTAATAGATATTCCATTTTTTATTACATTTCTAATTTTATTTATTTTTTTAAATTTAGAAACACACTTAATAAAGTGTTTTGAAGTAGTTTTATTTAGAATTAATTTCTAATTTAAATTTTATAATCAATTATTGATTGGATTATACTCAATTTCAAAACTCAATCACTTATATTAAAATTTAATGTATGTTATATATGATAGTGAATTGACATAGTTAAATGTGAAACTTATTTTAATAAAAACCATTACTTTAAATTTTTTACATGAAGATGATTATGATAGTAGAGAAGAAGATAATGATAGTTATTACTTTCAATAAGTAATTTTAAAATATTCTATCATATTTTTTAATGTATTTTTCTAAATATCCATTGAATACTTAAAGTAATTTTTTTTAATTTTTATTATAAATATAAATATAGATTATACATAATTTCCTAAAATATTTTCATATTTTTAATTTTCTTGACATAATAACTTACCCAAGTGTCAAACACAATTTTCTCAAATACTATAATTGAACTTATATTTAAAAAATCTAATAAAAATACAAAAATAATTATTGTTATTCAAAAATAAATGAAATATAATATATATTTTGTTATTAATAAAAAAATTAAAAAAAATTAAGATGTGTTTTATTTAAAAAAATATAAATAAGTTGGATAATATTATCTACATTTTTTAAATAAAAACATAATAAAACAAAAAATAAATTTGTTTTGTTACATAAAATTTTCTAAAATATAATTATTTTATAAACTATATTTTCCATAATTCATAATTGTATTAGAGATTTAGATTTTCGTAAGTTATTTTTTATTTAATTTTTTAATGGGATATTTTTATTTAAATTTTATTTTTAAATTTATAAATATATCGTATTTTTAATATCAATCGGCCTTTTTATATTATAAAGGATAAAATTTAGATTCATAACACTGATCAAGTCTTAAATTATTTTCAAAATGAGATATAAATATTTTTTTATCTTTATTTTAATAATGCTTTTGGTGGAGGACTGACTTGATTCCCTTATTGTGATTTTGTGGGAAATTATGTTTTTCTTAAGAAAAATTAAGTTATCATGTCATAAAAAAATAATTTTTCGTATAACTATAATATATGGTATCATTATAGGTAAAAATATCAATTGTATAATGATAATGATATAACTAAAAGATTGGTATGGATAATTAGATATAAAATTGGTCTCTATTTATTTTTCAAGATGATAATACATGTAGCCTACTCAGGGAGGATATGAATACTAGTTATTAATTTACATATATTGATCAGAATGATGATTTTGATCAAGTTATAAATTGTATGGATGATATAAGAACTCCGATATATTGGGCATGTGAATAAATGTAAGAAAATTAGTTTTTAAGACAATTTTCTCATAAGAAAAAAATGTCTGAATTCACTAATACTGATATTTATTACCCACCTTTGGATTTTTTAGGAATTACATCTTGATGATTCATGTATTCTAGACAATAATTACACATCATAAAAGTTAATTTATATGTTTATATTTTTCATCTAATAATATTCATGTATTCCTTAAAGATTATAGTTTATTTTGCAAGAAAAATAAAGGCATAAATGAGAGTAAATAGTGTGATACAATAAGATGTAGGACTAATAAATATGTCACTCAATCTGTATTACTATAAAAAGTAATTTGGAAATTTCTTTTTATTTTGATAATTTAAAAAAATTATATATGAACATATGGAAACAAATATGTGATGTCATAAGCTTGAGAGTAATAAATATAATGATGGATTAGTGTATCATGTAGATGTATTAGCATGGAAAATTTTTAATAAGAAGTATCTTTATTTTTCAGTTTTACAATTTATTATTATATGATGATTATCATGTGATAAATTCAATATGTTAAGAAATATATATAGTTCACATAGTATGTGGATAATTTTTATTCAAATATATAACCATTTACCATGGATTTTTATAAAACATTCATTTTCTATCATGAGTAAACTAATATATGGAACTATTAATCCAGAAAATTATATTGACATATACTTGAAACTATTAATACATGAGTCGAATTAGTTGTATAATGTTGGTACATGAGTATTTTATGATTTTTTTCAATATTTGGATGATAAATGATTTAGATTCTTATGAAATGGAGTTTGGTTGGAATAAAAAAGGTTAATTCTATTATTTTACACAATTCATGAGATTAAAATTTCAATAAATATTCAACTTCATAAGAAATTGAATATTCATAACGATGGATCATTCATATAGAACAAATGATCAAAGATTTTCTAATTTTGTAGAAAAATAATAATCATATCAATATATTCCAAGGGATACTATCCTTAAATAAATTGATGGTTTGAATTTTTTTCTTAAAAATAATCAACTTAATAATATAAATATTCGGAATGTTCATACAAATCCTTTTATGAAGTGATGGTTTTCACCCTTATTTTAAATTTTCTCCCAATAAAATTATGAATACTTTTTTAATTATATTATATAAATTAGTTTACCAAGACCCATATTTCACTATTCTATGAATCCACTTTAGTGATCCTCTCAAAACATAGATATATAGGTAGAAAATTGTGTCAACTGTATATATATTGTAAGAAATTTTTAAGAATAAGTTTAACACTTTAAACTAAAGCAAACAACCATTCACAATATTACATTTATATTTATGAATAATAAAAGAGGGTATAAACTAAATAAATGAATATTTAATAAATTTATAAATCAGATAAAAAATTTATGAATATTTCATAAATGAACCAATTATAAAGACTTTTTAATTTAGGATTCACTATTGATATTCCATAAAATATAAACACTTTATATATATATCATAAATATGAACATTTTTATATTT
Organism: Viscum album; assembly: GCA_963277665.1. Classification (NCBI taxonomy): domain Eukaryota; kingdom Viridiplantae; phylum Streptophyta; class Magnoliopsida; order Santalales; family Viscaceae; genus Viscum; species Viscum album. The sequence continues at coordinate 1,489,254,016 of OY728152.1, read as the reverse complement.
ATTATTTACATTATGTTCAATATCAACTCCTTTATATTCAAAATATATGATATTTATGAAAACGTTTATGATAATATAATTATCTCATATTTTATGTAAAAACATTAATCAAAATTGATATCACATATTTCATTTTATTTAATCCATTTATAAAATCAATCAAAAATCCTTTTCGTAATGGATTAAATAAATTTTAAAAATAAGAATTTTAATATAATCATTTTATATAATCATTTATGAATAATTCATAAATCAAAATAAAATATTTTATATTATCTGTAATTTTAAAATTTATAAACACATCAAAATTTATAAACCAATTAAATCCCCTTGAAACCTTTATAATATCAATAAAAAATATACAGTTTAAATCCCCCCTTTAATTTGAGTATGGTTCAACAAATGTTATTAAAAAATTTAGCAAAAACAATTTTTCTTTGAAATTTTAAAAAACATGTCCATTTTTATATAAATTGTGGTTTAGTTTTTCAAGATGGTAACACATTACAACAGAATAACCACAACCATTATATTGTTTCAATTAATTTTAGTTCTATTCTCACACCATAAAACATGTCTAGTCAACATCTACCATTACATTATTTGTCCTCATAGTAGAAATCTCATTTCTATAAACCATAATGTTTTGGTCAACAAACCACAATGTATAAAAGTTGAAAATGATTCTTTTTTATTAAACTATTTCATGCCCATTTTTTCAAAAACTATGAAATGTATTCATAAATTTTATAGAATAATGTTCATTCTTGTTTTAAAAAAATTCATGATTTTGAAAAACTCTAGATCCATGACTTTTTTAAACAAAACATACCATGGTCATGGAAAACCAATTTTCCAGCTTCTTTATCTTTTCAAATCATCAATCCAAATGACATGAAAATTATTATAATACCAATATTTGGTTTTAATGGGGATAAATATTTTCTGATCACAATAGAAAACATCATCAAAAAATGATTTGTACCATAGAATCATTAGATTAATTTTAATTGAATAAAATAATTAATTAATTACATAACTTTTCTCTGATTATCAATTATATACAATCTTTTCTACAAAGTCTTGATAAAGATCACTAATAATAATCCAATAGACATTATCCTACAATGGTATGTAAAATATGTGTGAATTCTCCAACGCTTATAAATGATCCTCTCTTCCTCACAATATTCTAGAACCTTGGGGTTAGAGAGATTAAGAGATGTTCTTCTTGGAGTGTCTCATGATTCTATCACAAAAAAAATCAGATGAAAAAATTCATGTACATATCCTAAGGAATTGAACATATTTATATAATTATTCAAGGACCAAACTTCAAATATAAATTTTCATCCATGTAGATTGAATTTTCCTCTAAAATTTAAATTTTACAACTCTCTAAAATGTATGATTCAATTATCAAAATGATTGGTTGATGTTTAAATAGAAATTTTGGACATTCAAATTCCTTAAATCACCATCACACAATTATTAAACTGAGTATGATAACTTGGAGTATGAGAAGGAGATAAAACCATGTTTTATAAAATAACACATAAAATACCATGCATAAAACAACATTATGGTGCCTTTTACTAAATCCTAGTTTACACCAACACGGCCCAAGATGTATTCTATACCATTGTAGCATGGTTTGACCTATAATTAATTTTTTCCAAAACACTATCCACGCCACTAGAATTTTGGTGGAAAGTCATCAAAATTTTAGTGGGTTTCCCAACCCCCATTTAAATAGGGTCGTTTGATATTTTTTCGATGTTTTTTAAAACCCCCTTCATATTTTGTGTTCTTAATCTAGTCATGGAGAGGGGAATATCATACTCTTATTTAATCCTTCTTATCCCATATTTCATTGAATCTATGGATTCAAGAGAGTTTTTTATCACTAAATGAGGTGTGGATTCTCTTTTATCATCTTTTTTCCTATCCTTAAAACTTCTCCTCTGATATAGGTTTTTTTGTATAGGGATTCAAGATTTTATTTCACTCATCATTCCTTCATGATATATAATTCATATGAAAATTCAATAGGAAGTTGAGGGGGCATAAACATGCTTTATTTCATATGATTTCACTTAAAGTAAGCTATTGTTTTATTATTCTTTATATTTTCATCAATTCTAAATGAATTTGGGAAGTAAAGTAAAATAATAAATTGGTTGTTTTTTTCATATATTAGATCCAAATGTGTTCCAAGGGTATTTATCACTCCATTGGATGAAGTTTCAGTTTGTTTATGCTTCCTGATGAGTTTATAGAAATTATGCCTATTGGTTTTAATTATGGAATTGTTTTATAAATTAATTATAAATATGTTATAATTAATTTATAGGGGTCATTAACTATGATAGGGGCTCAGGTGCATGTGTGTTTATCGGTATGATCTTTGTTGGGATTCGATGGACTGTAAATGAAATGATAAAAGGTGGATAACTTTATATTGAGGTATGTGGTCTCTAATATTACCTCTTATATCTATGGATTCATTTATTATTTAATTTTTAAATGGGTGTGTGTGGGTGAATTTCAATTTATCATTAGATAAAAGTGAATAACATGGTTATAAGAGAAAGGTTGGACTTAATATGGATATAATAGTGATCTCAAGCATGTTCCATTGTACCTTTGGGTTTATTTATGAATTTTTTGGGTGTTGAGCAGAGGATTCATGGTGAGTTACCCCTTATGGGGTATCTGGACTTAGGTAATATATCAATAGTCCTGGTGATATCTCATATGGGGTGGAATGATGCACCATTAAGATTATTTGGATATAGGTTATCCAAGATAAATGTTTTCTTGGGAAACGAAATGGGAATTTAATTATCCAAGAGTGATAAGTAATGGGATGATCCATTGAGAGTATTTGTCTAAGTCAACCAGTGAAGGTTGGATTAAAAATAAGAATGTGTTAATTATTCAACACCAACATTGGTTTATCTTGTATGTGCTGCATTCACCTACCTAAGGGGGATTGTTCCCCCCTTGGATGGAATAAATTATATGATGATGTGGCTTTAGGCATTGATTTGGGAGTTATATTTTAAGGTCATGGTTATTGGGCTCACTAGTGTGCAAGACAACTAGGGTACAATGTATCTTAGTTGGGTATTATAATATGGGTAGGGTGAGGACCTAAATATTATTTGATGATTTATCCTGAAATTATTTGGGGTGTGATGATAAACCTAAGGAATGAACATGCTTATCAGACCTGTATTTGAGGTTTGATCATTCCATGGAGACATATATATCACCTATGACATTGATGATTAGACCCAAGTTATTTTGGATACCATCCTTGGGGTTTGAGAGGGGTAATAGTTAGGTCGGATGATTTGACAAACTACAATCAAGAGTTCATGTGATCTTCGAAACTACAATATGATTAAGTGGGTCAAGTTGGGATGCACCCCCACTATAATTGAGTATGTTTTCAAGGACACTTTTTTCTCTATGACTGATCATATACAGTTTGAATTCATTGAACCTTGAGAAATGTTTACAAACATGATTCACTAACCCATTTCAGATGTTTCCAGGTGGGATACACTACCACTAAAATATGTTATTATGCCAGATTAATTGACCTTTAAGGGTTGTTTTTAGGCTGGATTCACTACCCATTGAGAGTGACTGATTTAGGGTTAGATGTTTTTTTCCAACCCACTATAGAAGTATAAATGGGGTGGGGTATTGTTTCCACTCACTTGTTATTGTTGTTTTGATTTAGAATGTTATACTTATCCATTCTTAATATTGGTGATGATTTGGATGATATGTTAACCATGTTTTAAAACCTTATAGTTATATAAATTTGAATGAAATTTTAACTAGATTCCTTGAATTAATTTATTGTAATGATTTATTGTTATGATAAAATATATCTTATAACATTTGATTATGATATTACAAGTAATAATTATGTTAACCCACTATATTATAAGTGATATATTCAAACTTGTTACAATAATTGGATAAATAATTTATGAGTTGACTGTTATAGTGGATTCTTGAGCTCCTAATATTTTAACGGGTGTAATCATGTGATTTTATAACATTAATTTAATTCAATTCATGTATTAACTCATAAAATAGTTTTTCAAAGGGGTACTATTGGTGGTGGCCTATTGAGTTTTATGTTCACACCATACATGTAAACTCTAGTGAATGTGCGGTCCTTGTAGTTAGCATAAAGATTTGGTAAATGGAAATGATATAGGTGGATGAACTTGAGGAGATCAGTAAAGATGTGGAGGTAGGTACATGGTGAGTTTGGGGATAGGTATTTGGGTTTAATTGTTATTAATTTTTAATTATTTATATACTTTATATAATTAGTCCATTGGGAGGTCCTATGTTAGTATATAATTATATTCCAGTGAATTAGTTAATTCATTATAACATGGAGTTTGTTGTTATTTATTTTGTGACTTTTTCTATAAAACCATAGTTTTATATAATGATTTATATATTTATGAATTTTTAGTTTTTTATCTATTTTTATGTGATAATACTTGTTGTAATTGTCTTCCCATTTGGTTTTATCAAACCCTCTCCGCTAATCGAAAAGCTATAATATGCAAGGAGGTGTTTCTAAGGTATTTAGTGGCCCAAATTAGGCCATATGAGTAGGTCTCAAGCTAGTGATGTTATAAATTGGCATTAGAGGCATGATTTTGGGTGTCTTACTGTTTGAGATATGGTAGTTGGAGATAGGATCATTCAATTATTCAAAATAATGTTGTATTTTTCCCACATAAGTATGGACTAAAATACAAGTTTCTAGGGATAGTGTTTCTATTTTTTTTCTTTTCACTATTATAGTTGAGATGTTTTTATTTTTCCAAGTATAATGTTTTGGGTAATTAATTTATGTTTTTTTTTCTAGGGTTGTTGAATGGAATAAATTCATACATAATATTAGGAATGTGAATTCACATGGCCTGTGTATACTTATATATGTTTATGATTCTAGTTTTTAAAACGAATTAGTCGCTGGTTATTTTAATCATCAATAATAACTTATTTAGTGTTTTCAAAAATATTTTATCAGTGGTTTTATAATTAACTGACACATAATGTGATGAATTATTGGATGTGAATAACTGAAGAGAGATGTTATCAAGATTAACAAGGATGTGATGATGACAACCCAGTAGTTGGTGGCTTGGGTATATAGATACTCAATATTTATGAGGGCCATAGGATATGGTTAGATCATATGAATTAACTTGAACTGTATGAACTTAAGCATGAGAGATGCTTTATTAAATGTGACATGTATAGGATATTACTTTTATATTGTGTGGGAGATCCTAGTGATCACAAAATCTGACTCAAAATATTGGTGAGACTATTAATTTGGAATAGTAATAGAATGCTTTTCCTATTTATATTTTAGATGGGTTTTGATATGTGAGGGTATCCCTAGAGAGAAGGTTTATCTCATGCACACATATTCCTTAGAGGTATAATCATGGGTAAATTCTTTATATGATGAGAAAAACACATAATCAATGTGGTATCATGTATTTGTTTATGTATGAGGGATTCCTTGATGTATGTATAGATTGAGAAGCATAGTTTGTGCTTCATACATGGGATGTGACTCACATAAAAGTGAGTCATGTTCTAGTTTTTATTAAGAGTGAAATCCTAAGAATATAGGGATATAAATCATAATATAATGATAATGCCTTCATGGGGAGTTAATAATAGGTCACACTTCTGCTGGGGTATGGGATTTTATATGCAATAGTAGATATTATACATTATTGTTAGAAGGGTTATTTTATATCTCTCTTATTAATGGGATAAGAGAGTGGGATTTTTTACTCTAATGAGTAGTAAGTGTGATGTTTTAACCAATGTGAAATATAAGGGTGGTAAAAATTCTGTTTAGTTTAGAATTATCCACCTTGAATGGAATGAAATACATCCCGACTAGTTGGACTATGAAAAGTCTCCAAGGAAATGAGATCTAGTTATATTGTTCTTGTGAATCTAAGGTTTATGTCATGATAACATTGTATAATGCATCATGATAACATGTGAATCCTTTTCAATTGTGATTTAGGTTCAATTATAATGTTGGTTTGATCTTTTGAGACCTATATGGGTTATAGGACCATAATATGTGTTGATATGTTTCGTTGGAGTTATACTCCTTAGTTTCCTTCATTTATTCAACCAAATACATGATATGTTGAAAAAATTTAATGTGTGATCAAAATTAAGTTGAGATGAGGCATGAGATGTCCCAAGTATTGTTGTAATATGACATATTTCATTCATAATGGCTAAGGGAGTTAGTAATTGTGATTTTATGTCATGAGTTAGTGAGAAAAAAATTCCCTCTATGAGTGGTTAGATATAGATAGGATATTGAGAACTAGTGAACTATGGTATGAAAAATGAGGTATATGGTATCACCATGGTTTTATAAAATAATAACCAAGGGTTCTTGAGGATTAGGTTTATATTATAGTTTTTAGCTCATGTGGGTGACGATCTGTGACCTTTGAATGAATATGAATTGTTGTGAAGTGACCACTAGGTTCTATGGGACACAGATGGGATGGGTATCTTAGCATGATTACTGAGAAATATGAAGAGTCCCATATATATGGAAAGTTTGGAACCATTGAAATTATGGAACCATTGTCAAGAGAGTTTGGGATTCAGTGTGGGTTAGAATGTGAGATTCGTGAGGTGGTAAGGGAGGCCATAAACCTAAAGAGATATTTTTCTAAAATTGACAGTCATAGACATAGATTATAATTGTAATTACATAATTATAGTGCAAAGGAACCTGATTGTTGTATACCCTAGAGTGGGGATCATGGTGTGGGTTTAATAGATTTATATGAGTATGTGTCATGAGTATCAATATTCTACTGATGATGGAATACTTACGGGTTTGTTATCATAGTATATGGATAACTGAAATTATATGGTGGGGAGAACACCATCAAATTATTTTTAGTGTGACCCTTGTTTTAGGGTTAGATTTAGTGAATACTAGTAGTATAGTGTATGGAAGACCCAAAATGATTTTATTATCAATGAAACCTAAATTAAAATATGTAGGAGTCCTAGATATATTTTCATAAGGAAAAAACACCTTATTTTGGTTATGAATATCGATGACTGGTCAATTGAATGTGTTCAGTATTTTATCAGTATTAGATTCATAAATCAGGATAGTTAAGTGATCATGTCTAATGATTATCAATTATGGGAAATTATAATGATTAATTGAATAGAAATATGCTTCATGTAATGGGAAGGGTCCTGAGAGAGATACTTTTATTCTAATGATAAAAAATAAAAAGATTCTCAAGAGTGACACCAAGAGAGTAGCATTCTAGTATATATTGATGGTGTCAACTATTAGATTATGATGTGGTGATTACGTATTTCATTAATTTCACCAATGGTGGTACATCAAAATAGAATCTAAGGAATTATTTGAATCCATGATTTGTGAGTTGTCTAAATTTTAGAGGCAGCTGATTCAATGGGGTGCGAAAGAATCATTTCACATGAAATCAAGTATGATTACTTAGAAATTGATCAATGAATGTTTTTTAATGGTAATATTTCACATATATTAGACTAGGTATTGTGAAATAAAAAAGTAAATAGCTTCACTTGTTTGGGTGTATTGGGGTACACCATAACCAGGGATATGGAAGGGAATTAGAGCATGCATCTGATCTTAGTAGTTGATGTGATTATCGGGAGAAGCATGAGGAGAATTCTTAAGGATGAAAAGTAGTGTAGTGAAGAGTTTTTAATGACCTAAACAGAATCATGTCGGTGGAGTTGGATAAAAAATGGGTTCTATTGGAATCAGAACTAGGGTTATTTTGAATTTTTTGGATTTGGATCAAGAATTGGAAATTTTAAATGATTTAAATAATGTTATTGAAGTGGTATTCTAGGCGGGGAGGACCCAATGTGAGATTTAAAGTTTCAAAAGATGGAGGTATCTTAGGTGAATGACATTAAAGAGAAATCGGAACTCTGTTTGGAGTCAAAAATAGTACCGATGGGATGAATAGTGGTGTGGTTCCATAGTCCCTACCACTAGATGTCTGATTATAGACAACAAAACTTATATTGGGTTGCCTGACCCCCACTTTCAGTTGTGAAGGTTTAGACATTGTGGGTTGTTTTAAAATTCCCTTTAGGTTTTATGTCCTTTAATCAGGCATAGAGGTGGGAAGCTTCTTATATTTTTTCCTCCATCATCCCCCATTATTCCCTTGAATCTATGGAGACCCAAATTGGTTTTGATTGATAATTAAGGTGCGGATGATGCATTGTAATTTTTTTACCTATCTTATATCCTTATACTATGATTTAGTATTGTTCATCTAAGGATTGTAGATACGATTTCACTTGATAATGGTGAAAGAGTTTTTTATTGATAGACCCTTCATAAGCAGATGAAAGAGGATGCCAAGGGAGGATGAATTAGTCTATTTTCATGTGGATTTGTGTGAGGTAATACATAACATGATTATAATTTGGTATTTCATTAATTTTTCATAAAAGTATGAAGTAAATTTGGATGAGGAATTATAAAATTTTCAATTTTATGCTTCCTGATGACCAATGTAACCGAACTAACAAAACGTCAATATTGTCATATTTTGGTCTCTATTAATCCTTATCCCCAAAATAATTTTTTTCACTCCATGATCTTTAATCTCAAGAATTGTTTTCAATTTATACTTTAAATATACTATTTTAATCATCTTCGAACATGCCAATATCATATCATCCATATAAAAGACAAGTATGACGAAGTACACATAATCAAAAACTCTAAAGTAATATAAATGATTATCATTACATAAAATTAAATATTTCTATTTCATGAAAGCACCAAACCTCTTGTTCTATTATTTGGGTTCTTATTTCATCCCATATGAACTCATTTTGGGATTTAACACCAAATCTTCATTTCTAATTTTTTGAAAACTTTCCAATTGCTCTATATAAATATCCACCTCTAAATACCCATGAATTAATGTCATTTTCATATCTAATGTATCAGGATGTATACCATATGATGAAAATATTCAACGTATTGTATATATGGTTTTATATTTCACAACATAAGAGAATATTTCACTGAAATCAATCTCTTCCTTTTATTTAAACTCTTTTAAAACCATAGAAATAAACCATCCCAAACTAACCTCAAACTTGAGTTGACCTTCTATAAACCTCAATATCATACCCCTTAATTTCCATAGGTTGAAAACAAGTGGAAAAGGATAGTAATTCAATATTGGTAAATGATCTTCCTCAACCACCAATAATATATATATTAGATCTCATTGGATATATGAAATAAAAAAACACAATGCATGAATACATTATAATATCAAATTAAATTAAACAATGGTAGTTACATTTATTGAAATCATTTAAAATTTAATAATAAAGAAAATAATACTCATGATTTAAATGGTCAGCATCCTTAACGGATCCTCATCGACACATCTATGATTTCTGAGTGGTCACACTTTCCCACCAGTGACTAATACCATGAACAACACCATCACTTTACCTGAAATCCAAAATATAAAAACACATCAATATATGCATAGAAATTCATATACAACGTGAAAATATACAAACATATCAAGTGAGATACCCCTAATGGGTTCTGTAATAATTCCATATAATGATAAACCAATCATTCTAGTTTTAAAAAAAATAAAACTAATTTTATTTACATAATAATTTATAAGAAAAATGATCATAGATTTTACCACTTTTTCTCAAATTAGTGGGAAAATATACATTTTTTTAAATTATTCAATCAAATAATTTTAAATAAACTAATAATAAATAAATATTATATATCAAGAATCAATCATTATAGGATAAGTGACTTAAAGAGTTAAAAATAAAAAAATAAAAGGCCTTTATAGAATGTACAAACTCTATACACTGTCCCAAAAATTTTCATCCAACTATGATTTTCCTGTTATATTATAAAATTAACACACATAATTATTACTCATGTTACCTAAGACCATAAAACATGATCTTTCATCTTATAAAAAAATTAAAATTTTACCCATTTTGATTAAAATTACAAATAAAATGATTTATTTAACACATTTTTAAAAAGTTAGTGTGATGAACTAATTAAGTTTCATATCATGTTCTTCTTCCATTATCTTGTAGACTCACTTATTCTAAAGTTTTAACTTACCTAATGTCTTACCCTTCACTTACCATGTCCCATTCACATGTGAGGATTTAATCAATTTCTCCATTGTTGACTCCTTCTATTTTGATTCACTAAGACATTATGCCTATTATAAACTCTCAAGATCCACACCATTCATTATAATCAGGTGGTTTAAGTTTTTTTTAAAATGTACAATAGTTTTATGACTCTGGTAGACATCCTCAAATAAATATGGGGATCAACTGATCATTCTATAAAACCTATCCATGATTAAAAAATCTCTAAGCAGTCCCCACACCTCTAAATTTTAACTATTTATTATTCTATTCGAACATTTTAGTGCCTTTAGACTTCATAACTCATTTTACTAACTGTTATATCTATACTTATTTACTTTTATTTAGTTTTAATTGGTCAAATATCATTGATTCTTTATTCTCAATTGCATATTCAATCATGTATTAATCCTTATATAGTATCCCTTCATTAAAGAAGACATTTTAAATTCTAATGACCTTTCATTGATCATTATCCCAAATCCAAAATTCAATGTCTTTATCATTATACCTCAAAAAATTAATATAACTTGGAATTAGTTTATATATTATCCCTTTAACTAGAATTAACAAATACATTAATGATATGTGTGAAAACTTTCAAGTGTATGGCATCAATTGGATTAAAGGTCCAAAGTTACATAGGTAAAATTTCCCCCATTGGTATGGATAGGCTCCCATTGATCAAATTAATGATTAAATCCACTAGTTAAGTCCAAATATATTTTAGAAAAATTGTGAATATTCATTTATTTTAGGATCTCTCATTTACTGTCTTATTTATCTATTCAGATTCACCATTCTAATATAGTTTCTTAGGTATTGTATGTTTAAATTTGATCCCTTTGTTTCAGTAAAATTTATTGATTTTTTATTTTGGTATTTTCCATTGTTATCTAACCTCAATAATTTCATCTTTAAATCAGCCTCATTTTTCATAAACACCCTTTATCTGATAAACATTTGGAATTATTTTAAATTGTTATTTAAAAATTATACAAACACTTTCTATGTAATCTCATTGATGAATGTAATGTAGTATAGTGATCCATTATGAGAATGTATTGGAGTTAATCCCCATAAATCGGTATGTACAAGATATAATTTCTAATACTTGGGTGTTCATCCTTATGTAAATAAATACATTATTTTCTACTTTACATGGATACACTTTTCATATATCTCATAATCTATGTGCTTGAATTTCAGTATATCTTTAGTATCTTAGACTCTAACCTCTTTATCACTCATGTGACCAAGATAGTAAATCCAAAATTTATAATCTTTTATACAACTGAAAAAAATTATCCTATCTAACATAAAATTCAAATACAATTTCCTATCTTTCAAATATTTGGTCACCACCAAAATTCCTCAACAAATTTTCCACACACCATCTATAAATGTTGTAAAAAACCTTGCATCATCTAGCTAACCAGCGAAAATAAAATTATTCCAAATCCTAGTATGTGTTGATCACCTTAAAACTTTATCACACATTCATTATTTTTTCACACATCAATATAAAATTTCCCACTAACCTTGAAAGTTTCTTTATTTTTTTGGTGACCCTTTGTTGGAAAAAAACCATAAAGTTGGTTTTTTTTAGTAAGTTTACATTGTTTATATTATCAAATCATATTGAAAAAAGTTATATAGTAGAGAATTTTCTAATTTATTCAATAAGGAAAGGCTCTAAAGTAATTTAAAGTATATTCGAGAATATTTCATAGATATTTTGGGTAATGGAATAATTATCAAAAAAGTAGGGATACTTACAAAATGGAAGTTTCATGAGCTCAAATATGTTCATGAATTTAAGGTGACATGTTTTATAAAATTATGAAGGGTTTCACAATTTAATGAAGGTATGTATGAAACATTTTTTATGGGATAATTGTTCCAATAAACAGGGAATCAATTTGGTAATTTGAAAGAGATAATAAGACTTATAGAAAGATATAGAGAGATAAGTGATCTATTTTCACATAAGACTTATGATAATGTATTTATTTCATGAAGAGTTTATTTTAACAATATTTTTGCATAGAAATTATATTACACAAATAAGTGTTTTTTGAGAATGTGTTTTATGAGAACATTAATTACAAAAAAAGTGGCTTACATGAACAATATGGGAATTCTCTAGAGTTTATATAGTAAAGTGTAATTAGTTATTTTAATTAAATAATAGCTTCATGACTACCCAAATTTTGGTGTAAATAGAATTTATTCGGTACATATGAGTATCTTATGAAGGAAAGATGAGTACAAATAAATTGAGAGGTTAATGAGTTCTCAAATCGTGAGTGGTTATAAATCATAGGGGTAGCGATTCCACTCTAAACATTTTAAAAATTTTGTGTTCTTAGTGTTTATTATACATAATCAAATCACCATTGTATGCTACTTGGATTTTCCTAATTTGGGTGAACCAAGTAAATATTTCTTGTTTCTATTTTTACTTTATTCATCACTTTATATATTTTTTGAGGGAGAGTAGTGTTCCAACAAATATTAGAACAAGATCGTTGGTGAAGTTCATATGAATAAATTTTTAAACCTTGATCTCACCCCCCCCCCCCCTCTTAGAGTATTTATTTTATTGTGGAAAACAAGATTTAATAGAGCTAAAGGTTCAAGTTAGTGGAATTATTCTCTAAGAGGAAGTCATGGAAGTAGTAAATAACAAAGGGATTCTGATCTTCGATGGAAATAATTTTTAGCCATAGAAGAATTAGATACAATATTATTTTATATCTTTAAAAATATATGTTTACATAGGTTTTATTCATGGTATGTTAATCAGTGTGGATGGTAGGTTTATATCATAATGAGACCATGAGGAACTAAAATCCAACACCAGAGGAATCAATATATTAGAGGGAGATACAATGTAATATAGATGAAGGTTATTTTATTTAAATACTTGAACACCATGTTGTAAAATTATGTTAACATCCATAGAGATGACTCAAATATTAGTTAAGTTAAGATAAAATTTATATAAAACAAGTATAATTGTTATAGGATGCACTCAAATGAATCTGTTCACGAATTCTTTGATCAGGTAAATTTGATTTTATAGAATATTAATACACATGGAGAAACTCTCAATTACAGGAGTATATTCAAGAACTTATTGAGAATATTGAAATCCAAGTTTAATTAAAAATTATATGTGATTTAGTATATGTATCCAAAGGATGTGACAGTGGATTTTCGTTATAGTACTATTGTTTTATGTTAGATGAGGAAAAATAATAAAGAGTCTATTGAAAAAGGAAATTATTCAGAAGTGGTGTTCAAGAAATTGAAGAAGAATACCAAGGGAAATGATCAGGAAAAATAAGAGTTTGATGAAGTTATATCATTCATTTTCTCAAATTAGGAAAAGGGGAAAGAAAGGTTTAAAGGAAAACTTTTAATCACATGATTTCGGTGTGGAAAAGTTGGGCACCTTGTAGTAAGGTATCCCAAGAATTTCCAAGATTAATATTATTATGATGAATTTCTCATGAATAAATCATAAAATAATGTGAAAGGTAGGTTGGGTACTAATAAAAACTTATTTGAGAAGAAGAACCTACTTTAACAATCAGATAATAGCTTAAAAGAAACAAAATCATAAGAAATTAAGGATTATAAAGATATCAAAGAAGATGATCATGTGGATATTAGAGGAAAGTAGTAAATGGGGGAAGAAAATGATGATTAAGAAGGAGAATTATAAGGGATATTTTATCTCAAAGTAAAGTTATAGGTTCTCACTTGATGTGATATATGTTTAGAGATCAAAAACAAAAAAGGCAACAGATTTTTTCATGATAGAAAACTGTATATATAGTATTAAAAATAAAATAAGTCTAGGTTTAAGGTGGAAATTAAAAATATCATATCCAAAAATCTATAAATATTAGAGAATTTTATTGATTGAAATATCAATATCAACGAGTACACCTGTATTATCAGTGGTTTGACTAATACAGTGAAAGATTGATTCAAATGTATTGAAGATTTTATGGTATAAGTATTTGGTTTATGGGAAATATTAACGATCAGAAGATACTCTTGACGCCTGATTTTACATTGATAAATCATATCAAATGATATATAGAAAATTTTTTAGTAAACTTTGGAGGTCCAACACAAAATTTAGATAATTACCAATAGAAAAAAAATCAATAAAAATGAAAATACATGTATGTGGACTAATCATAAGTAGAAGGTAGCATTGGTGGATGTCAATCCATAATCACCCACTCCAATGTTGAAGGTTTTTTTGGGTGGGATTTAGAATTATAACTCTTAAAATACCTAAGGTGTTACCTGAGATGCAATGAAATCACACAATAATACCCCTATGATAAAGTGTAATTTTTATGGATTGGTCGGGTACACTCAAAGTGCATGTTTCATAAAAATTATGTATTAGAAGGAATAAGATAAATGAATGAATACAAGAATAACTCAACATTTAAATTTTTCTTTTAATGGACACAATTTTTAGTGTGGTGGATATAGTCATGTGGCTATTTATTATTCATTGAAAATATAGAGGAATGTGTGTACGAAGATATAGAGTGGTTATCTGCAATAATTCAAGGAAACATCAAGATGTCTAAAAATGAAAAATAAATTTTCATCTCTATAAGATAAATTTTTTCAGTAATATTTGGAGGATCAAACATGATAATCATCACCAGGTGTGTTGTCAAAGATATGGATCAAAAATAAAAGAGATAATATGTTATTGGTTGTAGATATTCACTTAAAGTCATCTAATTGTGATAATTTATGGATTTTTTAAAGAATATTTATATCCCATGAGATTGGAAATAAGGATCTTATCATATACATTCAGTATGATAAGGAATGTTTCATCAAATTTGGTATTGATAAAGGCTTAAAGATCATTCACTCTGAGAAAGACAAAATTGGAGGTAAAGACATGATATGTATAGATGTCTTGGTTGTTGAAAGTCTTGGTCATAATTTTATAAGTGTAAATCAACTATGTAACTTACGATATATAGTGAATTCCACTAAGAATAATATTATTTTCATTATGAAGTATTATACAGTTGTAATGAAATTGAAGCGCATAAATGGAAATATTTTCATCATTAGTAGATAAGAAGATATGGGATTTTTATCCAAGGAAGAGGAAAATAGGTTATGGTAAAAAAGGATTGTCCCCTTGAACCAAAAATCATTGTAAGATTGTGTGAATAATGATGTATTGTGTGATATCCCATGATTTTCACATGATCATACACACATGTTTGATGTTTATCAAAAAGGGGAGATTATTTGAAATACATACAAGTCAAAAACAAGGAGTCAGTGAGGATTATTTAATTGGTATATGTTGATGTGTGTAAAACAATATCCATTTATGAGAATAGATATTATGTGTTATTAATTTATGGTTATTTCAGGAAGGCATGGTTTATGGTCATCACCCACAAGAGTAAGGTATTCACTTGTATAAATCAGTAATACAGGAAGAAAAAAAATATACTTGGGAAAAATTATAAAATTATAAATCAATAATGGAATTAAGTTAACCAACAATAAAGTGAATTATTATCTTGATAATAATGTCATAATGAACCAAGTTTTAGTTGTAAGAAATCTATAACAAAATGGTGTATCTAAGAGAAAAAGTTGTATTGTGAAAAAATGGTCAGAATGATGATTATTGAGAAATACCTGTCATAGAATTTTTTTTGGAAGAAATTAGTCTTGAAATAAATCTATATTTATAATAAATCATTGTTTTTTCCAAAATAATAAACTTTTCCATACAATATGAGGTATGAAAAGAATCCAACTTTGAAATATTTTCAAATCATCAAAAGTAGATGTTTTATTCTTAATAAAGCGTAAGGAGGTAAGTCTAGATCTTATGGATTTAAATGAATTTTCTTTGGATAATCATCCATGAAAAAAGTTTACAAGTGTTTCAACAAATTTATTAAAAATATTTTCAAAAGAAAAGATGTCGTTGTGGTTTAAAATGAGAAAAGTATTACAAAAACGAGTGAGCATATTCTTGATGAAATTGATAAGGATTTAAGAAGATTGGGGGGCATAGGGCACTAATGTGGATGTTAATTATTAAGAATACATTGATTATAAGTAGGATAAATTTAATTTAATAACTTAAAAAAAATATAATAGGGAATTAAATTGATGAGTATAATATCATCGGTGATCAGGAGGAATGAGTACAAAAGAGAAGAGTGAAATTTCTATATAAATACTTTCTCTTATCTCATCTATAGAGAATGTTTTTTGATGAGGCAGAAAAATATGGGAATTAATTTTAATAAATGTATGAAGATATTGACCAAATAGAGAAGGATCGTAATTTTTATATTGTTTTGAGGACAAAAGATAAGAACATTATTTGGACTAAATTATTTTTCCATAAAAACTAAATGAATAAGGAATGAAAAATTGAAACAAGGCATGAAATGTATGCAAGGGATACACCAAGATAAAATGTATCAATATATATGAAACATTTTATCTTGTGTACAATCTGGAAGAAATATCGGTATATTGGAGTGTCAAATTTTTCTATATGGATTTCAAAAATATGGGAATTAATTTTAAGAAATGTATGAAGATATTGACCAAATACAGAAGGATCGTAATTTTTATATTGTTTTGAGGACAAAAGATAAGAACATTATCTGGACTAAATTATTTTTCCATAAAAACTAAATGAATAAGGAATGAAAAATTGAAACAATGCATGAAATGTATGCAAGGGATACACTAAGATAAAATGTATCGATATATATGAAACATTTTATCTTGTGTCCAATCCAGAAGAAATATCGATATATAGGAGGGTCATGGTTTACTATTGAGTGTTTAAAATTGGTGATGTTTACAAACTCAAGGTGACACATTTTATAGAATCATGAAGTGTTGTGTGACACTATGAAGGGTTGTGCGTTGGATATTTTCTAGATCAATTTTTCTTATAAATAGGGCACCAATGTCGTAATTTGAAATAGAGAAGAAGGCTTAGAGGAATATTTAGAGAGTTAATTTCTCTTTTTCATTTAATACTTGTATTAATGTATTGCTTATGTGAAGGATTTACATGACTAATAGTTTCACATAGATATGATATTAGGTTAACAAGTTATTTTTATGAATTTTTTATAAAAAAAATTAGTTTCACACAAAATGGGTTTACATGAACCATAATAGAATTTCCCAAAGTTTCTATGGTAAAATTAAATTTGTCAATTGGATGAAGGAATATCATCATGTCACACCAATTGTGGTTTAATATAGTTCATTTAGAAAATCTATTGAATATTTTAATGAAATAGTGAGTACACTTCAGTTTATATAGAAGTGAGTACTCAAATAATTGGTGGTTATATACTAAAGGGGATAGTGACTCTACTACAAAAATTGTAAACAAGAAGTGTGCTTCGTGGTTTTTATACATCGACACATATTCTCCTTGGATTAACCTAGTTTAGTTGAACTAAATAAAAATTTCTTATAACACTCTTTACCTACTTTATGACTTCAAATATATTATAAGGGAGAGATGTGTTCCTACTAATGGTGGAACAAGATCATTGGTGAGGTTTATTTGAATAAATAGATATAGCCTTATTAACCCCCCCCCCCTTCAGGGTATTGACCATTCTTGGAACCAACAGCCTTCCCAAAACATCAAAACATACAATTTCCCATGCATTCTATCTCCAATGATGAGTGAAACGATGATTCAAAAATTAATGATTCATGACTAATAAATTTTAAAAACTCAATAGTAGTATATTTTTATTTTTCATAGTTGTTGTATTTGGGGATGACCCTATGAAATTTACCTTCTATCCATTATAATATTTATTAATCTATCTTTTTTTCACACACTTTCATCGTGAAAAACTCAAAAATATCAAATTACCTCACTTCCATTATCTTGATCGACTTCTCTCTTTATTTTCTCATATTAAATATTTTTCATTGTATGACGATCTAACAGACTTAATGACTTAATTTTATGTTATTTCTTTATTCATAATTAATTAATATATATATTTACACACTAAACTAGACTAACTATTATAAATATTATATATGGTAACCATCATATCCAAATACTTATGATAACAGGACAAATTCTCACACTCATCTTTCCAACTTTACATTCATAAAATCCAACTGGATTCTAATCACATTGAAGTTTTCTATATTATAATACATCAACATTCCCTTAGTCATCTTCAAGATAAAATTATCATATTATAAACAATATGTTCATTACAATGACCTCCTCATACATGTTTATGAAATAAAATTCCATGTTAAGGGAAAAATCCATGCTAACATCATCTGATCAAATTTAAAAGATTTATGGTCACACTTCTCTCATTATCATTTCTACATTATCATTAGATTAACTCTATAATATAGTAGATTTAAATCTCTCTGATATGAATAGTCCTCAATTTGTATTTTATATAAACTAAAATATGTTTCATTAAACCTGTTAATCAATGAATTGATTTTTTCAAACTTCATAGACTCTAAAAATGACGTTAGATGTCATACAAAACTACTTATTATAAATCCCACTCCTCTATGATTAAAAACAATGCTCCAATACCAATTTTCATGCCCAAACCTGGATCAACCCTCTGAAATTAAAATGTGGAACAAAGACCATATTTTTAAGGTGTTTGATAATATATTATCTAATTGAGAATCATCATCATGCTATGTATCAAATAAACAATATCACAAACATGTAATATAAAAATTATAGAAGAATAAAATAATAATCACTCATATAGTAGAATAAATGGAATTTAACATGGTTCAGATTATACTTAGTGCCCTCATAAAAAGACTACAATCTGTTAATAGAGAGAATAGATAAACACTTGAGTTATAAGTGATTCGCTAATCAATACTATAAGAAAATTTGACAATATTACTCATCTCATGTAAGTAATTCATATTTATAATCAATTCTTAGAACCTTGCATCAACACAACATCATTGATATTTCAATGAAAATGTTCACAATTCATGACTACTCTAGGAAATAGTATCTCTGAGTTAATAAATTGTATTTACAACTCAAAACAAAACATATGTTTTATATTATTTATTTTTTTCAAAAAAATATTAGAAATTCTATAAAACAATTAATGAAATGAAAATAGTTTTGTTCTCTTTGTAGATTTGTTTATTAATAATTTATTCTATTATTAGATAAAATGATAAAAAATGAATTCTTTTATTTTAATTTATTAGTTTTTTAAAAAATAAAATAAAATTTTCATTATATGATACAGTAAAAATATTTATAGTTAACTTGAATATATTTCATTTCTATTAAAATTAAAATGTTTGTAAGTTATTTTAAACAATATTGAATTTAAATATTGCTTTAATACTACCATTTATCTATTTTTTTATATTATAACATAGTTTAATTATCATTATTATTATTTGGTAATTTGTTCTTTATTTTTTTTATTAAAAGTAATGTAATATATGTTTTTTATTAATATTTTGAATAAAAATATATTTTTTCAGTTTATATTGTAATTTTAATATAAAATTAATAACAAATAGATTGTTTTTATTAGGTATATTTATTTAGTAGTTTCCAAAGACTAATGTGGGTAGGCTTCCCACCCCCCACAAATCCCCCTTACCCCCTCGTTGCACTACCTATGGAAAGGTTGCGCACTCCTCCATAATGGGATGTATATATGATAAATAAAGAGAAATTGTTTTAATAAAATATCTCTTTCTCTTTCAATTTTTCTCTTTCATAGATACTAAAATTTTTTCCATATTAATTTTCATTTTTATAAAATGTTATCTACATGAAGTATTAAAAATAGATAAATGTATGTTTAAATTTTAAGCCCTATTTTTTTCATCTGGTTGGATAATTCTAATTATTTATAAAATATTAGTTATTTACCACCAGATAAAATGGTTTTATTATAATTTATTTAATTACCATTATAAATATTTTCTTACCTCCTAATTTGATGGTTTTAATTGTTTTATTTTATGCTTCCCAATTGGATGGTTTAATTAATAAATCGATACATGTGGGAAAGTTTTAAAATGTGTAATGCAGTGTATAGATTTATTTATTTTGAACCCCCATTTGAATGATTTATTAGCCTATTAAGGTTTAATATAAAAAAAATAACTTATAGTATTAATTTTATGAGACTAATTTTGATTTTTTTTCACTTCTCTTAACTACAGTTATACTTTTATTATAATTATATAAATACATTCCATTATAAATAATTTTCAAAAAAAATTAATTTTTTTGTTTTATTTATTATATTTCCTTTAATAAAAATATAAACTCATGATTTATTCTTATTATTAATAAAGTATGTTTTCTTTTTCCTGGTTATGATCATGTCAAATCTAACCAAACTCGAATTCATCGCTCTCGATATTACTAGGAACAATTACATATCATGGAAAATGGATGTTGAAATGCATCTCGACTCAATAGATCTCGTGGAAAAAATTAAACGAAATAATTCAAAACCCCGTAAAAATAAATAAAAGGTGATGATATTTCTCAAAATACATTTCAAAGAGATATTGAAATATGAATACCTCATATAAAGAGATCTAAAAAATCTCTTAAAGAGTTTTAAAGAGAGATATGATCATTAAAAGGAGGTTGTTCTTCTTACAAACCAAGATGAATGGAATTATTTATTCTTCCAATACTATAAAAGGGTTGATGATTACAATTATTATATTTATATAGTCATCTCATAATTAAATTATTATGGTATTGAGGCTATAGAAAGTGGTTTTCTTAAAAAGGAATATATGGATTTCAAGAAATAAAAATAATGTTACAATAGAGATATCACTTATGAGGGTATAAAAAATATTCAAAACTCATATGATCATGAATTAAATCAGATAAAGACAATGAGATTTTGATTAAAAAACTTCACCCTCATCCTAATGGTTTGACAATACCATTTTCTAAAGAAATTTCTATATTTCATGTAAATAATCATGGAAGGGGATAAAGTTAAGGATGCTATTATCAAGGTGGAAGTGATTTTAGAAGTATTAATAACCTCTATATCCATAAACAAAGTTAAAAAATAGTGTAATTAAAGAAATATTATCTCAAGCACTCTATGGAATCCTAAATATTCTTGCTACAATTTTGGTTCAAAGTGAAATTGGTCATGAGTTTACCAAACCTAAAAGTTATTATATAACCTCTATAAATCATCTCTTTAAAATAATAATAATGAATAAAACTTTGATAACAAATATCATAAAGGGAAATAAAAATTGGATAATTTTACTGAGAATCTTGAACCATCAAATGATGATTTCACTTATCCCAAAGTAAGGTGTTTTCTTGTGAATTTGACCAGATAATAGCTGGAAATATTTCAAAAAAGTCCATTAGTTAATATATATATATATAATGATTTTTTCTTTGTATGTTTTTTATTTTTTATGTTTTGAAATTTAAATTTTATAAAAAAAATATTAATATCATTGTATTTACTTTATATACTTAAAATGGATTGAAAAAATAGAATGAATATTTTCATACCAGATAATGGAATAATGCACATAGTTCTTAAAAAATATATATATATTTAAAATATTTAACCAAAAAACCAAATTTGAATATTATATCATGCCTCGAATATCTGACATAAGGGACTAGTGAAAAAAACATTTTCATGGCTAATGGGACAAAATTCATAATAAAATATGTTCTAACTTCCCCCTAAGTCTAAAAGAAACTTGTTAAATTTTAATGATATATAACAGAATGGGTGTGATAATCAAACAATATTTGAGGGAAATGAAAATTATAGGTTCATTTCTGTCAATAAATTTGGTAAGAGTCATGTGCTGGAAAAACTACCAAAATTATCAGCTAGATTACATTATAGATATATAAGTGCAATTGAAACACAAATAGTAGAAAATAATGGACAAAATGTCATTAAATTTTGGAATGAAATATTATTTCATATTATTTTAGGAATGATATGAAAATAATTGAAAATTTTCATGAAAGTCAATAAAGGTCCAGAAGATCTTTCCACTAAGAAAAATTTCATGTGAGAATTTTTCTCTTAAAAAGGTGATTGTGATACCATCACCAGCTAAAATTAAGGTAGAAATTCTTAATTTTCATGAATGATTTAAAGTTAATATATGTGGATTAACTAACCCATCATGTGTCCCATTTAAATATTTTGTTGTATTTATTAACACATTAAGAAGATGGCCACATGTATGTTTTCTCTCAGTGTAAAATATAGCATTTTCAAGATTTATTGATCAAATAGTTAAATTGGGGGTAAAATAACTTGATTATTTCATTAATAAATTTTGTATTGATAATTTTATAGAATTTATATCTCAATAATTACATAATTACTTGATGGTAATAGGCATTACTATAGAGAATCCAATATCTCGTGTGTATTCAAAAAATGGTTTAGTAAAATCACTAATAAAACATCGCCAACTTACTACTAGACCATTGATAAAATGAAAAAATATGTCAATATATATATGTGGTTATATAATATTCAAAGATTCCGTATTAATTATCATCTAAAAAAGTTTGTATCATAAGCACTATCCACTCCTACTAGCATTTTTCTAATAGTTTGGAATCTCCCATTTAAGAATTTTTGTCTGAATAGTATATGTATCGAATTCACCCTCATGATTTAAAAAAATGGGACCTCAATGAAGGATAAGTATATGTGTCGTATATGAATCCTCATCCATAATTAACTATATTAAACCTAAACTACTGATGAATTTATTTCACATGTTGTTTATTGTCACTTCAATAAAGAAGTGTTCCCAATATTAAGGGGGAAGGAAAAAGGGTGTATATTTCTTGGAATATGCAAAGAATTATCATTTCTTGATCATCGCACCTAGTGGTGTGATATGGAAGTGAAAACAAATACATTTTTTGGAACTGGGAAATTAGTTTTCTAATGCAATTAGTGATATAAAGGGTGTGACTAAATCACACATACCAGTTATAATGTCAATAGCTAGAATTGATATTCTGAATACAAATTTAAATAGTGATTCTAAATAAATTTCAAAAACAAGTAAAAATCATTAAAGACCATTTGGATTTAAGGATATAAATCCTCAAAATTAAAAGGAATGGGTATAATTGAAAACCCAATTATGGAGGTGCAATTGAACAAGATATGCACTAAAGCATTACTTACATATGAATTAAATTACTACATATCATAGTATATTATATGAATTGTATCATAGTGTATTATATTCTTGGTTTAAAGTAAAATATTATTCCTTTTTCATCATATCATATTCACTACTTTCTCATGGAATTAGAACGTAAAGGGTTAATGTTGGCATCTTCCCTAAGTCGAATACTATTAATTTAAAATGTTTCATAATGATGAAATTCGTGGGAAAATCAAAAGTTTAATTTAAATTATAAATTCATGAAATGATCATTATATTAATCATGAATTTTATAACACATTATTTAATTTAATATCACTCGATAATGTCCAAAGGTTGTATATAAGGAATTATCCATCTTGATAATGGGTGTCTGGTCCTTTTGTAAGATTCCTACTGATTCTACCAATATCTATTTATCCCTCCACCTTTTATTGACTGAGATAGTATCATGTCTTAGGCATGTGGAGAATCTCACCCATTAAATGGGTGATTAAATATATCTCATGGATATACCATGGAGGCTTGAAATTTGTTTCCACCTCTAACGGATCATTATCAACCATATGTGTGAAGATAAAAATAGTTTCTGGCCTCAATCAAAGGTACATGAGTTCTTCATTTTATATTTTCAAGGTTTTATTTTCAATGATTGTAAGATCTTGGGTTTAGGATTCATGTTGTTTTCACTACCAAGATTAAGTGTTAATCAGTCCTAAGAAACTAATTGATGTTACCATATAAATATCATGAGTTTTGATTCATGAAATCATGTTCAAAATGAATTAGAATTAGATACACTATTGGAGTTTTATTTTGAATTATAAAATGTTATAAAAATCAAAACTATGATCCACATTATATTATATGATAACATAAGTTTTTTGGGGTAATTCCATACAATATTGGATATACTAGGTAGAGAAACATTTGTAATTATTCAATTTTAACATGTCATAGGGTACAACATAGGGAAATCATAATGTACGATGGAATTATCATGAATCGTTCATGAATAAGAAAAACAATGCATTATAGTGTTATTACGATATAAGTGATGTTGTGAAAACAATTTCCCATGCACTAAAGGTTTAACCATATGAAATCCTTTAACTATCATGGTATTACATTGAGGTGATAATGTAATATTTTTTGTTCACATCACACGATATTAATTATATGCATACTATTGAGCATTGGGTTTAATATCATGTAGTGGCCGATTGTAGGTTGTAATTATCGAGTGTTCCAAGTTAATCATGTGTGGAAATTGTGACATTATGTTAAAAAATAACATAATATGTTCACCAATTTAATCTTTTGTAGGATTCATGTTGTATGTTTTAATAGCCAAGCACTGTGAGTTAATAGTATACAGACCATCACCTCACATGATTGATCATATGTGGTTGCCTGTTGTAGTCTACGATCATCAATGCACTATGTTGACCTTACAAAGTCATAGTTATCAGTCATAAAGTGTAACTAGTAGTACTTAAAGGGTTAAGAATTATATTTATAAACCATATCATTAAAAATGATATATAAGTAAAATGTGTTTTTCTAAAATTCAATTATGAATTGAATTAAAATGACTTATAAATTATTTATAAATCAAAATAAAAAGGTATTTTGAGGTATTTATTTATTAAATAAATATCCATAAATTTTAATTATTAATATTAAATACCACTTTGAAATTATTTATCATGAATTATTGTTTAGATTTAAAAAATTTATATGGAAATTATAATTTTAGTTTATAAAGCGTTTATAATTTTCAATATAGGGATAAAATATAAAGTATTTTCTATTTAAATTAATAATTGTCAATAATTTTAATTTGAATTTTTTAAATTAATGGCCTAGTTTGAGAAAATATTTAAACCATGTCAAAATAAGTTTTGATAATTTATATGATCAAATTTTAAATAATATTAAATATGTTATATTTTGATTATATAATTTATTTACATTATATATTTGGAATATTAATTGTTTATATTTCATTTAATAAAATATTTTTTATGTCAATTTCATATAATAATAAATATGAAATAGTTTATATCGTAAAATACATATAAAGTGTTTATATTTTTTTAATTATGTAATTTCCATAATATATTGTTAAATTATAAGGTGTTTAGAATTTACTTATTTATAAATTGTTTATAAATTTTTTATCTCATGTTTAAATATATAAACTGTTCATTTATTTAGTTTATTATATGATTTATTCATGAGTAAAATTAATATATTATGAATATATTTATATTATAGTTTAATTGTTAAACTACTTCTATAAATTGTTATACATGCATCTAAGAAGCTACATGCTAGGTATGATAATTGATTTAGTTTTCTTCTACCTTGACTTTGTCTTATAATTGGTTATGATATTGAATTAAGTAGATGATTATTATTTATACATTTAAGGTGTTAAAGTTATGATTGAATTTAAGTATCTCTTGATTAAAGTATCCTTGCGTAGAGGGATTTTGGGTTGGGTTGTTCATTGTCCTAGAGAGTTATGCCTTGTTAGGAAAAGTGGGGTCCAGTTATATGTCACTATAAGCTTACTATTATAGGGATTGTTTTTTCATATAATTATAATATTTTTTAAGAAAGGGCTTCACATTTCTTATGTATAGGATGAATTTGGATATGCATTAATATATTTGGATTTTAATTTAGGTTAGTAACATAAGACATGAGTTGTGTGAATAGTTACACATAAATATAGTTTGAGAATATTGATTTTTTAAAAGGAATATGATTCCAAAATAAATCATTCTAATAATGAATACATGTTAAAGGAATACATGAGATAATATGGTGAGATTAAATCCACTTTATAAATACTAAGTGTTATATTATTTTCAAAGAAACACTTTTCTAGACCTTGATCATTTCGTATGGGTGACCCTAACCATTAGGTTCCCAAGGATTAGATTTTGTAAAAAAAAATAATGTAATTAGGTGACCCTAACCATTAGGTTCCTCATTAATAGTGTATAATTTTAAATTCACTTGGCTGGGGAACCCTAACTGTTAGGATACTAAAGGAATCAAATTGAGTTAATTCATATGGTGGATGGGGAAAATATTTTTCTTATCAACTATCTAATAGACATATATTATATGATTGACATGATTTTTAACCAGATATTGTCATGGATTATTTACATGATTATCTAGTGTAAGTAATGATGAAATATAGTTCTTGTCCCACAAATGGATATGATGAGTTTTAAAAGGATTACTAATTTCTATGGGAGAATATTTAATCAAATTAATTAATAAATGTTTATAAATCATGATACTCATATAAGAAATATTTTATTTTAGATAAATGAAATCATCATCATCCAACTTAACATTGAGATCATTCTTTATAAAGGAGAATCTTAATGTAATAAACTTCTTAAACTGGTAAAAAACATAAGAATTTTTCATAATAAAATTAAAATTATATTTTTTAGAATAACCACTTCTTGATCAGCCAACTATTCAAGTAGTTCAATAGTTGAATCTATATTTTTATGAGAATCGTAGAATGATTCAATCAATGTCATATTAACTATTTCACTGGATAATAAAATCATTCCATTGTAAATGATGGAAATGTTCATAAAATGTGAATGATTTTATGTAATTTGTACCCAATATTCTCACATTGTTGAGGATATATGAACTAGGAATGTGATTTATGGGTTCTATTGTAGTTTTAACTGTATAAGTAGGTAAAATTTCAAAACTAAAATAATAAAATTTAATTGTAACATCCAAAAATATTTCTTCAAATAACTATAAAAAATCATTGAAACAAAAAAGTTGTTATCAAGGAGTATTAATTATTACATATGATATAATTTTCTAGAGAAGGTGTTTGAGAAACTCTATAGATTTTCTACGTCAGGTTCTGTTCCCTTGTAATTGTCGAATAGGTATCCATTATTATCAACCATATATAATAAATATATTTTGATCCTTGGGAATATTTTTTGAGATGCTTGAAAGTGTCCTAAAAGGTTTTTGGAAGGTTCTAAATTATTTTGAAGAAAGTAGGGATTTACTATTTGGGAGCTAAATTTTGGATAAATGAAAAAGGTATTTATACTATGTGTAAGAGATTTCAGAACTGTTCAGAAGATTTAATCTATGAGAAAGTAATTTTTACGATGTGTATGAAATTTTTCGTTCATAAGACATTTTTGAAAAATGGAAAATTTAATTCAATTACATAGAAATAAATTGAACAATGTTTATGATAATTTATCTACACGAAACATATTTGAAATAATTAATACATTTTGGAGATACCATGTTTCATTTGAGTTTTCCCAAAAAAATAAAAGGAAAATTCATAAAGTTTATGACATTGATGTTAGAATATAATTTTTTTTGAATACTAAGACTTAATCATATGAGATTACTAGATAATATAACATTATTATTAGGATTTAATTTTCTATGAATCAGACTTCATGAGTAGGTGTGTTACTTTAAAAGTAATCAAAAGTTATCTTCTAGGATGAGCATATGAAATATCTGATCATATGACTTTAAAATTCATAATATATCCTCAAAAGTGTAGAGTTTCCATAATTTTTGATTCTGAAGAAAATATTAATTTAATTAGATGATGCTCATGCAATGTTCTTTATCAATAAAATATCATGAAGACTTGTGATTCAAGATGAAATCTTAGAATCAACTAGAGATGATTATATGTGATGAAGTGAGTTCTATACATCATAGAAGAAGGAACCATTTCATAGTTCTATATTATCTTAAATGGAATTTTTATCCCTTATGAGTTTCAAGGAAGTTTTTAAGGATATATTTATTTTGAGTTTCTAAAATAATTTGAAATGAGTTTAGACTGGAATTAAATGATACAACCATAAATATTTCTTAGAGATTTTGAATTCAAATATTCCAAATTATTGTTCAAAATTATTTTTCCAATTTTGCAAGGAGTCTTTGATTTAGTTCTATAGTAAATCTGAAAAATAAGTAGTTTAAAAAATATTTTTTGGAAATATTATCTTATTAAAGATGAAAATATAAATAGAATAATTATAGAAGATATTATGTTTTTGAGTTTTAAGATAGATCAGTATATTGATGTACCAAAGATATAGAATTTGAAGAAAATTGACATGAGCTATAATCTTTTTTTAAGAGGTAGAGTAAAGTTAAATATACTAATATTTATTTGGATTCTTGATGTTAAGAATGAGAAAGATCAGTTTGTACATGAATGATATCACACATGGTTTGTTTATATTGAACTAATGAGAGGAAGGTTAATCTTTCACTAATTCACTCCATTTGTTCTAGTAGTTTAGAACCTTATAAAATAAGACATTTTATTTAATACATAATCATCATAATTCACAATAAATATTTTAATCATTCAATAGAGTGGATGCTATATTCAAAAGTTTTTTGTACCTAGATAAACAATTTCATTCATTTTTTGTTATAGTACAAGTTCAAGGATATCACCTTTATTTAATTTATACTATCCATTAAATAGGTTTTCAAGATTTATGTATGTAAATTTCCCCTCTATTGTAATAATTTCTATATGAGTGATAATATAGATATCATAACTCAACTCGAACCAAGTAAGGATTAGTCTCTTACAGTGAGTTCATACCATATAAAAATTCATTTGTGCTACTTAATTCTTCTTATTATTGTATCTAGGTGAGGAAGAGATATTGAGAGTGGATCATAACTCTAAAAATCTATAGATATTTAATCCATAAAATCAGATAATTTGTAAACATAATCACCACTGATCCCCCCCTATGGTATACTAACTGATATGGGAACTATAAGTGGTATCAAGTCTATGGTGCCCTCTAAAGATCTTACACTTTTGATGGATAGGTATAGAAGGTCAAAGTTTTTTTAACACATAAGGATTTATCTTTTCTAATGGGGAAAATTTACATGGCTGGAGTAATCAAATACTAATTTATCCTCTTTCATAAGTTTTTTAAGTTGTGGATGTTTTTACTATGGTATTTCCACCCATTATAGAAGATATAGTTTTTATATTTAGTGACCAGAGAAACCTAAATATTTTTGGGAAATCCAAGAATTCTATATTTTTATCCCTGTTAGAAAAATTTTACACAAATATGATGGTATTGAATAAAATTATAGAAATATGGGACAAAATTGAGGACATGTAGGAAGGAAACATCAATGTCAAATATTCAAAACTGTAAATTTGGGGAACTAAATTTGAATTTATCAAAATGGTTAATAATGAAACAGTTAATGATTATTTCATAAGGGTAAATGAATTTTTTAGTCATATTAGAGGATTTGGAGGTGATTTACAAGATTCTAATATGGTTGAAAAATTATCATTAATTTTATAGATAGATTCAACCAAAATATTTCAAACCTTTAGGATAGGAAAGATATTTACCTTGATGAGTTGTAAAATACTCTTTTAAATTATGAAATGAGAAAATCACAAATAATTAATAATAATACTACCGATTACATGGATTTAAAATACATTAAAAACTAATAATAAATAAGAGGATATAGAATACTCTAGTTTTTTTAGGATGATGATGAGAGTGATGAAAGTCATAAGAAGGTTAATGATTTTATATCAAAAAATAAGAATATTGTTAAAGGAATGTAAAAAATGAAAGGTTCCACTAAAATTATTTAGGTATAGGGTAAAATGATATTTTTATGTAGATTTTTCTAGAAGAAATAAACTCATGGATTCATGTGAGGAAGATAATGATGATAATACTTGGATAAATTCAAAAGGAAGATCTTTCGAAGACAATACTAAGTCAATTGAAGGGAAAAAGAAGGATATGTATAATAAAGGAAATAATTGTGTTGAGTATGAATAAATAGGACTTATATTCCTTAAGTAATTATTCTGAAAATTAGTGTGATAAAAGAGATGAAAAATTCATGACACGTGTTGAGAAAAAGAAATATAATTATAGTAGTAGAGAAGAAGGAGAAATAGGTATAACTTATATGGTGAACATATTAAAAAATAAACTTGAAATATGACTTGATAGAAATACAAAAATAAATAAATAATTCAAGTACCTCAAGAAGTATGTGAGTAAGATTAATATGACATTTTTTTAGGGAAAATTATCACATTGAGGAGATCAATCGTCTCAAAGTGAAAGTGGTTGAGTAAGAAAAAAAATCAACAAATAACTTGAGAAGAAATTGGGTGATTAAGAATAAGATCTTAATCAAGATATGTTAAGGTTTATTAAATATAAAAAGACAATTGTAAAAATTAAGAGTGTTTTTTAAAAGGTTGTTAAAGTAAATGGTGAATCATCTCAGTATGTTGAGAACCCTTTTGCATCAACTTAGGTAAAATCTACACCTTTTATTTATGAAAATGTAAAACCTATTTCATATAACATAGTAGGTTTTAAATACAAAAATATAAAAACTTGGGTCAATAAAAATCTTTAAAATAAGTATAATATATATAACTTAGTATAAAGTGATTAGAGAAAGGAAAATTATTCACAACATATGAGATAGAATATGTATTTTTCACTAATACAGTGAGCGTATTTTCAAAGAAAGAATCAAAAATTTCATAGAAGAAAAGGTTTTAAGGGATAATACTTGTGTTTTGAATAATATGGGAATAAATCATATGTTTTTTGGTATAATATGTATCTCCCTTATAACTAGATAAGTAAATTATAGGGTGATACTTTGAAAACAGAAGTTACAAATCTGTGAGAAACATATGGTGAATAAAGACTCATATGTGATGCTTGTACAAGATAGGTTGTATTATCTTAATGAGATATATGGAATACGTGATCAACTAGGCCACCATGTATAGGAATTTTTTACTAAGATTCTAGGTCAACAAAAATAGATGACTAATGAAATGAAGAAGAAATGGTAATTCAAGGCCTAAAAGTCACTCATTGTTAAATTGGATCTAAAAGATAGTAAGGGGAAATCCATGGATAATTAATAGTTTTTTCTCATATCACATTAATTATGATAAAATTATTCAAAAAATATTAAAAACATGATGGGGCTACAGTAAAATTTTTTTAATGAAAGATCATTAATTATTAAAGGCATTGGAATTGCTAAAATAGAGGCTCAAAAATTGAAATAAAAAGGTGTCATATTTGTTTATGGGCTCAAATATAATCTATTAAGTGTGATTTGCCTATTTTATTATGATAATGAGGAAATTTTCTGGAGAAAAATTTGTTTCATAAAGAGAATCAAAGATGGAATGATTATTACTTCATGTGAGAGAACCATGGGAAATATTTTTCAAATTTAAGTGATTAAAAATTCTTGTTACTTGAGTTTAAAAGATGAAAATAAATTATGGAATGGAAGGTTGGGTCACATTTTTTATAGAATATTGAGAAATAATTCTAAGGTTGATGTGGAAAGGAAATACCCTCACCTAAAAAGAGAAAGGGAATAATCATATGGGACATCCAAAAAGGGGAAATCACTCAAGAAAGGTACGAAAGAGTTAAAATTCAGACCACCATGCCTCATGAGTTAACACACTCATATTTATATGGACCCATGAAAAATAATACCACTAAATATAATCTCTATTTCATCACATTTACTCATGAATACACTATAATACTTAATGTGATGTTTATAAATCACAATTATGAGGAAGTGTACATGTTCATAACTTTTAGTAAAATAGTTTAAAAATATTTGGGGATGTGAATTAAGAAATTTTAATCAGATAATCATAGTTAATTTACTAGTGGAGCATTCGAATCATATCTTAAAAAACATGGTATAAAGCACCAGTGTATCACTTCATATACAATCTAAAAAATGGAGTTTCTAAGAGAAATAATAAGATATTTTTTGAGATAGTAATAACAATATTATCATGATATGGTTTCTCAAAAAAAAATTGGAGAGAAGTTGTGTGAAAAAGTTTATGGTTGTAAATGCAATGAAAGTGCTTATTAAACCTATGGATAACTCAAAAATATTTAGATTTAGTGGATCATTTTTAATGTACATGATGTGAAATTCATGACCAAAAAATATTATAAATAATACTGATAATATGTTTTTCAAAACCAAGAGAGGATCATTTTCACCTTGATTTATAATTAATTTAATAGCATGAATAAATACCTCAGTCTTGATTTCTTTCTTCGAAGAATGTGTTGATCATATGAAGTTTGTTTGATTTTAATTTTATTACATTGATGAGTACCCAAAGTAGATTCCCTCTAGTGGTGATCCACACATGATCCTTTAATATCAAAATTTCACTAATGGTACTTCAGATACTAGCACGATGGTTCTAATCATCTTGCATCACTCCATTGATCACAACCATGATCTCTTCGATCTGGAAGGACTATCTCTTGATCTCTACATGTTGAGAGGAAATAAAGTAGGAAGAGAGAATCTATCAAGCTTGAGATAAACCCCTAGAGACATTCTTTATTGAGATATAATTTTCTAGATAATATAACATTGGAACAAAGACCAAAAAATAACAATTCACATAATTGTCTATTTATAGACCCATGGTGAGGATTTCATATAAATTAATTGTACAAAGGCCCTAAGTAGTATATTAAACCTAAAAAGAACTCAATCTCATGTAAATTATTATTATTATCATCATCATCATCATCATTGTTTTATTCTATGTTGTGTGCTAACCCATGCAATTATAAATATTATTTATAGTATAATATATAAATATTCATCAGTAGATCAATAACTGGGTCCACACATCCTCCTGGATATTTATTAAATTCCTAAATAAATATTTAAATATCATAAATATTATATTTACAGTATGGTGAATAAAATATTTATTTTAATATTTACATAATCAAAGTAAATAATTTATTAATAAATAATTATTTATTATATTATGAATAAAAAATATAAATGTTATTTATTCAATAAATAAATATTATATTCACAGTACAGTGAATAAAATATTTATTTTAATATTCATGTAATTAAATAAATTATTTATTAATTAATAAATAATTATTTAAACTGTTTAAAATAATAAGAGATAAATAAATATTTTATGTTCATGTAATTAAACAATTACCTAACAAATAAATATGTATTTAATATTTTCAATCAATTAATAAATCCTGAATAAATATTATTTCTCATGCTAGAGAATAATATTTATTCCAATAATTAAATATAAATAATATTTAACTGAGATCATTAGAAACACTTGGTGTGTGACCCTCAAGGACTTTTCCTCAGTGGCATTTGGAAGGCTTGCCTAAAGTACAAAATTATTTTATCACAATGACAAGACACCCATTAAGGAAGAAGATATATCACAATTGTAATGACCAAAAAGGAATTCTTACTATGTAATATAATCTCTATTTCATGATATCTCATCAAGATGGTTTCACACCCACGTCATCAACCTATATTCTTGATAAATAAACTTATTCTTACACCATGTCCATGGAATTTTAATGTGATGATTCAATTTCAATAAATGGGTTAAGATATCAACTTCTATAAATATAGAAGGGAAAAATCCTTACTCAACTTTTTTATTAATAAAACATCATTCATGACACACCCAACATACCTAAATTCTCTATAAACTTTCTCCTCGTGGTTTTTAGTAATACATCTATGTGTGAAAGCTATGATATTTATTAATAATAATCTTAAAGTCTAAGTACCATTTCACCAGCTCACTAATAAGAATATATCATGACACATAAACATGAAAAATTCCTATAGGTGGGTATGTTCTCATAATCTCTGGTCTTATAGATTACCATGTGTGAACTTTATGAGATAAATCATGGTAATCTTAAGTGTATTATCACCTAACAGTCAACGTATTATGTGTCCCTTCATAGAATGTTGTCCAACCATAGAATAATATTTAAGGATATCATTATGGTAATTCAAGGATCTAATCATAGTGGGGAACTATAATGACCTTTTTAATGTCATAAATATTCTAGGTCATTATCACATTAATGTTATACAAAAGAACAATCAATATTTCATAAGGTAGTAATATTAAAATCCATGAATATATAAGAAATATAAAGTAAAAAAGTAGTTTTTTCTTATTCACTAACTCCAAAAGACCCCCACTTCTACCAGATACAATAGATAATGACTAGTTAGCTCTAATATGTTAAACAAGCTTCTACTAAGAATGGATACAAATTTTGGGCATACTATATTTTCATGGCTTGGGTTGTCAAGTATTGTCGAATAGTTCTAATTACAAGTCAGTGCAATTATAATGGAAATATTTTATATTCACCTAATATATATCATGCCTTAGTAATATCATATGATAGTACAAATCATTTCATATGAGATAAATTATTAGAACTTATGATTTTGAAATTCTTTTAATCTTAATAATCTATTCATATTCCCATGAATGTTCTAGTTGAAAGATTATATGCCAACAAAAAAACAGTCTTGAATTTTTTCAACTTGGATTTTTCAATACTTTTTCAATATATATATTATGACTAGATTTAGAAAACCGATGGATCTATTTTTGTAGATCTTGTTCTTTGGAACATGGTTTCTACTTTAAGTCATTCTTGGAGATATTCATTCCTTAGTCTAAATAAATTGGTAAGACAAAACATTTTTTTCAATATGTTATCAATATACCTAGCTTGAAAACCTATAATTCTCCCACTAACTTATTATAGACAAATGGCACTCATTAGTTCCAAATAAATATTTTATGATAACTATGCATGATTTATCTATAAATGAATTTCTGTAATATATATATATATATATATATTGTTGGAATTTATTTATTCCACTTACCATTTCTAGTTACATCTTATAGACATATACCATTGGGTCCCCTGTTGGTCACATTATATAGATGTATTCTATAATATTGCCTCTAAATGAAGTGGCCTTGAAAATGAATAGTGTAATATAAATATCATAGATGTATTCTTTGAAAAGTATAATTCAAAAGGATTTTATTCAGGATGATTTGTGTATAGATTTTTGCATAGACTAAAACTTTTAATAATTAACCATGCTTTATTGGTACTGTCATGTACCATCCATGACCGGTTTCTATTGAATACTAACCAAAAGTTTCAAGTCTTAGAAACATTCAAAATACCGATTTCCCAAATCTTGATACATGGATTCCATTACTTGAATTCTTATATACTAATCAAAATTATCATGTTTTCATTGACTATTTATTTATAGGATTCTTTATTATGAAAGAATAATATATGTATCACCCACTATAGTGAATATGAACCGCCTCTTTGGTTATGATTTCCTACATGGTATGTGTATCTAGAACCACTCCTCCCACTGAACTTAGTGGAGCTCAACAACCCCATGCTGCCTCATGTGTATATAGAGCCTTAACCAATAGAAGTTAAGTTTGCTCCCACTATCCTTAAAGATATAAGTTTCCTTCATGGAAACATTGTCAAACTTGACTTGATGTTAATATCCTTAGAGTCATTAGGATTATTAATTGAGATGAACTAAGTGTTTTTATGTTCATTTGAAGTTAAAAACATCTTTTAAAAATGGATTTCAACAAAGGTTGTGTCCTAATAAATTCTTATCATAACACAATTGATATGATATTCATTAGTCAACATAGTTGGAATATGATTAGTGGTTGCACTAATATTTTTAAAACAAGACTTGGAAGAAAATATGTAACATTTTAAATATATTGAAGAATCATCATTGATATTTATTTTACTAACAACAATGTATTAATATATATGAGGAATTTGGATTTGGAATACATTTACTCCACATGTATAACAAATTTATTCTTAGACAAGATGTTCTCTGAAAATATATCTTGGAGTTTTTTATATCTTTACCAAGTTTACTCATTTACTTCATTAAGAATTTCTATATATTCTGAAAGGAATCTCAAGAAGTATATGAATTTACCTATAGCATTATAATAGTTCACATGGTCTTGTTGAACTAGCTATAAGTGCTTTATGGAATACGTTTATTTATAAATGTTTATTTATATAAAAAAGATAAGTAGTTTATTATAATATCTAGTATATTAGCTCAAAAGAGACTAAAACATATTTCTAGATATAAACAAGTCAACTACTATCAGTTTTCTTTAATGAAGAATTATCTTTCCACAAACAAGTAATTGAGTCTTATAATTTTATATTCATCATTCATGTTGTTCCCAATTTTTTTTGGTAACATTTTTTGTCAATATTTTAATATGTTTTTATAGATAATGATACATGGAGAAACTTGGAAAAGTTTGATCATGAAAATCTTCATGATTTTAGATGAGTTTTGTACAAAGGTTGAAGTTGTAAAATGGTATCGAATGGACCACACTGATGTTATCAGATAGTTATATATAATGTATGAGTTACAAAGTCATGGATTTATGGTGGTATGAAGTGATCAAACTAAAACGTTTCAATTCCAAATGAATTATGTTGTTGTTAGAACATGGTGGATACTGGATAGAGGACAACATAATGAGTCTAACAAATAGATGACAGCTTTCTAATTCTATCAATTGGAGGAAACCTATAAATATAAATAGAAAGATAAAAATGATGAAGTTATACTTAATATATTATCATTGGATGAACTTTTTAAGTTCAAATAGTCATGCTCTTGAAATATTCATTGAACGAATGAGAATCATACATATAAATGAGATATCATTTAATGGATGATTCTATGAGGTTTTAACAGACTAATATTAGTGGAATAAACTCTATATGATGTTTTAGAGGATGCAATATGACATGGGGGAGATGTTCCAACTCATTAGATAGTTTAATGTGGATGAAATTTAGGGAGTACAACAGATAGAGGAAACATATGAAGAGAACCAGATGAATGAATCCTGAGTTCATCAATATGAGATGATTGGATTGAGAAGAATCAAGAAAAGAAACATCATATGAAGTGTTATTGGATAGAAAATACCGAACAGAGTCT
Source organism: Viscum album (assembly GCA_963277665.1). Lineage (NCBI taxonomy): Eukaryota > Viridiplantae > Streptophyta > Magnoliopsida > Santalales > Viscaceae > Viscum > Viscum album. The sequence continues at coordinate 1,489,216,411 of OY728152.1, read as the reverse complement.
TGGGAACTTTAATAATACTTTTTAAAGTCACTCAATGTGATAATTTTGAGTTTTTTTTCAAATATTATAAATCTATTAAGATTTATGAAATTTTCATAAGATCATTAAAACTGATATTTGATGAATATTTAACTTAAAAAGGTTGAATCTAATGTTTTAGAGAGTTTCAATTCATTCAAATAGAGTTTGAATTGAGTGGGAAATTTAAACTGGATCATATTCTTATTCCTTAATTCATAGAGTAATTTTTCCTATATAAAGGGGTGAGGGATCATTAAGAAGTAGTTATTAAAATATAGTGTAAGGACTGATGTTTTTGAGATAGATCGTAGTATGAGAGTTTCCAAGTGATATTCTACTTAGTTGAATAGGAGTAACATCGAAACAAGTTGGAATGGATAGAAGAGCATCAAAAAAACCAAATAGAGTGCATCAGACAGACCATAATAGACAGAGGAGTTCAGAATGGAGTGAATCTAACATATTGTACTAGACTAATGAGAAGTATAAAATACATATTATAAAGATTCTTATTGGATAGAATTATTCTATGTAATATTTACGAATAAATTTATGGAATGTTTGAGCTTTGATTATACCTAATTCACTCTAATATCAATAATAAGTTTTGAGACCAACAAACTCTTAAGAGAGTTGTTAAATATCTTAGAGAAGTTGTAAACATGAGAAGGTGATCCAAATTTCTTATAGAGAAAAAACATCATAAGAATAATATCTTTTTATAGTGTATCAAAAAATAATAAGGAATATCTTATATCTAGGGTGTATAAACAATTGTTGAAGAAGCCTATGGGAAGGAAGAGGGGTCTAGAAGGATAGTTGGGAGGTATAACCAAATACAGTGGAAGAGTTGGTTGTTTGGGTATAGAATAGTATTCAACTATATAAATGAATACTAGGTTATAGAACTAGTTTCTACTTGCACCATTGTAATCATGTAAGAAGTTAGTAAATAATCCATGTTGTGGTTGATAAGAATGTTTCAAGGAGTAGGTCTTCATACTAAACCTTGTAAATATAACGTGTTGATCTGTTTTTATATTTACTGTATATGATGTTAGGTTGGGAGATATATTTTTCAGATATTTTAGTGGATCTAAACTCTAATATGTTTCATAGGTTGAGTTTATAATAAGATTTTTTAAAATAAAATGGATAGTTAATTCACCCCTTCCCCCTCCACATGATCACATTCTGATCTAGAAACCTCAATTGCTATCAAAGGGAAGGTTTCCTCTGAAAGATCCAACTATCTATAAGGGATAAATAATATGAATTCAATGAATGTCATGGTTGTTTATGTATTCAATTTAAATAACTATCTCATTTAAAAGAATAAGATGTTACCCTATCTTTTATCTCTTAGTCTATAAGTGATAGAAGCTACAACAGTGATATTTCCTCCCATTAATGAGGTTTTTATGTTAGATGTTGATAAGAGAAATTTTTAAGTTAATGGAAAATCTCAAAATTCCATTTCGATGGCTCTATTTTAGAATGCTTATTTAAATATTATGGGTTTTCCAACATATAAAGATATGTGGTTTAAGTTGAGAAGTAGTTGTGAAGGAAATTTAAAATTCAATGAATATAAGTTATAAATATGGTAGAGTTGGTTTCAATATGTCAATATTGTTGATAAGGATGATATTTATGAATACAAAATAGGTTTCAATGAAATTTTCAGTAATATTAGAGGTTTTGAAGATAATATAGAATATTCTACTATTTTTAAGAAATTAATGAGAAATTTTCCAGATAGGTTTTATACCAAGGTGTCAGCTCTATAAGATTGAGAATATTTATCTCTAGATAAAACTCAGAATATTCTCATAGAATATTAAATGATAAAAACAATATTTAGGAATAAGGCTAAGTATGAAATAGATTTTGAAGATATGATAAAATGGAAGGTCAAATTAAATAAATAGAAGAATAATCAAGTGATTCAGATGCTGAGGAGTATAAATATGACATTAAAAAAATCATTTATCTTCTTTCTATGAGATACAAAAAGGGAAATTAGAAAGGAAAAGGTAAAAAAATTTAAAATGATATAATTTTAATGAAAATTGTCAATTTCTAGAAATATATTATAATAATAATATTGAGGATTCAAATTCAGGAAAATAAGAAAATAATCCTTGGAAACAAAAGTAGAAGAAACCTAAGAAAAGGTTTCATAGAAAGAAGAGGAATCTGTTGACCAAAAGATAGAAGTATGATTTTTCCTCTAGTGATGAATCTGATGGTCAATTCAAATTCTCTAATTAGGTTAAAAGTGGAAGTACTTAATCAAGAAGTGATGATTGTAATGTCTCTAATTTTCCATGTATTATTTTTTAGATATTGTATGGATTGTTTTTTATACCAAGCACTAAGATGGTGTGCGATTCGGAGACCGGGTGTTCCCAGAATAAATGTTTGAAATATATTAAATAGAATTAACACATAGTTTTCCTGAGAAAGTGGAATAACTTCAAAATGAGGTCTCGGATCAAACAATTGAGGGCACTGTTGAATTCATAATGTAGGGTTTAACTTAGGAATGACATAACCTTGGTCGGTGTGGGGCGTTTGTAGAAAATTTTTCATGGGTGTAAAAAGAATAATATAATTAATTAAAATATTTTATTTCATTTTGTTGACGTAGTGACCTAAACTATTCTATAAATAAATGGTTATGGGGAGTTCATTGGTTAATCCACTAAAACCAATATATCAAGACAACTATTGTAGATCAATCGAATGAGGTTTAGTTGAAGGACGATAATCGGATAAAAGATCGATGACTGGTATAAGATGAAATCAAATCATCTTGCCAATGATCATGACACAGGCTCATTCTTCATTATCAATTAATCCATCTCGAGGTAGGTCATTTTTTGTGTTTGTATTATTTCCCCATTCTTAATTTCTATGATGAACACAAATCAATCAATCAAGAAATTAATCACTAGATCAATATTTTATGGGATGTGATTTATTATGGAGATTTTACTAGGATAATTTCTTTGTGATTAAATTTTTATATATTTGTTCATCATTCTAATAGAAATGAATCATGGTCAATACAAACATCGATCGAGGTATGTTCCTCATGATTATTCTTATGTTTTTCTCCCCTAATTCTTCATTCATCATGGGCATTCTTTGTTTGTCTCGTGGTTCGACATACCCTGATAAATCAATCATTGTGAACCTATTTCTTAGCACAATGATATGATATTATATATCTAGGATCTTCACAACATGATAGTGGTTTGAAGACTGAAGAATCGACGGATTAGAAAGTTTTGGATACCCAATTTCATGTTCTTCAGTGTAAATCAAAGAATGACAAATGAGGCCAATTTTTGAATGAATCGAAGGGCCTAAATCCAATGTTTTGTGGTGGTGAGATTTGACTAGAAAGGATCCATGGTTTCCCATAAGAATGAGGATGGATTTCCAAGAGGTCGTAGTGCAGGTTCATGCAGAAGGAATAAAAATGGTTTTTGGAAAAACCCAATCCACACGGTGTGTAATCCATGATTACACGGTATGTGGGTACCTCCAATTGTAGGCTAGGGTTTTAGGATAAAGTTAAGGATAACATGGTGTGTGACCCTATCACATAGTGTGTGACCTCTCCCTAGTAGCTGAGTGTGTACCTCAGAGGGTACACAGAACTGGGTTGGAGTACATGAGCACAGGCATGTCGTGTACACCCACACAAACATAGCCAGGAAAAAACATACACGAGTTATGTCAAGTACTAGTTGATGGGTAGAAGTACATAGGTAGGAGCACACCATGTACTTCTACATGGACATTGACATGGTCCATTTTACATGGGTAGTCCCCAAGGTCAAAGGGACACAATGTGTAACCCTGCTACACACCGTTTACTCCTTAAAAGATAGCTTGGAGCCATTTTCCTCTATATCTTTTACAAGTTTTATTAAGGTGTGTTCCCCATATCCTTTACCTGAGGGTTAGTATGGAATCAACTCCTACACATAGGGTATAGATCCCTTCAACATGAATTCATGGATTGGGTTTTTTGAATCCTTCTATGAATCCCAAAGTGAGATCCTCTATTCATCTTCATTCCCTAGGTGGAGTTCTTTGTATCTTCATGACCAACACTTAATGGGCACCAATCCTCTACTTAGTAGGTTAATCCAAATTGAGTTATTAGTATACCCCATGGACTTGGAAGTGATCATCATCTTTTTATCGTATCTCTTTGTACTTTCAATGTGTATTTCTCATGGAGAGGACCGATCTGAATTACCTCTTGGAAGGAAATTATTAGTGTTATTAGACCCATAGACTTTTTTCTCCTAGATGAATGATTTATGGAACCTTTAATCTAGAATCCTAGGATAGCATTACAGTTTTGAATTTTTCCTCTATATTGTGTGTATTTGTTGGATATATTTGGATATTTTTATTATATGTGTTGTAGACATATACCTTTATAGAAATGACTTTTTTTCTTTTGTTGTATGATTTTTGGTTTCGGAGTGTCCTACTGGGTATTTTTATACTCACCACTTCACAATTTTTGCTCAAACATGTCGTTTCTTGTGTATATGGTCAACATTTTTATAGAGTCCTAGTTGTACTAGGACCAGATGGTTCTTAGTTAGACTAGACAGACTTAGGTGTGTTACTACAGTATCTTGACAGTATTCCCCAGTACTAATTTCAGGTTGCAATTTTTTAAGACTCATTTTCGTGGGGTTTTATTTGTCCCTATTTACTTTTCTTTACTTCCTGTCGTATGATGGTTGTGGTATTTAGATGTATGCATGCATGTTTGTTCAGTTTTTTTTAAATTTAAGAATTTTATGGGCTTTTAAATGTGTGTGTGTATATAGGTACTTAGGCTAAGGCCTCCCATGTTAATGATATTCTTACTTGGAACTTTTTTCTAACCCTTAGCCTATTGGAGGATGTCTTGGGGAGTTATGGCATGGCCCCTTTGGGATGGGTCGTAATAGTGTGTTATTAGTGCATAGACAGTTCTACCTTAGGACTAGATTCTGTGATATTGGTTTGGGGATACAATGTTAAGTGTTTTGAGTTCGTATTTTAGGCTAGGTACTCCATTTTTGGTGTGGCGGATAATGTATCCATACACCATCACTCTGATCACCTTCTTTTCCACTCACTAAATGAGAGAATTGGTTTCATGGAAAATAATGGTATTTGCATCATATAGGACTGGGTTGTGGTTTCCATGTCCTTCTTAATTCATCTCTCTAGATATACTCATTGGTCACACTACATTTTGTTTGCTTTCAATATGCCTCCAAAATGTACTCTAGTTAGGGTTCATCATCAGGATCATGAGGATGATCCCATTAATGATGAGACATTGATATAGGGATTAGATACAATGGTAATACCTAGAGGTGGTGGACCATTTATACCACCACCTATAGAGCAGTAGATAGTGCCTTCAGCGCTAATAGATGAGGTGTGTTGGCATAGCACACTTCATGAGTTTCATCTATAGAAACCCCTAAGGTTTTGAGATGATCCTGACCCATAGGCAACTAAGGACTAGATTGAGTTTCATAAAATGGTGGTCCTAGTGGTGATCCTTCTCCATGGAACTGTAGAATGATGTTGGTGATTAGTGACCCAGTATTATGATTAGATGACTCTAGAATGATCAATTTTTTAGTTAATTTTCATAGAGGAGTTCTCTCCAGCTATGTTCATGGATGTATGTATCAAAGATCTTCTGAAAATCCAGTATTTCAATGCAAAAATAGAAAAATATTCATCAAGGTTCACCAACCTCTCTAGGTACTCGATAGATATGGTTTGTGACCTATTATTCAGGGCTCATACCTTTGACTGAGGAATGAAAAGAGATATTTGATCTAGTGTTATCCCTCTATGTTTTTCTACTTATGCTGGGGTGATAGAAATAGCCTTGGTGGTTGAGAGTTTCTTGGTTGAGTAGACACATACCATGGTTTCTAGTAGTGGGGCCACATGAGTAGATACCTCAGTAGAAGGGAGCCAACATCATCCTCGGGGACCTAGACACGTGAGAAATTTTAGTAAGAGGTCCCAAGATAGAGGTTCTACAATTTCAAGCTTTAAATATGGGTCAAGTAAGTTTATGGATATATAGTTCTACTCATGTGATGTCAAGGTAAAACTTTCCCAATATTGTTCAACTCACAATATATCAAACAAAGAGACAATGGATGGGCCACTAAGGTAGAAACAGTAGTATAAAAAATAGGTTTCCTAGGTGGAAGAGATGGAAGAGAGTCTAAGATAGTATCAATAGGTGGTAGATTCTTTGAATTTATACCACCACCACCCCGAGGTAGTCTATGCTAGGATTAGGAATATTAAGGATAGGGGTGCGGATAGCTATAGGCAGTTGAGGCTTATAACCCAGAGGCTTAATGAATGATATGAGGTATGATTTTTGTCTTTTATACCTTAGATACAATACTAGTATATATGAGTTCTAGTTATTCCTTTCTTTCCACACATCTTGTTTGAGATGTATATATTCCATTTGAGCCTTTGGCTCAACCCATACACTTGGAGACTTCTACTGAAGGTGACTCAAAAATCACACATGGGTGACGAAAATGTCTCCTAACTCTTGGAGGTGAGAGTTTCTATTGGGATCTATTTATTGTAGAAATTTGTCCTCACAACATCATCTTAGGTATAGACTAGTTATTTATAGTTGACTCCCAAATTGATTGTTTCAGTCAGAGGATGTAGTGTGTCTGCAGAAATGGAACTAGGTTCTCCTTTTTTGGTGAAAATGAAACTTAGGTAGTGCTGGATAGACTCATTCATAGGAGGGTGCATCCAATTACTCACCAGTTGTCCAGAATGACCCTCAGTGTAGTAGATGTTATGACTTCCCAATTTCTAACAATGGTGGATGAGTATGAGGACGTCTTCCCTAAGGATGTTCTAAATTGCCTCCCCATCGATAGATATACCTCTACACTGTTCTACATCCCAGGAAGGAACTGATATCTTCACTAGTATATTGGATGTCTCCCATAGAGCTTCACGAGCTGAGAGTGTAGTTGGAGGACTTGTAGAGTAAGGGCTTTGTCAGACCTAGTGTTTCACCCTAGGAATTCCCTATTTTGTTCTCCAAAAAGGCATATGGGAGCTTGAGGTTATGTGTGGACTAAGGGTTCTTGAACCAGGTGACCGTGAAGAAAAAGTATCCACTACCAAGGATCGATGACCTCTTTGATTAGTTGAGAGGGGAATGATGGTTCTCAAAGTTAGATCTCGGATTAGTCTATCACTAATTGTGTGTACGGGATGAAGATATATTGAAAAAAAATCAGATGTCACTACATTCATTATGAGTACTTTTTTATTCCATTTAGAGTGATAAATATCCCAAAGTTTTTCATGGGACTCAAGAAATAAATATTTCAGTCTTTATTAGACCATTTCTTGGTAGTCTTTATCAAAAATATCCTTTTTTACTCATCATCATAGGAGGATCATACAAGACACTTGAGGATAGTTCAAGATGTACTCTGAGAGCACTATATTTTTAGTAAGATCTCAAATTTCTAGTTCTAGATTCAAGTGGTTCACTTTCTGGGACATGATTTCTCAACATATGGAGTGGCAGTGGACTCATCCATGGTTGAGGAAATGTTATCTTGGAAGCCACCCAAGAGTATGATGGAGGTGTGGATATTCCTTGGGTTGGTAGACTATTATCGTAGATTCATTCATGATTCTCTAGGATATCATATCCCATGATAGATTTAACCCAAATGGGGTATCCTTTCATGTGTAAGTAGAGGTTATAGTATGATTTTCAATAGTTAAGAAAAATATGGATGACTTCTTCAATCTTGAGATTTCCAAAAAGGGTGTCGAGTACATAGTGTTCTATGATGCATCAGGAACTAGGCTTGGTTGTGTTTTGATGGAGACGCAGATGGTGATTGCCTATGGTTCACATCATTTGATACCACATGAGAAGAACTATGTGACCCATGATCTTGAGTTAGAAATGGTTGTATTAGAACTAAATATGTGGTGACACTACCTAATGGTTGAGTGGTTTATCTTCTACTCTGATCCCAAGAGTCTCAAGTACATATTATATTAGAAGGATCCTAACTTGAGACAGAAGTGATGGCTAGAGTTCTTCCAGGATTATGACTTTGAGATTTCCTATACTTCAGAGAAGTGTAACGTAGTATAAGATACTCTCTGTATGAGATCTTGTTCGCAGTTTTTGAATGAGACATTATAGTAGTTTCCCTCATTATAGTTTACCATTGTGGATAGAGATGGAGAAGCTTACCTTTAGTAGGTGGTTTTCAACCCTCCTCTCTTATAGTGAGTTAGGTAGGCATGGCTTGGGGATGATAACTGTGAGATCCTAAATACTGATATATCCACTAGACGTGCTCCACATGGATTTTCTGAAGGTGGGTAGCATGTTGTTCTTTTCAGATGACTCACAATGGTACTAGGGATGTTTTGAGAGGAGGTTATAAGAGAGTTTCATAAATCTCCTTTGAAAGTGTATCCAGGTTTGGAAAAGATGGACCAAGACCTCTGACATTAGTTTTAGTGGACAAGGGTAAAGATGGGAGTTGCATAGTTTGTCTCTCAAAGCCTTACTTGTTAGAAAGTGAAATATGAGAACCAAGTTCAAGCTGGTTTATCTCACCCCCTTGAGGTTTCAGAGTGTAAGTGGGATGGGATATACATGTAATTATTGATTTTCTTACCACATATGTATAGGGGACATGATTTCATCTGGGTGATCATAGGTTTACTCATCAGGATGGACCACTTCTTACCTATTCAATAGTAGAGTTTAGTAGACAATGAGGGACGCCACTATGTATAGGAGATGATAGAACACCATAGAGTTCCATAGATGATAATTTCTAACCATGATTATCACTTCACATCTTAGTTATAGAAAGGATTTTAGGAGGTTTTCGAGACTCAGTTATTCTTGAGAAAACATTTCACCCTTAGACTGATGGTTAGGATGAGCATGCCATTCAGGTTCTGGAGGATATGTTGCAAGCTTGCATGTTAGACTTTGGACTTAGTTGGTAGGATCACCTACCACTGGTGGAATCTTTATACAAAAATATCTAGAATTACACCATTGGTATGGAAGTATTTTAGGATTTGTATAGGAGACCCTTTAGGTCACCACTTTGTTGGACTGACCCAGCAGATTCGGTACTCATGGGCATAGAGTTGGTGTAGGAAACTACAAAGAAGGTGCATATCATCTAGGGGTGGATGAAGACTACACAAATACATCATAAGTCTTATAAGGATAAATTATGGATTACATTGTAGTTTTAGGAGGGATACCATGTGTTCTAAGAGGTTCCACCATGATCTGGATTATGGATATTTGGTTGGGGAAAAAATCTATCTCTGAGATTCATTGGCCCTTTCCAGATACTATGTAAAGATGGAGAGGTGGTGTACCTATTAGAACTATCTCCACAATTAGACTGGGTAAACAATTTCTTCTATGTGATGTAATTGAGTAGGTACATGCATGACCCATCACACGTTATCGATTGGGGTAAGCTGGAAATAGATGATGGAGCTACCTTTGCTGAGTACCCAGTAGAGATTGAAAATCGATAGGAGAAGATCCTTTGTGGGTGAATGATTACTTTAGTTAATTTCTGGTGTCATAATGGGAATATTTAGGATATCACATGGGATTTGGAGGCCCATATTCATTCTCAATACCCATATCTCTTTGTGTATCCCCTGTTTTGGATTTTTGAGATATAAAGCCCCATGGTGGGGAGAATTTAATGACTCATATTTTCCATGTATTATTTTTATGGATAATGTATGGATTATTTTTTAGACTAGGAACTGAGATGACATGTGATTATAAGGCCCGATGTGCTCAGAAAAAATGTTTTAAATATATTAAATAACGCATGCATGTTTTTTTCTTAAAAAAGTGGAATAACTTTTAAATAGAGGATCAAATCAAAAATCTTAGGTCACTGTTCTGTTTAGAATATGGGTTTACCTTAAACACAACATAACTTTGGTCAGCATAGGGAATTTCTTGAAAATTCATTATGGGTGTAAAATGAATAAAATAATTAATTATTTCATCTCATCTCATTTCATTGATGCAGCAACCTAACCACTTCTATAAATAAATGATTTTATGGAATTTCTAGGTTTAGCCACTAAAACCTAGATATACAAAGGACTATTGAAGAGTCATCAAGTTTGGTTCTTTTGGAAGAAGATGACCAGATAGAAGATCAAAAAATGGTGTGAGACAAAATCAAAGGATCTCACCAAAAATCACAAAATGGGCTCATTCTTCATCAGTGATCGACCATCTCGAGAGAGAACTTTTTTTTTGAATTATTTCCCCATTTTTAATTTCTACTGTGAAAACTGATCAGTCAACCAACAAATTGATTCTTGGATTGGCCTTTTAGAGGATCAAATTTATTTTGGGTATTTTATTTTGAGAATTTATTTGTGATTAAATTTTTTTTCTTCGTTATTTTTTTAACATAAATTAATTGAGGTCTAAATGATCATCGACTAAGGTCCATTCCTCGTGATTGTTCTTGTTCTTTTCTCCTCTTATTATTCATTGATCATGGTATTTTTATGCTTGGCCCATGGTTCAACATACCATGAGAAATTGATCATTTTACACTCATTTCTTGGCATAATGATTTGATATTATAGATCCTAGATCGACGCAACATGATGGTGGTGTGGTGATTAAAGCAGAAATGTATCATATGTTTTTGGATACCTGATTTTGTGTTACTCAGAACACAGTGAAAAAAAAATGAGGTTGATTTCCAAATGAATCAAAGGGTCGGAATCTGGTGTTTGGAGGTGGTGTGGTTCAGCTAAAATGGATCCATGATTTATAGTAAGAACGAGGGTGTATTTACAATTGGTGAAGACATGAACACACACAAAAGGATGAATGAGGGTTTGGGAAATAACCAATCCACACGATGGGTAATAAAGTATTATACAATGTCTGGATCCCTCCTAGTGGAAGACAGGGTTTGGGGAGAAAATTAAGGATCATAGGGCATGTGACCCTGTCATATGGTGTGTGAACTCTCCCCAGTGGATCAGCATGTCACTTGGAGGGTACAAAGACATGGTATGGAGTACACGAGCTTGGTCACACCTTGTACACCCACATATACATAGACTAGAAAAAATGTACATGTGATAATCCATTTACTAGTACATAGGAAGAAGTATACTGGAAGCAGCACATCGTGTACTTCTACACAGACACGAACATGGTCCGTTTTACATGGGCATGGCCTGAGGTCTAAGGGACACTTCATGTAACCCTACTACACATCGTGTACTCCTTAAAATTTTTCTTGTCTCCCTTTTCCTTTATATATTGTAAAACCTTCATTAGGGTGAATTCCTCATATCATTTCTATTATGGTTAGTATGGATTCACCTCTTACATAGAGGAAATCCATCCCTTCAGAAAGAATTCTTAGATAGAGTTTTTGGAATCCTTCCATGAGGCCCGAAGTGAGATCCAATATTCATCTTCGTGCCCTATTTGGACTTCTTAACATCATTTTGACCAACACTACATGAAGATCTATCCTATACTAACCAATTTAATCCCGATTGAGTTGTTGGTATACCCCCATATACTTGGGATTGATCATCATTTGTGTATCGTATCTATTTGGACTTTCACCATGTACTTCCCATGGTGAGGCCTAATGATAATTACCTCTCGGAAAGACATTATCAGTGCTATCAGAATTATGGAGTGTGTTTTCCCAAATGAGTTCTTTGTTCAACATTCGAGCTAAAATACCAGGTTGGAATTATGGTTGTGACTTTTACCTCTAGACTATGTGTCTTTATTGATTATATCTAGATATTCTTGTTATATGTGTTGTAGACATATACCTATATAGAGATGGTTTTTTTTCCTTTATGGTATGATTTTTGGTTTTGAGGTGTCCTTCTAGGTATTTTTATACTCATCCAAGCATGGGATTTTCCCACACATGTCATGTCTTGTGAAGAGGATCGACCTTTTGACATATCCCTATGCAGACTAGGATTGGATGGTTCTTGGTGATACCGGATAGACTGAGGTGTGTTCCTATGGTATCTTTACATCAGTCCCTAATATTAATTTCATGTTGGAATTTTTTTAGACTCTTTGTGGTGGGATTTTATTTATCCTTCTTTACTTTTCTTTACTTTCTATTATTCTCTGGTTATGGGATTTAGATATATTCATGCATGGTTGTTTAGTTTTTTTTACATTTTATCATTTTATGGGCTAATAGATGTGTGTGTGTGTGTGTACAGGAACTTAGGATAAGGCCCACCATGTTTGTGATATGATAACTCAATGCTAGTTTTCGTCCCCTATCCTATTGAAGGTGGTCTTAGGGAGTTACAGCACGGGCCCCTTTGGGACGAGTCATGATAATGATGATAATGATTATGGATAAAAGAGAACAAAACTATAGTGGGTTCTAAAAGAAAATTTTTAAGAAACTATTGATCAAAATACACAACTCAAGAAGGGGAGAAAATTTTGAAGAAATAAATCAAGTAAAAAAATTTGATAATGGTGAGTGTATCAAAAATTAAGTGAAATTACTTAATGGTATTAGAGAATATAAAGTGAAATTGGTTGAGCTATAAATTAAGATAAAATATCTTTAAGAATCACCAGCCATATAGGATAATCTCAATAAGGAAGAAGAAAAACTTGTTAATGAAAGTAAGATGAACAGATTAAAGCTGGATAAATTTGAGAAGATGGTAAAAGATCATGAGGAAATATTGGCTGAGAAAGAGGGAGATTTTTTAGATACACAATCAATGTTTCTTATAAAACAAAGTGAGTTAATTAATATTAGATAAGGCTTCACCAAATTATTTGATATTAAAGGTGAATCCTCTTGAGATAGTGAAAAGAAGGGTCCACAGAGGCAGGTTGATTCTATCCCTAAATAATATCAATGTACATCTACATCTAATAATAATGAAGGTTTATAAGATAAGATTAAATTATATATAACTGAGAAGATTAATGTGAAATAAAATTCTATAAAGAAAAATTGGAATTTATCAAGAAGGTTTCCTCTGGAACTAAAGAACCCATGGTTTTTAAAAAGAAAATAATAAAAAACTTCAGAGTAGTAATTCTATTTTTATGAAAGATCAATATTTTGAGGTCACTTATAGTGGTGTGGAATTTTTTGGCATCAATGTTACTCATGCTGGTACAATATGTATTTATTAGGAAATAGGTATGAATCTAGGGGATATATGAGAATAAAATAATATATAACTTTTCAAGGAATCAATATGAGGAAAAAAAGAAATATCAAAAGGTAGAGAATGTTAAAGCTTCATGTGAGGTGCATGAGAGGATCGAGATATTTGATCAAGGAGGGTAGAAATATTGCTCGTTTATTTTTCCATATTAAATACTCTGGCTAGAAAGATAGAGGGAGCACAACATCTTACTAAGGTAAAAGTTAAGATACAGACTTTGTAAAATTAAAACAAAGATGATAATAAGCCATCTATATAAAGTAGTTTTAATATTTAAAAAAATGT